>OY757941.1:43818362-44140862 GCA_963585895.1 Sepioteuthis lessoniana
ACACACACATACACACACACACACACACACACACACACACACACACACACACACACACACACACACACAGTAGTAAATGATAAAATAGATTGATCTATATAGTATACAATTATAACTTACAATGTAAGATTGATATGGGTGGGATCAATCCTAAATTCTACTTTGAAGTGTTAAATTCATACCAACCTTTTAATTAAAGTATTGATTTCATTTAAAGAGTTTTAGAGTTTATGATGAAAATCAGTGCAAATACTAATAGAACTGATCTCCTAAACATTACCCATAATTCACTGTAGTGGAGATGGAGACAGAGCTTGGGAGAATGTTAAAGTATACTTCTTGTCACAAAGTCATTATTTGCAGCACACTGTATGTAGCTGAGTGAGCAGAATAGTAATGACTACTCCTGGGGCCTGTGAACTCAGGGTGTGTAATAGGATACTGGATGAGTCATAGGGAGAGAATTGTTGTTGGTTTTATCCATTATTATTGTCGTTGTTAAAGGGTTAATAAGAGACTATTACTCTTTTAACATTAAAAAAAATCCTTTAAAAAATTCGAGATTTTCAAAAATTACTATAAACTAGTCCCTTTTATAGTAAAGTTGGTGACCCTGGTCGAAGGTGACCTGAAGGCTCCCTTTTCAATAGCTACTACACTGACATGCAGGGGAGGGGGCTACTCCATGGATTGCTCGACTTTACTCTTGATCCTTACCTTATAATGCTGAGTGTTAAGCTAGGCAGCATCAAGTACCATTTTTTGAGTCTTGACCTGGGATTGAACCCCGGTCTTCCAGACCATTAGGCAAACACTCCACTCATAAATCCAATAGCCCAGTGTCCAAAAATATATACACAGGTGAAAGATAAATATTTACTTATGTATAAAGTACAATATAACTAATGTATAAAAAAAGAAGTGCCAAAATATAAGATATTTAGAGCATTGGAGGTTGTTACTCTCCCCTATTTGTAGAAATGGACTGAGCCATATGACGTGTGGTCTATTGGTTGGTTGGATTTTATGGCATGTCAACCCTTGTTGGATTATTTTCTGACAAAGTCAGTTTAATCATCATGGCTTCCAATTACATATGGTACAAAAACTCATCCTCACAATCATTTCAAACACTTTATACCTTGCTGCAATATTACTGCTTTAGGAGCAAATTTATACATTTACCCAACCCCTCCACCATGAGCAGGATTTGACACAAGGTCAATTTTTAAGTAGAGTATTGCAGGTTTGAACTCTGAGTTTTTCATTTCCTAGATTAGTTGCTGCAACAAGGATAAATAACCCAGTCTGCCTATTTTCCATTAGCCCAGAACAAAACACCAACAGTCTCATTCAGGTTATTTGCTACAATGATAACATCTACACAGCACATAAGAAATGTATTAATAAAGTTCACAATCATTTTAAATAGGTAAAAAATTGATATCTAATTGTAATCAGTGGCGAAGGGTGATTTGAGAACTAGGCCATGCAGTCCATTATGCAGGGTAATCACCAAGGTGAACAGGGAAAAGGATAGCCTTACTCTGCACTCACAGGAAATTATTTGCCCCCCTTTAATCTGTAAATGTGATGTGAACTAACTTTTAATGTGAGAAAATACACTTTTATCAACAGGCCCTACTTCAAACTTGATACCCCTCTCCACTGGACTTGATGTACCCCTCCCCATCAATAACACCCTAGCTACGATGAGGACTGCCATTGGTTACACTGCCATTGGTTACCAGAGAAAATAATAAAATGTACAAATAATGAGTTATTAAAATTTAATTCTTTGCTTTTTTATGGCTAGTTCATTGATCATTTTGATGTAAAAAGTATCAGCTCTACTTTCTTCTTGCCCAGTCGGCTGGGACAGTAGAATACACTGACTGCCTCTCTGCAGAGGGGTAAGACTCTCTTAATGAGTATCCTGGATATGACACTAAGCCATCTCAGACCAGTCAGCTGGGACTGAAGAATACACTGGCAGCGCTTGTTGGTAGAAGTGTATTTTCTCACATTAAAATTAGTTCACATCACATTCTCAGATTAAAGCAGGGAGGCAAATAATTTAACTTTCCAATTGTTTTAAATCTTTGCTCGATGTAAACTTCTTGCAAAATATTGTTCAGAACCAAATATAAATTTTTCATCTAAATCTGTCTAATCATAAGTTATTTGAGTGAGAAGTCATTGCTTTTAGCCTCATAAAGCAAGAAAAAGATCATCACTTCTGTAGAGAGTGTCTGCTCGTTTAATGTTACTAGAAAGCAAACAAAAATTTTTTTGCTTTTTGGTGACTTTCTCTCTGTAATCTCCTCCCAATTTACTATCTTGTCTCTCTTTTCCATGCACTGAGCTTGAAGAGAATAATAAAAAAAAAAAAAAAAAAGGGAAGACTAAAGCCATGGCCTTTTCTGACCATGAATAGAATGCAAGTAAAAATATTTTTGATTTTCTATAACTGTCTCTCTTTCACCCACCCAGTTTTATGTTCTGTCCTTCATGCTAAATATTTAAATGCAATAGGAAAGCTACTAAATTCACAGCTTTTACAAGAGTCTTTTCTCACAAAACCAACAGGGGTTTTGCTCTACATTAACTCCCTATATAATACTGGCTGTACCCGGCTACGCGTTGCTGTGGCTCAGTTTGTTTAAATGGGAAAAAAAAGAAAATGCATGTTTCTAATATGTTTAATTTTCCAATACTTGTGGATACACAATATTCTTGGTAGTTCCAGTTTCCATGTAGATAAAGAGATTGTCTGGATTGCCGACTCTGGAACAGGCAACATATAATTACCCATGTGAGAAGCAATCAGTGTGTAAATATAAGGCACACAATTCTAAAGATTGTCCCTGTGCTTTGTTGATCATGATTGCAAATGCCAATCAAATTGGGAATTGCAATCTCTTAAATTGAAATGACATATCTGTTGAAACCATAAGAATTCGCAGAATGAGGACATCTTCACCTTTGAAAGGCCCAGTCAAAATTGTTGCTTCTATGATGTTGGTCATTAATTTTTTTACTGAAAGATGTGTGCCATTACAAAGCTTAGGCTGGTTAATATTTTGCAACATGATAATTGGCACATCATAAAATATTTATTAAACAACAAAATAAATGGGATATCAATAATGAAGAAAAAATTTAAGAATAAGTTTTTAGAATAAAAAGAAATTTACTTACTACTGAACCAATGAAATATGGTTTAAAGTTTATTAACAAAAGAAAACATTTTAAGGAATGTCTTTCGTTGAAGTTAAACAAAAAAAGAAATATTGAAAAAAGAAAATAAAATATTTTGTAAACAATTCATTACTACTGAACCAATGAAATATGGTTTAAAGTTTAGTGTCTTATCAATAATAATACAACGAAAGAAAACTTTTTAAGGAATGTCTTTCGTTGAAGTTAAACAACAAAAAAGGAAATAAAATATTTTGTAAACAATTCGTTACTACTGAACTGACGAAATATGGTTTAAAGTTTAGTGTCTTATCGATAATAATAAACGAAAGAAAACTCATTAAGAAAATATTTTGTAATCAATTCATTAGAATAAAAAATTTACTTAATACTGAGCCAACAAAATATGGTTTAAAGTTTAGTGTCTCTGTTAACCAAAAAAGAAAGAAAAGTGATAAAGCAGAAAAAAAATCATGTGTAAAATTCTTGGAAAACAGAAGTAGCGTTTACCTTCATAATTCACGTTCGACTTTTCTCGGAGAAAAACGACTTATTAAAAATATTTTTTTTAATTATTGTAATATTTTTGGATAATAAGTATATAAAAACACTCCTGAATTCGAATAAAATACTCTCTGAAAATTTTAAACCAATTAGTGGTATAAAACTGGAGATTATCAGTTAGTAACAAACATTTACATTTTTATTTATATAGATTGCTTGTAAGAAAGGAAGAAATGGGAAATACAAAAAATACAAGTAAAAAGAGGATAGTGAAAATGATCAATAATAGATTTTATATTAAACAAAATTATTTATTCTTGAAAAAATGTAAGGCATGCATTGCATACAATGAATTGTTTACAAAATATTTTCTTAATGAGTTTTCTTTCGTTTATTATTATCAATAAGACACTAAACTTTAAACCATATTTTGTCAGTTCAGTAGTAACGAATTGTTTACAAAATATTTTATTTTATTTTTTGTTGTTTAACTTCAACGAAAGACATTCCTTAAAAAGTTTTCTTTTTGTTTTATTATTATTGATAAGACACTAAACTTTAAACCATATGGTGTATGCAATGCATGCCTTACATATGGTGAAGCTCCTGTCTTGGGGGTTTGGGGAATGTTGAGTACCTCTTCATCGCCATTACTCCCAGGTTCACTCTGACTCTGAGTGGTAGCATCTGGTAGGGTCCAATCTATCGATCAAATAGAACTGTTTGACATTTAAATTATGTCTAAACAAAGGACTTATGCTAAATTGAATTGTTAGAAATAGATCTGTTTGATCATTTAATTGTGTGTAAACAAATGACTGTTGTTAAATTGAATTGTTAGTAATGCATAGCAATACTTGGTACCATTTAACTGTGTATACAAATGATTAATAGTAAATAGAATTATTTGTATTAGATAGAAATACTTGAAACCATTTAACTGTGTACAAAAAACATACACGTATGTATAAAGAGGATTTGGCATTAAATAGCCTACAATGGTTGATATGCCATAAAACCAAACCAAACCAAACCAAATCATTTAACTGTGTGCAAATGAATGATTAATGTTGAATAGAATTATTAGTATTTAATAACAATACTTGAAACTCTTTAACTGTGTGCCTTTGACCCATACATAGGTCCCTATCAGGTGCTACCACTCCAGGCCAGAGTAGTCCTGGGAACAATGATAATGAAGAGGTACTCCACATTCCCCAAAGCTCCAAGAATGGCTGTAGGAGTAATATAAAAGACATAATTTTGAAGTGCATGGCTATTCATAAATAAAATGAAGACAATGACTAAAACTTATTCATATTTAGATGATGGATGTAAGTACTACATTTATATATAACTTTTGGTATATTAGAACGAAATTAACATTAATTTTCCTGTATAGGCTATTCTGTACATTGTGGGAATGAATAAAAAAAAATTAAATAAAAGTAAGTTCAAAAAGTGTTGAAGTTCCCAGAGGTCCCTGACAGGAAGTTAGAAATATGCATGCCAAGAAACAAGCACAAAAAAGAGATTCATTCTTTTTCAGCATTGACCATTGGATTGAAAAGAACTATTTTTGGTCACTGCTGGTAGGAAAACCATGTGTCTGCTTAGCAGCATGCTGGTTCACTCTCCCACCAGTAGTAGCCATCTCTGCTAACAGCAGCTGATATCAAAAGCATCAAATGGACTTACTACCCACTTCTATAAATACTGGATTTCAACATATCAACCCAGAAAACAACTAGTATATTTCAACACCTAATTTCAGAGAAAAAACAGTTCTCAAATAGTCTGGGAAGACATTCCTTGCTACAGAGTAGCTGTGCAAAAACCCAAACAAAATAAAGTTGAAATTCAAAAAAATCTCCTCTCCTTTCTTTCCTTCATTCAGAAATTCTTTTGCAGCCTTCTACAAACAAGAAGACACCAGCAAATTAAGATGAAATAATTCTTACCGACAGAGTCAGATATCCAAAACCCACACTGAACAAATTGCCCAACAACAAATCTCAGTACCCCATAACATCTTATTACTTTGGTTAAATATAAGATTGGACAATAACATCTCTTTCTCAACAATACCAATGTATTTTAATTTAACTAGTTCTTCTCAGAGACAATTTTGACATAGGGTCAAATTAATGAGAGAACCACTGTCTATGTGTGGGAAAGTTTTAAAATAGCCTTGCTCACAATTAACCTCTTATTATATACTCTCTTTCTTCAATGCAGTGGGAAAAAAGCCAATTTGTAGCCCATGGAAGATGTAATTTTGGAGTATATAACAATTCATAAATAAAATGAAGACAATGACTGATACTTTGTCATATCTGGATGGTGGATGTGTTGGGAATGAATAAATAAATTTTAAAAAGAAAAAATATAAAATGAATTAAAAAAGAAAATTATTAAAGTATGCAGAAACTCCCAGAGGTCTCTGACAGGAAAAAGGGATGACGCACGTGTAAGGAAAAAGGGACCTCCTGACAAGAGGAGGAGGCTCATTCTCTTTCAGGCAGTGATTGGCAAAGTGACAACACCTTGCTAACTGGTGGAAGATGCCACGCATTCATCTTTGGATGAAGCGTTGGCTAGTCCTTTCACTAGTAGCAGCTCTCTCGGTTAACAGTATGCTGAAATATAAAAGGCTACAAAATGGAACTACGAACTAAAACACTGGACTCTGAAAACTCCCAAAAGTGACTAACCATTGTTGAAGCTTTAAAATGAGAACAAACATATACCAAGAAATGATTAACGTATTTTTAAACACATTGACTGGAGGATTCAACCATTTCAATTGTATTCAGGGAAAATTCCTTCATCCATTGAATGGTTGTTTAACCCAGGAAATAAAGGAAAAATATAAAAGAAACGTCTTTGTCTCCAATCTGTTGCTGTCTTCTTTTGTATAATTCTTTTAGGGCCTTTTTGTTCAAGGAGTTACATCAACTAGACAACGTGGGGTAAAATAAAATAACCTCAGAATGGAGTCAAATCTCAAATGGCAACACAGCTTGCCCTTGACCTCAACCTGACTTTTTCCAAACCCAATAGATTTACGTATTACATTTATATATAGCTAACAGTGCCCAGGGAAATTCTATTTTTCATAAGTACTTTTTTACATTTCAGGGATATAAAAAATAATTTTTTTCCTCAGAGAATTGGCAGAGTTTCAGAATATAATTTTTGGAACTAAAGTGTAAGTGTTCATGAAAGAAAACATGAAGGAAGTAAACTGAAATTTACTTATGGTAAATGTAAGTATTAGAGTCCTATATAAATTTTCCTTTTTCTTTTTTACATTACTGCAGGAATAACAGAAATTTTCATTGGTGGGCTATTCTGGACAAGTAACAATTTTTTCCTATGAAAGTGTGGTCTGGTTTATGATGATCAATGTCTCTTAAGGCCTGGTTCTTGAAAAAAGTACCCTGTGTTTGATTTATATCTATTATCAAAATAAAACCATTATTAAGCCTATGACTAATACTGATGGCAGAAAACAATAAGTAAAGCCTACAGTATAAATTTCTCATGACAACTACAGACAAGACAATTAAAATGGGATATCTTTACCCATTATCTATTCTAGGGGTGTACTGTATATAAATCAGTTGGTACAATTTAGTTGAACCCTTAACCCCAGTTACTTAAGCTTATGTATCCTGACTATATATCTAGCCAATGCCCGTGGTGTAATGGTTCCGTCATAGGAAATGGACACAGCGACACAAGTTCAAATCCTGGACCAGGTTAATTGCATTTCACATAGCACTAATACCCTTGGGAAAGGTATGAATCCAATTATTCTCCCTCCAGCTATGGGTAAATAGTAAGACAGACAAGGTTCTTCAGCCTTGGTGAGGCAACTAGTCTAGGAGAAGGAAAACCTGAATTCAAACCTGTTAAATTCCACTTAAAAATTGACCTTGTATCATATCCTGCATGAGCGGCGGGATTGGTAAATATGTATATCTAGCCAATACCTTTACCATGAGCAGTATCTTATACAAAGTTAGTTTTTCAAGCAGAGTACAGCTGGTTTGAAATCAGAGATTTCCTTTGCTTTGACTGGTTGCCTAACTAAGGCTAAAGACCCCAGTCTGTTCTACTATTGTCCCATTGCTTAGAAAGGAAAGAACAGATGGATTCATACTTTTCTCAAAGGCATTTGCACAAAGTGAAATCAGCTTCATTCAGGGTTCGAACTTGGGTGACCAATTCCATATCCTATGATAATCTGATATGCTAAGCATGCTTCCAGTAGTGAGGCTCTAATTCTGGAGTCACTTCATAAATACCATTACTCACAGGTACATAGCCCAGTCAGCTGGGGCTGTAGAATACACTGACTGCATCTCTGATGAAGCATAAGACCCCATCAATGAGTGTCCTTGATGTGACATTAAACAATCTGATGGTGAGGCTCCAGTAATGTTGGAGTTTTGGGGAATGTGGAGTACCCCTTCATTGCCATTGCTCCCAGGTCCACTCTGATCCGGAGTGGTAGCACCTAATAGGGTCTTATCTATGAATCAAATAGATCTGTTTGTCATTTAAACTGATTGCAAACAAATGACTTATGCAAAATTGAATTGTTAGAAATAGAACTGTTTGATCATTTAACTGTGTGTAAACAAATGACTGATGTTTAATTGAATTGTTAGTGACACATAACCATACTTGAAAACATTTAACTGCATACAAACTAACAACTCAATTAAACATCAGTTTACATACAGTTAAATGATCAAACAGTTCTATTTCAAACAATTTAATTGAGCTTAAGTCATTTGTTTGCACTGGGTTATTTAATGCCAAAACATTCTTGGTTGAAGAACTGCACAGATACTATTTAATCCATTGCTGCAGGAATAAGTGGGTTTGTATCTTTCCCAAGAGTATTAGTCTGAAAGTGAATGTAATAGCAGAACTGGAATTTGAATTTACTTTGAGGCTGTAGTCCTATATGATAGCCATAGGGAATACCCAATTTCACATAGTATTAATGCCCTAGGAAAAGGCATAAATCCATATGTTCTTCTCCCAGCTATGGGTAAATTGAAGGGTGGACCGAGCTCTGTAGCCTTGGTACAACAACAAGTTGAGAAAAAGTTGAGAAGGAAAACTCAAAATTTAAACCAACTGTACTATACTTAAAAATTAACAGTGCGTCACATCTTGCCCATGGCAGAGGGGTTGGATTTACATACACATAAAGAAGAAAATGAATAAATTAAACAAATAAATGAAACAACTGAAAAGAATATTTTACTTATTGGTAAGCCCAGTTGGCTGGGGCTGTAGAATACACCAATTGCATCTCTGCAGAGGAGTAAGAACCCTACCAACGACTGTCCTGGATATGAAACTAAACAATCTGATGGTGAGACTCCAGTCCTGGAACTTTGGGAAATGCGGAGTATCCCTTCATTGCCATTTATCCCAGGTCTACTTTATACTAACAAACAAATTATGTTAAATTGAATTGTTCGGAATAGAACTCTTTGATCATTTAGCTGTGTGTAAACAAATGACTGATGTTTAATCGAATTGTTAGTGATACATAGCAATACTCAGAACCATTTAACTGAGTGCAAACTAACAATTTAATTAAACATCAGTCATTTGTTTACACACAGTTAAATGATCAAACAGTTCTATTTCAAACAATTCAATTTAGTATAAGTCATTTGCTTGCACACAGTTAAATGATTAAACAATTGGAAGTAGATAATGGAGTGTAATCCAACAATATATAGAGAAGTACAAAATACAAAAAGTATAAAATACAAAAACCAAGGGAAAATTTGTATAACAAGAAAAAGTAGGCCAACTTTTTCTTGTGATACGAATTTTTCCTAGGTTTTTATATTTTGTATTTTTAAACAACTATCATTGATTTAACATTACTAATATCATCCCTCACTCTCCTGATGAACCAAAACGCTATAGTGTTGACTTTGTTTCTCAATAAATTTCTCCTACTTGGATTACCTAGTTATCAATTTTTCTCTATTTGATTAAACATTTCTATTTTGAAAGAATTCAATTTAGCATAAGCCATTTGTTTGCACTGTTCGGAATAGAACTCTTTGACCATTTAACTGTGTGTAAACAAATAACTGATGTTTAATTGAATTGTTAGTGATACATAGCAATTCTTGGAACCATTTAACTGTGTAGACACATTTGCAATACTAGTGTGCAATCAAATTAGATCTAACCCATTTAAAAATGAAATTGCCGACAAACTATTCACTTATAAGTAAAGTAAGTAAAGTTGGTGACTGTAGTTGAGGGCGACCAGAAGGCTCCCTTTTCAATAGCTACTATACTGAGGTGTAGGGGAGAGTGCTACTCCTTTCCCTGGATTGCTCCACTTTACTCTTGATATGTACCTTATATTGCTGAGTGTTAAACAAGGAGGTATCAAGTACCATTTTTAAAGTCTTTGGTATGGCACGACCTGGGATTGAACCCAGGTCTCCCAGACCATTGGCAAACACTCTACCCACTTGGCCAATCCCTTTGAATGTGTGCAAACAAATGATTGATGTAAAATTGTTACCATTACAAAGCAATACTTGAAACCATTTCACTGTGTGCAAAGAAATGATTAATAGTAAATAGAATTATTCATGTTAGATAGAAATACTTGAAACTATTTAACTGTGTGGAAAAAATGAGCTCAGGCTGATTTTAAAATGTTATCAACAAAATTGTGTTTACAAATTATATATATTTAATATTTATGAATAAACAAGATTTGGCATTTAATAACCGCCGATGTTTGATATGCTTTAAACCCAACCAAATCAATCTACTTATTGTTTATCATATTTCTCCCACTAAGCTTTTCAAACCCAGTCATTGACTTTCTCCCATATTTTGTAAAATAAATTATTATTAACAGTCCACAACATCATTGAGACAGTTTTATTTTTAACAGAATGCTTTGATGTTATTCAGAAATAAATATATCCTTGATGAGTTGAACAAACTAGAGATTTATTTTTATGTGCAAAAGAACTATTTCAACAAGTACTATTCAATGATCTAATGGATTTAAACTAGCAGTAAAAAAAACTTACAGAGTAAAAAACAAAATAAGCTACAAGGGTGTTTTATGCTGTAAATCAAAAATATTTAATTTCTGTAAAAAAAAAAAAAAAATCATTTCAGAAATTCCTACTTTTTTTGAAGAAAAATAAAATCATTTCTGTATATTTTTCCTTTCTTTGCATTGATAGATTGACACAAGGTCAACTTACTGCAGAAACACTTTCAGAAAATTTGCCTCTTAGATAAGTGATGGCAGAAAAATAATCTTAGCCCAATCAACATTCCCCATAGATGAGGCACCTCAGGCATTAGGGAATAAACTTGATCCTTACCCCTTCTTAGATAACGGAGGCATTTCCTGTTTGGAGGGACAACCCTCTGTGACTGATACATTCATTTATTATTAGAATATACTGAAATAAATTTTTATCATTTCGAGTTAATGCAAAACTGTTTCATTGCTTGTAAAGACAGTGGGCAGGATATGTCACAACATTTATTTTGGAACAATCTCGTTTTATAAGAACAAAAACATTGCCCACAGCAAGGTGTCGACTCCTTTTTATTCTCTTCTTTCATACAGTTTAATTTTTATGTTTTTGTTATTAAATTTAAATTCAATCCTGAAATTTATTACTAATATGTACACTTCTGTGATGAGAAAAGTGAAATATATACTGAAATTCTCATTTTAGGGATATGTATTTACCCAACCCTTCTACAGGATGTGACAAAAGGTCAATTAAGTAGAGTACAGCTGGTTTTAATTCAGAGTTTTCCTTCTCCTAGACTGGTTGCCTACCTAAAATTAAAGAGCCTAGTCTTCCCTACAAAGTGTTGGTTATTTTATGTATTTACCCAATCTCTTCACTGTGACCAGCATGTGACACAAGGTCAATTTTTAAGGGGAGTACAGCTGGTTTGAATTCAGAGTTTTCATTCTATAATGGTTACCTTCTAGAATGGTTTCCTAACCAAGGCTAAAGAACCCAAACTGCTTTACTATTTACCCACAAATGGTATGGCCCAGTTGGCTGGGATTGTAGAATACATCGACTCCCCCAACGAGTGTCCTGGATATGACACTAAACAATCTGATGGTGAGGCTCTAATAATGCTCGAGATTTGGGGAATGCAGATTACCCCTTCATTGCCATTGCTCCCAAGTCCACTCTGGCCCAGAGTGGTAGTACCTGATAGGGTCTTATCTATGGATCAAATAGAACTAAATTGTGTACTAATGCAAAACTGAATTGTTTGAATTAGAACTGTTTTTGACATTGAAACTGTATTTAGGCTAAACTGAATTGTCTGAATTAGAACTGTTTGACTATACTGAATGGCTTGAAATAGAAATGTTTTTGACAATTAAAATGTGTACTCATGCTAAACTGAATTGTTTGAAATAGAACTGATTATTTGTATAAAAAAGGATTTGGCGTTAAATAACCTACAAACCCAACCAACCAACCAACCAATCACAACTGGGAGAAGTGATGGATGCATATCTTTCCTGAGGACATTAGCAAAAAGTGAAACACATCGTTGCCAATTCCATTTCTTATGACAATAACTGCTACATTATACAATCTTTCCGATTGTTAATATAAATTAATGTGTTACTCTTCAAAAATAGCACGTCATAGTGAAATCATAAATATGCTTTAAAAAATTTCAATTAAAAAATAAAGCAATAATTTATAATCCTTGTCTGATGGTTAGACTCTAGTCCTAAAGAGTGGGGGAATGTGGAGTACCTCTTCATTGACATTACTCCCTGGTCAACTCTGAACTGCTTTGGTAGTACCAGCAAGGGTCTTATCTATGAGTTAAATAGAACAGTTCAATCATTTACCAAAGATTATCATTATAAGTTACATGAAACCATACAACTATGTGCAAATTATTTATATTACATAGGAATACTTGATAAATAGAATTGCTAATATTAAATAGCAATACTTGAAAGCATTTACTGTGTGCAAACAAATGAACTCCAAGAACTTGTTTAAAAATAAATGTACCAAACAACTATTCACTTACAAATCCTATTTATAAAAATAGGATTTGGCATTAAATAAGCCACAAGGGTTGATATGCCATAAAACACCAACCAATAACCAATCCATTTATTATAATTCATAAATGATAATTTGGTGGCGTCAAATATTTCCTTAATCATTAAAATTCTTTTTATAATGGAAATAACGTCACACCATTGTGAGATTTTTAATGTTTAAAATGCTCTTAAATTCTTTTAAATTTTGAAATTAAATTTGAATATGAAGAAATAATTTATTATTATTTACCAATGAAGATGTTGGGGAGACTACGTTTTTTCTTCTTTCTTTTTAAAATTATTTTCATTCTTGATTTAAAGAAAATATGAAATACTCATGAATTTAATCCGAACTCTTCACTCCTTTCTAAATTGGAGGGTCAATATAATCATAGGCTTGCTCGTCATAACGGTTATCGCCGTAGGAAATAAAATTTGCGTCCAGAGTTCAAATCCTCTACGAGGCCGTTTGCATTTCACTTAGCGTTAATTCCCTTAGGAAAGGCATGAATCTATATATTCTCCTCCCAGCTATGAGTAAATAGTTAGGCTGACTGGTTGCTTTAGCATTAATTAGGCAACAGCTGTACCCGTTTGGATATTAACCTTGCGGAGGGGTTAGGTAAATACATACAACGTGAACCCAATACGTTCACGGGTCGTCTAGTTAGAGTTAAAATAACACGTTTACATTTGATTTTTAATTTTATTTTTATTACATAGACGACGATGATTGCTATAATACATTTAGTTGGTTAGGCATCGTCTCCACCATGGAATTTAGATTAACCGCAAGCATCCCTTTCAACAAAAAATGCGTAGCTTATTCAAACATTGCGTTACACGCAGCACAATAAATTGTGCTGCCAATATGGCTGACGACATAAGTTTCTCTTAAAAAGCTTATGTGTATTTTTTTTTTCAAATATAAACTGAATAAGCATCAGTATTATTGCTTTAAAACAACTGCAGCAGACTGTGGAAAGCCTTGGTCTGTCTTTGCAGAAAACGCAACAGTTTATTCAAAACACAATGTAAAAATCAGCAATTAATATATATATATATATATATATATATATATATATATATATATATATATATATATATATACACATTAAAATGAATTTACTTTAATGGTTGATTTTCAATATTAAAATATGAACAACAGCAAAGTAAATTAAAAAAAAAAAAAACATGAGGCATAACTGAATAATTTTATTAAAAATATTAGGAACAAGCAGGAACTTTATTGAAGAATTTCAATTTGTGTAAAATTGCAAAAACATCTCTGTTATTCCATCCATTATATATGCTGTTTTCTACGTTTGTGTTCTATGTGATCAAAGAAAAAATTAATTTTTTCAATCAAGTAGGGAAAAAAAAGAAAAATTACATTTGTTAAATTAACAGAAAGTACATAAATAAAAGTTGACGGGAAAGAATTTGAAAAAAGACTACTAAAAATGTTACAAATTGAAAAAAAAAGACAAGTTTCTTTGTTTGAATTTATTTACAGAACAAAGAAATATTTTAACTATACTATTATTTTTTAATTTGAGTTTTGTGATTCAAAAAATTTTACGGAAAAACTCGCAAATGTGATCACAGGTAAAAAAAAAAAAAACTCGTGATAAATTATTTATTGCTAGGCTAAAAGTGGGAAAAATAAAAGTATTAGAATTTTTAAAATGGATAAAATAAGATGGAATTATATCTAATAAATGAATAGATAAATAAATAAATAAATAAAAACCTAATAATAAATTATTGAATATTCGGTAAAAAGTAGAAATAAAACAAAAAACATAAATTAATAAAAATAAATTCAAAATATAAGTAAACAATAAAATAAATGAATCAAAATGAAATTAATTGAAATAAAAATAAGTAATTAAAAAGTATAAAACCCACAACCCAAAAACTAATGATAAATTATTGACTTTTCGATTAAAAATAGAAAAATGTGTGGGCAGCATTATTATTTTATTAGAAATCAAATGTATTTTTTTCCTAGCCAGAAAACAAAGCTGTGCTTTTTCCCGGTGACTTTTACATAATTTTAAAAAGATCACGATTATTATATATATATATATATATATATATATATATATATATATATATATATATTGAATTTTTCCAATCAGAAGCCAAAATTATGATTTTCTTATATCGTGATCTTTTTCCGATGTCGCCTTTTCCTATCAACAAGACTTTTTTAAATTTCTGGCTGAATAATTGTTTATAAGTCACCCTGAATCATCAGATGCACAGGGGGGGGAGGAAGCAATATCTGTTGCGTTGTATTATTATTTCGAATGTACTATTCGAGTTCGTATATACCTTATAGTTTCAATGGAGATCAAGTGACAGCACATCCCGGTAGTAATTCTGTTTGGATGTTTTTAGATTTTCCTCTTTTTAGCAAGTCTCGTTTTAATTGTCCTATATACGACATTAACGAATCATCGTCCTTTGATGGTTTCGGTTCTTCTTCAGATCACCAATTCTCTTTTCCAGATTCTTGGAAACTGTTCCAAGAGCTCTAAGTACGATTGGTGTCACTGCCATCTTCATGTTCCGCAACATTATTATCATTATTGTTATTATTATGATGATGGTGTATTTATTTTACTTTTCAATGCTTATAAAGCAACCAAAGGGTTCCACATGTCATTTCAGGAATTTCTACGATTTGTTCCGATAAAGTACGTTCATGTATTTTGGCTCTATGCATAAATCCTATATTGATTTTTCTTGAATTACACGACAAATACTATTTTAAATTTCATCATAAATCATTTCTAGTAAAACAAGAGTGATAATTTCGACTAAATTTTAAAGTATTTTTTGTAAAATACTATATTTTTGAATAAACAATTTTAGTTAAATATAGTTCCTAGAAATTTAAAGTTTGACTCAAAAAACTAAACAAATATTATCTTTAAAAATTATGCTCACGATTTTAATCACAAAATAAAATTTAAAAAAGCAGATTGATTTCACCAATACTTCTTCAATTTTCAAAGGTTTTTAAAGAAAGAAAAGGCAACAGGAAAAAAAAAATGAAGAGAAAAGAGGAAAAGAAAGAAAAGAGAAAAGAAAAAAAGATTATGAAAAAAAAAGAAAAGAAAAAGTAGAAAAGAAAAAAGGAACGAAAAAAAGGAAAAGAAAGAAAGAAAGAAAGAAGGAAAGAAAGAAAGTGCGTTAAAAAGCTTATCAGTCTAAATAATTTTCACTCCAGTAATTCTGATTAGTCCTTAAATTAAGAAAAAAAAATCTAAATTTAATTTTTTTTAATTCGTTTGTTTTCATATCAAAAGTTGTATTAAGTTTCAATCAAAAGCATAATCATCAACTTAAATCATTTGATTGTTACAATTATGTCAGAAAAAGGGCGAAGGGTTATAACTTCAGATTTTTTTAATCTTTATTAACTAGAGAAAAAAAAATTCATTTTAATCTTTACGTGTAAAAAAAAAAAGCCTCCTCCCTCAAAAAAAAAAAAAACATTAAAAAAAAAACCTGCAAAAATCCCCTATGTAATTAACAGGATACTTTAATGAACACAATTATTCCTTCCCTGAAAAAATGTCCCATTGTCATGACCTGTTGTACTTGTATCAAAAAACGCTCCTCATAATTTTTTTTTTTTTTTTTTGAGTATGCGTGTCGCAAGCCATTCACAGTCAGTGAGTTCTTCAACGATTACTTTAGTTCATTTATTTATGACTGACGAGGTAATAAATAAGTGGAATATCAGGTGAGGATCGAACTCACTACTCTGGTCTGCGAGACGAACCAGCTGACTGTTGCGCCACTGTAGACGCTAAAGTTCGTTCTTCCTTTTAGAACTCGATGAAAGGAATTAAATACCTTTATAGTTGGTGAGGAATTAATGTTGTGAAAAGGGGGGAAGTAGATTGAAATAAAGTAAGAAAGCAACTAAGGCAGTCTCTTTTGTTTACAAATTTTTTCTTTTTCTCTTTATTATTAAGAATATACCTTGCTTTTCCTTAGCCTTTTATTATCATCATTATAATTATTATTATCATTATCGTCATCATTACAGTAGTAGCAGCTTGGTATTAAGTTTAGAGAAAGAAGAAGGAATTGGCCGATGAAAACTGAGAAGAGAAAGAGATGAGGTCAATCCAGTGCCCGGATGAAGGGTATAAAACTCGGGTTCCCACCAGCCTGATTCGCACAAAACAGCAATACATCTCACCAGGATAGACTCACATCGGATCCCTTAAATTCTAGTGAGCAGTTCCCAAATTATTTTTTGCTTCTTCTTCTTACCAAAATCCTACATCTTTTTCTTTATTTAAAAACCCCCGATCGCTTTTTTTGACTTTTACGAAAAAACCCAAGTTCATCATGGTAAGTCATTTTTTTTCTTGATTTCCAGGATTTTTTCTTCACAATTCTTACCCCCCCCCACTTTAAAAAAAAAACTCTCTTGAAGTTATACTTAAAAATTTTCTTTATAAGCGTTTTCTTTCCTTTTTTTTTTCTTTGTTGAACGCCTGGAATCTCCAGTTAATTCTTCCTTTAGTACATGTTTGATTTAAGGCCGCAATAAAATGAGCGCCTCCTCATCGGAAATATCTCCCAGGAAAAAGTGTCGGATATCAATGTTCCAAAAATTATGAAAGCCTTTAGAAAAATAAAATGACAAATGAAAGTTTTTCAATTGTGGAGTCACAAGCCGACCCAGCATTTTTTACTGTATGCTTGCGTGTTGGATTAAAAAGCGCAAAATCTTTTGCCTCAAAATCCACTAAACGGCAATTCTATATAATCATTATCGATTTGGGCACCTCACGTGGTGTAATGGTTAGCAGGCTGGATTTGCAAACTTTTTTTTTTTTTTTTGTGACTTCGATTCTCACCGAGTGCCCTCCTACTTTCGGCCTTGTGCCATATCTAAGTTAAGCTTGATAAATAACTATGTATTGTTATCGATTTATTTATAATCGTATAAAAAAAAATTAAAATTCCTCAAACGTCTAATCCGGCTCGCTTTAGTTTTTTTTTTTGCTTCCAAGACAGTATTTATCATAGATCAAAAAATAGAATGTTACAAAGGAAAACATCTGTATCAAACCTTACCAAAGCAGATAAAAGGAAATTAAATAATTAGATATCCCCCACACACACACACACACTCACAAATCTTAATCAAACCTTTTTACAGACGCTGTGGAGATTTTTTTTATGAAAAATCGAAAAAGAAAAATGTTACCCCCCCACCACCACCACATCCCGCCAAAAACTTTGTTAAACTTTTGATTTCACACACGAATTCTGCAAAGGTAGATGTTTGTAACATTACTTTGGAATTTATTCGAAATCTTAACTTTTTTTTTTTTTTTTTTTTTTAAGTGAATTTTCCATAGTCCGTTCTTTAAAATGTAAACGTGGAGAAAGCGAATTTTTTTTTAAATCGCTTAAAACATAAAGGTATTCTTTTGATTCAATCTCTCTATCCCCGCCCCTTCAGTAATGAGCTTCAGCCTCCCTGACCCTAATGTTTTTTGTTGTTTTTTTTTTACTACTCGCATACAAACCCGAACCGAAAATGTACACCCGTTACTTTCCCCAGGTTTGCAGCCCTAACAAGCGCATTCGCTATTTAATAAATGAAAAAAATGTAGAGATGGGCATGGATGACTTTCATTTACTTCCCCCGCCTCATTACGTTAGGAATCGTATCAGAAATTAAGAGAATGTTACCGGTAGAATTATATAAACAGCAATCTGTATTAACCAAAACAAAATAATTTTGCATTAAAGGTAAAAAATATGGTACGTTTTTTTTTTTTTTTTTTGTTTCTCTTTAATTCGAGCGCATAAACAAGCAACTCTCGGCAGCATCATGGGCGCCTTGCATCGTGTAATAATAATTAGAACTAGGTAATCACGCCATAGTTCAACTCTCATTGAGCGCTCAATACTTTTGACGTTGTGCCAAACTAAGCTAAACTTCGTAAATGACAATTTTTATATATGATCATGATTAGAGACTTCGGATAGCAAAACTTGTTAGTTTGATTCTCACCGGGCGCTCCCTTAGTTCTAGCCTTGTACTAAACTAGGTTCGGTAAATGACAACTCAATGCTTCAAAAAAAAAAAAAAAAATTACCCCTACCACATCTCGCCAAAAACTTTAGTTAAACTTTTGATTTCACACGAATTCTGCGAAAGGTAGATGTTTGTAACATTACTTTGGAATTTATTCGAAATCTTAACTTTTTTTAGCTATATTTTGCATTTTTCGGGGGGGGGGTTTAAACTACCTCTAAAGTGAATTCGGAGAAGGCACAGTTCATAAATATTTGAACGGAATCTACTCAGCATTCATACCCGCAAAACATGACTATATACATTAAATATGTTGTAATAAAACTTTCTTCTCTAATTCTTAAATCTCAAGCGATTACAAACTGTTTGTTCAAATACTTATGTACTCTATTAAAAAAAAAAAAGTGATTTAATTTGTGGAGGCGGGAATATATATATATATATATATATATATATATATATATATATATATATATATATGGCCTTCCTAATTTGTTGAAACAGTTGCATTTTTCAGTCAGTACTAAAAACTAACGTTAAAAGACCAGGTAAAAAAAAAGCTAGATGTTAAAATATTGATTTCCAAGTAAGATCATTTTCCCCCCCACTTGGAAGATTGGCGCTACATGATCTTTTGAAATTTGATATGCCGATTTAACCATAGTGACACTTCTCCCTGCGTTCTTTTTTCATTCTCTACATATTTAAGCAAAAGTGTTCAGAAAAGCAGAAAAGAAAACAATTAAATATTGGTGCTGTACACTCCCCCCCCTCATAACCTTTACTTTGTTTTAATTATCGGCTTCAAAAAACCGGTTAAGACCTCGTCCATTAAAAAAAAAAAAAAAAAAAATGGAAGACTTCAAATATCAACTAAGTTTTTTTACATGTTTTCAAAAAGTTAGCTTAGTACATCATCATAAAGTCGTATGCATATTGCTGATTTTCCGTATTCAAAAGGACTTGTCTACTAGTCCCCACTTTTCAAGGGTGAAGGATAGCAGACGCAAATGTGCCGGGGCATACCCAAGTGGGAAGGGCTTAAAAAGGGGACTATATTAGTCCCACTCCTTGCAATTCGTGACTTGTGTTGAAAAATCTCAAATAATAAAATTAGTTACGACAAACTGTACAAAATTCTTTAAATAACTATGTAGAAGAAAAAAGCACACCCACCCACTATATATCTTTAGTACACAAAAAGTTTTCTATAAAGCCGGATTCCAACTAAGTCGGCCTTTTGGGCAAGACTCCAATAAAAAAAAAAAAAGGAGGTCAAAGAAATATTAAATATATATTTTTATAAAAGTAGTCATAATTAAAATTCAAGCAATTTACATAATTTCTTGGAAATAAATTTCTGTAAAATATGTTGCTGAGAAGTTTTCAATAGTTATGGGTTGGTTTGGTTTCTTTGTTTTAATGGCATTTCAACTTACACGTATTATTTAATGCCAAAGCCATCCTTGTAGAACAGTTGGGCTACTATTCAACTCGTAGCCGGGTGAGGATTAGGGAGTCTATATTCAAGCGTATTCGTCCGAAAGTTAACGTAATAGTGCGACTGGAGTTCGAACTCGCTACCATGTCGCAGTCCAGCACATTAGCCATTTGGATCCTTCCTCAATTGCCCTGGGAGTTAATCTGTTTGGTTCTTGTTATTTTCCATCTATGTATAACAGGATTCTTTGGAAAATCTCTCTCCCTACGAATTCGTTACCATTAAACACTAGTCAAACTGTACTGCTTTAAGGAATGTAAAAGTTAATCTCCTGTTTATTACAAGGTTTACAATGGGTAAGGCGCTCCTGGTGTAACGGTTATGGTTGTAAGTAATGGAATTGGTGACCTGAGTTCAAATCCTGGTCGAAACTGTTTGCATTTTACTACGCGCTTATGCCTTGGGTAAAGGCATGAATCCATCCGGGTTTTTTTTCACCAGCTATGGGCAAAACTGTACTCCGCTTAAAATTGACTTGGTATCACATCCTGCCCGTAGTAGAAGGGGCGGGTAAGCACATACAAGGGTTTAGATATCAGAAGCTTGTAATGTTTCTACTTTGACTTTTCTTTCTTTTTTCTTTGACGGAGGACCCTGAGCTGCAGCCCCTAAAGTGTGTGTGTGACAGACACACACACGTTTAGTTTATTTTCCTTTTTTTTCAAAATAGATTGTTTAAAGTTTTGTTTGACCTCGGGGAAAATTAACTCTAGTTATCAGTCATAAGTTAGTTTTATTACAGTTGATATATTGCTGCTAAAAACCTAGACAACCTTTTAGAGAAACATGCAGCACTTTGAAAATAAATATAACTTTTCGTTGAAGATACCTAAACTCTTTTCACTAAAAACCATTTGCATAAACATCTGCCTTAGAAATAGGGAAAGTTGATCTCTATCTTTCTCTCTCTCGTCTAATTATTGATGTCAATGTGATTACCACACGCTGCTGCGGCGGTATATTACGGAATTAAAGGGGGGGGTGGATTTAAAAAATCAATCTATTCAATATTAATCTAATCGGTATATCAAAGTGAAATTAGGTGGGCAATTCAGAAAGCAGTGTGGGCCGCAATTTGCCCGTGACGAGTCCAGAGTTTCTGGTAGTTTATCTTGAGGCACTATCTAAGATTTACGCGGACCCAGCTTCGGGGGTCTCACCACGCTTTCAGCAGCGCTGCTTGCCTTTTGTCAAGATCAATAAGCGTCTGAAATTTTGGGCGTGAACTCAGTTTGAACACCGGATTTAATATTTACAAAAAAAGCCGAAGATATTTTTAAAAAAAAAACGAAAATAATTTTGTTTTCTTTTTTGCATTTAGGAAACCTGTATTTATCTAATAAATGTTGTGTTAAGATATTCAGACGATTTTGCTTCCGATACTTTTAAAGAGATAGTCACAACCAAAAGGAATATATGATTTAATATAATTATTGACTAAGCTTATCTTAGATGTGGCACTAGGTCAAAAGTATGAGGGCGCCCAGTGAGAATTCAACTCCCTACCAATGGTCTGCTAATCGAGCTAAGTAAACCATTATACCATGTGAGGTACCAAATTACTTAGTAAGCTTTACTTAATTGTAGCACAAGGGTTGAATTTATGGGTCACCCAGTGAGACACTAATTAACTAGTAATAGTTAGCAAGTCTAGCTTGGTAACCACGCGAGGTGCCATGTGGTGTTGAGATATATTATGGAATCAGCTGTCTTTTGTTTGTCTTTGTTTTGTTTTGTTTTTTTTAAATATAAACCTTGTCTGCCCTATTATTTACCCATAGCTGGTGAGGGAACAGGTGGATTCATGCCTTTTCCCAGAACATTAATGAAACTCAACCAGGATTTCCTCTGACGATTACAGTTGCACTAAGCGCCCTTCCAAGTAAACTAAGTCATTTCAGAAGGTTTTTAGGAGGCTTCACGTAGTGTAATGGTTAACGAGCTAGCCTACTTTAAGTTCGATACTTATTGAGTGCCCCATACTTCTGGCCTTGTGCCTCAAGCTTATAGAAGCAACTGGCCACTCAGCCATTGCAGTACACCAGTAAGGTGTTCAAAATAACACGCGGGGCTCGGCACAAAGAGAAACTTGGTTAAGTAGGCATATCAACCCTTGCAGGTTACTTAATGCCAATTTCTACATTGTAAGTGAACAGTTTTTAGGTAAAATTATTTAAAAACCGTGCTGTAATGGTTATCGTCGTAGGAAATGGACACGGTGACTCGAGTTCAAATCCTGGACGAGAATGATTGCATTTCAGATAGCACTAATACCCTTGGGAAAGGTATGAATCCAATTATTCTCCCTCCAGCTATGGGTAAATAGTAGGACAGACTAGGTTCTTCAGCCTTGGTAAGGCAACTAGTCTAGGAGAAGGAAAACTTTGAATTCAAACCTGTTAAACTCCGCTTAAAAATTGACCTTGTCATATCCTGCCCGAGCGGAGGGGTTGATAAATAGGGTAAATAGGATTATTTAAAAACTTGTTAGAGCTCATTTGTTTGCATGTACTTAGGGTTCAAGTATTGAAACGCAGTTGAGTTTCAGCCACTGCCTTCTCGCACCTTTTAAGATAAAATTGGGTTGGGTACTTGTTTGCCACGAGTGCAATTTGAAGAATAGTTAGGGCAAACCTATTGGTTTGACATTTGATCGGATCGGGCCTGTCTGACCGTCCGTCTAACCCAGTAAAGGCTAAAGTGAAGTGTTTCTGGTCACGTGCCGGGTTTCGGACTGCTCAGCCACCAGGATCCCGTCCTTTAGCATTACAGGTTGCCACCTACGGCCAACAAGTGGTCTCGTTTTGGGGGTGGGTTCTTACCTCTATTCAGAGGTGTAGTTAATATATTCTATAGACCCATCCGATGAGGTGCGAATGAAGGGGTTCAATTTTTTTAACCAAAAATGTGCTACAAAATAAACAACCGTGGCCAAAATTCGAACCCGGCCCATCGGTTACATGATACTGGTAACGGTTCACAGTAAATTACTATAGAATCTCTATGCGTCTCAAGATCTACAGATTGTGGGGAAGCGTATCTAACTTCATTCCTTCGGCTGTTGTATGCTATAGGTCGTTAACTTTGGGTCCCATGCGCTTTCAAATTGGCAAGGGCTAAAAGTAGCCCAAGTCCCCGTGATCATTGCCATACAAAGATCTTGCTACTCTGAAATGAAGGTGCTACTATAAAATTGGCATACCCAAAACCAGCCTTGTCTCTTTCGCTTTATGAAGACATAAATCCATCTCTAGCTCAGCAGGGCAGAATGGATTCTAGAGTCTTGGTTTGTAACAAATATAGGAGCACAACTCTGAATTCAAAACCTTCACTGCCTGTGCACCGACAGAATCCCCTTTCCAACCCACAGTGAAATAGTCGTGGATTTTGGACCTACTCTTTGGACTAAGATGAAAAATATAGTATTTGTTTTCCTTTTGGCCGCGGAAAAATAAATTTAAAAAAATGAAGCCAACTTAGTTCGTTGCGTCAAAAATGGACGTCGTTGTAGTCCAGTACTCGTGACTGGTCGCAAACGCCAGGGCTACTTTGGTTTCTTTGTTTAATGAAGTATCAACTGTCATGGGCTATTTAGTGCCAGAGCCATCCTTGTAGAACTGCAGCGATACTATTAAACGTATAGTTTGTGGGTGGGTTGGGGATAAGGGATTCATACGTTTTCTTAGTGTATTAATCTAAAAGTGAATGTAATAGCACGATTGGAGTTCGAACTCGCTTACTACGATGTCGCAGTCCAGAGTATTAGTCACTAGGCCACGAAGACACCCTGGCTATTTTGGGGTTTTGTTGACATTTCAGCACGGTGGAACTGCATGTTAAACCGACCTTATATCACATGATGTGTTTGAAGTTATGGTAAGGGACATCTGAGGGATAAGCCGTGAGAGGTCTCTGAGAGTTAGAAAGTAAATTTTTTTCGATTTGTGTCATTTAATATGCACCACAGAATAAAGTGCATTGACAAGGAAGCATACTTGGCGTAACGATTATCGCCATAAGAAATAAACTCGACGAGCGAAGTTCAAAACCTGGACGAGGTTGTTTGCGATCGCTTCGGGCAAATGCTTTTGGAATGCTTTCTTCCTCAGAGTAAATAGAGGTATATATAGGCTATGTTTAGCCTTGGTACGGCAACCAGTCTAGGAGAAGGAAAACTCTGAATTCAAATAAGTTAAAAATAGACATTGTGCTGCATCCTGCTCATAATGCAGGAGTTGGGTAAAGAGTTACATCTAAATGAATGAATTTTTTTTTAGGGTGGGGTTATCAATTTTGCAACAAATCTAATGACAAAACAATTGAAATAGACTACTTAGAAAGCCCACCAAATTCAAAATGAGTGAGATATGTGTATAAAAGCTCAATCATTGATATTAAGCACTATTTAATAATACTGCAATATATTTGGTCCTCTACTAACTTACCAAGTGAGCACAATAAACCTCTTACACACACACTCGACTAGTGTAATCCATTATAAATTTATTTCAACAATCTGTTTGCACAGATTGCTTCCTCAGATGGCGAACGATTTTTTAAAATCATTTTTTTGTTTTTTGTTTTTTTTTTTGTACGCGGATCATTAAATAAGCTTCCAGACTTTTTTTCTATGGGCACTTTTATTGATAGTACACACATGAAACTCTAGTCCCCTTCGAACTAATCTCCTCCGGCTGCAATGCACTTGTACCGTTCCAACAACTTCTGGAAGACCCCATGGAAGTTCTCTTGTGTCAGCGTGTCAATGACCTTCGTCACAGCCTCTTTCATCATCTCAATTGTCTCATAACGACAGCCTCTGAGCTTAGGGAATAACCAAGTCACAGGGAGCAAGGTCTGAACTATACGGAGGGTGAGGAACTGTCTTGATGCCCATCTTGGTCAAATAGTCTGTGACAAGAATAGAGTTGTGGACTGATGCATTGTCCTTGTGGGAGTGCCACCGACCCGATTTGAAGAGTGCTGGCCTCTTCTGACGGAATCTCTTCCTGAACTCCCTTAAAACCTCAACATAGTAACTAACCCTTTGGCCAATCAACTCTAGTGTATTGACTTCCTTACTCCTCCCACACCTCTCATCATCCCTCACAGACTCCCTGTCTTCCTTGGATCTCTTATGCCACTCAAAAACTGATGCTCAATTCAAAGCAGTCTGAAGCATTCCATACGTTTCTGTGGCATTTTTCCAAGCTTAAAACAGAATTTTATTGCATATCATTCTAAAGTGTCCTCACGTCCAGATTGCTTTTTTGAAATTTACCTGCTGTGACAATCCGGCTTTAGTAGGGTGTATTCCAATTGCTGCTGTAGCTGTTCATTTGAACCTGAAATCATAAAAAATGGTCAGTCATCTCATAAGATGTATAGCAATAAGATACTGAATTTTCAAGAATCTACGACAATTTTAGATGCCTGTACAAAAGTCTGGAAACTTATTGAATGCACCACGTATATCAATAGCACTCTAAATATATTGATATATATTCTGTATGGGATTGTTCATTATACGTCTGTTCTTGGACTTATACACACACACACACATACAGGGTGAGCCGTGTAAATGTGAACATTATAAAAATACACAACTCTTTATAAAAAATAGTAGAGCAGACTGGTTTCTTAACCTCTGTAAGGCAACCAGTCTGAGAGAAAATACCTGAATTCAAACCAGCTATACTCTGTTAAAAACTGACCTTGTACTATTTACCAACCCCTCCACTCGGGCAGGATATGACACAAGGTCAATTTTTAAGCGGAGTTTAACAGGTTTGAATTCGGAGTTTTCCTTCTCCTAGACTAGTTGCCTCACCAAGGCTGAAGAACCTAGTCCGTCCTACTATTTACCCATAGCTGGAGGGAGAATAAGGGGGTTCATACCTTTCCCAAGGGTATTTGCCCGAAAGTGAACGTAATAGCGCGACTGGAGTACGAACTCGCGTACTACGATTCCGCAGTTCATCGCTTAACCATTACACCACGAGGACACCCAAAAACTGACCTTGTGATGCATCCTGCCTATGGCAGAGGGGTTGGGTAAATAAATACATACAAGGGAATAAATTGTTGAATTTTTTCCTCATTAGGTTACGATCTTTAGTGATGTACTATGTACCTACACCTATTAAACTAAACTATACTCTAGAAGATCCCAATCTATAGTAGCCAGGTATAATTACTTGGTTCAGCTTCAGGAGCCGTGCCCCCTCAGACAATACTTTTTCTAATAGCCTACAGAAAGGATGACCAGAGTCGATTCCAGATGCTTAAAAGATCTCAAAGAAGAAATGTCGACTGAGTTGAGCTATTTTTGGCATCATTGACGTGTACGTGGGAAGAGACCCCCTCAATAAACGTAAGCTTGCGCGGCATCCTACCTTCTCGGGGAGGCGGGTATTTGTCTATGAGGCACTTTATACATCAGAATGGGAATTTTGGCCCACACAAAAAATCAATGTTATATTTTTTTTTTATATAGTTTTACTTTGTTCTTTCTTGCGAAAAAGCAACATTTTTTTCCCTGAGTTTTAAAAACGAACTTGGAATCTGAAAGAGACAAACTATTTCAGACTATGAAATTACCATGTATGGAGTCTTGACTGATTCCTTTCAAGGCTGACATGCTGCGTCAGCCGAAACTCGAATTTACTTTACCAATTACCGCTTTTTTTTCTTTTCTCTTTTTTTTTTTTTTTTTTTTTTTTTTTTGTTGTTTTCGTTTTTTTTTTTCTCAGCGTTTCTCATGACCGTTATTGGCATTTAAATTGTAGTCACTGCGTTGAAAAATAAACGCTTCGTCGTTATCTAATAACATTTAGAAATTAATGTTTGTCTAGTCTGTCTTAACTTGAGAGTGCCTTTTTTAAGATATTTTGTTAAAAGAAAATATTCGCTGTAATACCCCAGTAAAAGGCTTCAGTTTTGGGGGAAATTGAAAAAAAGGCTATTGCCATTAAAATCAGAACCACTTGTACTGCAGAAAGATGAGAGACCAAATTTAAAAAATACTTCCAAAACTTTTAAGTTCAGTACTAGCCCAAGGAAACTTAAGTTTGTTTTAAGTACAAAAAATATCGAAATGTAATACTTCTATCTATATAGTGAATGTAAACTTTATTTTATTTACTCAACTGTTAAATCCCAAAGTAGCTATAATTCGGCCGTCGGACATATTTCTTAATCTTTTATTCTCTTACTACTAAGCTGTCGGTATTGGACCAGCAAGTTATGGATGGTTGATTTGTAATTTTTTTTTTTTTTTCGCGTGACTATAACTATTCAGTTACCCCCACCCGCGCCCGAAACTTACATGTCCATATTCTTGTACATAAAAAAAAAAAAAAAACTCTGAACGTATGACCGAGCGAGGTGATCATAAAGAGGTTCAGTTTGTAGTAGTGGACATAGTTCACGTTAAATGGTTGGTACGTCGTATTTTATGGCATATCAATCCTTGTAGCCTTATTTAATGATAAATCCTGATATTCATGTATATTAAATATTTGTGAGCGGATAATTTGTAGGTAACCTTTAGTGATGTTTGAAGTGAGTGTTATTGTTTAGCGAGAGGAAACCGTTTTTGTAGCCAGAGTTTTTGTTGTTGGTAAGCGAGGAAAAGTTTGTTTGGTTCAGCGAGGAAGAGGGTGTAACGTATGTGTGTTTACGTTGTGTCGTTTCCTCGCTTAGTGTTGTTGGATATATAAAGGGCGGTTGAAGATGATGAAGAAGGTCGAAAGGTGTTGTTATGAATAGTTTTTATTTGTCTCGCAATTCAGAAGGTGCCATGCGGGGTCACCAATTTATAGCGTTTTGAGGCTAACACAAATGAATTACGAAACTTTTCTTTAACACAATAACAAAAGTTCTTTATTTGCAGCTTTGAATATGGTTTGCTTTTGGTGCTGCGAGACTCGTGGTGTTTAGGCTTGTTAGTGTTGAAGAAATGGCTTAGCGGGATGTTGAGATGGCAGCGTGTTGTTGGACGTGTGAGGGATGTGTTTAAAGTCACCGTGTAGTTTTGTATCTGGTTTTTGGAGGAGAGTATGCATTATCTCCATTAATGTGGGCCAGAGGTGAAATGATAGCTAGTGTGTCGAGAGCGGAGTTACGCTCGGATCGACATAGCCAATTTTTGGGGTGACACAAAGTTGGGCCTGTCCGAGGCATGTTGTATGTTTCTAATTTATGTTCAACTGGGATTCCTTGTAAGAAATCCATAAATTAGATGGTTCCCTCGTTGAGTATCCATGTTGCTGCTGCTGCTAGTGTTAAAGCCACAGTGAGATGTCCACACTGGGTGGCTTGTTTAGCTAAAAAGCATCGCTAAGCAGGGACGATCAGACGAACGTCTGTTCTGGTCGCCGTCTCACGCTGAAGAGTGGGTTTGGCCGCTCACCCGTTTTGCTAGCCGGAAATGAAGGTCCGGGCTGAATAGGATAAGTCATCCTGATTAGGTGAAATTCAGTGTTGAATTAAATTGCGCGCCAAACCAAAATACGAGATTTTCCTCTTCTCTACAAACCGTTTTAAAACTAGCCAGAGCTTATTTGTTTGCACACAGTTAAAGTTTAAATTATTGATATTAATAATACTATTCAACAATATTCATTTGTTTGCACAGTTAAATGGTTTCAAGTATAGAAAATTATCAAATATTTCTATTTGACCCTTTGTTGGGACCCTTACAGGTACTACCACTCCAGATAAAAGTGGACCTGGCAGTAATAACAAAGGGGCACTCCTCATTCTCCAAAACTTTCGCCTCATCATCAGATTGTTTCATGTCATCTCCAGAACACTGGTTTGCCCAGTTCGCAAGGGCTGTAGAATGAATACACAGACTGCATCTCTGCATAGGGGGTAAGACGAGTGTCCTGTTTCTGACACTTTTGCGAGATGTTTTAGCCTTTTGTTTTTGTTGTTAGCGAGGAATGGTTGTAACGTATGTGCGTTTACGTTTCCTCGCTAAGGGTGTAAATCCCTGGCTAAGTTTTAAGGGTAAATAAAGGTAGAATGATAAAGTAGTATGGCGATATTCGAAATGTTTTTATGGATAGTTTTATTTTGCAGCATAGAATATTAGGTTCGCTTTTAGTGCTGCAAGACTCGTGAAAGGTTGTGAGTATTGAAACGAAATTGAGTTATGAGAAGTTGAGATGGCAGTGTGTGTCGTCGGACGTGTGAGGGATTGTGCTTTAGTCACCGTGTAGTTTCGTGTCTGGTATTTGGTGAGGGGAGTTTGCGCTATTTCCATTAAGGTGGCCCAGGGATGAATTGAGAGTTAGATGTCGAGAGCGGGATTACGCGTCGGATCGACATAGCCAATTTTGGGGTGACATAAAATTGTGCCTATGCAAGGCTTGTTGAATGTATCTAATTTATATTCAACTGGGATTCCGTGCAAGGAATCCATAAATTAGATTGGTTCCCTCGTGTATCCATGCTGCTGCTAGAAGAGCCCCCAGTGAGACGTCTGCACTGGGCGGCGTTCTCAAGCCAAAGAGTGTTTGGCAGCTTAACCAATCTGTTAGCCGGAAATGAAGGCCCGGACTGAATAGGATAGGTCATCCAGATTGGGTGAAATTAAGTGTCGAATTAAATAGCGCGCCAAACCAAAATACGAAATTTCCCTTCACTACAACACTAAACAATCTGATTGTGAGGTTCCAGTAATGCTGAAGCTTTGGGGAATGCAATTTCATTGTCATTGCTCCCAGGTCTACTCTGGCCTGAAGTGGGAGCACCTGATAGGGGTCCTATCTATGGGTTAAATAGAACTAAACTGCATACTTATGCTAAACTGGATTGTTTGAATTAGAACTGTTTGACTAAACTGAAAAACTTGAAATAGAAGTGTTTTTTGACAATTAAACTGTTATTACATTTAAACACTGTACTTACGCTAAACTGAATTGTGTAGAATGGAACTGTTTTTTTTACATTGAAACTGTACTTAAGCTGAACTGAATTGTTTAATATAGAACTGTTTTGACATTTAACCGAGTGTAAACAAAATGTATACTTATACTAAACTGAATAGCTTGAAATAGAAATGTTTTTAACAAGTAAGCTGTGTACTCATGCTAAACTGAATTGTTTGAAATAGAACTGATTATTTGTAGATTATTATTTGGCATTAACCGGACATTGGCATAATGGTTAGAGTGTTCGCCAATGGCCCGGGAGAGCTGGGTTCAATCTCAGGTCGAGTCATACCAAAGACTTTTAAAATGGTACTTGATGCCTCCTTGCTTAACACTCAGCATTATAAGGTAAGGATCAAGGGTAAAGTGGAGAAATCCTGGGAAAGGAGTAGCGCCCTTCCCTACACCTTGGTGTAATAGCTATCGAAAAGGGAGCCTTCGGGTCACCCTCGACTATGGTCACCAACTTTATTTGGCATTAAATAACCTACAAAGGTTGATATGCCATAAAACCCAACCCAACCAACCAACCAGAACACTGATGTGGGTGGAACGTCGCTAGTCTCGGTTTTACTCCTCTGCAGAGAAGCAGTCAGCGTAATCTGCCACTCTAACTGATTGGGCTAAGTTCACGTTGAATTAACATAATGAAATGAACAGCAGGTGTCAACATTTAGACACAAAAACAATGCGCAATTATTCGTAATATGTGCATTGTGAACTGAACCTCAACTTAAGGACCTCCTCCTTCGGTTCCACTTTTAAAAAAATTAATGTTTTTTTTCAAAATGAAAAATTTTCGAAAAGAAAAAAATTATAGTTATTTCAGAATTTGTCCAGTATATTGTGAATTGAATTACTATGACTAACAAATCCGGTAAACACTTGTGCGCAACATACGGAACACTGGACAGCTGTTTCGACTTCATTAGGTCTCATCAGCCGCGTATACCGTGATATCCCCCACTAGAGATCGTACAAGAGACCTCAGAATGCAGAGCCGAAACTCTACCACTGATACCAAATTAACTAGTCATGGCAATTGCACGGCCAATTAACCCGATTCGTCTCGTAAGTTATATCCGTACTCTTTACAGAGGATACGGTCACCTCCAGAGCCACGTCTTCCCTAGAAGATTGGAGATAGGCACCCGCGAAATTATGACCTCATGGGCAAGGAAATAGATGTACATTTTCTTAAGCAGAGGAATTCTATTGTAAATAGAAAAAGAAAATTATGAAAGAAAATGTCCAGAATAGTCTGCTGAGGATATTGACATCGAAAAGCGTTTCAAATTGGTTATTGTACATAACCAGAGACCTTTCTTCATCAATCTAATCGGGACAAGTAGGTAATATTTATGACACTCGAACTCACTCGTGAAAGTTTGCTAACCATTACACCACCCGAGGTGCCCACATGAGGTCCTAAATAAATTAGTGTCAACTATCTGAATTTTAATCCAATATATATTTACAATAAAGACGTGAGTTCGGGTGTCTTTTTTCCCCCTCTTTTAAACTGACCTCTCTTAATATCTTAAAAGAAGCCGACCAATTCAGTAATAAGTGATTTCCAAATCTTTCATGTCCCATTCTTAATATATCTCTCTCTAATACGGAAATCCTTTCATCCAGGACTTCTCGATATTTTTTCTCGTAACCAAATTTAATTTCCATTCATCCCCAAACAATGGGATTGAATATTAAATTACATAACTAATTTAACAATGTTTAATACTAATTACACGAGAAAAGAATCGGTAAACTATAAATTCTAATATAACCTATTTTAATGGGCAGGATGTTTGGTGGGTACTGAGATCTCAAATATTAGGTTGTGAGTTTGAGCTGCATATAACGTTCTATGTTCAAATTGATTCAGTTTGCTTAGTAGATAATGCATACAGTTGAACCCATTTCATTAGCTTTTCCGAGTTTGTATATAGTGGAATCTGGGTTAAACAAACACTTGCAAAGTTTGGGATATTTTGCTGCAACTTTTTCTTTCGTTCAGTAATATTCAATTCCTTTAAATGTGTACATAAATTCACTACAAGATTGAAAGTCATTTCAATTCGTCTTTAAGAAAAGGTGTCTAAATTTACACTTTAACATCGTTCATTTAAAAGACCCCGTGGCCATCACACCCAATCAGGCATTCTGCCAGGTGTACGTTGTCTGACAACTCGTCTACATGATCCAACGATTTTTGTTCTGTTATAAAGGGATTTATAAATGCAAACTGCTAAATATATCCACTATGGACCACTTATATTTTTTTCATCCCCAGGGTTCTTCATGGATCATTTCGAGAAGCCATGATTTAAACAAGAAAAATGTCTAAACTAAAAAAAACAAAATAAACTAATTATAGTAATTTACGAAGGTCTTTACTTCGATTTAGCACAAGGCCAAATGAATGGGGCACCCAATGAGACTCGAACTCACTCGTGTAGGTTTGCTAGTCTAACTTGCTAACCATTACACCACCAGAGGTGCCCAAAAATAAACTAATTATAAGTGAAATTCTCCAAACAATTTGATTTAAGCTGTAAACGATACCAGTTTACTTATTTGGGAGGGAAGTCTCCGTGGCATAGTGGCTAATGTGCAGGACTGAAACATCGTGGTCAGCGTGTTCGAACACTAATCGCGCTGTTACGTTTGTAGGAGGTTATATTGTGTTTTTGATATTTAATTTCCATTTTATAGTGGTATATTTAATTTTTTATGTGGTTGCGTGTTCTCAGAAGTCGGAAGGTCGCCATTTATAGCGATGGGGATAACATTATTATTATTGGGTTTTTAGGTTTTTGGTTTAGCGTTGGTTATTTTGGTGTTTCGTTGGTAGTTATCCCCTCGCTAAATGTTGATGGAAAATAAAGGTGGTGGAGAAGAACGAAGACGTCGTTAGGTTTTAAAGGAAGGTTTAATGGCAGCATGAAGTAAAGGGTTTTACGCTGGTATGCTGCAAGCCTCGTAGTAAAGAAAGAAGGTAAGAAGTCGATAGTGTATCTCATTTGTTCTTGACTAGAATCCCTTGGTCTAGAAGAATACACCGACGGGATCCATAAACTAGATGGCTCTCCTCATGGTTGATGCTCTTCTCTATTCAGGAACAGACGAATAGACATCCGTTCCCGTTTGGGATTTCTGAGCGAGAGATTCGCGGGCTTTCTTCAATTTTTAGTGCTGCTAGGAATATGGTTCGGCCTGAATAGGACAAGTCATCCTGATTGGGTGAAAATGTTCGGCGACTCAAACAGTTAAATTAAATTACGCGCCAAACAAAAAATCAAGTTTTCTTTCTGCTACACGTTCACTTTCGGACCATTAGGAAAGGCGTGAACCCCCCCCCATTCCCAGATATAGATTAAATATTATCACTACTTATCTTCAAGGATGGCTTTGGAATTGAATAACCCATGTAGGTTGATAAGCCATTAAACAAAGAAAACTAACCAATACTGATTTTTAATTGTTATTTCTACATATATTTAATTTTCCACCTATCTCACTTAGGAAAAGATATTTCCTAGTCATTAAAAATGGTTTTATTTTTGGATTTACTGGTAGGGAATCTAAGAATTATTCGTAAATGGACGCCTGAGAAGATATTTCGCCGACATACCCTCACTACAATAATATTTGAGCTTAAATAGTCCCCCACCATTTTTTTTTTTTTTTTTTTTTTTTTAAAGAATTATATGAGCGATATGAAGTTATTTACTTAGCTTTGCTGAGACATGGCCGCTAACCGCTCCTGGTCTGACTTAATAACGAGTGAGATCTTGTAGACAGGCTACACACTTGTCGGGTGTGTTGTTTAGTACGCGGACCGGTTCGTGTGGTTTCGTTCGCCTGGCCTTTTTCGTTGGTTATACTATTTACCAACCCCTCCGCTCGGGCAGGATATGACACAAGGTCAATTTTTAAGCGGAGTTTAACAGGTTTGAATTCAGAGTTTTCCTTCTCCTAGACTAGTTGCCTAACCAAGGCTGAAGAACCTAATCTGCCCTACTATTTATCCATAGCTGGAGGGAGAATAATTGGATTCATACCTTTCCCAAGGGTATTAGTGCTATGTGAAATGCGATCAGTCTCGTCCAGGATTTGAACTCGTGTCGCCGTGTCTATTTCCTACGACAATAACGACTACACCACGGGCACCTTTCTCGTTGGTTATGGTGACGCTTTAGCCTGGTCAAGGATTTCTGGCCCGTGTCCGGCTCATGCTTTAAAAAAAGATCTAGTGAACACTTTGTCTCGACGGGAAGATGAACAAATACCACACACTTGTCGACCGTGTTAGGTGGTACACGGACTGGCTCGAGTGGTCTCGTTCACTTGGTTTTACTCGTGACCTGAGGTAGACCCTCCTTGGCCACAGGGAGCCGTCCTCCCAGACTCAGCAAGTTTGTTTGGTGCCTGAGGCTCCTTAATAGAGGCATGTCGACAAAGCCAAAAATTTTTTTTCGCCTGCTGCGCATTTGAGCTTCTGCCTGGCTCCCCACATAAGAACGGTCTTGTGCCATGTTTCGGTATGGTGGATTGCTGGATAAATACTACCTGGTCTAGCTAAGTGGTCACCCATTTAAATATTGAACAGACTGTTTGCTGTTAAAGTTATTTGCTAAACTTTGCTTAGATAAGACACACAGGCATAAGCATGTTTTTTGGAAAAAAATGCAATGAATACTTACTAAGCTAAATCTAATTGTGGCACAAGGCCAGGATTATGCTGGCACTCAAAGAGAATCCAACAGACCTGATTAACGTTAAATTGAATTATTAGTGTTAGATAGCTATGCTTGAAATCATTTAATAGTGTGAACAAATGAGTTATGGCTCTTAAAATATAACATGCAAACAATTCATTTACATATCTTATATACCAACCCCTCCGCTCGGGCAGGATATGACACAAGGTCAATTTTTAAGCGAGGTTTAACAGGTTTGAATTCAGTTTTCCTTCTCCTAGACTAGTTGTCTCACCAAGGCTGAAGAACCCAGTCTACCCTACTATTTACTCATACCTGGAGGGAGAATAATTGGATTCATACCTTTCCCAAGGGTATCAGTGCTATGTGAAATGCAATCAGTCTCGTCCAGGATTTGAACTCTTGTCGCCGTGTCCATTTCCTACAACGATAACCATTACACCACGGGCACCTCCTAATTCATTTACATATATGCATTTAGAATATACAAGAGTTGATATTAAATGATCTACAAGGGTTCATATGCCACGAAACACAACAAACGTCAAAATTGAACTCACTAGTAATGATCCGCTTGGCTAACTTTATTTGAAGTGTCCAAAGACGCAATGAATATCTGTTGGCAGATTTAGGAATAAAAGCAAAATTAGGCTTTTTAGGACGAAAGACCACGTGTTCTTCACCCTTGAACTTGTAGCAGAAGGAATTTTCGTATTTTTGTTTGGCGCGTAATTTAATTCGACGCATAATTTCACCCAATCAGAATGACTTATCCTATTCAGCTCGGAGCATCTTTCCGGGCAGCACAAACTGGGGGAAAGCCGTCAAACACTCCCTTTTGGCTGAACAACTTTGTTCAGTGCAGACGTCTCACTGGCTGCTCTTCAATAGCTGCAGCAGCATGGACACAATGAGGGAACCTATCTAATTTATAGATACCTTGCGTCTATTTCTCTTAGACCAAGGGTTCCCAGTTGAATATGAATTAGATAAATTCAATACGCCACACACAGGAACAACTTTACGTCACCCCCAAAATTGGCTATGTCGACTGCGATGCCAAACCTCGCTCAGACACCTAGCAACTACTTCACCTCTGGGCAACATTTTCTGGAGACATTCACGTTTCTCCCCGAAACAACCAGAACCACAAACTAACGGTGACTTCAACGTTTCTCTCCTCAAACAGCAAACATGACTTTTGCAACATACGACGAACATAATCCCTCGCACGTCCAACGACACGTGCTGCTTTCTCTACTCTCTCATAACTCCATTTCGTCTCTTTACTTCTTTCCCTTCCCATGAGGCTTGCAGCACAAACGCAAACTCTTTATTTCATGCTGCCATTAAAAACTATCATAAAAACAATTCGTCTCTCTCTCTCTCTCTCTCTCTCAGCGAGGATATAAACATGTGCAAGAATACATTTCCTCGCTAAAATAATAACAAACATTGTGTGTGCTGATAAAATGAAAAGAATTTAATTCTATATTCCTTGGGGGTAGATAGAAGTGCTGGGCCAAGTCAACATATCATTGACTTGAGGTGCTTGTGTACTATTTTGATATCTCTTTGTACCAGAAGCTGCTGAGAAAAATGACTTCAAGTGAGGTTGGCAATAAAAATGAGTAAAGACAAAAACAAAGTATGAGCATGGCGATTGACTGGAAATTTGGAACTAAGAGCTGAAGGGACCAAAATCCTTTGTGTCCAAATACTCTTTTCATTTTTAATCACTTTAACTATTTTATTTTTAAAAATTTATTCTATTTTTTAAAATCTTACTACTTATTTCATTTTATATTACCACACCTGTGGGCTCCTAAACCATGAAGTGTGGCCTTACCTTATTAAAAAACTAATTACAATTACATACCTCCATGTTCAAACCTGATATCCTAATGCTTTTTTCCTAAAAGGGGGAAATCTTTGAAATATTATTGAAAGGTTTTTCATTTCTTTTAGGTAGTGAATATCAACTAGGTTAAAACTTTAGATTTGATGGTAAATATATTAAGTATTTATTGAATGTTGTATTATTAATAAACAATGAATTTAATGTGACTTTTAAACAGATTTTCCTCCGCTGGTTTAGTATGTATAATGCGATGATTTGGTGCTTGTACTGGATAGCTCACTGATAAAAATTTTAATTTTGTTTTAGAATACAAAAATGAAAGAAATGTAATACTTAGATTCGGTGTGTGTGTTTTTATTTTTTTGAATAATTATATATTAGTTTCAAAAATTAAATATTGACAAGTTACCATTTTTTTTTTTTTTTTTTTTTTTTTTTTTTTTTTTAGGTTGGGAGAAGGGAAGACTAAAGAAATAGTGAATTAAAGACCTTTTTTGTCCCCAAATGTTCAGTAAAAATGAAAATCATATTCTTACATTCACTATCCAGAATAAAAGTATTACTTTTTTTTTTGTAATGGGAGTCCCCTATGGTATAATAGCTAACATACTTGACTGCGGCCTCAGAGTTCAAACACCAGTCATGCTATTATGCTCATTTCAATTTAATAACCAAAAGTATAACCCCCCCCCCAGCTATGGATTAAATAGTATATCACTGCTGTTCTTCTACTTGTATGGCTTTGGCATTAAATAAAGAAACCATATATATATTTTTGTATATTAAAGACATTTCTGTTTGGGGATATTCTGGGCAAGTACATCTAAAATTGTAGAGAAATGTAATTTCATTCTCAAGATAAGCTTAAGTTTCAATCATTGGTTTAATTTTTTTTTCTTTACTGAATTTAAAGTCCCAGAATTAATTAGAAATCGACCATCAGCAATAACTCAAAACTTTCTTTGATTAGAGAAATATGGTTGATGGCCAAATTGTAGCTAGTTGAAGACATTAATTTTAAGTCTTAACTGTTCAGGTAAAAAAAAAAAAAAAGAATGGTTTGGTGTGTTTGACATATCAACCTTTGAGGGTTATCTTATGTCAAAGCACCCCTTGTAGAAGAACAGCAGTAGTACTATTTAACCCATAACGTGGGGGGGAGTTCATACATTTTCCAAACTGATTAGTCTGAAAGTGAATGTAACTGGAGTTTGAACTTGCTTACTCTGAGGCCTCAGTCCAGCACTTTAACCATTTAAACCACAGAGACTACCCTTGAAGCAAATGACTGAAACTTAATTTTTTGTCTATGGTGACTGTAAGTATATTTCTATATAAGTTTTTTTCTACACTGAAACAAAATTGCCCTGTTGGCTGGGACTGTAGAATACCCTAACTGCTTCTCTGCAGAGGAGTAAGACCTCCATGATGAGTGTCCTAGATATGACACTAAACAATCTGATGGTGAGGTTCCAGGAATGCGGGAGCTTTGGGGAATGTGGAGTACTCCTTCATTGCCATTGCTCCCAGGTCTACTCTGGCTCAGAGTGATAGTGCCTGATAGGGTCTTCTCTATGGGTCAAATAGAACTAAACTGCTTTCTTGTGCTAAACAAGTGTTTGAAATGTAACTGTTTTTGTATGCTAAATTGAATTGTTTGAAATAGAGCTGTTTTTTGACATTGAAACTGTGTATGAGAACTGTCTTGACATTTTTAACTGTACTTGTGCTAAACTGAATTGTTTGAAATAGAGCTGTTTTTTGACATTTAACTGTGTAAACAAAAATCAGTACTTATATTAAACTGCATTGTTTGAAACTTATCAAAATGACTTTTTTCGTTGTTAAATGACCCAAAAAGAGTTGATATGCCTTTTTTTTTTTTTTTTTTAAACTGTTTTTGTATGCTAAACTGAATTGTTTTGAATAGAGAACTGTTTATATGTATAAAGATGGATTTGACATTAATAACCTTAGGAGGTGCCCGTGGTGTAATGGTTATCATTGTAGGAAATGGACATGGTCACACGAGTTCAAATCCTGGGCAAGACTGATTGCATTTCACATAGCACTAATGCCCTTGGGAAAGGTATTAATCCAATTATTCTCCCTCCAGCTATGGGTAAATAGTAGGGCAGACTAGGTTCCTCAGCCTTATTGAGGCAACTAGTCTAGGAGAAGGAAAACTCTGAATTCAAACCTGTTAAACTCTGCTTAAAAATTGACCTTGTGTCATATCCTGCCCAAGCGGAGGGGTTGGTAAATATGGTTAATAACCTACAATGTGCCATCAAACCAAACTAAAACAAAATTTTCATGGGTGGGCTATGCTGTACAAGCACTGATAATTCTATATTGAAGGATAATTGCAGCAAAAGTAAATTGGGGCCTTCCTTTTTTAACTATCAAATGCGCTCATCTCCACATCTTGTCCAATGTTGCCAAACCCCATTTTGCTAAGATCATTTACTGAATTTACTCTTATGGACCCCCACACATGGGCATGCAAAAGCAGGACGACCAGCAGGAACATACATTCAGCAACTACGTGAGGATACAGGATGTTGTCCAGAAGACCTGCCTGAGGCGATGAACGATAGGGAAAAGTGACGAGAGAGGGTCAGGGATATCCGTGCTACCAGCACGACATGATGGTGATGAAAGTTACGGCATCGAAAATGTTCTCTCTCAGCAATACTCATCTATCCTTTTCTTTACATGAAGGATGGTAGGTCAGTAATTTGAAACCCTCTACTTTAGGGGGGGTGTCCTCGTGGTGTAATGGTTAAAGCGATATACTGTGGAATCGTAACAAGCGAGTTCAAACTCAACTTGCACTATTACGTTCACTTTCAGGCAAATACCCTTGGGAAAGGAAAGAAGTAAAGAGACGAAATGGAGTTATGAGAGAGTAGAGAAAGCAGCACGTGTCGTTGGACGTGCAAGGGATTATGTTTGCCGTATGTTGCAAAAGTCATGTTTGCTGTTTGAGGAGAGAAACGTTGAAGTCACCATTAGTTTGTGGTTCTGGTTGTTTCGGGGAGAAGCACGAATGTCTCTAGAAAATATTGCCCAGAGGTGAAGTAGTTGCTAGGTGTCAGAGCGAGGTTTGGCATCGCAGTCGACATAGCCAGTTTTGGGGATGATGTAAAGTTGTTCCTGTGTGTGGCATATTGAATTTATCTAATTCATATTCAACTGGGAACCCTTGGTCTAAGAGAAATAGACGCAAGGGATGCGTTCACTTTCAGGCAAATACCCTTAGGAAAGGTATGAACCCCCTTATCCTCCCAGCTATGGGTTAAATAGTACCACTACTGTTCATCTAGAAGGATGGTTTTGGTATTAAATAACCTACAAAGGTTAATATGCCATTAAACAAAGAAACCGAACCAAACCTCTACTTTAGAGGAAGGAGAGGATGGGATTGAATGTACTAAATGTCATTCAACACAATAAATTTAAGGAAAATGACATGAAAGTTGAAATTAGCAAATGACCTGACCACCTTCACTAAGAGCTGAGGGCAATTAAATTTTGTTCACGGTGAGATTATTCTAAATCCAACAGAAAATGGATACACTAGAAAGTACATGAACTGTTCATTTTTTTATTTTTATTTATTTATTTATTTTTTTTATTAAATGGAATGTCAAATCTCAGAATTTTATGCCAAGAGGTTAGGGAATCTCATTCATTGTGCATTTATATTTACATTTTTTTGTGTTTAAGAATTTTTCACACTCGGTTTTATCAAGCATTTTCATGTAGTACAAATTTGCGTGGTTTGTATGGTTTCAAGTATTCCTATCTACTACTAATAATTATACAATTTAAGTTATTATTTCTAATCAATGATTGTCATTTGTTTGCATACATGATTTCAAGTAACTAATAATCTTTATTAAACAATTAGTTTCAAGTAACTATTAATACAAATAACTTGCATACAGTTTAGTTGCAAGTATTCCTATCTAATACAAGTAATGATAATCCATTGTAAACAAGTTTCAAATAACTATTATTAATAGAAATAATTTAGTTATGATATCAAGGATTGTTACTGAATATAAATAATTTTTAAACAGTACTATTTGACCCATAGATGGGACCCAAACAGGTACTGCCATTCCAGGTCAGAGTGGACTTGGGAGTAATGACAAGGTACTCTACACTCTCCAGAACTGGAGCTTCACCATCAGTTGCTGTCTAGTGTCATACCAAGAACGCCCCTCTTTGTGATAGGTCTTACCCTCCTGCAGGATATGCAACCAACATATTCTAAGCTCAACCAAAAGTGTTGTTCATTATAACGTACTTGTCTGAAAAGATGGTCCCAACTTGCATGTTGCTGGTTTAGTTACATACTTTAGTTGAGGATGACCCAAAGACTCCCTTTTCGATAGCTACTGCACCAAGGTGTATAGGTGGGCACTACTCCTTTACCCTTGATCCCTACCTTATGATGCTGGGTGTTATGCAAGGAAGTCAAGTACCTTTTGGTGTGACTCGCCCTGGGGTTGAACCCAGGTCTCCCAGGCCATTAGTGAACACTAATTAAAACTTTAGTTTGAGACATGTTCAAAAAAAGTAAGGTATTAGTGTTTACTAATTTAACTAATAAGTGTCCTGAGTATAACACTATACAGCATCTGATGGTGAGGCTCCTGTTCTGTAGAGTGTAGAGTACCTTTTCATTGCAATTACTCTTGGGTCCACTCTGACCCAGAGGGGTAGTACCTGTTAGGCCTTCATCACTGGATTAAATAGATCTTTAAAAATTATTTGTATTGGATAGGAATATATGAAACCAACTTTTCAAACAAATGGTTATAGATTAATGAAAAAAGTGTAAAGGAACATTTGAAAATATAATTACAATCAAACAATTAGAAATGAATCAAATTTTGGCATTAATAACTCGTAAGGAGGTGGGGGGTGTCCTCGTGGTGTAATGGTTAAAGCGATGGACTTCAAAATCGTAGTATGCGAGTTCAAACTCCAGTCACGCTATTATGTTCACTTTCGGGCAAATACCCTTGGGAAAGTACAAACCCCCTTATCCTCCCAGCTATGGGTTAAATAGCACCACTAATGTTCTTCTAGGAGAATGGCTATGGCATTAAATAACCTACAAAGGTTGATATGCCATTAAACAAAGAAACCAAACCAAACCATCATAAGGAGGTGACATGCCATTAAACAAATTAACAACTAATACACTATACAAATAAAACATTGTGGATGTTACCAGCACTACTATGTTACTTTTCCTTGTAGTCACCATTGAGGTTGATGTACATGTCCCATTGATGAATGAGCACATTAATACCTTCCATGAAGAATGTATGTATTTACCAATCTCTGCGCATAGGCAGGGAGTGCACAAGGTCAATTTTTAAGTAGTTTAATAGGTTTGAATTCAGTTTTCTTTTCCTAGACCGGCTGCCATACCAAGGTTAAAGACCCCAGTCCTCCCTAGTATTTACCCACAGCTAGAGGGAGGATAATTAGATTCATATCTTTCTCAAGGGTATTAATATTATGTTGTACAATCAGCCTCATTTAGGTTGGTGCATCCATTTCCTATGACAGCAAACACTTATACATAAGTTTAAATTTCTTTAATTTTGATTAAATTGAAACGGCATAAATGGTTATTAGACCAGCAAATGACTTCTTAATTTTAGCTAACGTTTTTTAATAGCATGTCTAATTGTCTAGGGTTGTTTTATGTTGAGTTTGAGGAATTGCATTCATTGTATATTCATTTGTATTTCATTTTTTTTTCCCATGTCGTTGTTTAAGAGGTTCCTTTTTGGTTCTGTTGAATCTGAATAATTTTCAAACAGCCTATTTGACCCATAGATGGAACCCTAACATTCTGAGTTAGTGAACCTGGGAGTAATAACTATGAAAAGGTATTCCATACTCTCCAGAATTGGAGCCTCGCCAAAAGCAGTTCAATGAAATACTTGGGACACAATTTTTTTTTTTTTTTTTTTTTTTTTTTGTGGTGGTGGGGAGTCTTACCCCTCTACAGGGGATACAGACATTCGAAGCCCTGTAGACAGGGCAGGAATTTTGTCTGAGGTTCATTGTCAACCATAATTAATTTTTAACTATTTTTTTTTAAATCTTAATTTCAGTTGCTTGTCATTGCAAATACTTAGACCATAGGTCTATAGTTGTTAATTGTAATTTACCAAACTTTGATTAGTTTGGCACATGGACAGAAATAAGAGGCACTTTGTGAGATTCAAAATACTTGTAATGGACTATTAGTCTAGCTAGTCATTACACCATGCAAGATAAATATTATTTTGAATCTTATAAGTTGAAGTATTGTCAATTGTTATTTTGACTAGTATTTTGGGAAACCTCCTTGGTGTAGTGAGTTCAAACTCCAGCTGAGCTATTATGTTCACTTTCAGGAAAGGTATGAACTTTATCCTCCCAGTTATGTGTTAAATTGTGCCACAACTGTTCTTTGGATGGCTTTGGTATTAAATAACCCATGAAGGTTGCTATGCCACTAAAAGAAACAAAACCATTATTTCTTTCATATTAATTTCACCTACTTTTTCTTACAACTGCCCAGGCTGTTAATAGTCATATTAACTTGAATTTTATTAGATGGAGCATTGCTATCCATTATTTTAACTAATAATGCTTTCCCATTAATTTCACTTGTTTCTCATCACAACTGCATAGACTTTTACTCTACAAGCATTAGTAAATACAGAAAAATTAAGCATTTGTCAAAATTCAAGATTAGCTATCACAAGATCAGCTTCACAAAACAAAAATACCATGTCTTACTGAGAGCTTATTCTATATTTCCAATCTGTGCTGTTTACTTTGCCCTGTTGGCTGGGGCTGTAAAATACACAGACTGCTTCTCTGAAGAGGGGTAAGACTCCCCTCCCAACAAGTGTCCTGGATATGACACTAAACAATCTGATGATGAGGTTCCTGTAATGCTGAAGTTTTGGGGAATGCGGAGTACCCCTTCATTGCTATTGCTCCCAGGTCTACTCTGACCCAAAGTGGTAGCACCTGATAGGGGTCATATCTATGGATCAAATAGAACTAAACTGTGTACTTATACTAAACTGAATTACTTGAAATAGAACTGTTTTGATATTTAACTATGTGGACAAAAACTATGCTTGCACTAAACTGAATTGTTTTAATTAAAACTGTTTGACTAAAATGAATAGCTTGAAATAAAAATGTTTTTGACAATTAAACTGTGTACTCATGCTAAATTGAAATAGAACTGTTTATTTGTATAACAATGGATTTGGCATTAAATAACCTACAAAGGTTGATATGCCATAAAAACTAAAACCAACCAACCAACCAAATGTGCTGTTTACTGATTGTCAAAATGATAATTTAAGTAGTTGAAGTAAAAATAAAAATAAAAAAAATAAAATAAAATAATGCTATTTAAAAATTATAATTGACAGTGATTCATCTAATAAAACTTGAATAATATCAAGTATTAACTTAAGATTACGCTCCTTTGGGAAAGGCATGAATCCACACTCCTGCTATGACATCTTTACAGAAATGTCTTGTTGCTGACATGCCACAATAGTTAATGACAGAAAATAGTATAAGTACTTGATACAAATCAATCTCTCACCTGCCCAGACTGTAAAAGCATTAAAAATGTTAATCCTTTGTCTACCTTGACAAAGGACTGTCTTGAATGTCACCTAAACACCTAGTCACTTGTCAGGATTTGGTACTAAATTTCAAGTTAGTACATCAGTTGGTTTTACAGCATATCAGCCAGTGTTTAGTTATTTAATATTGAAGTCGGTCTTTTTCAAACAATTATATGGCTTTAAGTAACTGTACCGGGACATTGGCCCATTAAGTGGAGTGTTTGCCAATGGTCCAGGAGACTGGGGCTCAATCTGAGGTCGAGTCCTGCTAAAGACTTAAAATATTTGATGCTGCCTTAACACTCAGCATAAGGTATGGATCAAGGATAAAGTGGAGCAATCCAAGGAATAGAGTAGCACCCTCCCCTACACCTTGGTGTAGTGGCTATTGAAAAGGGAGCCTTTGGTTCACCCTCGATTAAGGTTGCCAACTTTACTTTTAAGTAACTGTGGTTATAAACTTCAAGTAACTATTCCTAAGACAAATAATTCGTAAACAATTTAAAAAAAAAAGAAGAAAAAAAATTGTTTACGAATTATATTATTTCAAGTATTCCTATTGAATACTAATAATTTTAAACAAATTTATTTGAACCATAGATTTGATCCTAACAGGTAGTACCACTTTGAGTCAGGACCTGGATGTAATGAGAATAAAGAGGTGACTTAACACTTTCCAGAACTGGAGCCTCCCCACCAGATATAGTTTAGTGCTGTACTCGGGACTTTTTTGTCTTGCACCCTCTGCAAAGGGGTATAGGCATATTCTAATCCAGTAATTCCCAATGTTGGTTGCATGCCCCACTGGTGAGGCACGCAATATTTTGGTGGGGCTTGTTTAAAGACCAAGTTAATGGCCTTTTTTAAGCTTCCTTCTCATGAATTAGTCAAATTTTAAAAATGTAAAACTCAAATATTACGGGGCTGGGGAGGGGTATCAAAATTTTAGAAATACCAAACTGAGGCATGTGCCCCAAAACGGTTGGAAACCACTGTTATAATCCCTACTAATGGAGGTGAATACTCTACACTCTTTTAGAACTCTAGAACTGGAGCCTTACAATATTGCATGCAGTTTAGTGTCATACTTGGGACTTTGGGTGCCCGTGGTGTAATATTTATCGTCGCAGGAATTGGACATGGCGACACGAGTTCAAATCCTGGACGAGACTGATTGCATTTCACATAGCACTAATACCCTCGGGAAAGGTATGAATCCAATAATTCTCCCTTCAGCTATGGGTAAATAGTAGGGCAGACTAGGTTCTTCAGCCTTGGTGAGGCAACTAGTCTAGGAGAAAGAAAAACTCTGAATTAAAACCTGTAAACTCTGCTTAAAAATTGACCTTGTATCATATCCTGCCCATACGGAGGGGTTGGTAAATATGTACTTGGGACTTTTTTGAGGTGACCATCTTACTCCCCCCTGAAAAGGGATGTTGGCATATTCTAATCCCTGCCAATCAGGGTGATAAATTTTAAGTAATGCATAATTAAGCAGATTGTCAGATGTTCGTTGTTGCACAAGACCAAGTTTGTTTTTTAGTTTAAGATCTTGAAATGAAATTTCGTAATTTTTATAACTGAAATGATAAAATCCTTAGATTTAAACTTGCCGAAAAAATAGATTAAAATTCATTTTTTATTTTTATTTTATTTTATTTTATTTTTTTTTTTTTTTAACACTCCTATTATTCATGTTATATATTTCTTTCGTAAATTTTCCTATTTATTTTAGGCGATACAAGTTTTCATCATGTCGTGCTGGTAGCACGGATATCCCTGACCCTCTCTCGCCACTCCTCCCTATCGTTTATCGCTCTAGGCAGGTCCTCAGGACAACATTCCGTATCCTCACACAGCTGCTGAATGTATGTTCGTGCTGGTTGTCCTGCTTTTGCACGGCCATGTGTGGGGGTCCATAAGAGTACATCTCTTATGAGCTCGTCCCTGCTTCTCCAGCAGTGTCCTGCATGTCTGGTTCATCTAACTTGAATAGTTTTCGTGATAGGAGGCAGGTGGCTGTACAGTTGGTGTCTTGTGGGGTGTTGTCACCAGGACTTGTTCAAGATTGCACGCAGCATTCTTGGGTAATTGCCAATCTAGCTTCTTCTCCAGCCGTATAATATATGCCTATGACTGTATGAAAGAAATGCAAAAGGAAAAATACTATTATGTGAACTTTAAAGACAGTTTTCAAAAAATATTGTCTATTGGGATAATGACTTGAAAAGAGATGACAGTGTATAACTGATGTAAAGAATATATTATTTGTGCACATAAGCTAAATGCATTTTTAAAGGAGACCAAATCTAATACATTTTCACATAAGGCCCTAGTCTATATGCATTTTTCTATAAAGGCCCTAGTCTATATGCATTTTTCTATAAAGGCCCTAGGCAAAATGCATTTTCAACAAAAGCATAATCTAATGCATCTTCACATATAATCCATTTTTATATAAGGTTCAGTTTAATAATGCCCAGTCTAAATGCATTTTCACATAAGGCCCAGTTTAGTATCCTATCTTATAAGGCCCAGGCTAATATACTTTTATTTATGGCCAAATATAACATTTTCCTATTTAGTCTCTGAAATTCAAGGGTAAAACCAAATTAATGTCAAATTTTTACTTTCGTGCAAACCCTTTTTGGAACCATATAGCTTTGTTCAATATTTTTTTTCATGGAAATGCTCATCCATATGTTGGCAGAATGATACTGCAGAAGCTCACTGACTTGGCACATGAGACCTTGCCACATCCACAATATTCTCCTTATTGCTCGTCCACCTGTTGTATACTGTGATATCAATAATAATAATACAGGCAGCTCTGTTTCTGATATGAATGAGTTTATTTCTTTCTGCCCTTGGCAACACAATTCATAAGGGCCTATGCTAATCATGCAATGCTGACCCCCACACACATGAATAGCACATCTTGACTCGTTTCTGCTGCTCGAGACCGAAATTGATCTGATCAGATCCGAAAAACTCAACTGCCTGCTTTGATGGTTGAACCTCAACTCCCGTCTTTTTCAAAATCCTAAAATTCTCAGGACATCTCTTCCAGGCATGACATCACCCAACCACTCAATTCACTCCAATGGCACGTCCAGCCCCATTTCCTGTCTGAGAGTTTATTATGACAGATGATGATTGTCATATCCTTTCCTTGTGGGTGTGCAAGTGCACCCTCCAACTATGATACCTGAACCAAGAGACACTGAATAGATCAAAGCCTTACCAAACTAAATGATAAAATATAATTAATGAAAAATGATTGATGTAATTAATCATTACCTTAAATATATAACACACTAACTACATTATTTTTTTTTTTTTTTTTTTTTTTTCAATCTACCAATTTTAATTGTATGTGCATTTTATGATATAATGTAAATTACTTAGAACAGTCTTTCATGTTCTTAAAAGTATACATTTACCTAACTTCTCCCCCCCCCACCATGAGCAAGATGTAACACAAGACATTTGGAATTCTAAGTTTTCCTTCTCTTAAATTGTTTGCCAGTATTTTCTGAATAACCTAATACTAACCGTAGTACGATAGACAACAACTATGGAAGGCAGTAATTACTGGGGATACAGTTACAAGACTCAGCATTCCTATCCAAGGTCGCAGTAAAAAACCTGAAGAAGGCCAGAGGTGAAATTTGGCTGAAACATAGTGAAAGAAAACACAAAACTACCAAGATGAGGACAAAAAGTCCGCAATAAATAAAAATTTATTCTCACAAAAATTAATTCTCTAATACTAACCTTTTTGTCATTCCTTCTAGCTATGAGTTCTGCCCACCATGATCAACTTCAATGTTGATGTCTTATCTCTTAGTTATTCCTAACATTTCCATTGATCTGTGTGATAAGTTTTTCTTGTGTTTCTGTTTTTATACCCATACTAAAAGTGATGTCAAAATACTTTGAGGAAAAGCATAGACTGCTATTGACGACTTATCCATCATATGGAAATCTGATCTTTCTAATAAAATAAAACTGAAATTCTTCCAAGCTGCCACTGTGTCACTGTAGGAATGCATCCCCTCCTTAAAGAAACACAAAGAAAAAGCTAGAATAGCACAAGAATGTTACCTGCTGTTTTGAACAAATCCTGAAAACTGCACCCTGTAAAACGGCAACTGTATGGCCACTTGCCTCCCATCTCTCAAACCATCAAACCAAGATGAGCAATTCATGCTGGGTACTGCTAGAGAAGCTGGCACGAACTCATAAGCAATGTTCTCCTGTGGACATGGATACACATGGATACACTAGTGTTAGCCAAATTGCAAAGACTTTGATACATCAGCTCTGTGCAAACAATGGATACAGTTAAGAGGATCTACAATGAGAAGTGGCCAACAGGTTGGTTTGGTTTCTTTGTTTAATAGTATATCAACCTTCATGGGTTATTTAATGCTAAAACCATCCTTGTAGAAGAACAGTGATACTATTTAACCCATAGCAGGTGAAAGGGCGATGAGAAGTCCACACCTTTCCCAAGGGTTTTAGTCCTAAAGTGAACATAATAGCATAACTGGAGGTTGAACTTGCTTACTTTGAGGCCACAGTCAAGCACTTTAGCCATTAAGCCATAGACTCTCTGGCCAATAGGGATGGATGATGAGAAAGTCTTTACTAAATGCTTTCTAATCTACTGCATTTGTATTTCATTTTCATTGGTTGGTTTCTTTATTTAATGGCATATCAACTTTTTTGTGGTATTTAATGTCAAAGCCATCTTGTCCATCATGTGGAAATCTGATCTTTCTAATAAAATGAAACTGAAATTCTTCTAAGCTGCCTCTGTGTCACTGTAGGAATGCATCTCCTCATTAACGAAACACAAAGAAAAAGCTAGAAAAAGCCATCTTTGTAGAAGAATAGTCATGGTACTACTTAGTCCATTGCTGGGAGGACTAGGAGGATTCAATACCTCCTTACAAGGGTATTAGTCCAAAAGGTGAACATTATCATATTTACCAACCCCTCCACTCGGGCAGGATGTGACACAAGGTCAATTTTTTAAGTGAAGTTTAACAGGTTTGAATTCAGTTTTCCTTCTCCTAGACTAGTTGCCTCACCAAAGCTGAAGAGCCTAGTCTGCCCTACTATTTACCCATAGCTGGAAGGAGAATAATTGGATTCATACCTTTCCCAAGGGTATTAGTGCTATGTGAAATGCAATTAGTCTCGTCCCGGATTTGAACGCGTGTCGCCGTGTCCATTTCCTAGGACGGTAACCATTACACCATGGGCACCTCCTATCAGGTGAACATTATAGTGCCTTTAAAGTTCAGCCTTGATTACCTCATGGCTGCAGTCTGGCACACCAAATTTCTGCCCTACTTTGATTTTCAGGATCTTCCACTTATTTTATCATCTGTTCGAAGTGCTTATATTCTTGAAATTCTTTCAAAACTTTATTCTCTATTAAGCCCTGTTCATGGGCTTAGAACACATCCTCTGCAGAGGGGTAATACCCCCCCCAAAAAAAAAGAATTGTCCGGGGCATGACACTAAACTGCAGACCACTGGGTTATATGGAGTTACCTCTTCATTGCCATTAATCTCGGGTCTATTCTGACTCAAAGAGGATCATGTTAAGGTATGATGTATGAGTAAAGTAGATCTGTTGGATAAGAATATTTGGTACTATATAACAGTGCAAACAAGTGAGATATATAATCATGATTGTAATCAAACATCAAGAAATGAATTAATGGTTGATTTATTTTAATAGCATTTCAACCTGTGTGAGGTTATTTTTATGCCTAAAGGTTAGGAATTGTATACATTTTATATTTACATTTCTTTTAATATGTATTCCTATATAATACAAATAATTTGCATAGTAGTATAGCTTCAAGCACTATTATCTAATTCTGATTTATGTACACTCATATGGTTTCAAGTAAATATTCTTATCTTATAATAATGTTTGCTCACAGTTATATGGTTTTTAAGTAAAAGGAAAAATATCCTTTATAACTATTCTTAATTCAAATGATTTACAATTATAACTGAACCATAGACATAATGGATAGTGTTTATCATATTTACCCAACCCCTCTGCTCGGGTAGGATATGACACAAGGTCAATTTTTTAAGCGGAGTTTAACAGGTTTGAATTCAGTTTTCCTTCTCCTAGACTAGTTGCCTCACCAAGGCTGAAGAACCTAGTCTGCCCTACTATTTACCCATAGCTGGAGGGAAAATAATTGGATTCATACCTATCCCAAGGGTATTAGTGCTATGTGAAATGCAATCAGTCCAGGATTTGAACTTGTGTCACCATGTCCAATTCCTGCAGCGATAACCATTACACCACGGGCACCTCCATAATGGATAGTGTTTATGGGGTATAAGTTTTTTTATTCATTGTGTAGACCATTGGTGTCCGTGAATTGTTCTGTTGGGATGATTTTGTTTCATATCTGTTTTTCTTACCACATTAACTCCTCTCCCCCCCTTTTTTTTTTTTTTTTGTCTGAGAACCTGCAAGAGGATTGAGGACAGAAGGAAAGACAAGAATAGTTTAATATTCAAAGCTTTACTTTGGGGTTCATGACTAATCTGTGATGAGTTTTCCTGTACCAGTTGTTTCCCCAAGATGTTGAAACATTAGTACCTTTTCAGTGGGTTACATGTTTGAGAATTGGGGGGGGAGAGAGAGAGAGAGAGAGAGTGACTGACTCGCTGACTCTTTTGGTACCTAGAAGCTTATCTTTTTCAGGCATGTGGAGATTTCAGTTCCTGTCAGGCCTCCTGGAAACTGCTACATTTAAATTTTTTTTATCTCCACATGTTCATCAATGGCCTGGAGACTGAAGCTCAAACCCATGTCACAACATACCAAAGACTGGAAAAAATAGTACTTGATACCTCTTTGCTTAACATTCAGCATTATAAGGTGCGGATCAAGAATAAGTGGAGCAATTCAGATAAAGGAATTGCACTCTCCCCTACACCTCATTGTAGTAGCTATTGAAAAAGAAGCCTTCAAGTCACCTTCGACTATAGTCGGTCAACTTACTATATAGTATCAAATATTATCAAATACTAATAATTTCCAAACAGATAGAACCCTAACAGATACTACCACTTGAGGTCAGAGTGGATCTGGGAGTACTCGCCTAGATCTTCAGAACTGGAGCCTCACCACATGTAGTTTAGTGTCAGGAGATTAATCAAGATCTATGTGTATAAAACAATGTAACAAGATATTAATGATTTTTCTCAAAGCTTTGGTTTTTGTGCCTAATTGTTTATCATTGCATAATAGTAACATCTACTTGATTCATAGATTGGACCATGACAGGTAGAAATGAATAAAGTTTTGGCATTAAATAACCTACAATGGTTGATATGCCATAAAACCAAACCTACAAACAATTCACTAATGTTATATAGTAAGAGCTGAAACCATTTGTGTGCAAACAAATGAGCTCTGCCTTATTTAAAGTTTATTTACAAAGTATTCATTTACAAACATATTTGATATATGTATAGACCGGATTTAGCATCAAATAACCTATAAAGGTTGATATGCCATAAAACACAACCAACCATTAGGAGTTGGTATGCCGTTAGATGAATAAACCAAACCGTTCATTATTTTAAAATATTTTAGTCAAGATTATTTTTTTTTAATTTTTCTATCCACCTTTTTTTTTTTTTTTTTTTTTTTTTTTTTTTTAACTTTCCTTATTTTATTAGAGAAAAAAGACCAAAGTTAACCTTGCCCCGTGTTTTTTATGATTCACTTGCTGTCTGTTTGAAAATAGGGGTGTTGCGAAAAATAAGGTCGTAGCTGACACCAAAATGGGTACCCATGCAGAGTAGGGGAAAGGAAAGTACATGATTAGGATACCCCAATATATTACTCATCACAAGCGAGCCTCACTGTACCGTCTCTCCTCCGCAGATAGAACCAACACCCCCATCACCCAATCTGGGTTTTTTCCAACGAGGGGGGGGGGAAACTGACACAAAGGTCACTAACATTATAAAAGAATGTACGAATTAGACTTGAAAAGAACGTGATTGTTACTTTTGCAAACAAGCAGTGTGTAGCCTTGCTATTGTAGGGAATCACCACTTTTAAACGGCATAATAAACAGTCGTTGTAAATTTTTAGAATGTTAAGAATTACTAAGATTTTTTTTTTCTTTTTAACTGTGTCTAGACCGACATTTAATTTTGTTAATAATGATCTTTGTTTCGTTAACTATGTGTTTTATTTAGCAATTACTTTTTTTTTTCTTCGTCAGTAGCAGATAGGGAGACGCTTTTAGGTAGTGTGATGCTTCCTTTCTTATAGCGTTCAGTTTTCTTTTTCTCCCCTCACCGCTCTTCATTTAAAATTACCTACTTCATCATTGCCTTTAGAGTACATCACAAGAAACACACTTATTCATTCCTATTCCATTTTCCTTTCTCTCTATCCTGACTCCCCACACTTCATTTTACCCAAGTTAGTCAAGAATTCTTTATGTATTTCTCCCCGTTTTTAACTATTCTCCCATTTCGCTCCTTTTACCATTAAGTCTGAGGAATTGGCGCCCTATCGTGGTGTAACATCTGCTAGCGGGCCTCGTTGATTCTTAATACTTAGCAGCGGTTTCAATCCTTACTGGGTGCATCGTACTTGTAGTCTTGTGTTGAAATAAAGCCAAATTTTGAAGTGGATTTTTTTTTTTTTTTTTTTTTTTTTTATGGGATTGAAAGTAATTCCACGATTGCTGTTTAACTCTTGAAATATCAGTTTGTTGGCGTATAAGTAAAATATTATTCAGCACTTCCTAAAAATAAAATAAATCAAACAGCTTATTTGATAAATTCTTTCTCTTTTGGGCTTATTCTACAAAAACCTGAAAGTGTCCCTCCCTTTTAAAATCTTATACGAAGGCATCATTGCAGACATTTTTATGATATTAAACGTGACTTTAATGATTAAAAAAAACTATTTGCTATTTTCAATGGTTGACTTCTCTCTCTCGCTCTCTCTCTCTCTCTCTTTGTTTTGTTTGTCTCTGTCTGTCTCTCTCTGTTTTGTATGTGTCTCTCTTTCTCTCAAACTTTGTTTTATGCGTGTGTGTGTGTGTGTCTCTCTCTCTCTCTCAATACTCACACGCACACCATTCTCCCTCTATTTCACATTCTCTTTGTCGCTTTCCTTTTTCTCTATCACTTTCTCTCCCCCACTTTTTTTGTCGTAACACTTAAGTTGTTGCATATTCCAAGTCCAATTAAAAAAAAAAAGCATTAGGAGGGTGTGTTAAGTCTGTTGCTCATCAATAGGTAATGTAAAATGTACACTTGACACACCTTCTTATACTTTGAATACACAAGCCTAAAATATGTCTGGATAATTTTGTATATTGCTCATCTCAAGTGGATACAAAAATATTATCCACTTTATTGATGGAACCTCGAATACACTGACTGCATCCCCTGCAGATAGGTATCCTGCCTCCCACACAAAAAAGAAAAACCTTTTGATATGATACTAAACTGAATTGGGTGGTGAGACACCCGTTTCTGGAACTTTGGGGAGTGGAGTCACCTTTTCATGGCCATTACTCCCAGGTTCACTCTAACCCAGGACAAGTAGTACCTGTCCTGGGTCTCATTTGAGTCAAATGGATCTGTTTGAGATAATCACATTTTTTACCTGTTTAAAATGAAGGTAAATTAATTGGAAACTATAATTGTTAAACTGATTTTTGGCAAAAAAAAAACAAAATTTCTTTAGTTTCTTTATTTTTAATAGCATATCAACCATTGTTGGTTACTTTATGCCAAATCCATCCTTGTAGAACAGTAGTGGTACTGTTTAATTCATACCGGGGGAGGGGGCAATAAAAAGGAATCTTACCTTTCCCCAAGGGTATTGGTTCAAAAGGGATTTGTATGACTGAAGTTCTCTCAATTACTATGTCACAGTTCAGCAACTTGGCCACTATGCCATGGAGACGCCTTTCTCAAGTCAATATGCTGTAAAACCAACCAACCAACCAACCAATCATATTGAATTAATCCATTGACTCTTAAAATATTAATATTGCAACTGTGTTCAGCTGTTTAAAATGATTGTGATATATGATAAATACAGAAGATATATTTTTGTACTGTATATGTTGGAGACTATAATTGTTTAAATGATTTCGGCATACAATAACCCAGCAAGGGTTGACATATCATAAAACCAGCCATATTGAATTCAATCAATGTTGTCTCTTAAAGCATTGATTTTTGCAATTAAGTAGTGGGGGGGCTAAGAAGGTTCATGTTTTTCCCCCAAGGGTGTTTGCCTGAAAGTAAACATAATAACAACTTTAGTCCATAATTGCTTACATGAAGACCTCTATCCAACATGTTGACCATTATGCCATAAGGACTCTCCTTAACTGTTTAAAATGATTGTTTAAATGATTTCAGTATAAAATAACCCAGCAGGGGTTGACATGCTGTAAAACAAACCAAAATATTAGAAATAATTAAATCGGGTCACTGCTACAATTTTTTTTTTTTTTTTTTTTTTTTTTTTTAAAAACATATACTGGACATTGGCATAATGATTACTATTCACCAATGGCCCGGAAGACCTGGGTTCAATCCCAGGGCGAGTCATACCAAAGACTCAAAAATGGTACTTGATGCCTCCTTGCTTAATACTCCAGCATTATAAGGTATGGATCAAGGGTAAAGTGGAGTAATCCAGGGAAAGGAATGGCTCTCTCCCCCTGCACTTTGGTGTAGAAACTATCAAAAAGGGAGACTTGGGGTCACCCTTGACTATGGTCACCAATTTAGGGAGACTTAATTTTGTCATTATTCACAAGAAATACTAAGCACATACTAGTTTGCAGGGAAAATGAAAATTTCTCCAAGTTGCAGTTGTGTCCTTTCTACTTTATGGATGCACTACATGGGCACTGGGTAAGCGTATAGAGAAAAAGCTAGTTTGGAATTGCACAAGAAAGCTATATTGAACAAATCCTGGAAGCAATAAAACAGCTATATAGCCACCTACCTCCTATCTCCAGAACCATCCAAATAAGATTAACAAGACCAGCGCGACACTGCTGGAGAAGTAAACACAAACTCATAAGCAACATTCTCCAGTAGACCCCTTCACACAAACATGCAAGTGTTGGACAACCAACTAAAACTTATCTACAAGAGTTCTGTATGGACACAGGATGTAGTTTAGAAGACCTGTCAGGAGTAATGGATAATAGATAAATAGTGAGTCAGGGAAATCTGTGCTAGCAGCATGATATACAGTTAAATGTCAAAACAGTTCTATTTCAAACAATCCAGTTTAGCATAAGTATGCAGTTCAGTTCTATTTAACCCATAGATAGGGCCCTACCATTCCGGGTCAGTGGACCTGGGAGTGATGGCAATGAAGAGGTGCTCCACATTCCCCAAAGCTCCAGCATCATTGGAACCTCACCATCAGATTGTTTAGTGTCATATCCAGGACACTTGTTGGGGGTCTTACCTCTTTGCAGAGAAGTAGTCGGTGTATTCTACAGCCCTCTCCAGCTAACTTGGCAAGTTGATCATAGTACATTAACCAGATAGTTAAAGAAATTTTGCTTGGCTTGCAAGAACCTCAATGATCAGGTTGACCTAAAACCATGGGTTCTGAGGATGTACTTCTAGCCGGAGGCAAATCTGGCGAGTGACTGTCAAGCTTGTGTGGTTTGTCACCATCATGACATTAGTAAAAGAAACTGTAGTTGCCAAAATGTATCTCGCATTACCAAGAAATAGAAACAAAGCACTACAAAATTCTTGACATGTTAAAAAATTTTTACTACTTGTTTCCCTCTTATCAAGTTTTTCTTCAACTGATTCATTTTTTGTTATAATAGATCAGTGAGATCTATTTTTAACCTGTAGTGTAGCATTTAAATTAAGTCTTGAACCATTAAAGTAGTGGAAAAACACAGGTATGGTTGACAACTGTTGAACTTGGGGTCACTGAGACCATGGCTTTGATTGGATGGTTTCAGTCAGATGACTAAAACAGTTCTAGAGTTAGAATAAGTTAGTCAGATAGAGATGCCCTAAGTGAGCAGTGGAAAGTTCCATATAGCTTTCACTGATTTCCCATTTAGGCTAATTGAAATTTACCAAGGAATAATAAAGTAGAATGTGTACATAAAGTTGTGGCTGTGTCATCATCCCTCATCAACAAATAAGAACAAAGATGGCAACACAAGGCACTTGGAAGAATTGAAGAGAAGGAAACCGACTGATCATAGTGTAAGACATTATACATTATATAACACATAACATAGAAAAACTGGAGAATGAGAACTATTAAATGCTTCTCTAACATAAGCCTCACTTGGCTTCTGCCAAGGCTGTTTGCATTTTCACATCACACTAATACACTTGAAAAACATGCATCCAACTATTCTCCTTTCAGCTATGGATAGATAGTAGGATAGATAGGGCTCTTTAACTTTTGTATGCTAATCGGTCTACAAGGAAGACTGACATTAAACCCTGGTCAAAAGTGACCTTGTGTCACTGCCTGCTTGTAGAGAGGGGTTGGGTAAATACATATATATAATTAGAATAGCATAAACATAGTCACCAAGAACTATTGACTCTGTGCCTATATAATTCAAACTTAGATCTATATATGCTCTATTGCCAGTATTGATATATATCTCAATCATAAGAAAATGTAAGTTAAAACTCACAAGAACTACAGCACACTTTTCTTTTTAATTATATATGATTGCATAGGTAAGAAACAAACAGTAACTTAGCTCTATTGACTCTGTCTATGCCTATCCTTGTTTAGATATATATGGTCTACACTAATATTGAGTGTTCTTTGTTTATATGCCTACAGATTAAGAGAAAAATCTACCGAGGTTTCACAGAACAATATAATAATGTATTTTAATTGTAAAAAATATACCAGATGTTTTTTTTTTTTTTTTTTGTTTTTTTTTTTTTTAAAAAGAAAAGATAAAAACTCACAGCTGACCTGTTAGTTGGAGCTGCAGAGTATTCTAACTGCATCTCTGCAAAGCCGTCAGACCCCACCCCCACCATGAGTGTTTTAAGTATGACACTAAACTGCATCTGATGGTGAGGCTCTGAGCCTGGAACTTTAGGGAATGGAATACCCTTCATAGTCATTACCCTAGGCCACTCAGACTCACAGTGGTCATAACTGTTAGGGTCCCATCTATGGGTAGAAAAGAACTGTTCATTTACTAAGGATTATTATTAGTTATTTAATACCATACAACTTTGTGCAAATTATTTGTATTATATAGGAATACTTGATAAATAGAATTGCAAGTGTTATATAGAAATACTTGTTACTAGTTAACTGTGGGAAAATAAATAAGCTAAAATAACTTGTTTAAACAGTAAGTTACGTACAAACTATTTGTTTTGCCAATAACCTGGGAGACCAGGGTTCAATCCCAAGTCGAGTCATACCAAAGACTCAAAAAAAATGGTACTGATACCTCCTTGCTTAATACTTAGTATTAAAATGTATCATGGAGCAATCCAGGGAAAGCAGTGCCCTCCCTACACCTTGTATAGTAGCTATTGAAAAGGGAGCCTTTAGATCGCCCTTGACTATGGTTGTCAACTTTACAACTAAAATATATATATTAGTTGTTGGCAACCGTATCAAGGGTGACCCAAAGGCACCCTTTTCAATAGTTTCTACACCAAAGTGTAGGGGAGGGCGCTACTCCTTTCCCTGGATTGTTCCACTTTACCCTTGATCTGTAATTTTTTTTTTTTTTTTTTTCAATCCCAGGTCAAGTCATACCAGTCTACCAGACCATTGGCAGACACTCTACTCCTTAGCCCAATTATATTATATTATACTGGCCTAGCAGATAGTGTTCAGCAATGGCTTGGGAGACTGGGGTTCAATCCTACGCTGTCATACCAAAGACTCAAAATGGTACTTGATGCCTCCTTGCTTAACATTCAGCATTATAAGATATAGATCCAGGGTAAAGTGGAGCAATCCAGAGAAAGGAGTAGCACCCTTCCCTACACCTTGGTGTAGTAGTAGCTATTGGGGGGGGCTTCGGGTCACCCCCGACTAAGTTCACCAACTTTTTTTTTAATATTATAATGATTTGGCATTAAATAACCCACAAGGATAGGTATGACATAAAACACCAAACTAGCAACCATTCCTCTACAAAGAATAAATAAAAAGAAACATCCTTGGTATGAAATAATCCATCAACAGTTGACTTGCCATAAAATTCAACAAAACCAACCTGGAACGAATAAAAACTCACAATTCAGTTTTACAATTGCAATCCTCAGGTGAGCAATGATTTCAAGAAAATCGAAATTGCTCAGTACCGGCTGGCAAAACGGGGTAAAATCTAAAATAAATATAGTTGACTTACTACTCCTTGACTGCACCATTATTACCAGTTTCATGCAAAATTTCTAAGGGAGTAGAAAAAAAAAAAAATATTACAATCTCTAGATGTGAGTAGCCTGTTTTTCTTTTTTTTTTTTTTTTTTCTTTTTTTTTTTTCTTGAGTATTTATTTTTAATGAGAATGTGTGTGTGTATCTATCTATCTATCTTGTCTGATCAGAGAAACTCTGACAAAGTAGAAAGGAATAAATTAAAGATGTCTTTTTTTATTTTTTTAGAATTCACAATGTATGCTCTACTTAAAGCTATTCTAAAAGTCTGTACATATGTCAATAAATATTTGAACATTAATCAGATCATAGATTTGAAACACTACCCCAACAACTGAAATAGAATGTTTAAAATCCTCACGGACAATTAATACCAAAGGGACAATCACAGACACAGAACCTGGAAGTAAACAAAATCAAAAAATTTTTTACTTTAAAAGAAACTTAACACTGAACTAGAATTAAATGTCACCTGAGAAAGACTGAAATATCCAAAACATGTGTAGCTTAAATCTATGGCATAAAAGGAAAAAAAAGCAAACAAACCTAAATACCATATTTGAAATCATTTGTAGACCTATTCATACACATTATATATAGTCTTCCTGGCTATTTTCACATGCCAAATGTTCTTAGTGGTTTGGTATGTAGTGAATCCAGGGACATTAATATCCTTCTGACTGTGTACTGCTTGTCTTCTGATGACATGCAGTTTGAAACAATAAATAAAAACTTTGATGAAAAAAAATGTTTACCCTAACCTCATTCTTGTTTCTTTTTATTGTAGACCTGGGACTTCTAAGAATCAGATAACTCCATTTGATACTTAATTATGAGCAAAAATAAATTTTTATAAATAACTACACAAGAGATGTAAATAGGAATGCGCAATGAACATGATTCTCTAACCCTTTGGCATAAAATAACCCTAGATAGGTTGATGGGCAGTTGAAACCAATCAGTAACCAACCCTACAACTGTCTCTTATCAATTTCATCATCAAGGTATGCCAGCAACATAGATTCCTTTTGACTTTCTTTTGCTATCTGTCCTTATTGGCCATCATACTTGGTAAATCCTCTAGACGACATTCAGTGTCCACACAGATAAATGTAAATTTTTGCTGATTGGATAACATGAGTGTGTCCATGTGTAGGAGGCCATCAGAGAACATTGCTTCTGAATGTGTTCTCAGGCTGGGCACTACTGGAAAAATAACTTACTTTTTTTTTTTGTTCTTTTTTTGTTTTTGTTTGAGGCTTTGTAAGATGGGAAGTGGCCATATAGTTGCTGTTTTTTTAGGGTGCTACTTCCAGGATTTATTCAAAACAGCATGTGGTATTCTTGTATGATTCCTATCTAGCTTTTTGGTTGATGGGTTTTAACAGCATGTCAACCTATCTGGGGTTATTTTATGCCTAGAGGTTAGGAAATAATGTACATTGTATTTACACTTTTTGTAGTTAAGTTTTTATTTTGTTCTAATAAGATCAGCATCTGGAATTGCTTTTTAATGAATAGTTTAGGGATCGTATTGAGGGGTTACTTTGTATGGTATTGATCATGTTTACATTTTGGTGTAATTTTATCTCTCAAAAAGAACAGAATGTCATCTATATTGACATTTTCAAATAGATCTTTTCATGTCATTTGCATTGAAAGTGTTTTATGAGGAAAATGAAAGCTCCACCTTTTATGAGAAAGTGTTTAACAGTGCAGGGTGTTTGACATGTTACACACTGTGGTGGTGGTTCTTGTTTAGATATAAATGTATAAGTCATGTGTGATCAATACGTAATCAGGGTATAGTGACTTGTTTCAATTGGATATTCTGAAGGCTTGTCTCTATTCTCCTCTAGTGGGTTTGATTAAGAAGAGTTTATTGTAGACATTGTTAGTCCAGTTATATTCTAGCATTGTTACTATTTTTTATCTATTAATTTTAAGTTTTGTTTCGTTTGGTTTCTTTTATTTAATGCCTAAGCCATTCTCCTTGAAGAGTAGTGGTACTATTTAACCCATAGCTGGGAGGATAAGGGGGTTCATTCACTTTCCCAAAGGTATTTGCCCGAAAGTGAACGTAATAGCACGACTGGTGTACGAACTCGCTTACTATGATTCCACAGTCCATCGCTTTAACCATTACAACATGTTAAGTTTCAAGTTGGTACATGAAATTTCAATTTTGTGGAGGGGGGGTCAAAATCTAAAACCTGTTTGTCTGCCAAAGAGTTCATAAGGAACCTTAAGGGTTCTTGTATTTTTTTTTTTTCTTTTTGTCGGTATCTTTTAATAATCTTAGCTCTTCAGAAAATTTTCATGAGCTGATTTTTTTTTCCCCCCTCTACTTTGCATTTTAAAGAATCATAATCAATCATTGGTTATCTGCTTCAGGGCTTGCTTTTTTCAAAAGCAATGTAGAAATAAGGATTCTGCGGCTGGAATTTAGATTACCTGGATAGTGGGTACCAAGGTTTAAGATTAAAAGAAATACTTTTTGAATGGTTTATGAGATGTGAGGTAAGTGGCTGTACAACTGTTGTTCTGAAGGGTGCTGCTTCCAAGGTTTGTTCAAAACTGCATGCAGCATCCTTATGTAGTTCCATCTAGATTTCTCTCCATGCTTTAGGTTAAAATCTAAATGGTGCAACTATACAGTAGTACTGACATAACTGCAGCTTAGAATAATTCCCAATTTATTTGATCCGAGAGATCAAATTTCCATATGATTGTTAATCTGTCAATACCAGTCCATGTCTTACCTAATGCATATGTTAACGTTGCTTTCAGTAGATGAGATATTACTAATGAGGATTCCCTGGCTAGTAACACAAATATTTACCATTCAGGTTCCAAGATTTAAGATTCAAAAAAATATGTCAAAATTTACTTATATGAATCCTAATATTCATTTAAAGGTTGTTCAAATGTATTATATGAAGATCAAACGATGAGTAAACTAGATTGTAGTTGATGTCCTCTCTGGAAATTCCCTGCAGATTCTATGTAAGATATAGTAGTATTCTTGTGTTGCATCTTGCCTGTGTAGTGATTGGTAAATACATGCTTTAGACTGATTTAATCTGGGATTGTAAGTTACAACAGCTGTGTGACATCTATCTCCCCCCCCCTGCTCAAACCAAGGTAAACATCTAAGTGTGCTAATTCTATAATTTTTTTTTTTTTACCTGGAGTAGTACATTGGAAACAAAAGGTACAGTTTAAGAGTATTTATAATATAATAGTAGTAATAATAATAATCAGACATGACTGGGTGGGAAAAGTTAACCACAGGGAATTGTGCAAGAAGTTTGAATTTAACCATACATACAAACAAGTGGTATATGCACAACCCAGAATCCTTCCTGGAGATTTTAAGATACAAACAGATCATCTAATCTCAACCAGACCTAGTGATAGCCAACAAAAAAAAGAACCTGTCGAATAGTGGACTTTGCCATCCTGGCAGACCACAGAGTAAAATTGAAAGAAAGCAAAAGGAGATAAGTATCTAGACCTTGCTAGAGAACTGAAAAAAAAAACCCATGGAACAAGTGATGGTGAAATCGGTGCATTTGGTACGATTACCAAAGTATAGATAAAGGGACTGGAGAACTTGGAAATAAGAGAAAATCATCCAAACTACATCATAATTAGAATTGGCCAGAATACTGATAAGAGTCCTGGAAATGTGAAGAGACTTGCTGTCATTCAAACTCCAGTGGAAGAGCATCAGCTAATAGTGATGTGAAGAACTCTCAAAGGAGTATAAATGATAATAAAGTGAAATGTGTAAAAGGATCTCTTTAAAAAATGCACTATTTATTTATTTACATATAGTAATACAATAGTCATAGATCTGTATATAAGCTTTGGATTAAAGGTCTATAAATTGTGAGCTTAGCAGGAATCGCTTTTTTTTTCTTTTTTTTTTCTTTTTTTTTTTTCTTTTTTTTTTCTCTCCTTAGCTATGGGTAAATAGTAGGGCAGACTGTGTTGTTTAGCCTTGGTAAGGTAGCCAGTCTAAGAAGGAAATCTAAAGATTCAAACCTGCTATCCTTTTTTCTTTCTTAACTTGTTACATCCTATACATGGCTGTTTTTATATATATATATATATATATATATATATATATTCTAATAATTGTACCTCAACAGAATTTATGACTAAACATATACCTATGAAAAAAATGTCTTAAAGTTTGGATTTTATGTACCATGAAAATGTGTCAAGACATTCTTCCACCTACCCTCTGAAACTTGACTCCCAATTCTCCAAAGGTTTTCTTCATCTAATTTGTAGGGATGTGGTTTGTATGTAAATTACAAATGAGCTGACCTGATTTTGTCTGGTTGGGTGGGGGGTAAATTGGTTTTCTGTTTGATATTTGCCTGAACCCTTTTTTTTTTTTTTTTTTTTTCCCCCCCAATTTGTCTGCAGCTTTCTGCCATAAGTGACTGTTTGTGTTCTTTGTTTTTCCAAGAGAGTATTATCCCAAATTTTTTTTCTAGCCTAAAAGGCAATTTACCATACTTCTATAAAAGCAAGAATTCCACAGATTTTATCATTTGGCAAAATGACTAGTAACTAATGTCTGTTCTTGAACTGAAAAAAAAGTATTTAAGATGAATCTAAAAAGAAAGCATGAGTACTTTTAAAGTCGTTTGATAAGGCACATAAAATAAATTTTATGAATGAAATATACTTTTGACCATATGATAAAACTTTCAAATCAAAACATTTATTAGAGGTTTACAAGACACAGATAGTGTCAAGGATATATTGCAGAAGTTTGTTCATAAAAGAACTTTTTAGTCACTGATATTTCTGAAAATGACTTTTTTCACTAAAGTTTTTTAGCAGTAATAAAGTATTCATTTATTTTTTAGTTTTAGAGTCAGTATATCAAAGAAGCTCTTTCATGTGGCATATTGTATAACTTCCAAGATTTTTAAGTAATGCGGACTAAAATTGTACCTTTCCCTTATACATTAAGAATATTTGGGCAACTTGTGCTGCTTTCAGCACTAAAAGGGTTGAAAAAAAAATTTTTTCAAGTAGATTTCTTGGTTTTTCTTTGTCTATTTTGTTGTTTCTTGTGCTTGCCCCAACTTTTTTTTTTTTTTTTTTTTTCTTCATAGTTACTCATTTTTGTAGACCCATCCCCAACATTGCCAAATCATCAGTTGCCAGAAATGTAATTACTCAGCCACTCTGCATTAGGGAGTATCTTTTCAGACTATACCTTACCACTAAATTTAAAAGAATTCTCAAGATCAGTTCCTGATGTCTGAGGCACTCCCAAAGAGACCAATGCTGGACTCCCAAACTTGCAAAATTTAATTTAATTCTTTTGCAGGCAGATAATTTTTGAATCCTCTTGTAAAGTGAGATTTCTGAAAATATGCAAGATAGAGGGTATGTTCAAATAAGTCAATTAATCATATATAAAGAAAACCTGTTAATATAATCAGCAATTGTCATAGTACAATACCATGAAAACAAAGGTTAGTTGGTGTTTTCTGGCATATCAACCCTTGTGGGTTACTTAAGGGAAAATCCTTTTTATATGATAGTTGTGTGTGTGTGTGTATATATATATATATATATATATATATATGTTGGCTGAGCATAGTCAAAGGCGACTCAAAGGCTCCCTTTTCAATAGCTACTACACTGAGTGAGGGTGCTACTTTTTTCTCTGTATTGCTCCACTTACCTTTGATCCATACCTTATAATGCTGAGTGTTAAGGTGTTAAGAAAGCTAGCATTAAGTACCCCCCACCGGAGTCTTTATGACTCGACCTGTGACTGAACACTCTAACCATTATACCAAAGGGCTAGTTATGTGTGTAATTAATAGTGTAATATCCAAGACATTCATTTGAGGGGGGTCTTATGCTTCAGTCAGCATTTCTATAACCCCAGTCAACAGGGCAGTGGAAACAAAGTACTCGTTTCTAATTATATTTTGCAAAACAACCGTTACACAATCCTACTCTACAGTGAGACCTACAAGTGATATTTCTATACATTAACATTGAATTGGTCTATAAGCAGCCAGTAGCAAAATGCCTTACATTGAGCTATCACTACACAAAAATTTTGCTTTACTTTCAACAGCATTAATGTATCCATGGACTATTTAGGTATGATTTCCATAACATGCTGAAAACCTAAATCTTTAAAAAAATAATCCTTCATTTTGTCACAAAACATTGAAATAAGAATTGCCATTACGTAGTTCATGTATTATAACTAGCAATAGATACTGTCCATTAATACACCCCTAGAAATCTTTTATAAAATCTTAATTTTCTTCTAAAGCAAACATCAGGATTTTATTATTTTCAGTGGAACATTATACAGTCAAATTGGATATGAAGTATTATTTATCACTAAACTCAACAGCACTGAGCCCAGTCCCCTGTAGAATATACTTTTAGTGATAAGTAATTTTTGTTATTGTTTTTAGTGAAGAAATGTGTTCTTGCGCGTGTGTGTTATTCCCTTGCTAATTGTTGTTGTTAATAAAGGAGGATGAAGAAGTAAGAAGACGAAGATACCGTTAGCTTTTTACATGAAGGTTTTTAATGGCAGCATGGAATAAAGAGTTTACGTTTATGCCGCAAATCTCGTAGTAAGGAAAGAAGTAAGGAAATGAAATGAAGTTATGAGAGAGTAGAGAAAGCAGCGCGTGTCGTTGGGCATGTGAGGGAGATATGTTTGCCATAGTGTAGCAAAAGTCGTGTTTGCTGTTTGAGGAGAGAAACGTTGAAGTCACCGTGAGTTTGTGGTTCTGGTTGTTTCGGGGAGAAGCATGAATGTCTCCAGAAAATGTTGCCCAGAGGTGAAGTCGCTAGGTGTCGAAACGGAATTCTGCATCGCCGTCGACATAGCCAATTTTGGGGGTGACGTAAAGTTGTTCCTGTGTGTGGAGTATTGAATTTATATAAATTCATATTCAACTGGGAACCCTTGGTCTAAGAGAAATAAACTTAGGGTCCATAAATTAGATAGTTTCCCTCATAGTGGTTGATGCTGCTGCTATTGAAGAGCAAACAAAAATGCAAAATTCCTTCTGCTACACACTGAATGCATCTTTGCAGAGGGATAAGAACCCCCACCACCACCGTGAGTGTCCTGTCTATCACATTAAACAATCTGATGGTAAAATTTAGGGAATGTGGAGTACCCCCTTCATTGCCATTGCTCCCAGGTCCACTCTGACCCGGAGCGGTCACACCGGATAGTGTCCTATCTATGGATCAAATAGAACTGTGTGCAACCAATGACTTTTGTTAAACTGTGACTGTTATATAACAATACTTGAGATCTTTTTTGCACTCAGTTAAATGGTTTCAAGCTCATTTAAGAATGTTTCTTACAAAATGTTTACAAATCATATATATAAGGATTTGGCATTGAATAACACACAATGGTTGATATCCCATAAAACCCAACCAAACCAAATCAACAGCATTGAAACTCTATAATGAAGAAAAAAAAATCCCGATCTAAATTGATTATATTCAATTTAGATCTGGATTTTTTCTTCCCACGTTTTTACATGTGGGGAACCACTTAAAATATCTGTTATAGAAATCAAATTAGTGACCTAAGTTCAGTGACAGTCTATAAACATCAACATTCATAATAAAATTCTCTAGATTTTCTCTTGTCTAAATTTAAAAAAAAAATTTTCATATTATATTCTATTAAGGTCTAAAGATTTTTCACTAAACTTAGGGAATTTCTGATTTTATTCTGTCTTTCTAGAATATGCTGACTGCATTACCTGTGGAAGGGTTAGACTCCTTTTCCACAAAAGGGATGTCTTGAGTATGATGCTTAATGGTGGGGCTCCGCTTTGGGAGTGTGGAGTCACCTGACCTAGAGGAGACTATTACTTGTTAGGATCCCATCTATGAGCAAGATAGATCAGTTTGAAAATTATTACTATTAAATAGGAATACTTGAAACCATTTAACTGAGTGCAAATTCTTTATATTAAGAATAGTAATTTGAAGCAATAATTGTTCAATGATTATTATCATTAGTTTCTTAGAAAAAGATGTATTTGCTTGCAAAAAAAAAGAGGCTTTAGCATCAAATAACATAACAAGGGTTGACATGCCATAAAAACCAAACAACCAATGATTTAATTAGTATGTACAAATGATATTTAGTTATATATAATACAACGGAAGTACTTATAGTGTAATGGTTTTCATAGGGTGTGGACTTGGCTATGAGAGTTCATTTCCTGATCAAGGCTGTTTGTAATTCACTCTTGGGAAAGGTATAAATCTGACTATTCTCCCTCCAGTTATAGGTAAATAGAAGGCCAGACAGAGCTCTTTAATTTTGACATGGCAACCACCCTAAGAAGGAAAACTCTGAATTCAAACAACTTTGAGAGAGATGGGCTCTACTTAGCTATTTCTGCCCAAAACACACTACATGAGTAGCACCCCAAGATCTAACAAGGTTCTGGGACCAGTAAGATTTCAATACAACAAATAAATTAAGTGAAGTGATAACTAAACCACTGAACTAAATCTTATACATAAACTTGTACAATATTTAGCAAATGTACTAATTAAACTAAAGAATTTCCATGGTCTTGGTGAGTTAAGTTTTAATAGTTAATCCTTATGACTAATTTCATAGTGTACTTATTTCTTCTAAATGTCCTACTTACAAACTTTACTTTTGTGTGAAGCAAATAAAAATTCCATCAACTTTTAATGTTACATTTCTGAATAGTTTCAACTTTACTGTGTTTATTCTGTCTCTCATTAATATGAAAATATATTTATTGCACATTTTCTAACGCAACAGAATAAAACTTCAACATAACTTTTTTTTTTTTTTTTTTTTTTTTTTTTTAATTATATGTATAAGTATGTATTTACCCTACTCCTCTGCCATGAGAAGGGTGTGACATAAGGTCAGTTTTTAGGAGGGTTCTGGAAGTAGTTACCTTTTCAATGATAACCATTATATTAAGCTTGTTTCCAATATATGTTTAGTCAGATTTCTATTGATGTATAATAATTAAATGCGGTGTAATGGTTACCGGCAACCTGCCTAAGAGGAGGAAAACTTATTAAACTCTGATTCAAAATTGACCTTGTGTCACATTCTGCTCATGCGGAGGGTGTGTAATTTTATATATATATATATATATAAATTGGTACAGACAAATACTAAGAGATATGCAATTAGGGAGATAGCAATATATGAAAAAAAAATTTTGTGTGTGTGATATATAATATATCACACGCATCTCAAGGCTGTCAGTGAGTCCAGAGTCCACAACATTATTATTATTACATATCACACGTTATCAATAATACTATTAGGCTGTATCTTTTATTACATATGTAATAATGTTGGATAGAATTATCAAGATTCTTGATATTTTGAGGAATTAATCTGTATTATGAAGGAAATGCATATAATCTAGCACTTCTTGCAAATACACTTGCTTAAGCTGAACCTCTGCATAGCCTAGAGTTGGCAGAAAGAGGCAATGGTCTCAATATAGAATGAAATAAAAGGTTTGTTTTAATCCAGATAGTGCCATCTCCTCATTTGATGGTAGGCAATGTTGGCACTTGCATAGCTAAAGCATAGACTGTACTTAACAGGTTATAAACCAAATGGAAATCTGAGCACTAATAAAATAAAATGGGAATTCTTCCAAGATGTAGCCATCTCAGTACTACTGTATAGTTGCACCTTTTGACTTTTTATGAAATTAAGAGAAAGCCAGATAGGAACAACACAAGGATGCTGCATGCTTTCAACAAATCTTGGAAGCAGCACCCACCAAAACAGCAGCTGTGCGGCCACTCACCCCCCATCTTACTTTGTAAGATGAGCAAGACATGCTGGGAAAGTAAGGACAAATTCATAAGTGATGTTCTATGGACTCCTACACATAAACACACCAGTGCTGGTTGACCATGATAAACTTATTCATCAGCTCTAATGGAACACTAGATACTGTCTATAGGACTTACCAGAATGATGGTCAATTGAGATAGATGGCAGGAGAGTCAATAGAATCCATGTTGTTGAAATGCCTTGATGATGATTTTTAAACTTGGCCACAAAGCTACTGAAGTCATTTGCGAGATTGAAAAATGGAAAGATCTGGATATTTATTTGGCCTCCTCATTTGGCCAAAATGGGACTAGGACAATTTAATATGGGTGCCACACAGGAAAAAACCTCACATTGAATAGATGCAAAAATTACCTAGGTTTCATCAGCTCTTCTTTTCAGGGGCACCTCAAGCACTGGACAATAAACCTAGCCCTTACTCCCTTTTAGACAAGGGGACAGGTGTTTCCTAAGGAGAACTCATTTCCCATCTGCCCAGTACAATTGAAGGAAATGAAACAATACATGTACTGTACTGACTGATATTGTTTTGAAGGTGGTCACTAGTCCCTTAAAATAAATCACAAAAGTTTATCAGTGGTTGATTATGATTTAAAATAAAGGTGATGAGATTAGGTTTGTGTTTCTGCTTTGTTGTCACCTTGTTATATTGCTCTTCATTCATTGTTTTGTAACCCCTTTGGTAATAATGGCTAACTTGCTTTGTTTATAGTAACTTTGAGCATGAAGAAAAAAATCACTTATATTAGGTGTCTTTTTGGGCACCACAGTTTATACTATAAATATACAGTGGAACCTTAGTTATCAAATGACTCAAGTTGAACAATTAAGAGTTCAACCATTAAATTTGAGTATAAAATGCCTCGGTGATCGAACAAGAGTTGAGCTGATGCAAATAGAACATGCGCAAATGACTGCCAAGGCAAACTGAACACAACCAAATAACTGGTCAAGTCTACTCAAACAGCAACAGTTCAATTTCTAATAAATCTATAGTTAAACATAATTTTGGAACATTGTTTGTCAACCAAGGTGCCACATACAGTGGCAAAATGTACTACTCTTAGAGAAAAAAGCAGAAATTTTCAGCTAAGATACTTATTATAGAATACACACTGTATCCTTTGCAGAGAAGTAAAACTTCTTGGTATGACACTTAACTGAATCCGATGGTGAGACTCCAGGTTTAGAAATCTGGGGAGTATAGATTACCTCCTTCATTGTTATTACTCCCAGATACTCACTGAATCCAGATGGGGAAATATGTTAGTCCCCATCTAGGGGTCAAATAGATCTGTTCAAAAATTATTCATATTCAATAGGACTGTGCAAAAAAACTAAAAATTACACAAAAAATGTAAATATGAATCCCTAACCTTCGGAGCCCAGTCGGCTGCACTGTAGAATGCACTGACTACATCTTTGTTGAGGGGTAAGAACCCCCCCCCCCAAATGAGTGTGCTGGATATGACATCTGATAGCGAGGTTCCGACTTTGGGGAGTACCCCTTCATTGCCATTGCTCCCAGGTCCACTATGACCTAGAGTGGTAATACCTGATAAGGTCCTAATGTGTACAAACAAATGACTGACATTAAATTGTGACTGTTATATAGTACTACTTGAAACCATTTAATTCTTTACAAAAAAGAGCTCAGGCTTGTTAAAAGATGTTATCTACAAAAAGTGTTTTACAAAACATATATAAATTTAATATAGGTATGTAAACAGGATTTGGCATTAAATGACCTACAATGGTTGATATGCCTTAAAACCAAACCAAAGTAACTGCTAGGTATAAAATATCCCTAGATGGTTTGACATACTTATTGGTCTTTGATTGGTGATTTTTTTTTTTTTTTTTTTTTTTTTTTTTCTTAAACCTCACCTTAAGCAAGGTGAGTTAGCCATTATTGCCAAAATGGTTACAAAATGACAAATGAAGGGTAAGGATGTAAGAAAGGTACAGCAAAGCAGAAATACAATCTGAAACAGTGTAAGATAATTATCACCCCTGGATGTATTAAAAAAAAAAAAAAAAAAAAAAAAAATTCAAGTTTGTAGCGAGAACAAAAAAAATTCATGATTGAGATGGATATAGACTGCAGATGTTTAATGGAATTGAAAGGAGTTGTTTGGATTGAATATACGTCTCGTGTGAGGAAGTTTCATAAAGAATGTGCTGCTAAGAGACCACAAAATGAGTTCTTACGAGAAACTCTCAAATAGGTAGTACCAATAAATGCAGCTAATAAGACATCTCTCATAAGTCACTATAGGCAAAGGTTTGGTTTTATGACATATCAACCTTTGTAGGTTATTTAACGCCAAATCCATTTTTATGTAAATAATCAGTTCTATTGAAAACAGTTCAGTTTAGCATAAGTACACAGTTTAATTGTCAAAAACATTTCCATTTCAAACTATTCAAGCAGTTATATGAAACAATTCAGTTAAGTGTAAATACAGTTTTAATGTCGAAAAACAGTTCTATTTGAAATAATTCAGTTAAGCATAAGCATGCAGTTTAAGTGTAAGTACAGTTTAATTGTCAAAAACATTTCTATTTCAAGCTATTCAGTTTACTCAATTCATTTTAGCAAAAGTATGCTGTTAGGGCCCTATCTATGGGTTAAATAGATCTATCAGGTGCTACCACTCGGGGCCAGAGTGGACCTGGGAGCAATGGCAATAAAGGGGTACTCTGCATTCCCCAAAGCTCCAGCATTGCTGGAACCTCACCATCAGATTGTTTAGTGTCATATCCAGGACACTCGTTGGGGGGGGGGTCTTACACTGACTGCTTCTCTGCAGAGGGGTATTCTACAGCCCCAGCCGACTGGGCAATAAACAGATTTAAATATCAGACAGTTTTATTTCGGATAATTCAGTTCAGCATAAGTGCACAGTCTAGATGTCAAAACAGTTCTATTTCGAGCAATTCAGTTCAGCACTAGTACGCAGTTCCAATGTCAAAACAGTTCTAATTGAAACAATTCAGTTTAGCATAAATACGCAGTTTAAATGCAAAAATCAGTATAGTGAAAGAAGCATGGTTTTGTTCTATTTAACCCATAGATAGGACCCTTATCAGGTGCTACCACTCCAGGGCCAGAGTGGACCTGGGAGCGATGGCAATGAAGGGGTACTCCGCACTCCCCAAAGCTCCAGCATTGCTGGAACCTCACCATCAGATTGTTTAGTGTCATATCCAGGACACTCGTTGGGGAGGGGGTCTTACGCCTCTGCAGAGAAGCAGTCAGTGTATTCTACAGTCCCAGCCGACTGGGCAATATAGGCAAAAGGTTTACAAGATGATAATTGAAAGGTAAGCATGTAACAAGAGTATTACGTAGAGACCACAAAGCAGAAATCCAAGGTACTTATTAACCCTGAACTTTAAAAGTACAAGTTTGTAGCTGGGAGAAAAATATTGATGGAGTCTGATGTTCTAGTAAAAAAGCTGCTGGGATGGAAATTGCATCTGGTGTGCAAAAGATTCAGGAAGTTGGTTGGTTGGTTGTTTGTTTTCGTTTTTTGTTTTTTATGGTATATGAACCCTTGTGGATCATTTAATACCAAATCCTGTTATATAAGTAAAATGTGTGTGTGTGTGTGTGTGTGATTTGTAAAATAATAGCTTGTAAACAACTTTCTTATTCGAAAGTGCCCGTGGTGTAATGGTTATCGTCGTAGGAAATGGACATGCCGACACTAGTTCAAATCCTTGATGAGGCTGACTGCATTTCACATACCACTTGGGAAAGGTATGAATCCAATTATTCTCCCTCCAGCTATGGGTAAATACTAGGGCAGACTAGGTTCTTCAGCCTTGGTGAGGCAACTAGTCTAGGAGAAGGAATACTCTGAATTCAAACCTGTTAAACTCTGTTAAAATTGACCTTGTGTCTTATCCTGCCTGAGCAGAGGGGTTGGGTAAATATGTAAACAACATTCTTATTAAATGAGCCAGAACTCATTTGTTTGTTCACATTTGAATAGTTTCAAGTTGGGCAAATGATTAGATAGTTCGATTTGATGACTAGATGGAACCCTAACATGTATTACCACTCTGGACCAGAGAGAAGCTGGAAGTAATGGCAATGAAGGAGTACTCCACATTCTCCAAAGCTCCAGGACTGGAACCTCACCATCAGATGGTTTAGTGTTATCATATTTACCAACCCCTCCACTCAGGCAGGATATGACACAAGGTCAATTTTTAAGCGGAGTTTAACAGGTTTCAATTCAGAGTATTTCTTCTCCTAGACTAGTTGCTTCACCAAGGCTGAAGAACCCAGTCTGTCCTACTATTTACCCATAGTTGGAGGGAGAATAATTGGATTCAAACTTTTCCCAAGGGTATTAGTGCTATGTGAAATGCAATCACTCATCTAGGATTCGAACTCGTGTCCATTTTCTATGATGATAACCATTACACCACGGCCACCTCCAAAATGGTTTAGTGTTATATCCAGGACACTCTTTGGGGTTGGGAGTCTTAACTATCTACAGAGGTGCAGTTGGCATATTCTAGAGCCTCAGGCAATTCAGAAAGAATGTATACTGTTCATTAAGAGACAGTAAAATGAGTTCTAACTGGAAATTGTAGGTAACTGAGTAATAATAATATACATTAGAAAATTTTAAGGGTATTGCTCAATAAAAATCTTGCTATGATGTGCTTTCTTTTCTTTTTTTCTTTTTAACATATTAAATGAAAGTTCCCTGAAATAAAGCCAAATGGTCATTATAGTATATTTGTTATGATATAACAAATGAAGAGTAAGGATGGAGCAAAAAAAGTACAACAAAAAGAGAAAAAAATCAAATTTTCAACTAAGAAAGATACTTATTAAGGATAATTAGCCATTATAAGGATGTAGCAAAATGTACTACTCTTAGCTGAAAATGTCTGCTTTTTCCTCTAAGAAAGAAAGATACTTATTAAAACCAATTGGTCATTATAGGATAAATATTATAATATAACAAATGAAGGGTAAGGATGTAGCAAAATGTACTACTCTGAGAAGAAAAAGCAGACATTTTCAGCTAAGAAAGAAAGATAATTATTAAAACGAATTGGTCATTATAGGATAAATGTTATAATATAACAAATGAAGGGTAAGGATGTGGCAAAATGTACTACTCTTAGAAGAAAAAGCAGAAATTTTCAGCTAAGAAAGAAAGATAATTATTAAAACCAATTGGTCATTATAGGATAAATGTTATAATATAACAAATGAAGGGTAAGGATGTAGCAAAATGTACTACTCTTAGAAGAAAAAGCAGACATTTTCAGCTAAGAAAGAAAGATAATTATTAAAGCCAATTGGTCATTATAGGATAAATGTTATAATATAACAAATGAAAGGTAAGGATGTAGCAAAATGTACTACTCTTAGAAGAAAAAGCAGACATTTTCAGCTAAGAAAGAAAGATAATAATTAAAGCCAATTGGTCATTATAGGATAAATGTTATAATATAACAAATGAAGGGTAAGGATGTAGCAAAATGTACTACTCTTAGAAGAAAAAGCAGACATTTTCAGCTAAGAAAGAAAGATACTTATTAAAGCCAATTGGTCATTATAGGATAAATGTTATAATATAACAAATGAAGGGTAAGGATGTAGCAAAATGTACTACAAAGAGAGAAAAAAGAAATTTTCAACTTATTTTTTCAACTGAATTCCTTGAATGCTAGATACCTATTAAAGCTGAACTTGAAAAGTTTGGTGTTGTAACTGGGAGGAAAACATTAATGAAGGATTTTGATCCAAAATAAGGATGTTCTTGGAAAGAAGCTGTTGGAATGAGATATGCATGGACAACCTTGGAATATGTGCATAAGATTAATACTGAAAACTCAAATTGGGGGAACCAAAGAATACAGCTGTTCACATCTATAATTTTTTTCTCCCCCCCCCATTCTTTGAATGTTCTATTGCAGTTTCAATTTGGTTAGATTTTTGAATGATTATATAAATTTGCCCAGTCAGCTGTAGAATATACTGACTGCTTCTCTGCAGAGGAGTAAGACATCCCCAAATGAGTGTCCTGCATATGACACTAAAAAATCTGATTGTGAGGTTCCAGTAATGCTGGAGCTTTGGGGAATGCGGAGTACTACTTCATTGCCATCGCTCCCAGAGTTGTAGCACCTGATAGGATCCTATCTATGGATCAAATAGAACTAAATTGCATACTAAGGTGAACTGAATTCCTTGAAATAGAACAGTTTTGACATTTACTCGTAACTATATGTAAACAAAAAACTATACTGAATTGTTTGAAATAGAACTGTTTTGATATTTAACCCAGTGTAAACAAAAAACCTTCACTTATACTAAACTGAATTGTTTGAAATAAGACTGTTTATAAATATAAAAATGGATTTAGCATTAACAACCAACAATGGTTGATATGACATTAAACCAAACCAAACCAAACCGATCATTAAAAAAAAAAATTAGCAACTTGGTATCAAAATGTATGGCTTGGTTCAGTAGACTTTAACATAAGGTTTTACATCTTTATTTTATCAGAGCTATACAGCCAAAATTTTTTCCTTATATCTTTCTAAAAATTCGAAAGAATACAGCTGAGGAGGGGATGCCCTGTGGCTGGACTGCGGCTTTGAAGTGAATGAGTTCAAACTCCAGTTGAACTATTATGTTGACTTTCATACCCTTGGAAAAAAGTATGAACCCTCTTATACCCCCAGCTATAGCTTAAATAGTATCACTGCTGTTCTTTGGCTTTGGAATTAAATAACCCATGAAGGTTGATATGCTATTAAACAAAGAAACCAGAACCATGTTTAAGTTTGGTTAGTATTCTTTATTTAATGGCATATCAACCTTTTAATGGGTTATTTAATGCTAAAGCCATTCTTGTAGAAGAACAGTAGTGTTACTATTTAACTCGTAGCTGAGGAGGATAGGAAGGTTCATTCATACCTTTCCCAAGGCACAAGTCCAAAAGGGAATGTATTAGCACAACGGAAGTTTGAATTCATTTACTACTGTTGTATAGCATGATGAATTTGGAGGTGCCCGTGGTGTAATGGTTAGTGGAGGTGCCCGTGGTGTATTGCTTATCGTCGTAGGAAATGTACACGGCGACATGCGTTCAAATCCTAGACAAGACTGATTGCATTTCACATTGCACTAATACCCTTGGGAAAGGTATGAATCCAATTATTCTCCCTCCAGCTATGGGTAAAATAGTAGGGCAGACTAGGTTCTTCAGCCTTGGTGGGGCAACTAGTCTAGGAGAAGGAAAACTCTGAATTCAAACCCGTTAAACTCCGCTTAAAAAATTGACCTTGTCATATCCTGCCCGAGCAGAGGGGTTGGGTAAATATGTATAGCATGATGAATAGAGGACAATGCTTCTTTATCAAAGAAAATGTCTTATTCTTTAATAAGGGGTTGAATCTCTGTAACATATGAGAGACAGATGGAAGGAGACAAAGACAGATTACTATATTGACCCATAACTTCTTCTCTTGACCATAGCATGCTGTGTTATCTTTAAGACCCCACTTAATACTTCTACTTCTGCTTTTTGGCTGGGAGTTCTCAACTGGAGACCCTGCAGGCCACTGCCCCCAGCGGGGTGCTCTAGCTGGCTCTGACTCAGGCCTTTACGGACTTCAACTATCATGGGCATCTGCATATATCGTTTCATAACGCTCATGACTTCTGATGAACCACGAGCCTTTCTGCCCACCTACACGTGTGTCTCTGATTGACAGCTCGGTCAAGGGTCAATATGCAACACTGCAATGTTGTTTCAGCACATTAGCCACTATACCATTGGAACTTTCTCCCGTTAAATGAATTAATTACCATATGAGGATTTTCTCATATGAGCATAAGTAGCACTTGGACATGTGTATAAGGTATATAGGTATATAAGTAGCACTTGGACATAGGCATATGTGTATTAGGTATATAGGTATATAAGTAGCACTTGGACATAGGCATATGTGTATTAGGTATATAGGTATATAAGTAGCACTTGGACATAGGCATATGTGTATTAGGTATATAGGTATATAAGTAGCACTTGGACATAGGCATATGTGTATTTCAAGTATTTAAATTTTAATTTTCCTATTTCGGTTTAATTTCATTGTTTAATGACATATCAACCTTCATGGCTTATTTAATGCCAGAGCAATCCCTGTAGAAGAATAGTAGTAATATTTAACTCATAGCTCGGGGATAAGAGGGTTCATGCCTTTCCTAAAGGGCAGCAGTCCAAAAGTAAATGTAATAGCACCTTTAGAGTTTGAACTCACTCACTGTGAGGTTGCAGTACAACATGTTAGCCACTATGCTTCAGGGGCGCCCCTTTTGAGTTTTCCACCCAGTCAGCTTGAACTGTAGAATACACAGACTGCATCTTTGCAGAGAGGTAATACCTCTTCTTACCTCCTTAATGAGTGTTCTGGATATGACACTAAACCATCTGATGGCGAGGCTCCAGCCTAGGAGATTTAGGGAATATGGAGAATCCCTTCATGGCCATAGCTCTCAGGTCCACTCTGACTTAGAGTGGTAGCACCTGATTGTGTTCTATCTATGAGTCAAATAGAACAAATGGTGTGCAAACAAATGACTGATGTTAAATTGTGACTGTTATATAGCAATACTTGTAACCATTTAACTGTGTGTAAAAAAAAAGAGCTCAGGCTTTTTTAAGAATGTTATCTACAAAATGTGTTCACAAATCATATATGTATTTTATATATATAAAGAGGATTTGGCATTAAATGACCTACAATGGTTAATATGCCATGAAACCTAACCAAACCAAATTATATATATATATAAAGGATTTGGCATTAATTAATTTACAATGGTTGATATCCCATAAAACCAAATCTTTAAGGTTTAATTCTGTAGTGTATTATATTATAAACTTTTATCACATAATTGTTTTTAAGCAAAACTCTATCTTAATGAGACGGTTTCCATTTCACTGTAAATGCCCTTTGAAAAGTTATGAATCCGTCACTTCTTTTACTAGCTATGGGTAAATAGTAGGGTAGACTGATTTCTTTAGCCTTGGTAAGGGCAACCAATCTAAGAAGGAAGACTTTAGATTCAAACCTCCAACCGTCATTGTAACATGTCCTGGGGAAGAGGAAAAACCAGGAGCTGGAGTTCCAAAGACATCTAATGCCAAGTTGTATGCCACATTTCTCTTCTCCTGGGTTACATTGCTATTTGTGAAGTGGGGAGATCTGCCAAATGGGGAACTTCAGGTCATCCATATACTGAGATCCAGGTGCAGATACATAATCTCACAAGACTGATGGATGCCAGAAAAAAATGGTGTTACAAACAAATTATCAATATTTTCTGTATATTATACTTTTTAAGAAAGGTAAAAATTTAAAACAAATATGATACATCTGAACCAGATAGATGTTGTCTAAAAAAAACTTAGAAAATTAATTTCAATTTTCTCGGGTTTTCGACTTGGGTCCTACTTACAGTATCAATGCAAAAATAAAATGATCTCCAACTTTCTGATATGCAGCTACATAAATTATCTTGTTTTTATTTTCAAATGTCAACTTTGAAATGGTGCTCATGTCATTGAAACCTGGGTCCTAATATTTTTTTCACTGTCCTACTATTAGGGATTATCTGCCTCGTTCTCTTAGGAAATATTGATTTCAAATGAAATTTTAAAACAAGTGATAGTTAGCTCATGGACACACATATCAAAAAGTCAGATTAATTGATTGAGTATTTTATGCCAAAGGAATAGCATTCATTATATGTTCATATTTACTTTATTTTATTTTATTTTATTTTTAAATTTTATTTTATTTTATTTTATTTTTTTAAACGCACAGTAGTATTGAATATAAATAATTTTAAACAGATCTATCTGATCCATAATATTGTATTGGGGAAGGTGGCAGGCAAATGAAATCACCCACTAACAAGGAAGACAGATGGGCCTCTGGAGAACTAGAGGGTTTTCGCTTTTTTTTTTTTTATTTGGTTTAGTTTTATGGCATATCAACAATTGTAGGTGATTTAATGCCAAATCTTTTTTATGTACTCCAGTCACGCTATTACATTCACTTTCGGGCAAATACACTTGGGAAAGGTTTGAACCCCCTTATCCTCCCAGCTCTGGGTTAAATAATACCACTACTGTTCTTCTAGGGGAATGGCACTGGCTTTAAATAACCTACAAAGGTTGATATGCCATTAAACAAAGAAACCAAACCATTTAATCATTTGTTTACACACAGTTTAATATTTTCAAGTATTGCTATGTATCACTAACAATTCAATTAAACATTAAAATTTGTTCTATTCCAAACAATTCAATTTGGCATAAGTACACAGTTTAAATGTCAAACAGTTCTATGGATAGGACCCTACCAGGTGCTACCACTCCAGGTCAGTGGACCTGGGAACAATGGCAATGAAGGGGTACTTCGCATTCCCCAAAGCTCCAGCATTACTGGAGCCTTGCCATCAAATGGTTAAGTGTCATATCCAGGACACTCATTGGGAGAGTTTTACCCCTCTGCAGAGATGTAGTTGGTGTATTCTGCAGCCTCAGCCAACTGGGCCAAGAGTTTTCATGATTATATTCTAACGTAATGTTTTTCCTATGGCATTGATGTGTTAAATAACATCACAAATACATTTTTAATGGATGGTTACATCAATCTACAATTTCTTTATTTATATCATATCAAAGATCATTACAAAGGAATGCACACATTTCTACAAATTGTCTTTAGAGAGAGTCCCCATGGCAGTGGCTAATGTGCTGAACTGTGATATTGTAGTAAGTGAGTTCAAACCCCAGTCATGTTATTATATTCATTTTCAGATTTATACTATTAAACCCTCTTATCCTTTTTAGCTATGGGTTAAATAGCACTACTACAGTTCTTCTAAAAGAATGGCCTTGGCATTAAATAACCCACAAAGGTTGATATGCCATTAAACAAAGATTTTTTTTTTTTTTACATTTAAGTGTTATCCACATAATTACTTGACCTTTGACGAATGATTTATTTTACATATCTTAAAGTGACTACTATATTTTGTTCTGGATGAAGATTTTTTTAAATAGATTTATCAACAGTTGATTAAAGGTGGTTCAGATATGACTTGATCTCCTTCAAATTCAGATTTGATGACTTGTGATACTGAATGTGTGTGTGTTTGTGGGAGGGGGTGATGTCAATGACAGTTTTCATAACTTTGCCTAAGAATGGTTGAGAAACAAAGAGTTTTTAAGATTGTTTCCTTAAAATATAGTCACCAATATTCAAGATTAACCAGACTTGATGTTGAGAACTGAGATTAACACAGGAATATAATATAATAAATATGACTGCATATGTGATTGATTGATTGATTCTAACAGCATGTCAACTTGTCTAGGGTTATTTTATACCTAGAGGTTAGAGAATTGCATTTATTATACATCTATATTTACATATAAAGACACTCATGGTCTAACTGTTATTATTGAAAAGAGACATGGCAATCTAGTTTCAAAATCCTGGATAGGTCTGTTTGCATTTCATATAGCACTAATACTCTTGGAAAAGGTATGCATCCAACTATTCTCCCTCAGCTATGGGAAAATAATAAGGCAGGCAGGGCTCTTTAACCTTGCTATGGCAACTAGTCTAGGAGAAAGAAAACTTTGAATTAAAACCTGTTAAACACTGTTTAAAAAATTGACCTTATGCTGCATCCATATATCTACATTTTTTTTTTAATGTATTAAGAGTTTTTTGTAGCTTTGTTATCCAGTATTCCTATCTAATACAAATAATTTGCACACAGTTGTATGGTTTCAAGTATTCCTATATAATACAAATAATTCTATAGTTTCAAGTAATCATTTCTATTTACTTATCATTTTTGTATACAGTTATTTAGTTTCAACTAATTATAATTCTTAGTAAACAATTATAGCTTCAACAAATTCTTAATACCAATAATTCACCTATATGGCATCAAGTATCCCTATTGAGTATGAATAATTTTTAAACAGATCTATTTGACCCATAGGTGGGACCCTAACAGGTACTACCACTCTGTGTTAGAGTGGACCTGGGAGTAATGGTAATGAAAGGGTACTCCATATTCCCCAGATCTCTAGAACTGGAGCCTCGCCATTAGCTGCTGTTTAGTGTCATGCCCAGGACATTCTTGGAGTGCAGTCTTAACTCTCTGTATGGGGGGATACAGTCAGCATATTCTAAGCTCTAGTAGCAGACTGCAAAATTTCCATGGGTTCCTCATGTATATATCATTACCAAATAAGACATGGTAGACTTTTCCAACCAATGTGAACATTCTTTTCTATGTCTGAACTTCCCAAACTTCTGGCCCCATTTTTGAAAATATTGAATGTAAGCAGAGATACTGGCTTCTACTACTATGATTTTTTTTTCTTTGTTCCTAACTGCTGCTACGGTAAATAGTTGTAAGAAATGGTAGAAGCAGAGCTAACAGCTTTGTAAAGGGCTGACTAATAAGTTTTTAGGGATACGTTTCTTTGTGGTGTTCACTCAGCTGCCTCTTAGCTCATAACTACCTATTTGTCTAATAAGAGTTTTCTGCTGGAAATATGATAACTTTCCCACAAATGAACAGACTCTTAGTTAAAACTGACTTCTATTGCGTTAAAAGCAAGAGGTAAAATAATCTTAATTAAAACTACTTAACTGATTTGGTCAGTTGGCTATTCAAAAAATTAAATCTACAAATCTCTCTCTATCTCTCTCTCTCTCTCTATATATATATATATATATATATATATATATATATATAATATCTAATGTCTCTAAATCAGTCAAATTACTTTCTACACAAACAAGGTCAATCTAGGTCAGGGCTTCTCAAACTTTTTACTTGATGTACCCCTTGTTACAAAATTTAACCCCTCCTCCAAACTAAAAAATAAATATACAGTTGTTGAGGCTGATAATATGCTGACTGTATCTGAAGGTAAGTGTCTAGTCCTTAGAGAATATGGACTATTCCTTTCATTGCCATTACTCTCCGATCCACTCTGATAGGGTTCCATCTATGATTCAAACAAATGTTTGCAAATTATTTGCATTAGATAGGAATACTTCATATCATATAACTGTATACAAAAATCTCTAATGGGAAGTCACCATGGTGTGGTGACTAACATGCTAGACTACAATATGGTATTAAGCAAGTTCCAACTCCCTTTTTTTTACCCCTGCCACAAGCTATGGGTTAAATAGTACCACTACTGTTCTTCAAGGATGGCTTTGGCATTAGATAACACATGAAGATTAATATGCCATTAAAATAAAGAAACCAAACCAAACCAAACCAAACCTAAAAACTCTTAAGAAACTACAAAAAATATAAATCTACAATGAATGCAATTCTCTAACTTCTATGAATAAAATAATGCCAAACTGGTTGACATGCTGTTAAACTCTATCATATTTACCAATCCCTCTGCTCGGGCAGGATATGACACAAGGTCAATTTTTAAGCAAAGTTTAACAGAGTATTCCTTCTCCTAGACTAGTTGCCTAACCAAGGCTGAAGAACCTAGTCTGTCCTACTATTTACCCATAGCTGGAAGGAGAATAATTGGATTCATACCTTTCCCAAGGGTATTAGTGCTATGTGAAATGCAATCAGTCTTGTCCAGGATTTGAACTCGTGTTGCTGTGTCCATTTCCTACGACGATAACCATTACACCACAGGCACCTCCAAAATTCTATCTATAGAAAAATAATATCACAAGTTTTATAAAAAGCTAGCACTAGCTCCTGTGTACTTCTCAGAATTCCTGTTCACCTGAGTGAGGGCTCATCTATAGACAGTGAGAAACTGCAGCATCTATTTTTCCTGATCAGTGGCAGCTCATCTATAGGTAGTAAGGAACTGCAGCATCCCCTATTTTTTTCTGATCAGTGGCAGCTCATCTATAGGCAGTATGGAACTGCAGGATCCCTTATTTTCTCCCAATATATGCTAAAAGATATATATTTGTATTAGTAAAAAGTATCTAATACTATTATCAATTAATCTGTATTTCTCAGTGTGTGTGTGAGTTGTAGTGGAAGGAAAATTTCATATTTTGGTTTGGCGCGCAAATTAATTCGACGCATAATTTCACCCAATCAGTCTGACTTATCCTATTCATCCCAGACCTCTTTTTCCGGGCAGCAGAAATTGGGTAACCTGCAAAACACATTCTCTTTAGCTGGACAACACCGCCCAGTGCAGACGTCTCACTGACGGCTATTCAATAGCAGCAACAGCATGAACACATGAGGGAACCTATCTAATTTATGGATTCCTTGCAAGGAATCCCAGTTGAATATAAATTAGATACATTCAACATGCCACGCTCAGGCACAACTTTGTCACCCCCAAAATTGGCTATGTCGATGTGATGCACAATTAAGCTCTCGACACCTAGCTCTCAATTCACCTCTGGGCCACTTTAATGGAGACCAACGCACGCCTCTCCACCAGACGCACAAAACTCACGGTGACTCCAAAGTTCATTTTCCTCCAACGGCAACATGGCTTTTGCTAAACTACGGCGAACACAATCCCTCGCACGTCTGACAACACACGCTGCCATCTCAACCTTCTCATAAATCCATTTTGTCTCCTTACCGTTTCCTTACTCACAACATTTCACTACTAGACTTGCAGCACAAAAAGCAAACCCAATATTCCATGCTGCAAATAAAACCTATTCCTAAAAACTCATTTCGACTATTGGCATCTTCATCTTTCCTTTATTACCTTACAAACCTAGCGAGGGAATTACACACTTAGCAAGGAAACAACTCAACATAAACACACACACACGTTTACACCATCTTCCTCGCTAAACATAAACAAATATTTTCCTCGCATAACAGCAAAAGTTCCACTAAAGAGTTAAACACTATTAATATATAATCTCTATATTTTCTGAAGCAGCATTTCTACAAATTAATGTCACAAGCTAGCACTAAAATATTTTGTTTGCAGTTCCATAGTAAAAATATTATCAATGCACTTATATATTCATATAATTTATCAAGCACATCTATAACAAAATAAAACTACGGGTTATATAAAAAGCTAGCAAGTTTATTTCTATAAGAGTGAGTCCATGTGGCATTATTTCTTGTTCTGTATATTAGGCTATAAAATATTAGGAATAATTTGCATTTGGTTTGTAGTTAATCTTTATCATGTCACACTGCCATCTGTATAAATTAAGTGGTAGTGTAGAATGGGTTAAGAGGTCAATTACCCTTTTTATCTCTGGGACCCAGATCATAGTCGGTCTTCCTTTGTCACATACATCAATTTTTAATACATATAAACAAAACAGCTCCCTTATAGTAATTTACAAAGCTCGTTGCTTCAATGTGGCACAAGGCTGAATAAATGGGGTGCCCAATGAGACTCGAACTCACTCGTGTAGGTTTGCTAGTCTAGCTTGCTAACCATTACACCACCAGAGGTGCCCAGTAACAACTCCCTTATAAATGTATCTAATGTCTTAATGTTGAGAAAACTTGGAAATGCGGCAATGAAACAATTGTTATATTATTGTAAAAAAAAAAAAAGAAGTATGAACAGGTAAAACCTCCAATTCCATATAGTTCTCTGATTGTGAAAATAAAGTATAGGATTTAACATTCATTTTCTTTATAGATATGATATGATATAATAATATAATAAAATTTTATCCTTTTGCAGCAGAATTAATACATATGTAATTACCTTACTCCTCCACTGTAAGCAGGATGTGATGCAAGATCAATTTTTTAGTTCAGCTCAGCTAGTTTGAATTAAGTTTTCTTTCTTCTAGACTGGTTGCCTTACTAAGGCTAAAGAGTCCAGTTTGCTTTATAATTTACCCATTACTGGAGGGAGGACTGTTGGATTCATGGCTTTCTCAAGGGCATTAATGCAAAGTGAAATGCAAATGGCTTCATCCAGGATTTAAACTCGTGTTGCTGATTCCATTTCCTATGACATAACTGTTACGCTAAGTGTGTCTCCTAAATTTATCATGATTCAAGAAACAATTCCTATTTTAAAAAACTATTTATCAATGTATATCTGAAGAAGGCTGTTGAATGGATTGGCTGAAACATTGTGATAAGAGCAAATACAAGCCAAGAATGTATTCAGTAGTTGAAATGGAACTTGGAATGATAATGAAAAGTTTCAAAATTATAGACAGTACCTTTCAGAAGACACTATCATACCAGATAGATAATTTCTAGAGCTGGTTATTTCTGACAGGCATTAAGCAAATGAAACACTTAGGAATTTATGTTCTCCAGACAAATACAATCATTTGTCAGCCAATGTAAAAGTGCTTAGTTTGTCTGCTATTTAAGGAATGCCAACACGCAATTTGACATTAGCTTCTGTTGCAATAATTGTTAAAAATAAGTCTTGGGTTAAGAAAATGATTTTAGCCAGTTAGATGTTTTAGTTTGGTTTACTATCATTTGCTTAACCTTTTTTTTTTTTTTTTTTTTTCCAATCTTTCATAGTATAACTAAAGGATGGTTTGAGCTATGGACACAGAATTTTCTATTGTTGACTAATTGGATGTTAATATATGTTTTTTAGCATATTAATTTTCAGAGATTCAAAATGTTAAAAAAAAAAAGAAAAAAAAACTTTTGGCAACGTTTTCAGTTTTCAAGGGTGGGCTGGAAAGTTTATTGGCAGACATCATATAGGCAGTTGATGACTTTTTAACCAATGAGATCCAAGCACAGTAACATAAATGGAAGAAATTTGTGGACTGCCAAGGGGGTTAGGTTGAAAAATAAATCTCATTTGGTCAGATTTCATGAGAGTATTTATAAGCATAAGAGGGAATCTCTGAGATGTTGGCCCAGTTGGCTGGGGCTGTAGAATATATCAGCTGCATCTCTACAGATGGGTAAGACCGCCCCCATGAGTTTCCTGAATAAGACACTAAAAAATCTGATGGTGTGGCTCCAGTAATGCTGGAGCTTTGGAGATTGTGAAGTACCTCTCTATTGCCATTGCTCCCAGGTCCACTCTGGTCTGGACTGTAGGACCCTATCAGGTGCTACTATCTATGGGTTAAATAGAAGTAAACTGTGTTATGTTAAACTGAATTGTTTAAAATAGAACTGTTTATGTGTATAAAAATGGATTTGGCATTAGATAACCTAAAATGGTTGATATGTTAAACCAAAACCGGGGGGGACTCCTCATGGTGTAATGGTTAGTGATGGGCTGCGGAATCGTAGTAAGCAAGTTCGTACTCCAGTCGCGCTATTACGTTCACTTTCAGGCAAATACCCTTGGCAAAGGTATAAACCCTTTATCCTCCCAGCTATGGGTTAAATAGTACCACAACTGTTCTTCTTGGAGAATGGCTTTGGCATTAAATAACCTACAAAGGTTAATATGCCATTAAACAAAGAAACCGAACCAAACCTCTACTTTAGAGGAAGGAGAGGATGGGATTGAATGTACTAAATGTCATTCAACACAATAAATTTAAGGAAAATGACATGAAAGTTGAAATTAGCAAATGACCTGACCACCTTCACTAAGAGCTGAGGGCAATTAAATAATAATTAATTTGGCATTAAATAGCTTACAAAGGTTGATATGCCATTAAACAAAGAAACCAAACCAAACCAAACTCCGTAATATAGTGGCTAGTGTAATGCACTGTGAAATCATAGTAAATGAGTTTGAACTCAAGTTGTGCTAGGGCAATACCCGTGGCATAGTGGTTAACTGGCTGGACTGTGACATCATAGTAAGCAAGTTCAAATTTCAGTTGTGCTATTATGTTCACTTTGTGACTATATTGATGAGAAAGGTAAGAAAACCCCAGCTATGGGTTAAATAACACTACTGTTTTTCTACAAGGATGTCTATGGCATTAAATAACCCAGGAAGGTTGATATGCCATTAAACAAAGAAACCAAACCAATCCACTTGTGCTATTATATTTACTTTTGGACTAATACCTTTTAAGAAAGTCATGAATTCCCTTATCCCTTCCGACCGACTATTGGTTAAATAGTACTACTAATGCTCTTTTACAAGAATGGATTTGGCATTAAATAAACCATAAAGGTTAATGTGCCATGAAACAAAGAAACCAAAACTTTATAAGTGTAATGCTCAACTGTGGAGGTGCCCGTGGTGTCATGGTTATCGTCGCAGGATGTGGACACGACGACACGAGTTCAAATCCTGGACGATCCTGATTACATTTCACATAGCACTAATACCCTTGGGAAAGGTATGAATCCAAATATTCTCCCTCCAGCTATGGGTAAATAGTAGGGCAGACTAGGTTCTTCAGCCTTGGTGAGGCGACTAGTCTAGGAGAAGGAAAAACTCTGAATTCAAACCTGTTAAACTCCGCTTAAAAATTGACCTTGTGTCATATCCTGCCCAAGCGGAGGGGTTGGTAAATAGGGTAATGCTCAACTGGTACCTTATTTTGTGTCTGTCAGGTTAGTTAAACCAAAGTTCTTTTTATTCAGTCTTTCAACAGGGCTTAGAATACACTGACTGTATCTCCTGCAGTGGGGTAAGACCCCCATCCCCCCAAAAAATGGTGTAAGAAATAGGACAATTGCTTGCAACTGATGGTGAGGCTCCAGTTCTGGAGATCTAGGAAGTGTGGAGTACCCCTTCATTTTCTTTACTCTCTTGTCTACTCTGACCCAGAGTGGTAGTACTTGTTAGGGTCCCATTAGTTGGTCAAATAGATCTGTTTATAAATTATTCATATTAGGTAGGAATGCTTGATGCCATATAACTGCAAATTATTTGTATTAGGACTAGTTACTTGAAGCTATAATTGTTTACTAATGATTTTTATTAATTACTCAAAAACATAATTGTGTACAAACAAATGACTATTCAGTAGAAAGAATTACTTGAAACTATATAATTATTTGTATTAGAAAGGAATACTTGAAACTACATAATTATTTGTATTAGGAAGGAATACTTGAAACTATATGATTATTTGTATTAGAAAGGAATACTTGAAACTATATAATTATTTATATTAGAAAGGAATACTTGAAACTATATAATTATTTTATTAGAAAGGAATACTTGAAACTACATAATTATTTGTATTAGGAAGGAATACGTGAAACTATATGATTATTTGTATTAGAAAGGAATACTTGAAACTATATGATTATTTGTATTAGAAAGGAATACTTGAAACTATATAATTATTTATATTAGAAAGGAATACTTGAAACTATATAATTATTTTATTAGAAAGGAATACTTGAAACTACATAATTATTTGTATTAGGAAGGAATACTTGAAACTATATGATTATTTGTATTAGAAAGGAATACTTGAAACTATATAATTATTTGTATTAGAAAGGAATACTTGAAACTACATAATTATTTATATTAGGAAGGAATACTTGAAACTATATGATTATTTGTATTAGAAAGGAATACTTGAAACTATATGATTATTTGTATTAGAAAGGAATACTTGAAACTATATAATTATTTGTATTAGAAAGGAATACTTGAAACTATATAATTATTTATATTAGAAAGGAATACTTGAAACTATATAATTATTTTATTAGAAAGGAATACTTGAAACTACATAATTATTTGTATTAGGAAGGAATACTTGAAACTATATGATTATTTGTATTAGAAAGGAATACTTGAAACTATATAATTATTTGTATTAGAAAGGAATACTTGAAACTACATAATTATTTATATTAGGAAGGAATACTTGAAACTATATGATTATTTGTATTAGAAAGGAATACTTGAAACTATATGATTATTTGTATTAGAAAGGAATACTTGAAACTATATAATTATTTGTATTAGAAAGGAATACTTGAAACTATATAATTATTTATATTAGAAAGGAATACTTGAAACTATATAATTATTTTATTAGAAAGGAATACTTGAAACTACATAATTATTTGTATTAGAAAGGAATACTTGAAACTATATGATTATTTGTATTAGAAAGGAATACTTGAAACTATATAATTATTTGTATTAGAAAGGAATACTTGAAACTACATAATTATTTATATTAGGAAGGAATACTTGAAACTATATGATTATTTGTATTAGAAAGGAATACTTGAAACTATATGATTATTTGTATTAGAAAGGAATACTTGAAACTATATAATTATTTGTATTAGAAAGGAATACTTGAAACTATATAATTATTTATATTAGAAAGGAATACTTGAAACTATATAATTATTTTATTAGAAAGGAATACTTGAAACTACATAATTATTTGTATTAGAAAGGAATACTTGAAACTATATGATTATTTGTATTAGAAAGGAATACTTGAAACTATATAATTATTTGTATTAGAAAGGAATACTTGAAACTACATAATTATTTATATTAGGAAGGAATACTTGAAACTATATGATTATTTGTATTAGAAAGGAATACTTGAAACTATATGATTATTTGTATTAGAAAGGAATACTTGAAACTATATAATTATTTTATTAGAAAGGAATATTTGAAACTATATAATTATTTGTATTAGAAAGGAATGCTTGGTATCATAATTGCGTGCAAAAAAACCTCTTAGAAAACAACTTAACAAAAATATATACCTAAATGTACAATGAATGAATTTCTCTAACCTCGAGGAATAAAATAACCCTAGATTGGTTGATGTTATAAAAATCAATAAATCTTAATTTTATCTTTTTAAGACATATAAACTAGAAGAGTTGAAAAATTTCTAACACCATTAGTTGATAATGAAACTGGAAGAAAATGATCAATAACAGAAAAAGTTAGGGTTAAGAACATTTTCTTATAATTATGGTGGGGGAGTCTCCATTGCGTAATGGGTAAAGCATTGGACTGTGGCCTTGAAGTAAATGAGTTTGAACTCCAGTCATGCTATTACCTTCACTTTTGGACTAATATCTTTGGGAAAGGCATGAACCCCTTTATCCCCCAACTATGTGTTAAATAGTTTACTGCTGTTCTTTGACAGGGATGGCTTTGGCATTAAATAATCCATGAAGGTTGATGTGCCATTAAACAAAAAAAATTTCCTTCTTAGAAACCAAAGTTCAAACCTTTTCCATGATTGAGTTCTGTAAAAAAATCTGAGAACAACTCTTTTAAAAATGAATTGGGGAGGATCCTGCATGGCATAACACCTTTCGTGCTGGAATGTGACATTGTAATAAGTATGGAGTCTTGTCACACTTTTACAGATCAATACTTATGGAAAAGGCATGAACCCCTTATCCTCCTTGCTATGTATTAGATAATACAATTTTTGTTCTTTTACAAGGATGGCTTTGGCATTAAATAACCCCCAAAGATTGATATGTGATTAAACAAAGTAATCAAGAAACCAAGCATAAAATGTAAAAAAAAAAAATTGAAATGTTTACATATCTATAATGGAGGTGCCTGTGGTGTAATGGTTATCGTCATAGGAAATGAACACGGCAACACGAGTTCAAATCCTGGATGAGACTGATTGCATTTCACATAGCACTAATACTCTTGGGAAAGGTATAAATCCAATTATTCTCCCTCCAGCTATGGGTAAATAGGACAGACTGGGTTCTTCAGCCTTGGAGAGGCAACTAGTCTAGGAGAAGGAATACTCTGAATTCAAACCTGTTAAACTCCGCTTAAAAAATTGACCTTGAGTCATATCCTGCCCGAGCGGAGGGGTTGGGTAAATATGATAATGACATTTTGCTCTGTATGAGCTTGATCAGATAAGCTGGAAACTGTTTTAATTTTAGGAAAAATATTGTAATATTACAACTGTCTATAAGGTTGTCACTGTAACGTAATTAGGAATGCTAATAATTACACTTGAGTTGCATTATGTTCACATTTAGATGAATACCTTTTGGAAAAGGTATGAACCCCCTTATTCACTCTGCTGTAGAATAGCACAACTACTGTTCTTTTATGAAGATGGATTTGACATTAAGTAACCCATGAAGGATAATATACTATTGAACAAAGAAATGAACTCAATCCAAATGAATCAGTATTATCCTATTTACTGACCCCTCCGCTCGGGCAGGATATGACACAAGGTCAATTTTTAAGCAGAGTTTAACAGGTTTGAATTCAGTTTTCCTTCTCCTAGACCAGTTGCCTCAACAAGGCTGAAGAACCTAGTCTGCCCTACTATTTACCCATAGCTGGAGGGAGAATAATTGGATTCATACCTTTCCCAAGGGTAATAGTGCTATGTGAAATGCAATCAGTCTTGTCCAGGATTTGAACTTGTGTCGCCGTGTCCATTTCCTATGATGATAACCATTACACCATAGCTAATGTTTTATTATAAATTTTCTGAACATAGTCTGATTGATATATTTATAGCATCCTTTTGTACTGGGAATATTTTTTTAAGACCTCGAGTTGTAGAAATTAGGTTGTTATTTGGTTTAACGGCATATCAACCCTTGATGGTTATTTTATGGGTTAAATAGTTTACTGCTGTTCTTTGGCAAAGATAGCTTTGGCATTAAATAATCCACAAAGGTTGATATGCCATGTTTATATACAGCTGAATCAGCTAGGCCAGTAAAATACACCAACTACAAAGGAGTAAGACATCTCCCATCCCAACAAGTATCCTGAATATGATAAAACTCTCTGGTGGTGAAGCTCCAGTCATAAAGTTCTGGTAAATGTGGACTACTCCTTCATTTCCATTACTTCCAGGTGCACTCTGACACTGTATGGTAGTACCTGTTCAAGTCCCAGAGAGCCAACTGGACTGTTGTAGAAACAAATGTCCAAGTAAGATTGTGCATGTCTGTACGAAATAAGTGATAATGTGGAATGGGTTAAGAGGTCAATTACCCTTTTATCTCTGGGGCCCAGTTCACTGTCAGTTTTCCTTTCATACACATTAATTTTTGATAAACATAATCGACACAACTCCTTTATAAATGTATTGAATATCTTTACCATTTCAATTGTAACCTTTTTAAGTTTTTTCAACATTGTTATATTATTGTAAAAAAAAATTATGAACAGGCAAACCTTTCAATTCCATATAGCTCTCCGAATTGTGAAAATAAAGCATAGAATTTAACATTCATTTTCTTCATTGGTATTGTTTATCTAAAATTCAATTTAGAACTTACATTTTTAAATTAAATTCTCTACAAAAATGTCACCCTGTTGTTGAGGCTTAGAGTATACTGTATCCCCTACAGAAGTGTAAGACTGCTACCAAAAAGGAATCTCCTGGATATGTAACCTAACAAAAGCTTACTGAATAAGAAATAACCAAAATGGAAGTTGGAAATGAAATGGAAATCTTTATAACATTAACAAAATACAATACTTGCCAACAGCATGAAGGTACCCGCTGTTAATGGTGACTACTTAGCATATTTTACCCCTCTCACAATAGTATCCAATATATTTATATTTATGAGGAATCGGACATACCCATTAATGTCCATAGGTAGGATGTATCAGAGATCCTAAACTGCATCTGATAGTGAGACTCTAGTTCTGGAAATCTGGGAAGTGTGGAATAACCTTTCATTGCCTACTCTCAGGTTCACTCTGATCTAAAGTGGTAGTGACTGTTAGGCTCCTATCTGTTGATCAAATAGATCTGTATAAAATTCATATTCATAGGACTGTGTGCAAACAAACAAAAAAATAAAGCTCTTAAGAAACAACTACACAAAAAATGTAAATATGAACATAATCCCCTAATTTCTAGGCATCGAATAACCCAAGATGTGTTGACCTGACAATCAATCTTAAGAAACAACTATAAAAAAAAAACGTAAATATGAACTTGGTTCCCTAACTTCTAGGTATAAAATAACCCTAGATGGGGTGACATGCCATTAAAATCAATTCATCAGTCCATAAAAATTTCTCTTTAGATTATTTAAAACTAGCTGAATTATCAGACTATTGTCTTCATCTTTGTTATATTCACGTTTTGATCGAAGGATGCATCATCTGAAACGTGAATCTATATAAATAAAAATGTAAATGTTTGTTACTAACCGATAATCTCCAGTTTTATACCACTAATTAGTTTAAAATTTTGTGAGTATTTTATTCGAATACGGGCGTGTTTTTATATACTTAATATCCAAAAATATAACAATAATTAAAAAAAATATTTTTAATAAGTCGTTTTTTTTTCCCCTGAGAAAAGCCGAACACAAATTATGAAAGTAAACATTACTTTCGTTTTCCAAGAATTTTATACGTGAATTTTTTTTTTTCTGCCTTTATCACTTTTATTTCTTTTTTTTTTTTGTTAACTTGGGCCACCATGTTGCCTGTTCCAGAGTTGGCAATCCAGACAATTTCTTTATCTACACGCAAACTGGAACTACCAAGAATATTGTGTATCCACAAACATTAAAATTAAATTAAAATTCAATTTAGAACTTACATTTTTAAATTAAATTCTCTACAAAAATGTCACCCTGTTGTTGAGGCTTAGAGTACACTGGAAAATTAAACATATTAGAAACATGCATTTTCTTTCTCCCCCCCCATTTAAACAAACTGAGCCACAGCTAGTGTTACAATAAAGTAGGAAACAATAGTTTGAATACTGTAGATAATACAAGGGAAATAACTCATAACTAAAATATTAATCTACTTGAGTGAGTTGAAAAATTTGGCAATATTTGATCACTGCCACATTGTGATCTGTTGATCATGTGATCAAAGCAGTTCAAGCCGTGGAAAGAAACCACTGTGGTTGGTGGTATTGGGTGACTCTTTCATATGGCCTTGTGCCACATCTAAGCAAACTGTTTAGTAAATTACCACTGTGGTTGGTGGTATTGTTAGTTGGTGTGCTGACATGTTATGCATTGCTTCACTTTATTTGCGACTTGAAAGCCAAACATGCAACATAGTCTAAATCATGAATTTATGCTTTACAGATTTAATGTGAGCCATAATGCCACGGAAACGACCAAAAACAATTATTGTATTGAAGATTGATTTTTTTTTTTTAATGGCCTATCAACCTTTTTGGGTTATTTAATGCCAAATCTTTCTTTCTAAAAGAACAGTAGTGCTACTATTTAATCCATAGCTGGGAGGATTAGGGGGTTCATACTTTTCCTAAGGGTATTTTTTTGAAAGTGAACATAATAGCATGACTGGAGTTCAAACTCGCTTACTACAATTCCGCAGTCCAGTGTTTTAACCATTACACCACAAGGACACCTCTGAAAGGTGAAGGTGCAGATGATCAGGTTGCAAGAACCTTGATGATTAGGCAAAGTCAGGTTGGCCTAAAAGTGTGGATTTAGAGGCTATGCTTCAAGCTATAGGGGAAAAATCCAGCAAGTAGCACTTGGAGAGTATCAGGCAAGTTCAACATCTCACAGCCTAGTGTTGTTTATCATCTTCATGACCTCATCACCTACTGCTGCCAAATTGTGCCTCATGTGACTAAAATATTGCAAAACTTTTGACTCGCCCTTGTTACATATTCAGAATACTGTAGCCAAAAAATATTTTCAAATGAAAATTAATAATTAAAACTTATTTTGCTTTCCAGCCCTGGGGGCTGTAGAATACTCCAACTGCATCTCTACAGAGGGCTAAGACACCCCACAAGTAACCTAGATATAACACTAAACTGCATCTGATGGTGAGGCTTTACTCCTGAAGCTTTGATGAATGTGGAGTAACCCTTCATTGCCATTACTCCCAGGTCAACTTTGACCCAGAGTAGCAGTACATATTAGTGTCAAATAGAAGTGTCTAATCATTTACTATACTTGAAACCATTAAACTGTGCGCAAACAATAGCAATGAGTGAAACCATTGAACTGTGTGCAAATAAATGAGCTCTGGCTCATTTTTTAAAAATGTTACCGATAAACTATGTATACAATGTATATGTATAAATCAGATTTGGCATGAAATAACCCTTAAAAGTTAATATGCCATTAAATTAAATAACCTAATCTAACCTAACCTTATTTGGCTTTAAGTATCATATAATCATTCATTTATTTTTTTTATTTTTATTTCAGAGGGAATGTATCAGTATCCATGTTGGCCAGGCTGGTGTCCAGATTGGTAATGCTTGTTGGGAGCTGTACTGCCTGGAACATGGCATACAACCAAATGGCCAAATGCCAACTGATATACTGATGCCTGGTGGGGATGATTCTTTTAATACTTTCTTCAGAGAAACGGGAGCTGGCAAACATGTCCCCAGGGCTGTTTTTGTTGATCTGGAACCAACAGTTGTTGGTAAGTTTACATTCTAAGATTTTTTGGTTCACTAATTTGATAAATATTTCACATGTCTAATAAATGTAAGTTTAAGTATCATTAAAAGAGTTTCACCCGTTTTGTTTTTTTGTTTTTTTACGGAAGTTTGTTCTTGTGTGTACCTATCTCTGTTTACATTCAACTATCAATCTCAGTCTCTATCTTAGTTTAATTTAAAAGAAATAATATAAGACCTTCCATAGTTATGGTCCCTTAACCATCACTTGATAAGAGACCTTACACAATTGATTACGTTCACTTTCGGGCAAATACCCTTGGGAAAGGTATGAACCCCCTTATTCTCCCTCCAGCTATGGGTAAATAGTAGGACGGACTAGTTTCTTCAGCCTTGGTGAGGCAACTAGTCTAGGAGAAGGAAAACTCTGAATTCAAACCTGTTAAACTCCGCTTAAAAATTGACCTTGTGTCATATCCTGCCCGAGCGGAGGGGTTGGTAAATAGTACCTTACACAATTGATTATGGCCATTGTTTTGGTGCATAAATTCAAATTGCAAAGGTGAATCATCCTTCTTTTGCTGCAACTGTTGTTTGAGCAAGATGTATTCAAGACACCAGCTACTAATGGAGCCATTGACCATGTAAATGTCAAACTACAAGTGTAGCAGAGATACAGTACGAGTGATAAGTTAAACAAGGACAATTATTCTGAAGCCTACACACTAATTGATGACTCATTTATACAGCAAACTACACTTTGTATTACAATTAATACTACGTTTATTGCAAATGTTGGCATGTCTTATTAATATACTGTTTTGTTAAAGTCTCATGTCCTGTTTTCTTTTCTGTTGCCTTTATCCTTATTTTGTCCAAGTATTTGTAACAATTTACATCTACCTCAGTTTATTTACTTTCATCTATCTCAGTCTGTTTACCTGTCTGTCTCTGTCTCTTAGTCTGTATCTATCTCTCGGTCTCTTTACATCTATCCATCTCAGTCTATTTACGTCTATCTATCCATCTGTAGAGGATGCATGACGAGGTAAACGTCATGGTCGCGGACACAGAAATGGCAATGCGCGTGCACAACTGGACCAAAAGCTAGGCCTGTACTTATTTACATAAGTGAGGGCCCCAGCGGCATAAAAACTGTGCATTTCTGAGTGTAGCAGTCTTGGTTATTTAATGCCAGATCCCCATGTACATTTCGTTTCGCTAGTGAGTACCGTTTTAGGAGAAGAAGACGATGAAACAGAAAAATTCAACTACACCATCTCAGTCTTGTAAAGTAACCACAAGGAATTATTCCTATATGAAATGTGAATATATAGATATACACACCTGGCCTCTGACCACTCGGCTCTTTTTATAACAAGGGAGAAGCTAACTTATGTCCTCATGTCTGCCTCAAGAAATCCCCATTTACCTAATGAAACCTTCTATTCTTACTCTACAAGTCTGTTTATATCCATCTATCTATTTCAGTCTGTCAGACTTTATATCTGTCAATCCATTTCCGTCTATATATACATATAAAGTTTATATCTCATTGGAGGTGTTTGTGGTGTAATAGTTATTGTCGTAGGAAAATGACATGGAAACCAGAGTACAAATTCTGGACAAGGCTGTTTGCATTTCACACAATGTTAATACTCATAAGAAAGGTAAGTATCCAACTATCCTCTTTCTAGTAGGGTAGACTGGGCTCTTTAACTTAACTGATCCAGAGAAGGAAAATTCTGAATTTAAACCTGTTAAACTCCATGTAAAAATGGCCCAGTCGGCTGGGGCAGCAGAATACACTGACTGCATCTCTGCAGAGGGATAAGACTTCTTCAACAAATATCCTGCATATGACACTAAACAATCTGATGCTGAGGCTTCAGTAATGCGGGAGCTTTAGGGAATGTGGAGTGCCCCTTTATTGCTATCACTATAAATAATGATATTATGTAAATACATATACACACAGTAATATCAATAGCAAATTACCCCCACCCTCAGCTATAGGTTAAATAGTACCACTACAGTTTTTTTTTACAAGGATGGCTTTGGCATTAAATAACCCATGATAGTAGATATGCCATTAAACAAAGAAACCAGCCAACCAACCATGCTGTGATCTGTTTTCATTTTCTTTGGTTTCTTGGTTCTAGTGGCATATTGACCTTTGTGGGTTATTCAATGCCAAAGCCATCCTTGTAGAAGAACAGCAGTGGTATTATTTAACCTATACTTGAGGGAGGATAAGGGGGTTCATGCTTTTCCCTTGGATATTAGTCCAAAAGTGAATAGAGTTGATTCTATCTCTGATTTCCAATTCCTTCAGTCTTTTTTTTTAAAACCTAAGCACACCAACTACAATTGGTATCACCAACATAGCTTTTTCTGTTCTCTAGCAAGGTCCAAGTAGTATTTGTCTATCTTTTAATTTTTTTCCATTTTCACTTTGTGGTCAGCCATAATGGTGAAATCCACTAAATGGCAAGTTCCTTTTTATAATTATTATCTTACTTTTTGCAAGTTTTTCACACCAGTATTAGTTGATGGTCTTTCACTGGAGTCTGGGTGACAGCAAGTCTCCTCTGGTTTCTAGGACTCTCCTGAGTATTTTGGCCAATTTCAACAATGCTGTAGTCAGGATGGTCTTGATTCTTCTCCTGATTTCCAATTCTCTCAAAGAACTTTCCCTTGTACATCAACTATAGTTTATATCAGCATTACCCTCTTGTTCCACGTTTTTTTTTTTTAGTTCTCTAGCAAGGTCCAAGTATTTGTCTCTCTTTTCACTTTCTTTCATTTTCACTCTGTGATCTACTGGGACCACATTTTTTTTTATTATTAATCCTATTAATTTTGACTATTTTTCTTATATCTTGATTTTTCAGTTGCTTTTTATTTTCATCACAAATCACTCAGGTTGTCATATTTACAACAGCAAGGTACATTAGTGACAATAATAAAGGATAAGTACTCAGTGAGAATCAAAATCATATTTCCTTTTATCCCAAGGAAGTCTGGTAATTCAAACCAGCTGCTTTATCAATCAACCTGTAAGCTGTTGATTTGCAGAACCTCAAAATCAGACCTATAAACCTATCCTTTTCTTGGTCTCTCAATTTCTCAACACTATATGTTTTTTTTTTTTGTTTGGTTTGGTTTGGTTTGGTTTTATGGCATATCAGCCTTTGTAGGTTATTCAACGCCAAATCCATTTTTATGTAAATAATCAGTTCTATTGAAAACAGTTAAGTTTAGCATAAGTACACAGTTTAATTGTCGAAAACATTTCCATTTCAAAGTATTTAAGCAGTTATATGTAATAATTCAGTTGAGCATAAGCACGCAGTTTAAGTGTAAGTACGGTTTAATTGTCAAAAACGTTCCTATTTCAAGCTATTCAGTTTACTCAATTCATTTTAGCATAAGTATGCTGTTAGTTCTATTTAACTCATAGATAGGGCCCTATCAGGTGCTACCACTCCGGGCCAGAGTGGACCTGGGAGCGATGGCAATGAAGGGGCACTCCGCATTCCCCAAAGCTCCAGCACTGCTGGAACCTCACCATCAGATTGTTTAGTGTCATAACAGGACACTCATTGGGGGGTCTTACCCCTCTGCAGAGAAGCAGTCAGTGTATTCTACAGCCCCAGCCGACTGGGCAATATATGTTTTTTGTTATCGTAGTATTGATAACATTAATGCTAAGGATGATATCTAGTTACATCCCCATTCACCTAGATCGAGTATTAGCATTAGTATATCTATTGATCAGAACTTGCCCTTTGGCATAATGGTTAGTGTTAGCTAATGGCTTGGGAGACTGAGGTTCAATCCCAGGTCAAACCATATCAATGACTCAAAAAATCGTACCTGATGTCTCCTTGCTTAATATTCAGCATTATAAGGCACAGATCAAAGGTAAAGTGAAGCAATCTAGGGAAAGGAGTAGTGCCTTCCTCTACACCTTGGTATAGTAGCTATTGAAAAAGGAGCCTTCACATTGCCCTCAACTACAGACAGCCAACTTATTAACTAATATTCATTGAGACATTAACACTGAATAAACAGAAAGAAAGATAAAATAAACTTTTACACATAAAGAAATATTTAATATATACATGAATAATCAATATACAATAAGTATTAACAAAGATGCACAAATGTGTCCAGACAGATAAAATGTGCACATATTGTGCTATGAACAAGCAGTATATGAAAGGGTTTATGACAGAATGTTTTGGTGTTGCTGAGCATCTGCTCCCTGCTTTCCATGACCCTATTCTGTGTTTGAGTCTGAGGTGGTGTCACAAAATGCCAAAAAAAATCATCAAACTTGGAGGTTGAAGGTTTGGACTTGCTCACAGATGGAAGGGTATGTGTTACTTAAGACCTACCTTTAGCTCTGTTCCCCACCCCATGTGTCCAGCATGAATTGTACTTTGCCAGATTCTTGCAGATCACTCTGACTCTAGTTGCTTTCTCTACTCAACTGACTACACTTTAACTCCCACTACTTTCTGTATATCTAACTACACCTGTAAATATGCAGTAGTGAATATTTCCTACTTCTGAGCCTTCCAAGCCACCCATAGACTGAACACATATACTGCCAGACTGTATGTCTCTAGGGATCCCTAAAAAGTATGACAATGAAATAGAAGTCTAAGTTATGACTCACCTTATCTGACCATCTCTACTTAGACTTGGAGAAATGGATGAGTGATTCATGCACAAAATATGTTTGGCCACACCCATACACCTATGTTCAAGCCTTTATATGGCTATACACATATATACATACAAATAGATGTACCTATTGTCAACTTGCAACTATACAGATATGTACGTATGTGCATGTATATGCATACATGCATATACCCACACTTATTCATATGTTTACTGTGATATACATATACATGCACAAATGCACATGCATATATCTAACTTTATAGAGTACCACACCAAAGGTCCATTGTGTTACAGGGTTTCAAGAATGGTTAAAAGTCTTACTTGTCTTTTTTAGTGAGCAACGTCATGTTGCTTTGTTTCAATTCAAGGTGAGACAAGGTCTATTGCTGTTCAGGGAACAGATACGAAGGCATGTTTATTTCATTCAAAGAACAGGGACAAAAAGATAAGGCATTTTTATTGTTAAAAGAATGACGACAAAAAAGCTGAGAAAAAAATTCTTGGATTCTCATGTCACCATGTGTGCAAGAGACTTGCCTCAAATTTAAGGGCAGACGACTATTTGTCTCCCTAAAATAGCATAAAATTTTTTATTTATTTTTATTTTGATAAAACATTGTCAATCATTAATTAGATTATCTTTGTATTTTTTTTTTCATTTTTATTTTTATTTTTTTTTTATTTGCTGCTTTACCATCTATTTAACAGATTTTTATCATTATTACAAAATGATTGAAAATATTTTATCTTTCAGATGAAGTCCGTACTGGTGCTTACAGGCAATTGTTCCATCCTGAACAGCTCATCACTGGAAAGGAAGATGCTGCCAACAACTATGCTAGAGGTCATTATACCATTGGAAAAGAAATTGTTGATTTGGTTCTTGACCGCATACGTAAACTTGCTGACCAATGTACCGGCCTCCAAGGATTTCTACTTTTCCACAGTTTCGGAGGTGGAACCGGATCCGGATTCACCTCTCTTTTGATGGAACGTCTTAGTGTTGATTATGGAAAAAAATCCAAACTTGAATTCTCTATCTATCCAGCACCTCAGGTATCAACTGCTGTGGTTGAACCTTACAATTCCATTCTGACCACCCACACCACACTTGAGCATTCCGACTGTGCTTTCATGGTCGACAATGAAGCCATCTACGACATTTGCAGACGAAATCTTGATATTGAACGTCCCACATACACAAACTTGAACCGTCTAATTGCTCAGGTTGTTAGCTCCATCACTGCTTCTCTGAGATTTGATGGTGCCCTTAATGTGGATCTGACAGAGTTTCAGACCAATTTGGTACCCTACCCACGTATCCACTTTCCACTGGCTACTTATGCTCCTATTATTTCAGCTGAAAAAGCTTATCATGAGCAGCTTACTGTTGCTGAGGTCACAAATGCTTGTTTTGAGCCCTCCAACCAGATGGTAAAATGTGACCCACGTCATGGGAAATACATGGCGTGTTGCATGTTGTACCGTGGTGATGTGGTACCCAAGGATGTCAACGCTGCAATTGCAACCATCAAGACCAAGCGCACAATCCAATTTGTCGACTGGTGTCCAACTGGTTTCAAGGTTGGCATCAACTACCAACCGCCCACTGTTGTGCCTGGTGGTGATTTGGCCAAAGTGCAACGTGCTGTATGCATGTTGAGCAACACCACGGCCATTGCTGAGGCCTGGGCCCGTCTTGATCATAAGTTTGATCTGATGTATGCCAAGCGTGCTTTTGTCCACTGGTATGTGGGAGAGGGTATGGAAGAAGGAGAGTTCTCTGAGGCTCGTGAAGATTTGGCTGCCCTAGAGAAGGATTACGAGGAAGTTGGCATTGATTCTGTTGAAGCAGAAGAAGAGGAAGAAGGAGAAGAATATTAAAATACTGAAATGGCATTTTTAAAATTGTTTAAATGAAGAAAACCTCAGTGAGGTTGAAGCAATGAAAAATAAATTCAAAATGAAAAAAACTTGTGTTTTTGTATGTTTTTTTTATTTATCTATTTATTTCAAACTGTCTCTAACTAATTATTTATCTATCTGTCTTGTTCATTGTCAAGATCCATCTACAGAATTGCGGTTCAAATAACAATAGTATTATTGTGGAGCTGGCTTATATCATAAGGCATGCATATCTAATATATTTAAAACATTTTTTTTTTTTCAAGAGCAAAAAGTCAATATTTCCAAATGAATAGGTTCACTAAGAGATTTATATTTTTTAAGAATTATTTATTTTCTTACATATGTGTATGTTTCCTGCTTGTTGCTTTCATCAAAGAACATTTAGTGAACTTACATGAGAGTTCAAGTCTTATTGGAAGCCCTATTCATATGGCTTGTGCCACAGCTCAGCAAAAAAAAAACCTAGCAAATTACTAAGAAATATAAATCTTTGGACTTGTTCATTTTGAAATATATATTTCAAAATGAATAAGTCCAAAAATATATATATGTGTGTGTGTGTGTGTCTGTCATCTCCTGATTTACATTATTAATAGGTTCCAAAAGCAGTGAGTAATAGGTTTTTGACATATACTGGACGTAATGCCTTAAAATGGGAAAAACTTGCAAAAAGAACTTGTGAAAGAGTATAACTAGTGTTAACCCTTAAAGACTGAATGACAAAAAACATTTGAGTCATTTTTTTAAAAGAATTATTCACACAATTATTTCATTGTATTGTTTAATATTTTATATTATTTTATATTGTATATGTTTTTAAAAGAATCAGTCACACAGTTAACTGAATTAAATATTTGTTTATATACATATATATTTTTTTATGTAGATATTCTATTGTATTGTATATACATTTTTTTTTTTTTTTTTTTTTTTTTTTTTTTTTTTTTTTGCTAATAAAGGAACAGCGGTGATACTATTTGACCCATAGCTAGGAAGATAAGAGAGTTCATTCCTTTCCTAATGGTATTAATCCAAAAGTAAATTGCCCAGTCGGCTGGGGCTGCAGAGGGGTAAGACCCCCACAACAAGTATCCTGGATATAACACTAAACAATCTAATGGTGAGGCTCCAGTAATGCTGGAGCTTTGGGGAATGTCCAGCACCTCTTCATTGCCATCGCTCCCAGGTCCACTCTGGCCCGTAGTGGTAGCACCTGATAGGGCCCTATCTACGGGTTAAATAAAACTAATCTGCATACTTATGCTAAACTAAATTACTTGAAATAGGACTCTTTTGATATTTAAACTGCATACTAATGCTAAACTGAATTGTTTGAAATAGAACTGTTTGACTAAACTGAATATCTTAAAATAGAAATGTTTTTGACAATTAAACTGTGTACTCATGCTAAACTGAATTGTTTGAAATAGAACTGATTATTTGCATAAAAATGGTTTTGGCGTTAAATAATCTACAAAGGTTGATATGCCATAAAACCTAAACAACTAACCAACCGTAAATGTAATAGCACAGCTGGAGTTTGAACTTGTTTACTTAAAGACTGCAGGCCAGCACTTTAGCCACAACACCATGGGAACTCACCCCTATTTTTAAAATTCTATTTTGTTTATCTTTTGTTTTTCTTGTAGTAATAATTTACTAAGCTTTTTGTGGAACTCTGCCATATAAATGCAGCATCCAATGAGACTTGAACTCGCTCGTAAAAGTTTGCTAGTCTCGCTTACTAACCATTCCATTTTTTAAAAGTTTTTTTAAAAATTTATTTAAAAAAATTTTGCTTATATCTTTTATTGCTAATTTTTATGTATTTTATTTACTGTATTTGACGACATATAAGACAAGCAGGTGTATAAAAAGCACCCCAATTTCCACAGGGCAAATCAAGAAAAAAAAACAAAGTACTTATATCAAACATGATGAAATTAATATAAATATTATTATCAATGATAACACTTTTGATCTGCATAAAAACCTTTTAAATAATGACTATAGGTACATGAATGTTACTCTAAAGTCTAAGCTAATAGGAATTGCCAGGTAGTTACTATCAGCTAACTATCACTAATTTTAAACCTACATATGCCATATAAGATGCAGGGGACTTTTAAAAGTTTTTTAGTAAAAAAAAAAAAAAATAAATAAAGTGCGTCTTATATGCTGTCAAATACAGTATTTTGAATATATATTTTGGGAAAAATTTATTTTACATCCTTTGATAATTACAGGGGATATATCAGAGTCAAGTAATATTGGATGTAATGACATTGGATTGAAATTTAATTCAGAAAAGTGGTATAAAGATGAATTTGACAAAGGCCAAAATGATATAAAGCAGGGTATTACTCTGTGTGTGTGTGTGTAAAATATATATATATTGTTAGATGACAGTCTCCCCCTTATTCACTGGAGATATGTTTCAATTGCCCTATTACTGAGCGCTGGCCCTGGTGCAGGTATACTGTACAGATCTGTGGGAAGCATACGCCAAACACTCTGTAGTCGAATGATGAATTCCAATGAAAATAATGCCAAGAAAAACCTTAAGGTACTTTATTGAATAATTGGAGGGATGGTGACCAGGAGGATGGGTAGATAATAGGGAATCAAAAATTAAATTAAATGGAAAGAACAGCTGAAAAAAATTGAATTCAAATTGTTTGGAAGTCTAATGGAATTTAAAAACAGTTAAGTGTTTCTCATGAAAGATTTGTTGCAGATTGGGTATAATGAGTATTATAGAATGGTCAGTGATGAAAGTTCAGCTAAGATCATTAACCTTCCTTTAATAGGTATATGAAATTATAATTTCAGAGAGAAACTAGTTGTGGAAATCCTTGACCTCTGTGACGAGATGTGCATATAACTATTAGTGTGGAAATGATGTTTCAGTTCATGTTTCAGGCTTGCCGAAAGAACGCTCTAAAATACTATCAAAGAAACCTTGCTCAAAAAGTTCTGCTTGAAATTTACTCTGAAAGAATTGCATATAAATTTCGCTTGGGTTTTGCTGAAGACTTGATACAATGTACTCACATAAACGGCAATGAATTGGAGAAAGTGAGTAGTCCTTTTCTGTTGAAGGTAAAACGCTGAAGACTGCAAGGTTTACACACATACATGTGATTAAAAGAGGATGGACGGACAGTTACTCCAATTGTCAGTTTAAAGAAAGGGGCGAAAAAACATGTTGAATTGTTGGGGTTTTTTGTCTTTTTTTTGTTTTTTTTAATCATTAAATAAACCTTTGTTGTAGCTATTGACGGAATTTGTTCTTCTTTCTTTTTTTTATTATAATAAATGCTTTTCAGAAATGGTTGAACAAGAAAAATAAGAAATAAAATTACTACAGTTTAATAACCAAATCTCTGTATACTTAAGGCATCATTCTATCAAATGATGTCTAAAGTATACAGAGATACACCTGCTGTATTGATATCTGTGAAAAGACAGTGCAACAACAATCATGTTATACCGTCTACCCCAACCACGCATGGTACTGAGCCATAGCTAAGATATTTGTATTCAAATTGCATGAAGTTCAAGGTTAGGTTTATTTATTTCATAGCATATCAACCTTTGTGGGTTATTTAAAGTCAAAGCTATCTTTGTAGAACAATGGTACTATATAATCCATGCCTCAGAGGTAGAATAAAGGGGTTCATACTCTTCCTAAGGGTATTAGTCCAAAAGGAAAAAAAATCTGACTGGAATTCAAACAATCTTTTTCTTCATTTTTGAGCTTGGTCTTCTATTTTTGTCCAGGGGTGTATGTAACTATTAACTAGTATAATTCCTGCTTATTTTTTGTCTTACTGTTCTTTTCTAATTAAAAAGATCTATCTATCTATCTATATATATAGCTCTACCATTGATATTGAGCACAACTTAATAATACTGCAATATTTGGTCCACCATTAAGTGAGCTAGTGAGAACCATAAACCTCTACTATTTGTGTGTGTGTGTGTGTGTGGACTGGGCCACTGGCCTAATGAGTACAGTGTTCGCCAATGGTCTGGGAGACTGGATTCAATCCCGAGTCATACCAAAGATTCAAAAAATGGTACTTGATGCCGCCTTGCTTAACTCTCGGCATTATTAGGTAGGGATCAAAGGTAAAGTGGAGCAATCCAGGGAATGGAGTAGCGCCCTCCCTTACACCTCAGTGTTGTAGCTATTGAAAAATGAGCCTTCGGGTCACCCTCAACTAAGGTCGCCAACTTATATATAAATCAGCCCATTGGTATGCTGGTTAGAGTGCCTGCCAATGGTCCAGGAGACGTGAGTTTAATCCTAAGTCATACCACACAAAAAATGGCACTTGATACCTTCTTGCTTAACATTCAACTTTATAAGGTACATATCAAGGGTAAGTGGAGCAATCCAGAGAAAGGAGTATCTCCTTCCCCTACACTTCGGTGTAGGAGCTATTGAAAAAAAAAAAGCCATCAGATCGCCCTAGACTACGGTCGGCCAACCTATATATAAGAAAAATCAATGATAATGCTTATTTCTGTACGTTGGGTCGTTTTTTTAGATTAAAAAATAATTTAGTTAATTTTTTTTATAAAAGAAAAATAAAATTGTTTTATATATATTTGTTAAATTCCATATTTTTTTAATTTTTCAAGATATACTCATTTAAAAAAATAGCAAACGACCCAAGTCTCGTTGTGAACACTTGGGAAATTATATTTTTATAAAAATTACTTCGAAAAATCTTCATAGTGACAATTATCCAATAATTAGAAATAAGTAAAGTTGTTTGAATTAAAATTAATTCATAAATTTAAAATTAAAAGTTTTAGGGCTTTATATGTAAACAAGCCATTATTCATTTTTCCAGTTATGGCGTATCTTTCTAAGAATCGTGCTATTAGTGAGTCAATGTTCATGTATTATTTTATATACCTTTTAATTCATGCATATCCAACTACGGAAAGTTCAGTTATTCCTTATCGATTTAATAATACTTTTTATTTAGGAAGATCTGGTTTAAGATTACAAGTGTCGAAGTTAGCTAGATGTGAAAAGATCAAAATCGCAATTTGCAATAAAAATGACGTGGGATACGTAGACACTTTTCTGCCTAACATTTTTGACGAGAGAACTCAATATCAAGCTGGTTTGTCTTTAAAAACCTTTCACTTACTTTTGGATATCAACTGCAGTTTATATTTGAGAAGATTTCTTTGCTCTTTGTACCTTCCAATATGTAGTTTTCCTTTTCGAAAAGAGCTAATTCTACCATGTCGACATTTTTGTGTTATGGTCAGAAATGACTGCAGCCAAGTTTTAGAAAAGTTTGGATTACCTTGGCCTGCCGAATTAAACTGCAAAAAGTTCCCTAAATCTGGCTTGTGTGTCGGACCACCTCTTGATACTATGAAAGACAACAGTACCATTAGAACCATTATAGATTCATTTCCTCGAAAGGTTTTAATTCCTTACAAGAAAAAGCAAGAGACTAAAACATTGATCGTTTCTCCAATATTGCGAATCAATGGTCTACAAAAGATTGAAGGATGTAAAAGAATTTGTGTTAATATTAATTATAATATCGTCTGGATGAAAGTTTATTTTATCCTGTGTCTGTTGTCTACATTTTGTACTGTTTATATATTTTTTTCAGACAAGAAACGATATTTGTATCCTGAAAGGGCTTTGGTGTGGATGGCAGGTTCCTACATGGTCATGTCTTTGGCTTACATGGTGGAATATTTTACCAAAATGCGAATGGAACCGATTTTGACTAGAATCAACAATAATTATAGTTCTGTAAAATTAACAGAAACATGGTATTTCTCAAAAAATAACACAATCCACTGGCAAAACTTATCAAACATCTCATCCTATGGTAACGTCTTGTCTGAAATTCAACCCAAGAATACAGATTATGGTTGTATATTTTATTTTGTTATCCAAAACATTTCCATGATGGCAGGCTGTCTTTGGTGGACCATGGCTTCCATTGCTTCTTTCTTGTTTATTTCTCATAGCAGGGATTTTGTCACGGCGATGTCTCCTCTCTTCCATTTGACAGTTTGGTGTGTCAGTTCTTTCTTTTCCATCATCTTAATACTGGAATTTGCTCATCCTGTTGAAAATGATTTCTGTTCATTGTCGACATTTTTAAACACTCTTTTTCGTTTGTGTTGCTTATTCTTTTTTCTGTTGTTCAAACTAAAAGAATGGATGCATACGCGAAATACTGAACTTAGAATTACTAGGAAATTGGATAGGAAAATGAGATTCTTCTCAGAAATCTGTACTTTCGCCTTCTTTCTAGTCGTATTGTGTCAACTGCTAGAATTGTTGGAAAAGGACCCACCAGATAATTGCTCCTATAAAAGTTGTTTTTACGCTAATTATACATGGAATAATATCATGAAGGTAAAATATTTTATCATCTTCTTCCCGGGAATTGCTTCAGTGTTTTGTATGTCTTTTAAAAGGAAAATGCAATGTCAATCAGACGATGATGATAATGAAGAAATCAATCTTTAACATCTCAGTATGTTTTTTAAATTACTATATGTTTAGCGGGTGTATTTTGGATATTTGTTCAGAATATCTCGCTGGTAAAATATCTGCCGTTATGTACCAAAAAAATGACATAGAATATAAAACTTACACTCACCATACTGGTAAGAGTAAATTTCAGTGATTTTCTTCATTAAAATTTTTTATAAGACTTATTTAAATTTAAAAGCCAAATCAACTTGCTAAAATAACCCAAGAGATGGCGACTTACAGTTGATTGCCGATATATGATATATATTTTTTTAAAACTAAAATGTAAATGTTCAGTAAAAAAAAAACAAACAAACAAATCACTGAAACTTATTCTTACGAGTATGATGAATGTAAATTGAGGTAAAAAAAAATATTATAAAGAAATTATTTACACAAACATTTTTTTTTGTAAATTTTTACCCTTTAACCCTAAAAATCAGATTCTACTTTTGTTTTGGCGAATACAGCAAACATTACTGACGACCAGAGATGTTTTTTCCCCCCAGGCTCTTTACATGTATTCGCCCCCAAGTAGAATCTGATTTTTAGGTTTCGCTAAAATGCGATAGGTTAAAGGGTAAAAATTTACCCATTTTATATATATATATATATATATATATATATATATATATATATATATATATATATATATATATATATATATATATATATATGTGTGTGTGTGTGTATATGTAAAACTGAGGCACTTCAGGTGGTGTTAACTGTTAGCAAGCTAAACTAGCATCCCACTCTCAAATAAATTAAGATATTTTTATCCAATTAACAAAATCCTAGTCAACTGCAATGATTGGAAAAGTTTAATCTATGGATGTCAATTTAAAACAAAACGTTTAACCCAAATTCTTTTTTTATTATGAACCATATCCTTACAAGAATAACATACAAAAAGAAATAAAGTAAAAAAAAAAAATGCTTAAAAGAGCAATATTGTACCTTATTTTATTGTTCTGTTTTTTTTTTTTAACAAAAAAATAAGGCCTCCGTAAGAAAATAAACCAACCGTTTTAAAAGATAAAAACAAAATCTAATTCTCCGTGGAATTAACTTTTAAACATGTAAAAACCATTTAACTTCACCTTAAGAAAGTTAAATTAACAAAATGATGGGGGGGGGCATAGCGCATGACACCAAAACAAACAAAATTTTTCCACAGAATTTTGAGGAAAAATGACTTTAAAAAAAAACCCTTATTTTTATTGCCTAAAATACCGAAAAAATTATTAAAATCCGATAATTAACCTATTTCAGAGAATTAAAAAAAAATCCTTGACTTTAACAGGTACGTGTTTTTGTATATATTTTTCTATCAGATATCTTTCAACATTTTTATTTAATGAGCGAGTAGCTTTTAATTTTCTCAATTCTTTTTAGATATTTTAAAATCTTTTGATATTGAAATTAGAAAATTCAGTGATGATACAGAATTTTTTAAAAACTCATTGGTATATTTTTAATTACTATGAAGTGGTAACTTCATATGTTTTGAATAAAAAAATATTTTTAACTTCTTTTTCAAAAAAAGAAAAAGAAAACCCCCATTCTTCAAATAATTATGAAAGAATAGGGTTTTAATTATTGAAGGAAGGTACATTGTAATTTTCTAAATATTTTTAAAATTCTAAAAGGTACCTTGTAATTTTCTAAATATTTTTAAAATTGCTAAAAATATTTTTTATCTATAAACTTATTGGTATATTTTTTTATTACTATGTTTTGATAAATTTGTGTGATGTAAAATGATAATTTGAATCTAATATATAATATATATAATTTATTAATAAATGATATATCTATAAGTTGAGTAAAGTTGACAACCATAGTCGAGGGCAACCTGAAGGCTCCCCTTTCATTAGCTACTACACTGAGGTGTAGGGGAGAGTGCTACTCCTTTCCTTGGATTGCTCCACTTTACTGTTGATCTGTGCCTTATAATGCTGAGTGTTAAGCAAGGCAGTATCAAGTACCATTTTTTTTGAGTCTTTGGTATGACTCAATCTGGGATTGAACTCTGCTCTCCCAGACCATTGGCAAACACTCTACCCACAAGACCTATATATATATATATATATATATATATATATAGAATTAACTTAAATCGCTAGTCGAAAATCTTCTACTAAAGTTTCACCTTAACGGATCGTCAGGAAGTTTCGCCTACGTCGGTAAGAATTGTATTAAATTAAGTTACAGTTGCATGCCTAATATTAACGGAATAATAAATAGGAGTAATATAGCCAAATTAGGTAAAAAGAAGCAGAAGGTGATTGACAAATGCAACTGTCGGGATAAGGTTAGGTGTCCTCTGGAGGGCAAGTGTAAACAGGAGTGTGTAGTGTATAAAGTAGAGGTATATAGTGATCTGAATAATAAGACTGATAAAAAGATATATTTTGGGTCGACCCAAGGGGATTTTAAAACTAGGTACTATAATCATAGAACAAGTTTCGCGCACGAAAGATACAGGCATAGCACTGCGTTATCTAGTTATGTGTGGGAGCTTAGGGAAAAACAAGGAGTAGATCCGATAATGAAATGGGAAGTAATAAAGAAATGCCGCAAATATAGGGCAGGTAATAGAACCTGTAATCTTTGTATGGAGGAAAAATTGTGTATAGCAGATTGTAAAAGTAAGAATATGCTAAACAAAAGATCGGAGGTGTTTAATAGTTGTAAACACAAAAGAGCGTGGTTACTATATAATTAGGAAATAGTGAGGGTTTTTTTTTTTTTTTTTTTTTTTTTTCGAACCATAGGAATTTTTTTTTTTTTTTTTTTTTTTTTTTCGAACCATAGGAATTTATTTATTTATTTATTTTTTTTTTTTTTTTTCTTTTATGCAAATTCTAGGATAGGTGGAGGTTTTTGGTGAATAAAGGCAAAGCAATTTTCTCCTTTGATTGACGTAGGCGTCTATATTTGGCTCCATTGTTTAATGTTGAGCACTTTAGTAATCGTAGCATTGCAGTATTCGCGGAGGGTTTTTTGGTTTTCTTTTGGCCACTGACTTAGTACCCCTTGATTTTTTTCAAGGAGTAGAACGAGGTTGGTCTTTTCTTTCTTTTTTACCCAAAAAACTTTTTTCTTTTTCCTCTGGACCGTGACTCGAGACATTTTTTCTCTTGTCCCTGGGCAGGGGTTTTTTGTTTTTTTTCTGATACCGTGATTACTGGTAGATATTTGATTAGTAATATATATATATATATATATATATATATATATATATATATATATATATATATATATATATAAAAATAAATAAAACTTATGAATGTAGAAATTGATCTTCAATCCATTGTATTTTTTTTTTTTTATTACTATGAGCAAGTGGTAGATGATTTTTCTTGAATTTAAAAAAACCCCGCAAAAATGTTATTCTTTGTGAAAAAGACAATACATAAAGTGATATTTAACTCATTTTAAGATTACTATGTACATCAATCTTGTAATTTTGGGGGGAGGGGGGAAAAAAGACTTATTTCAATAAGATTTTTTTTTCATTTAATTAGTATCATTAAGTATCCTTACTATTTTATCTAATTAACAAAATCAATATCAAAATCCTTAATTAACAAAATCCCAGTCAACTGCAGGGAATAGGAGAGTTTAATTTTCAAATGATAACCTAAAAGCAAAAAACATTTAACCTAAATTTCTCTTTTATTAACCATATTCTAAGAAGATTAATAAACTTTGATTTAAAAAAAAAAATGATTTGATTCTCCCCCTAAAAAAGCATGTAGCCATGAAGAAGAAATTGGTTTTAAGCTTTAAAAAAATTATTCTACAATCATAGATATCTTTAATTTGGTGGCATATCAACCTTAGTAGGTTATTTCATGCCAAAGCCATCCCTGTAGAGGAACAATGATGGTATTATTTAATCCATGTTTGGGGATGAGAATAATAAAATTCAATATTTTTCCCTAGAGTATTGTAGATATCTTTGTATTATACAAAAAATGATTTAAATTAAAAATAATCATTGTGAAAAATTATACTAGCCCATTGGCAAAATGGTTAGAGTGTTCATCAATGACCCAGAAGACTAGCTAGCGTTCAATCCCAGGTCAAGTCATATCAAAGACTCAAAAAATGGTACTTGACACCACCTTAACACTCACCATTATAAGGTACAATCAAGGGTAAGTGGAGCAGTTCAATTTACTTAACATACATTTTTAATTACTATGAGCAGGTACCTTATGATTATCAAAAAAATTTGTCTTGCAAAAAAAAAAAAAAAAAAAAAAAAAACGGTGATTTAAAAAAAAAGTTTTCTTTACTTACTTTTTAAAAATTATTATGAGTAAGATTATGTAAAAAAAAAATAATCAATAGAAAAAAAATTTTAAAAAGTTAAAATTTGATTAAAAAATAAATCTAGTGTCCAGCATATGATAATGAAGAAATTGATTGTTATTGTGTTTAATTTTATTTACTATCTGCAGATAGTTTTGTATTATATAAAAACAATTTAAAATATGTTAATTGCAAAGAGAAAATCTAATGTCAGTCAGATAAAGAAATTGATCTTTAACTCATTTTCAAACATTTTGAATTATTATCAAACCCTTTTTTTTTTTTTTTTTTTTTAATTTCAAAACTGCTTTACCTTACCAAACAAAATTAAAAGGATAATGGAGAAATTGGTTAACTCATTTGTATATTGTTTTCAAATTAAGTGTTATCTTTTAAATACTTTCTGATGAAAATAAAATCCATTGTTCATTAGATGGTAATAAACAAATTGGTTTTTAATCCATAAAGATCAGCATAGATTGTAATTTTCTCAATTTTTTTTTCATTTGAAAATGTTTAATTTTACATACAAAAAGAAAAAAATACAGGAATTGATTTTAAATTTATTTGTATAAAAGCTAATTTTGCATGATGTAAAAAAAAAATAACTTAAATGTTATAAAGTCCAATGTCCATCAGATGATAATGAAGAAATTGGTTTTTTAAAACTATGATCAGTTATCTTGTATTTTTTTTTTTTTAATTTCAAAAATGTTTTTGCATTGTAAAACAAAAAGTACAAAGACAATGCAAAAATTGGTTAATTCATTTGTCTATTTATTGAATTACTTAAGTGTTGTATCCTTTTATTATTTAAACCAATGTTTACAAAGAATTTTTTTTTGTAAAAATAAAATCTTATGTTCCTCTAATGATAATGAACAAGTTGGTTTTTAACCCATAAAAATCAGTGCAGATTGTAATTTTATCATTTATTTTTTTTGAAAAATGGTTTTCACATTACAAATAAAAAAAAAAGAAAAAAGTTCAATGATAATATAGAAATTGATTGTTTAATTTCAATTTTAAAATTGAAAAATGTAAAGTTTCATTCTTAATACTTTTTTTTTTAGCACACCTCATAGGACGAGGATTCTTCATTTAAAATATTCAATATTACCATAAATACAATTAGTGAATGTTTGGTTTAATGGCATCAATATTTGCAAGTTATCTAATACCAAAACCAGCCTATAAGTGAATGTAAACTTTTGAGTAACACTTTGTATAAATATTCAATATCACCTAGAAATAAGTACACCCTAAACAAATTTTTCAATAAAAAGTTAATTTTATCTTAAACCAAAGATATCAAAATTTTATTTCTAATGAAACATACAATGAAAATTGAGTAGATAAATAAATAAACCTACATATTCAGTCTCTCATACATATACACATCTGTAACATAGGACCAAAATACGTTGTGTCTGAAAGAAAGGAGTTCGCTGAAAAGAAACACTCAAATTCGAAATTTAAGGAAGAAAATAGTTGTCGCTTTTATTCATTTGGACTACAATGGGTTGTAGTTAGAAAAGTTTGTTTCATAGCGTTCTTCCTCCCTCCTCTCCGTGGGGACAATGGCGGTGTCATTGTGGCTGGCTTGTTGATACGTTCCTGTCAGTCGTATGTTGGTAGGCTGGGTATGCACAGGTCGGGGTGTCTTGGACCTCTGACGAACCTATTTAGAAACCTGCCTTGAACTCCAAAATCTCATTACTTGATTTCTTATATAGAGATTTTATGGATCAATTTGAAGTGTCCAGAAGGCTCGGTGACACCAGTGAAAACAATAGTGAAGCATGTGAAAGTTCATGTGTGATTATATTAAAATCACACTTGAACTTTACAGGTCATTCTGCCCACACGCACTTGGTTAATGACATTTTTCAATGATTGCACATTTTCAGTGACAGCGCCCATCCATAATATTACACATCCAAACACAAACATCCATTGACTTTCATTGAAATGAAGAAAATAATTGAGTCTTTAAGTTCAAATAAATCTTTTTGTTTATTTTTATAATCTATATAAATAAAATTCATGACAGCAATTTTTAGTCCTGTTTTTGATATGGAAAGAAAACCATCATTTGTTCTTTTTTTGTATCATTTGTTTTTATTCAGTGAAATAAAATCCGTTTTATTGTTAAATTATTGTATTTCAGATTGTTTTGATTACTGTATAATCAAACTATCCTTTGCTTTGTATTAAAACAGATAAGCTATTGGATCTGACTTTTTGTTCGTCTTAATCTCTAAAATTGATAAGTTTAATCTCTGGCCCAATCAACGAGCAGGAAAAACTTGAAAACTTTGAGTAGTTAAGTTTTTTTGTTTTTTTTGCACACGTGGGATATCAAGTATTCCTATCTAATACAAATAATTTGTGGTGAATTTGTGCAATTAAGATTGTCCTTTTTTTTTTTTTTTTTTTTTTTGCACCCATAAGATATCAAGTATTCCTATCTGATTTTTTTTTTTGCACGCATAGGATATCAAGTATTCCTATCTAATACAAATAATTTGTGGCGAATTTGTGTTTTTTTTTTTGTTTTTTTTTAAAATAGGACCCTAACAGTTTCTACCGTTCCAGGTTAGAGTGAACCTGGGAATAATAGAAATTAAGGGGTACTCCACACATCTCCAGAACTTGAGCCTTATCATTGCATGCAGTTTAGTGTCATACCCAGGACACCCATTTTTAAGGAGTATTAGGCCTTCTGTAGGGAATAGAGTCAGCTTATTCTAAACCCTGTTGACCAGGCAGACTACATGTACAGAAAAGAACCAAATTGATTCGCTTCCAACAAAGTCTATTCAAACAAAAATTATTAAAATACCTAAAGAGGTTCTTGACAAGTGAAACAAATGTGAAGATTTAATACAGTTGCAGACGTTTGGACTTACAAAACATTTTTTAAATCATATTTATGCATGTAGATTTATATTTGCTTTCTTATAAAAATAAATTACAAAATATTTTTCAAAACATGAGAATTTATTGCTGTTAAAAATATTTAAAAATCAAATTAGAAATATTTCTAAAAGAATAATTTGAAATTCATGTAATTTTCTTCCATAGCAAATAAATCTTATTTGTTTTAATATTAGATAAAAGAAGCCATATTAATATTATTAGGACCAAAATGTCACAGCTAAAATTAACTTTTAATACATAAAAAAAAAAAAAAATTAGCTATAAGCAAGTCTATTTAACAAAGAAACAGAAAAAAAATAACAAAAATTGGAAAAAAAAAAAAAAAAAAAAAAAAAAGAAAAAAAAAATACAAAATTAAAGGAATGCAAAAATTGGAGAGAAAAAAAAATCAATAAAAATACAAAAAGGAATAAACTAACAACAGATGTACAACATTCAAAGAAAGTTCCATTTTGTTTTCTCTGTTTAAAAAGATTATTCTGTTATGGTTTTTATTTTAGGTATGTTTTCAATATGAGTAATGGTAAAAAAAAAAAAAAAAAAAAAAAAAAAAAACAGCCAGCATAGGTTTCTTTCTTTAACATTTTGCTAATTCTTTGAAGAAATAATAGGAAAAGAAAAAAAAAAAAAAGAAACAAATTGCAAAATTAAATATGAAAAACAAGACAACATAAAAATCAAAAGAAACACCAAAAACAAGACAAAACAAAAAAAAACAAACAAACAATCCCCACCAGAAACAAAAAACAAATATACAACATTCCAAGGATACCAGAAAACATAATGGCTAAAATGCTTTTAATACAACAAAAAGTATTTTAATAATAATAATAATAATATACATGTCTGTAATTCATAGAATAATGACAATATTTCATCTTCAGATAACTTTTAAATTACCTTTTCAAATGCATAAAACAAAACATTTTATAATTCTGACATTCTGAAAATTATCTTTTCTTGTGAATCTACTTTTGTTTCATGGTCTATCAACCTTCAGTTATTTAATGCCAAATCATTTTTTTAAGCAAAAATAGTTTCAAGTAACTAATAAATCTTGAGTAAACAATTATAGCTTCAAATAACTTTTCCTAAACAAATGATTTGCACACAGTTATATGGTTTTAAGTATTCTTATCAAGTATTAATAATTAGTAAGCAATTATATGTGATAATTGTAAAGGTCTGGTAGCAGAGCATAGTTGCGATCTATGGACCTCTGGGCCTATAAGCCAGAGGTCTGTAGATTGCAATCACATTCTGCTACCATTGACAGTTGTAAAGGTCTGGTATAGTGCTTCCAGGCAAGTCATAGATGAGTACTCGAGGACAAATAACAAATGTACATCATCTTTTTTAAGTAGAGGAATCATATAAATTGAATTACCATGACCAGAAAATCCAGCAAACACTACATGCGACACACGGAAACCACTGGACTTCAGCTGTGTATACTGTGATCTCCTCCACTGGAGATCAAACCAGCAACCACAACTAGTTGATTTGGTATCACTTGTGTTCGATGTGGACCAAGTAGCTCTGATAGAGTTTTGGCTCTGCATTGTGGTTGCTGGTTCGATCTCCAGTGGAGATCACGGTATACACTGCTGATGAGATCTAATAAGGTTGAAACAGCTGTCCAGTGGTTCTGTATATTGCACGCAGTATTTGCTGGATTTTCTGGTCATGGTAATTCAACAAATAACAACCGTTTAAATAGTGTCTATTCTGCATTAAGTCAGGAAGGGGGAAATAACTGTTGCTACTAGGAACAGTCCATTAAGTCAGGAAGGGGGAAATAACTTTATACCAGTTTTAATAGTTAATATGGTTTTATCCAATAAATCATTGTAAACAATTAGTTGTCTTAATACAAATAATTTGCACATTCATATTGTTTTAAGCATTCTTAATGCTAATAATTTTCAAACAGATCTATCAGTAAACGGGACCTTAACAGGTACTACTAATCTGGGTTAGAGTGGACCTGGGAGTAACGGTAATGAAAAGGTAACTTCATATTCTCTAGAACTGGCCCCTCAGCACCGAATGCAGTTTAGTATCAAAGCCAGGATCCCCCTCACCTTTTTTGTCCAGGATATTAAAATATATTTCTATAATCTTCCGGTATCTAAGAAACTTAGGAGAAATATAAAAAAAAAAATTCCCATTACCACATCAACTGCCATATATACTCGCGTATCACGTGTCTTTCTGAGATCTAAATTTTAGCCTAATATTACAATATCGCACCATAAGCAAAAAACCAACTTTGTGTGTGTAAGTAGTTGGCCAAGGCTAGACCTTGGCCAACTAGTACACTTTCCACATGGTCTTAATTTAGGTCTCATAAAGTTGCATGATATTTAAATATATATGGTAATGCATAAAGAAAGCTTTTTTTTTTTAAGGTTTTAATTGTGAAGGCATCGGCTTAGACTCCAAAGCTGCTATTATATTTCTAGCTGTCAGTTCTGACATTGTTTCACGTGCTTTCTCTGTGGCGCTACCAATATGGGGAAGAATGGTGCAGTTCTTTAACTGTAAAAGTGGACTATCAAGAGGTAAAGGTTCTGGTGTTGTTACATCGAGACCTGCAGCACGGATAGTGCCATTTTGTAAGGCAGTAATTAAATCGTCTTGGTTCACAATAGTCCCTCGACTTATATTCACAAATATGGCAGTCTTCTTCATCTGAGAGAAAGCTGAAGCATCAAACATTCCTTTAGTTTCTGGAGTTAAAGCACAAGACACAATGACAAAGTCCGATTCTTTCAGTAAAGTAGAGAAATCTACATGCTTGGCTGGAACTACTGTTTCTTTTGGACCTCTGCTGCTGGTGTAAAGGAACTGAGACACGCCGAAAGGTTGTAACATTTTTGCAATTGTACTTCCAATTCGTCCCATACCAACAATACCCACTGTGGAACCATCTAGACCAGGCCCACACAGCCATAAAGGTTTCCATGTCCCCCATTCACCATTGCGGACGGCATTAATTGCTATTTTGAAAAAAGAAAAAGACAAATGTTTAATATATGAAAATTTCTGAACAATTTTATGCTATTCTGATTTCATACAAATCTGTACAAGAAAAGTGGGCACATCTAAATGATGAGGGTCTGGCCGCCAAAAAAAGAAAAAAAAAAGCCAGTAAAGTAAGTGTCAAATAATTCTAAAAAGTCAATAAATCAAGTTTATTAATTAAAAAAGTGTGAAATAAAAAAAAAGTCAGTAAAATTAGTCAGTCAAAAAAAAGAAAAAAGTCAATAAAAACAAGTGCCAAAAAATTTAAGTTCAAAGAAAAAAGTCAGTCAAAAAAAAAAAAAGAAAAAAAGTCAATAAAACAAGTGTCAAAATTTTTTTTTTTAAATTCAATAAATCAAGTCTGTCAAACAAAAAAAAAAAAAAAGTCAATAAGCTTGACAAAAAAAAAATGTCCATTAAAAGGTCAAAACAAGTCTGTCTCCCCAAAAAGTCAATAAAACAAGTGTTAAAAATCTTTTAAAAGTTGATAAATTAAGCATGTTATAAAAAGTCAATATAACAAGTTGTTGACCCCCAACCTACCCCACTAACAAAAGTAAAAAAAAAAATTTTTATCATTTAGCATACAGAAAGCCAACCTCTACTGTGATTTTTTTAGGTTTTTAAAAAGATTGATTTTCATCAATTTTAGAAGTTTGACTCCTGCTTACAATGCATTTACTATATTGAAAAAAAAAAAATCTCTGACTTGCAAACATGCATGTATACCAGTCATCTTTCCTTTGGCTTTATTTTCATTATTCCTCAAGGGAAGATGAGTAGAAGTGGGTGAAAATTATTATGAACCAAGTTTCACAATATCAAAGTTGATATTTGTAAATAAAATCAAAGGAAACTTAACAGTAAACTTCCCTTCTAAACACAATAAAAATCAGTATTTTTGACACTAACAAATTATAGGTTCAGTTGCTGGTCTTTTGTATCTTAAACAATAAAAAAAAATCCCTCCCAACAAAATAAAAAAAATAAAAGGTTCTCAATTTTTAAAAAGTTTTTTTTATAGTCAAACACTCATTGTTCAGATGTGCTAAAAAGTGAATCAGTTTATACAAAGGTTGTATGACAAGAAATCAAATTTTTTCAACCACAAACCTATTGCTTTACTAACATAATCAAATTTTCTCCATTAAAATGGTCTCTCCTTCACTATTACTGATGTACTGTTCCCAATATTTTTTCCAGTTCTGGAATATGTTCTGCCGGCATACCATTTTGAAGGATAGTATGTTGGTCTTGGTTATTTACTAAGCTTTGCTTAGTTGTGGCACAAGATCAGATATATGTAGCACTCAGTGAAACCTAAGGTGACCTCCTTGGCTGGTTTTGTGTCAGAAGTATGTTATTATACAAGAAATTAATTTGATTATTCGATTTGAAACCCTGGACGAGACTTGTTCTCTATTGATTGTAACCTGCTATACTTATCTTGGATGCTAAACTCACAGCATTTTGGCTGCTGTAATCTCTGGCCTTCTTCATAGGCTTTTTGTCACACTCAGTAACCTTCCAGGAATTTCCTGGTACTGGTTTCAATAGCTGTGAAAAAAAAAAAAGGTAAAAAGTGGCTGCTGCAAAATACCCGCTGGCGATGGACAGCAAAATGAGAACAGTCTACCCTCATGCTTTAAACAAAGGATTAAGTTTGGAATTCTCATAAGGTTACTGATTTTATATGGTAAAAGGCACCTGAAAAGGGCCAGATAGAACAGAAGCTGAAATTTATGAGTATAACCGTCTGCAATGAGTAGAGAATGATAGCAATTCCTTATCTCAGAAATATAAACAGATAATGGATGAGACTATTTGTTTGGTTTGATTATTTGGTTTAATGGCATATCAACCCTTGTGAGCTATTTAATGCCAAATCCTGTTTTAAATATATGATTTGTAAGTGAATAATTAGTAGGAAACTTTATTCTTAAACAAATTGTTAGAGCTCATCTATTTGCATTCAGATAAAGGTTTTCAAGTATTGCTATCTAATACAAATAATTTGTTTCCTCAGTTTAAATGGTTTCAATTATTGCTATCTCAGCCCAACTGATCCATCCTCAGCCACCACTTTCTAGCACCTTTAAGATAAAATAGTGTTGAGAACTTGTTTGCTACAAGAGTAATTTGAAGAACACAGTCAAGACAATCATATAGGTGATAGGGCTTGACATAATCAGATTGGGCCTCTCTGATCGCCTATCTATCCCAGTAAGGGCCAAAGTGAGTGTTGCAAGTCACGTGTCCACTTAGGTTGCCAGGTTATTCACTGCTCAGCCACAAGGATCCTGTACTCAAGCATTACAGATCATCACCCATGGCTAACAGGTGGCCTCATTGGGATGGTTTTACCATTCTGCAGAGGTGCAGTTAGCATATTCTATTATCCCAGCCAACAGGGTGAGACCATTTATGTTTCAGTTCATACTAACACTCTTGAAAGACACACAAATCTTTCTCTTCTACCAGCTATATGTAAATAGAAAGCGAGTCAACTGGTCAATCAGAAGGAAAAAAATGAATTCAGAAACAGGTCATAGAATTGGCAACTCTACTCGATAAAAACCTCCTTGTTACTGAAACTGTTGGAGGTGCCTGTGGTGTGATGGTTATTGTTGTAGGAAATGAACACAGCGACACAAGTTCAAATCCTGGACGAGACTGATTGCATTTCACATAGCCCTAATACCCTTGGGAAAGGTATAAATCCAATTATCCTCCCTTCAGCTATGGGTAAATAGTAGGGCACACTGGGTTCTTCAGCCTTGGTGAGGCAACTAGTCTAGGAGAAGGAAAACTCTGAATTCAAAACTGTTAAACTCCACTTAAAAATTGACCTTGTGTTATATCCTGCCCGAGTGGAGGGGTTGGGTAAATATGGTTACTGAAACTGTTGTATCATCATAGTGTTATGGTATCAATCCACAGACCATCCAGTCTCACCAGCAAACCAATCTCTCAGCATATTGTGTTTGATTTTTAAAAAGAAGTTAGACAGTTTTTGTTGAAGCCACAGCTCAAGTTAAAAAAAAAAAAAAAAAAAAAAGGATAAATAAAGTCAAGAATAAAATCATATGATTATTCTTATTGATTTTTACAGTCTTCTATTGAACTAACATTGACTTTAGTTTCTTTGTTTAAGAGTACATCAACTTTCATGAGTAATTAAATGCCAAAGACATTCTTGTATTAGAACATTAGTGGTACTATTCAACAAATAGTTAAGAGGGTTCATGCCTTTCCCAAGTCTGAAAGTGAACATAATAGCATGACTTGAGTTTAAATTCACTATGATATCATAGTCCAGCATGTTAGCCCCGACATTATAGGAATTCCTCCCAACAGTTGAGGAGGAGTCTGTATCACTTAGCTTTTCAGTAGACCCTAACTATAGAAGACAGAAGAAAGGAAAGGACCCTAACTCGGCTTGTAGCCTCACCATTAAGTAGTTAATTATATGGTTTCAAATATTCATTGAAGTATGCAAGTTCAAACTGCAGTCATGCTACCATGGACTAATACCCTTGGGAAAGATTACCCCCCCCCCAGCTATGGGTTAAATAGTATCACTACTTTTCATCTACAAGGACGGCTTTGGCATTAAGTGACTCACAAAGGTTAATATGACATTAAACAAAGAAACCAAACCAAGTATTCTAAATCAACACTAATAATTTGCAAGCAGTTATATGATTTTAACAAATAATCCCTTGTAAACAATTATAGCTTCAAGTAACTATTCTTAATACAAATAATTTGCAGTTATATGCATTCAAGTATTCACATATATTTGTATATGTATGTGGCTATACAACAATATGAGTACAAAAATGAACAAACAAAAATATCTTTTTTTAAATACATACTCAAAAGATTTTTAGGTGTTTATGAAAACATTTCTAAGTGAGTGACAAAATAATAAAAAGAGTAGAAGATTACAGTTGCAGGGAGAGATTAGAGGAATTAGGTTTAACTATTTTACTTGAAAGAAGAATGAGAGATGAGCTAACTGAAACTTCCAAAACAATAAATAGAATTTCTAATTATGATAAACGTTTTTTTTAATAGCTTTTTTCTCAAGCTGGAAATTTACTTTCAAGACTGATTTCAAAAAGCAAGTCTATAAACCAATTGGATTTTTTGGCTAATAAAGTAATATATTTTTTGAACAAATTGCCTAATTAGATAAAAAAGAGCAATAGTGTGAAAAATTTTAAGATTAGATGATTTCTGAAATAATGGCACAAAAAAGAATTTAAGAAAGCATTTTTGTGAACTATAGGATGAATTATATATATGTGTGTGTGTGTGTGTGTGTGTGTGTGTGTGTGTGTGTAAATAATAAGTTCTGTGAAAAGATTTTTTTTTTATATATAAAAGGTGATGTTAGAATATAGTTAAAAAAAAAAGAAAAAAAAAAAAAAAAAAAAAAAAGAGGAGAGATGTCCAAGGAGACAAAACATCATTTTTGCCACATTTTTGAACATGAGTACAAGGGAGGTAACTTGATGATAAAGTGATTTCATGTTCCAGCCTACTCAAAGGTGATCTCGGTGGCAACAACTACATCACATCAGCAGTAGTGTCACGGTTTCAGAAGCAAGTAGATTTTAATGAGGGTGAAGTTACTGACCTCATATGCACTGATTCTGTATTCATAGCCATCTGTTCAATCTAAAATTTTCAGGGTTGATTTATTTCTAAAAAAGCTATCCCCTACTGAAATTTTACCAAAATTCAAAATAGTGCCTACAGGGCCATTAGATGATTTGATATGAAATGACTTTATGTTCGAATATATATGTGTACATGTATGCATATATAGTATCACATATGAATATGTACACTTCTACCAATTTTTTATAAAAAGTTAAATTTTTCTTCACAACCAAAGATATCTGGATTTTATCATTTTTAATGGAACATTATACAATCAAAATGGATATTAGTTTGGTTTGGCTAGTTTGGGTTTTATGGCATATCAACCTTTGTAGGTTATTTTATGGCAAATTCTGTTTTTACATAGTTTTGGTTGGGTTTTATAGCATAGCAACCATTGTAGGTTATTCAATGCTATATATATATATATATATATATATATATATATATATATATATATATAATGATTTGGAAACACATTTTATTGATACTTTTTAAACAAACCTGAGCCCATTCTTTTGTACACAGTTAAATAGTTTTTTGTATTTCTACCTAACAAGAATATTGTTTAGTATTAATCATTTGTTTGCACACAGTTAAACGGTTTCAAGTATAGCTATGTAACAGTAAAAATGTAATATCAGTCATCATTTGTTTGCAAACTTTGAAGTGGTTTCAAGTATTGCTATGTATCACTAACAATTCAATTAAACATCATTCATTAGTTTATACACAGCTAAATGATCAAACAGCTCTATTTCTAACAATTCCATTTAGAATAAGTCCTTTATTTGCATACAGTTTAAATGTCAAACAGTTTTATTTGACCCAAAGAAAGGATCCTAACAGGTGCTACCATTCTGGGCCAGAGTGGACCGGTGAGTGATGGCAATGAAGGTGTACTCCACATTCCCCAAAGCTCCAGCATTAGTGGAGCCTCACCATCAGATAGTTTAGTGTCATATCTAGGACACTCATTGGAGGGGGTCTTACCCCTTTGCAAAGATGCAGTTTGGATATTCTACAACCCCAGCCGACTGGGCTTCAAAACGGATATTAGTAGATATTTATTGCCAAACTCTACAACAGGTTCTAATAGTATCATCCAAAATAAGTACACCTCATAATAATTTTTTATAAAAAGTTAATTTTCTTTAAAAATCAAAGATACCAGAATTTTATCATTTCTAGTGGAACATTATAGAATCAAAATGGATATTATTCGGTATTATTTAATTCAGCAATATTGAGAAACTTTACCTAAAATTTATTAATACTTACCATTTTGTATATTCCTTGAAGTGGCTAATAGTAATGATACAGCCAATTCAGCTGTGGCTGTGGTCAAAACTTCAGGTGTGTAACCAATCAGAATGTTACGACGATGACACTCCTCAATATCAATGTGGTCAAAACCGACAGAGAGAGTAGCAATAACCTTCAACTGTGGACCTGAAAAGAAATAATTAAAAAAATATATATTTCAAGTATAAAATAAGACAACAAAAAACAGGATAAAAATTCACAACTCAGAATCATGTTGTTAATCCTCAGGTGAGATAGTATTTAACACATTTGAGTTTAATTAGGTTTAACAGAACAAATATGTACTCTAACAAAATCAGACAAGTTGAATACGAGTTTATGTGTGGATTAAAAGAGTGACACCGAGTCACGTGTTTTTATCTTACTTTTTTTATTAGAAATATATTGTAATATTGCTTTGCATTTTTTGTGTATTGAGCACTATAAAGATTTCATGGATTAAAATTGCAATTAAAATTTAACACAAAAATCAATCATTCAAGGATCATTCAATAAACAAGGTGAATTTTACCTAAGGAGTTGGCAATAGGAAGCACTGTTTACAGTGGCACCTTCTTCAAGGAAATCAATAGAGAGACATTTCATATCATAAAAGACTGTCCCAGCATGACTTTCTTTACTGACTGCTGCACCAAGAACTTTTTCTTTACCAGAGAGTCAATGTGTTTCTACTCCATGAACTGTCTTTTTGACTCGTGCTCGTAGTGGCAAACCCATGTTTAGCCCATTTGTTAACATCTTTTGGACTGAAACATGCTTCTTTGTATACAGCAAACATTTTTGCATAAATTTTACATGGTTAGCATTTTTCATTTACCAAAAATTTGATGACAGACCTCTGATCAAACCTGGAACACTGATTTACCACCATTTTGAATAGTCTCAAAATAAATATTTGTACAAGACTAAAATAGTTTCTCCAATGAGTCAATTCCAAACAATGCAGAATTTACATTCATGGAAAAAATAAATAAATTAAAAAAAATTCTTTTTTCTTTTTTTTTAAAAAAATAATTTTCCTTGTTTATTGAAACACACACACACACACACACACACACATATATATATATATATGAAAATAGAATGAAATGCATGTGAACATTGATAGTTAGACTGATGTGATATAAACATTTTCTTTTAAAGAAATATGTTAAGTTTTTAAAATAAATTTTGAACACAAATCACAGAGTTTAGAAATAGAATGTTTAAAACTTTCTCATTATTTCATTTCATTTGATAAATAAAAAATTTCATTTAAATAAAATTCAGAAGGTACATCATCACATATTTAAATGCCCTGATGAAGGTTTAATGTAAAAAAGCAAAATGTATAACATTGGCAAATAATCCAACTATAAATAAAATCATCCTCTGAATACCTTGTATTTTTTCATATTTGTACATTTGTGTATATAATTTTCAGCCTTGAAATCCAGATCTTAAAAAACATAAGAAAAGTCCAGTTTCTAGTTTTTCTATGACTTTAAAGTTGTTTGATTATATACAGTATTGCTCATAAATACATATACATATTTACCAACCCCTCCGCTCGGGCAGGATATGACACAAGGTCAATTTTTAAGCAAAGTTTAACAGGTTTGAATTCAGAGTTTTCCTTCTCTTAGACTAGTTGCCTCATCAAGGCTGAAGAAATCAGTCTGCCCTACTATTTACCCATAGCTGGAGGGAGAATAATTGGATTCATACCTTTCCCAAGGGTATTAGTGCTATGTGAAATGCAATCAGTCTCGTCCAGGATTTGAACTCGTGTCGCCATGTCCATTTCCTACAACAATAACCATTACACTATGGGCACCGCCACAAATAAATACGTATACCCCTAGAAATTTTTTATAAGATTAATTTTTCTACTTTTAAGCAATTTGTTCAATAATTTATTCCAAGTTAGTTGTGCGACTTTTTTCCTTACAATCATTGATGATATACTAGTTTAATTTTTATTTATTCATTTCCTCTCCTCAAAATTTTATGTACATGTCTGTGTATACACTTTCCAAGAATAACTTGCAGGTAATATACAAAAAATTATATAGGTATATATAAATAAACAGGTATATAATCAACAATTGTAGGATAAAGTCATGGAACTTGTGATAAATTATTGAATGTATTATTTAAATGTTAAAAATACTTTTTTAAAAAAAGATTAAATCATTTTTTTTTTTTTAATTGGTACTTGTCCAGAATATCCCATCCCATATTTCATCTTTTTTCATGAGCAGTTATATTCTAATCTTCCTCAAATTACTACTAGTGAGTCTAAAGTTTTGCAGTATTTTGTGATATGCTAGATTTCTATGACTGAAGCAGCTCAAGCCATGGACAGCACAGGTTGAGGTGGGTAATATCATGGTAGATGGTTGGTTGGTTGTGTTTTATGGCATATCAACCTTTGTAGGTTATTTAACGCCAAATCTATTTTTATGCAAATAGTTTTATTTCAAACAATTCAGTTTAGTATGAGTACACAGTATATAATGTCAAAAACATTTCTCTTTCAAACTATTCAATTTATTCAAACAGTTCTAATTCAGCCAATTCAATTTAGTATAAGTACAGATTTTGTTTACACATAGTTAACGTCAAAAATAGTTCTATATTAAACAATTCAGTTTAGTGTAAGTACAGTTTCAATGTCAAAAACAGTTCCATTTTAAACAATTCAGTTTAGCATAAGCACACAGTTTAAATGCAAGTACAGTTTAATTGTCAAAAACATTTCTATTTCAAGCTATTCAGTTTAGTCAAACAACTTTAATCCAAACAATTCAGTTTAGCATAAATATGCAGTTCTATTTAACCCATAGATAGGACTCTATCAGGTGCTACTATTCCAGGCCAGAGGGGACCTGAGAGCAATGGCAATGAAGGGGTGCTCTGCATTCCCCAAAGCTCCAGCATTACTGGAATCTCACCATCAGATTATTTAGTGTCATATCCAGGACACTCGTTGTAGGGGGGGGGTCTTACCTCTCTGCAGAGAAGCAGTCAGTGTGTTTTATAGTCCCAGCCAACTGGGCAACATGGTAGTTAGTGCACCGAAACTATGTGTGTGATTTCAAAACTGCACAAAGGAATGTGTAACAGTCTAATTTGGGAACTTAGGTTTTATGAGTTTGAATAGGACCATAACTCCACCAAAGCAACCAAAATATTTGTTGCGCAAAAGGTGAAAACACTGTTGATCCCAGTACAGTAAGCAGATAGCAAAAGAAATTTCACTCAGGTTGCAAGAACATCGATGATCAAGCAAGGTCAGGTAGGCCTAAAAGTGTGAATTTTGGGGCCATAGCAGCAAATCTGGCTATGAGAATATCAAATGAGCTAGACATCTCACAGTTCAGTGTAGTACATTACCTTCACAACCTCAGCTAAAACATCTAAAAAGGTTCCATATTGTACCTCACATGACCAAAATATTGCAAAACTTTTGACTCACCCTTATCAACAATGAATTGCCATTTTCTTAGTAGGTGGCTAAAGGAAAGACTAAATATATATAAGATATGATGTTGAAATGAATCAGACAGATATGTTGTAAAAAGAAGACATGGAAAGAAAAATACATATAAATTGACGAGAAAATTTTAATAACATTAGTCAATGTTCACCAACGCATTTCGACCTGTAATAGATGATATGAAATTAAGAAAATTTAAGGTGGAAGGTATATCAGGAGAAAATATTTTAAGTCATCCTCAGGGTGGGAATTTTGAATTTAAAATCTTTTTCTTTCTGTTTCTTCTTTTTACAACATAGATAGGGAGAAAGAGAGTGGGTTAATTGTAAGTGAGTTGATTTGAATATGTGAATATTCAGTAAATAAATGACGTAAATGAAAGAAACTTACTCTTATCTTGTTGGTGAATATTATATACCTATATAATCTTTTGTATGTTACCAGTGAGGTATTCTGGACAAGTACAAACATACACACAATTTTCAGATGAGATGAAAAAATAATAAATAAATACGGTATATCGTTAAAAATTGTAAGGAGTTGGGGAAGTCACAGAACTTGTGATAAATTATTGAACTCGTAGCTAAAATGAAGAAAAAAATTAATTTGGTAATCTTTTGGCATATGTTGGTAAAAATGGGAAGCTACTCCCATCTACTTGTTGAATTACAAAATTGTATAACCAAAACTTCTACTTATAATTACAAACAGTTTTCATTGGAAACATTTTGGCGACAGACATTTTTTTTAAATTCAGTTTTTTTTTTAAGAAAAAACAGTTTTAGGAAGGAGTCTTTTGAATAAAAACAGTGTATAAGAGACAAAGAAATTATTCATTGCTATAAACAAGAAATACGCTGCGAACCTTTGTACACACAGATTTGTTGTTAATCAAGGGGGAGAGGCAACCATCCTTTTACCGACAAATTCCGAAAGATCACTCTTAGTTGAGATTTTAAAAAAAGAATATCTTTGTAACATAAGTGACGTATTTATTCAATAGGAAGATCACAAGACTCCTGGGCATTTTTATTCTTGGAATTAGTTAAAAAAAAAAAAAAAAAAAAAAAAAAGTTGTCTTTAATAGTCACCATATATTTGATTATTATTAAAATATTACTTATTTTATTACCAAATGTGACTATCTTTCATATTTTAGTACATGATCATAAAAAGATGTTTGATTTTTCCATTTTTTGTTTAAGGTTTTTTTCTTCTTTTTTTTTTTGTTCAATGACATATCAAGCTTCGAGGGTTATTTAATGCCCAAACCATCCTAGTAGAACAGCAATGATACTAATCAACACCCTACCTGGGGAGGGATAAGAGGGTTTATACCTTTCCTAAGGATATTAGTCCAAATGAGAACGTAATAGCGTGACTGGAGTTTGAACACTCTTACTTTAAGGCCGCAGTCCAGCTATTATTCCACGAGGACCCCCCCCCAAGGCATTTTATTCTAATTTTAATATATTTGAACATTTTCTAGCCTTTTTCCCCCTTAGGGTGATTTATGTCTCCCGGGGATTATCTTTAAATAATTGTATGAATAAAAGAAATTACCAAATTAGTTAAGGCTTTATATGGAGATTTTTTTTTCCGTTGAAATAAAAAAAAAAAAATTGGGGGCAATTTGTTTTAAAAGAGGTTTAGAAATTATTTTTAAGTAAAAATATTAGTTGATTTTTGACAGTTTCCGGAATCCGAGTCTCTTAATTATTTCTAACAACATAAGAGTGTACAAATACTCACCGGCGGCCTCAAGGACGGCATTATCAATTTTATCAGACAGCAAACAATAAATAGCATCAACTCCAGCGACCCCTTTCAGTAATTCGTCCCTGGGGACACCTTCGTCGTTTGACCATTCAATCAGCTGACATCCAGCTTCTTTTAACAATTTAATTCCACCAGGAGGAACACGTCGAGTGATATAAACTTTACTTCCTTTCGCGGACGACATAGCTTCTGAGATACAAAACCTTCTCAGTAAAGGACTATGACACAAATGAAGACGTGGGTGTATGGCAGCAGGAACTCTTGTTCGTGAGACAAGACGAGATAAAACCGATAAAGTTTTAGACAACTGCATCAAGAAAGATAATGACAAAAGGCAAGAATATTAATGACAAGATTCGGTTCATCAGAGTTACTTCCCTTTACCTAACGACCTCGACCTTTTGATTTTAATTTAAAAAAAATCTTTATCAATAATTTGGTTGGTTATATTTTATGGCATATCAAACATTTTAGATTATTTAATGCCAAATCCTGTTTATACATTATTTGCACACAGTAAAATAGTTTCAAGCATTGTTATATCGCATAAATAATTCTATTTAATATCAATCATTTGCTAACACACAGTTAAATTGTTTCAAGTATACTAAATGATTAAGTAGTTCTATTAGACCTTTAGATGGGACCCTAACATTCCGGGTCAGAGTGGACCTGAGAGTAATAGCAATGAAGGGGTACTTCGTATTCCCCAAAGCTCCAAGACTAAAGCCTCACAATCAGATTGTTTTGTGTCATATCCAAGACACTCATTGATGGGGGTCTTATTCCTCTGCAAAGATGTAGTCAGCATATTCTACACCTCCAACTGACTGGGCTATCGGTAATTTGGTGCCCGTGGTGCAACGGTTATCGTAGCAGGATATGGACACAGCGACACGAGTTCAAATCCTGGACCTGACTGCTTGCATTTCACATAGCACTAATACCCTTGGGAAAGGTATGAACCCAAAATATTCTCCCTCCAGCTATGGGTAAATAGTAGGGCAGACTAGGTTCTTCAGCCTTGGTGAGGCAACTAGTCTAGGAGAAGGAGAACTCTAAATTCAAACCTGTCAAACTCCGCTTAAAAATTGACCTTGTGTCATATCCTGCCCGAGCGGAGGGGTTGGTAAATATGATCAGTAATTTGAAATGAGACCCTAAAAATTAGGTCGATTTAGTTTGGTTTATTTGTTTAACAATATATAAATTTCTAATCTAATACTGAAATTCATTTGTTAAGGCTTGGTTTATTTAATGGCATATCAACTCCTTATGGGTTATCTAATGTCAAAATTTGATTAATTTGTACAGTTTTAGTTTGGTTTGTTTAATGGCATATCAATACCTTATGGGTTATTTAATGCCAAAATTTGATAATTTGTAAATATTTGATTTTAATTTTATTTTCAATGTTCAATTGAATTTTTTAAATTGCCTTTTTGATTGTCTATAATCATCTATTTACTGTGTTATGGTTTCAAGTATTTCTATCTAATTCAAATAATTTATACACAACTGTAGCATAGCCATATACATGAATATGCGAAATGCACATGGGACGTTCATTACATATATACATAGAACATAGGAATCTCGAAATTCGAAAACACTTAATGACTTCTTTCTTCCGGTACGAAACCATTTTATCACTTTTGAGTTAAAAGTTTCGACATAAGGAGAGAGACCCAATCTTACTATTCTGTCTTTATCATCTGGCCCCTATCTCATGCGGCACCCATGGCACACAAATTCGTCTCACCTCAGCGAGCCCTAAAAGTCGAACCTCCTCGTTCTAGTTTCAACTCTCTAACTTTTTTTGAAATCCCCCAAATCCTCCGCGTGCTTCCAGTGCGTGACGTCATTTGCACTCCGTCACTCATTTCTCTTCTCGGGCTATTGTGACATCTCTGAGTGACACGTTCACTCTGCACGCACCCGCATTAACACCTGCATCAATGTTGCACCTAACTAACCCATGTGCTGAGCCGAAAGGTTCTCAGCCTAATTAAACCCAAAGGCATATTACATAACTAAATGGTTTAAATTTGGTTTCTTTGTTTAATGGCATATCAACCTTTGTAGGTTATTTAATGCCAAAGCTATTCTCCTAGAAGAACAGTAGTGGTGCTATTTAACCCATAGCTGGGAGGATGAGGGGGTTCATACCTTTCCCAAGGGTATTTGCCTGAAAGTGAACGTAATAGCGCGACTGGAGTTTGAACTCGCGTACTACAATTCCGCAGTCCATCGCTTTAACCATTACACCACAAGGACATCCCCAACAGTAGTGGTACTATTTAACTCATAGCTGGGAGGATAAGGGGGTTCATACCTTTCCCAAGGGTATTTGCCCAAAAGTGAACGTAATAGCGCGATTGGAGTTTGAAATCGCGTACCACGATTCCGCAGTCCATCGCTTTAACCATTACACCACGAGGACACCCCTCTAAATGGTTTAAAGTAGCAATTCCAATTTAATAATCATTTTTTAACAGTTATATAATATCTAATAACAATAATTTCTAAGAAATCATATGGTTTCAAATATCTAATAATAATCTTTATTGCCCAGTCGGCTGGGGCTGTAGAATACACTGACTGCTTCTCTGCAGAGGGGTAAGACCCCCCCCCCAACGAGTGTCCTGGATATAACACTAAACAATCTGATGGTGAGGTTCCAGCAATGCTGGAGCTTTGGGGAATGCGGAGTACCCCTTCATTGCCATCACTCCCAGGTCCACTCTGGCCCGGAGTGGTAGCACCTGATAAGGGCCCTATCTATGGGTTAAATAGAACTAACAGCTAAACTATGCTAAGATGAATTGAGTAAACTGAATTGCTTGAAATAGAAACGTTTTTGACTGTACTTACATTTAAACTACATGCTTATGCTTAACTGAATTATTTGAAATAGAACTGTTTTTCGACATTAAAACTGTATTTACACTTAACTGAATTATTACATATAACTGCTTGAATAGTTTGAAATGGAAATGTTTTTGACAATTAAACTGTTTACTTATGCTAAACTGAACTGTTTTCAATAGAACAGATTATTTACATAAAAATGGATTTGGCATTAAATAACCTACAAAGGTTGATATGCCATAAAACCAAACTAACCAACCAACAATAATCTTTAGTGAACAATTATAGCTTCAAGTAACAATTCTTAATACAGATAATTTACATGTTATATAACTTCAAATATTCCTAATACTAATCATTTAAAAACAAATTTAAGCCGTAGATGAGAGTGTAACAGGTACTACCACTTCTGTTCAGAGTGGACCAAAGAGTAATGGCAACAAAGGAGTGACTTCACACCCTCCAGAGCTCTAGAACTCAGTCTTACCACTGAATGTAGTTTAGTATCAATACCCCAAACAACCCTTTTAGCAAGGTTCTTACCTAATGATAATTATTCGTAAATAATTAGAGCATCAAGTAACAATTCTCAATACAAATAATTTACATACAGTTAAATGTTTTCAAGTATTTCTTTAATCTTCCTAAGCCTTCAACAAAAAAGAACTTATGGCTGATTGCTAATATATAATTTTGGGGAATTAAATGTCACTTTAGTTTAAAAAAATAAAATAAAATAAAGAAAATGTCTCAAACGTACTTTTATTTAGATGGCGAATGTATTTATTATATTTCTATATAACTTTTTGGTACATTACAATTGGGATAACAGAAATTTACTTTGTTTTGTTATTCTGTATAAGTACAAAAATAAAGGAAAGGTATGAATCCAAAATATTCTCCCTCCAGCTATGGGTAAATAGTAGGGCAGACTAGGCTCTTCAGCCTTGGTGAGGCAACTAGTCTAGGAGAAGGACAACTCTGAATTCAAACCTGCTAAACTCCGCTTAAAAATTGACCTTGTGTCATATCCTGCCTGAGCAGAGGGGTTGGTAAATATGATATGATAAGTACCAAAATTTTAACTGTAATAGATGATTTATAACTCACTTGTATAGAATAACACAAATAAATTTTTATTATTTCTGTCGTAAGGTACAATATATATATATATATATATATATATATATATATAGTCATCCACAGACAGACTGTTTCGTTGTATCACAATTCTTCAGTGTGGCTAGACATGTAGGACGCTTGAAGCTGGGATCGAAACCTGCCCAACTATACGTTAGACTTAGTATCAGACCACTTGGCCAACAAGCATACCATGTTGGCTAAGGAATTATAAGGTATTATGTAACAGCAGCAGCAGTGTTCGTTTGTTTACATTTTATACCTTACCAGATACCAGAGTGCTCAATTTGTTTGAAGAGCTTTGCATTATGTGAGCGGCAGCCGAAAATTCCTTCGCCAGAGTACTCAACCCCCATGGGGGAGCGTATATATGGTCATCCACAGACAGAATGTTTCATTGTAAAACAACTCTTCAATGTGGCTAGATACGTAGGACGCTTGAAGCTGGGATTGAAACCTGCCCAACTTTACGTTAGACATAGTATCAGACCGCTCGGCCAACAAGTGTACCACGTTGGCTAAGGAATTAAAAGGTATTATGTAGCAATAGCAGCAGCAGCATTCGTTTGTTTACATTTTATATCTTACCGGATACTAGTGCTCAATTTGTTCGAAGAGCTTTGCATTATGTGAGCAGCAGCCAAAAATTCCTTCGCCAGAGTACTCAACCCCCATGAGGGAGCGTATATATATGAATGTAAAACTTACATTCAGCATCCAGAGACATGTTCAGTGTAACAGCTATCATCAAAAGAAATGAAATTGGTGGCCTGAGTTGAAATACTGCAAAAAAGGCGTTTGCATTTCTCTTTGTATTAATACCCTTTGGGAAGGCATGAATCCCTTTGTTCTTCCCCCAGCTATGATTAAATAGTCGGGTAGGCTGGGTTCTTTAACCTTGGCTAGGAGAAAGAAAACTCAGATTTCAAACCAGCTTTACTTTGTTTAAAAACTGACCTTGTTTCACTTCCTGTCTGTAGTGGAGGGGTTAAATAAATGTATACAAATAAAACAGATAAGAATCAGTTTGTCATTTCCTTCATTTATTCTACTTAACAGTCAAGTCCCACCAAAAATTCACCAATTGGCCATATTTATTTAGTTATTCCCTCCTTTAATCATTAAGGTGAATAGTGGTAAGTTAGTTTCAGGTAATTAATTATCTGAATGGTGAAAGTAATTACAAGGTCCAGCAGAATGATATAATAGATTTAAAACTGCTGCTGCAAAGGTACAAGTAGTGGTGAGAGGTATGATTTAGAGGAGCAGCTGTAGTCATGTCATTTCAGTTGCCATAACGACCAGGAATGGTGAACATCTGTTAATGATTGTGTTGCATAGTCATAATACATATACAACTACACACATATATATATATACATGCGGAAGCAAAATCAACAATAATGATGAGTGAACACACTTCTTTAGAAAAATATACCTCTCACACTTTATTCAAAATGGTTGCGAAAGGGTTGCGAAAGGATTATGTGTGAGAGGTGAGTTGGAGACTGAACAAACTGTAACATATTGACCCCCAGTTCCTTTGTCTTTAGCAGCATTTCTTTCTCGTTCTGCTGGGCTGCTCAATCGGGGGTCCTGAGGGCCCATAGCCCTCTGCTGGGTGCTGATTCTCTCTACAGCATCTAATTTCCAACTAACTGACTCCAGCTAACTGAACTTCCTGTTGCACCGAGTAATATCATTGTTTAACGCCCACCTGCTTCCTGTGTGCGTCGCATCTGCACCCAATTCAACCCGTCCACAGTCAAGGTTATACTCTGATATTTTCAACTGGATGCACCTGTTCCTTGATTGATGGCTGGGTTGAAGGTCAATATGTTACAATTGAAACTCATTTCAAAATGTGGTGACATCCTGTGGCTAGTTTGCTAATTAGATCTATTCCTTTGTGATTACTTCTGGAGATATCTGAAGGTTTAAGTCATTAAATGTGTACTACACACAACTGATATACTAATGGATGTTAATTCTCTTTTCATTTCATAATTAAAACACTTGAACAAACAAATTAAATAAAAATAAACAAAAAAAAAGACAATTGCATTAAATATTAATTGAATTTTTATCATTAAGGGTTTTCAGACTATTGTCTTCATCTTTATTGTTATTTCCACAACGTTTCAGCCAATGTGTCCTCCGGCCTTCTTCAGATGTTTGTCGAACTCAGGAACTTACATGGAACTTCAAACTATGTCCTTTATTGAATCCACAGGAGTCATCTGTTCTGATTCCATTAGCCATAACCAGGTACAAATGTTAAGTATTCCTGTATGTGGATTCAATAAAGGACAGTTTGAAGTTCCGTGTAGGTTTCCGAGTTCGACAAATACCTGAAGAGGGCCGGAGGACATATCAGCCGAAACATTGTGGAAATAACAATAAAGATGAAGACAATAGTCCAAAAACCCTTAATGATAAAAATCATCAAGCTTCGTCTCAGAAATTAAGACAATTAATTGAATTTTTTTCACATCAGCTTCTGATTTTATTTCTGTAAATAAAGGACAGCAAAATTACTTGAAAGAAGTCAAAGGGCTCAAAAAAGTCATTTCTGATGTGGTTTCAGCAAAAAGAAAAAAATATCTTTTAGTAAGAATAATTTTGAAACAAAGGAAGGCCCCAGAATTAATATTAATGACAGATCTGGACAAGAACTGAACATGATTGAAATTCATCTCATAATGTGGTGACATCCTGTGGCTGGCTTGCTCATCAAATCTTTTTCTTTGTGATTACTTCCCCTGGAGATATATGAAGGTTCAAGTTGTTAAACATATGCCACACACAACTGATGTACTGAATGATTTTATTCATCAATAAATAGCAACAAAACCAGAGGCAATGACTTGGTGAATACTGAAGAACTTTAAGATGAGGTTTCAGTTGCAAATAGCTCATGACAGCAAACATTTGGATGATATAATCTTTAAAACAAAGTGATGACAATATAAAAATAGGGCAGATAATATTTACCATTTATACATGAATGGCAGTGAAGGTTGTAGAGTTCTGCTGCCTCGTTATATAAAAAGGAAGAACAAATGAGTTGACGAAGATATTGATAGTTTTCAATTTGGAAGTTTTAATAACGGCTTGAGACAAAAAGAAACCTTGTGCTGTAAGTCGCAGGAAGAAGAAAATGGTTGTAAATGATAGAGCCAGTATTAAGATGCCGAAGTCAAAGCAGGAGTTAAGATGCTGTCGTCAGGACAGGAATTAAAATGTTGAAGTTAAAAGCAGGAGTTGAGATGCTGTTGTCAGGACAGGAATTAAAATGCTGAAGTCAAAGCAGGAGTTGAAAAATATCCAATTTGTTTCACCGAGGATCCGTTGGTTTAGAAGGAAAGATGAATGATGAAAGAATGATTTCCCAAACACCAATAGTCCATAAATTGGATATGCTCCCCTCATGGTGCTTAGCAGACTGCTCGAAATATATGAGAGAGAGTCAGTGAAGAAGAGTGAATGTGCTCTCTCATCTTGGCTGGTCTTTCCTGCTGCTAGGAAACGAAGAGAGAGAGAGTGTACTCTATCATGTTGTCTGGTCTGTCCTGCTACGAGCCAGTGAGGAAGTGAGAAGAGAGGGTAAGAAATGGTTAGCGTGGCCTTTTATGGTGACCCAGGCTGAATGGCATCAGTCATTTTCATTGGGTGAAATATATAAATTTGAACTCCAACGGCTGAAGCAATTCCCACACAAAATAATAATTTGAAATTCTTTCTGCTACAACAATAACAAAATGGCAAATATTCTTCTTTCTTATAGTATGAATAAATTTTGAATTGGCTATATGTTGTCTTCTTTTATTTACATTTCAAACCTTAGAGATCATTTTGCCAGATCCCATATTACATTTCTATATAAAGTTTTGTACATTACCACAGAAATAACAGAAATGTTCTTTATTGTGTTATTCAGTTGTACTGCTTTGCATGTTTTAGTGTAAGTAGCCATTTGCAATATGATCTGTGCACATGCACCTGTTTGAATTCATAATATTGCAATCATTTAGGATTAGGCATTAGTTTTTGTGTATATAAATGTCAGATGATAGTCTTGAGAGAAATGGTTGGAAGTGAACCAGAATGAAAGTGACATTTGGTTGGAATGCAGAGAACAGACCATTATGAGAGAGAATAATAAACTGAAGAGCACCATCAAAGGAACAAGAGTTTCATCTGCCTTTGTCAATTTGTGGATATGAGAAACAAGTCTTGCAATATTGTTACATTATTTTTTGGCTTGATAACTTTACTATAGTTATCAAGCCAAAAAATAATAACTTTTGCTAAATCTTCAACTGTTTGAAGTGGTACAAATTATTGCTCCACTCCTCTTCAATATTTATCTTTGCTTGTAAAAAACTATTAACAATGATTAAGACATTTGGATGATGTAATCTTCAAAAAAAAAAATAAATAAATAAAAAATAATGACAGTAACAAAATAAAATAGCAAATAGTCCTTTTTTGTGTAAAATTAGATTTAAAATAAAATCTAAGTAGCCTTTTTCATTTAAATTCTGAATCTTTGAGATCATCTTGCTGGACCCTTTATTACATTTCTATAAAATCTTTTGGTAGATAGTGAGGTAGAAATACCTCCCACATCTTAAGCTGTTACCTGTGTAGTGCAAGTGAATTTAGCAAAGAGCCAATAGTAGCTCCATCAAGCTATTGTCATCTTTTTTCAAATATGATCAGTTGTTTGGTTTGGTTTTTATAGCATATCAACCCTTGTAGATTATTTAATATCAAATCCTCTTTATACATATATATTAAATATATATGATTTGGTTTGGTTTGATGGCATATCAACCATTGTAGGTTATTTAATGCCAAATCCTCTTTATACATATGTATTAGATATATATGATTTGGTTTGGTTGGGTTAACACATTTTTGTGATAACATTTTTTAATGAACCCGAGTTCATCTTTTTTTGTACACACTTAAAGCGTCTCAAGCATTGCTATATAACAGTCAGAATTTAACATCAGTTATTTCTTTGCACACATAGTTTGTAGGTAATTTGATTTTTACATAAGTGATGGTTATCGTCATAGGAAATGGACATGGCAACATGAGTTCAAATCCTGGACGAGACTGATTGCATTTCCCATAGCACTAATACCCTTGGGAAAGGTATGAATCCAATTATTCTCCCTCCAGCTAGGGGTAAATAGTAGGTTCTTCAGCCTTGGTGAGGCAACTAGTCTAGGAGAAGGAAAACTCTGAATTCAAACCTGTTAAACTCCGCTTAAAAATTGACCTTGTGTCATATCCTGCCCGAGCGGAGGGGTTGGTAAATAGGATTAATCATTTGTTCATACACAATGAAGTTGTTACAAGTATTGCTATTCAACATAAACTATTTTATTCAACACAGTCAAATGATTCCAAGTATTTCTATCTAATACTAATAATTCAATTTATACAGTAAAAGAGTTTCAAAAATTTTATTTAACACAAATAATTCTACTCATTTGTTTGCACACAGTTAAATGGTTCCAATTATTGCTATGTATTGCTAACAATTCAATTAAACGTCAGTCATTTGTTTACACATAATTAAATGATCAAACACTTCTATTTATAACTATTCAATTTAACATAAATCATTTGTATGTACAGTTTAAATGTCAAACAGTTCTATTTGCCTCATAGATAGGACCCTATCAGGTGCTACCACTCTGAGCCAGAGTGGACCTCGGAGGAATGGCAATGAAGGGTTGGCTGGTTGGATTTTATGGCATATCAACTTTTGTAGGTTATTTAATGCCAAATACATTTTTATGTAAATAATCTCTTCTATTTCAAACAATACAGTTTAGCATGAGTACAGAGTTTAATTGTCAAAAACATTTCTATTTCAAGCTATTCAGTTTATTCAAACAGTTCTAAATCAGCCAATTCAATTTAGTATAAGTATAGATTTTGTTTACACACAGCTAAGTGTCAAAACAGTTCTATATTAAACAATTCAGTTAAATGTAAGTACAGTTTCAATGTCAAAAACAGTTCCATTTTAAACAATTCAGTTTAGCATAAGTACACAGTTCAAATGTAAAAAACATTTCTATTTCAAACTATTCAGTTTAGTCAAACAGTTTCAATTCAAACAATTCAGTTTAGCATATGCAGTTTAGTTCTATTTAACTCATAGATAGGGCTCTATCAGGTGCTACCATTCCAGGCCAAAGTGGACCTGGGAGCAATGGCAATGAAGAGGTGCTCTGCATTCTCCAAAGACCCAGCCTCACTGAAACCTCATCATCAGATTGTTTAGTGTCATATCTAGGATACTCGTTGGGGTTCTTACCCCACTGCAGAGGTGCAGTTGGCATATTCTAAAGCCCCAGCCAAATGGGCAATGAAGGGATACTCCACACTCCCCAAAGCTCCAGGGCTTGAGCATCACCATCCAATGGTTTAGTGTCATATTGAGGACATTCATTGGGGGAGTCTTACCCCTCTGCAGAGATGCAGTCGGTGTATTCTCGGCCACAGCCAACTGAACTAAGATATGATCAGCTACTATCTTGGCTTTTTAAAGGTTGACAAAAAGACCAAGTCATGTCTGATGGAATTTCTGCTATTTTTTAGTAAATAGCATTCTTTAAATCTTCCAGGTGGCTTTCTTTTAATTTTTGAATCTGTGGTTGAAAAATTTTCAACCCATATCGGTATCAATTTTCTATCTAGAACAGCATCATTCTGATGTAACATGAAAAAAGCTTTCAGAAATTATAGATTCACCAGTCTTTAAAAAAATGTTTCAACGGCAAATGAACAGTATGTACTGGTCCAATTTATGAAAAAAAAATATAAAAATTATGTTATTAGTGAGATGGACCTACCATTACCCCTTGCCCAAGTTCACTTGCATCTCAGTGACAGTTTAAAATGTAGGGGGTATTTCTACCACACGCTGAACATCACAACAGAAAGAATAGAAATTTTCTTTATTATGGTATTCTGTATAAGCACTACAAAAAAAATTTACTAGCGAGTCAAAAGTTTTACAATATTTTGGTATGTGCTAATTTGTGATGTATATATATATCATATGATCAAAGAAGCCATGAAAAGTACCAATGCAGTTAGTGGTACGTTGGTAGTTGGTATGCTGATACGTTCATTGCTTGTGGGATTTGAAAGCCTCACAGAATAAGCAATATAATCTAATTCAGGAATTTATGCTTTAAGAGTCCAAATGAGGCCATAATGTCATGGAAGCAACCACAAACATTTGTGCTAAAGATGATGGAGGATTTAATTGCAGTACAGTAAGCCAACCCAGGATATTTTCAGCAGAAAATGCAATCAATGTATTCTAGGCCCTGTTGATAAGATGCCATGATGTAATGGTTAGTGGGCTTGACTAGCTGACTATTGCTAATGTATTCAGTTTTGTGTTGGGGGCTCTATATTTCTAGCCTTTTGACAAACTTAGTAAATCACTACAAGAGGTATTCCGTTCCAATCTGGTTCAATTATTTTCAGTGTGTTTCATTTATAAAATTCTATTTTCATAAGATTAAAACATTTGCTTCAACAAATGCAAGAATTTCCTTTTTATTTTCATCAATAATATATACTTCCAGGAGCATCAAAATATACTCATCATTCCATCAGCCCTTTTCCCAGTTCAATGCAGAACTCTGGCATTCTGCAACATACAAAGGCGAATCAAAAATTTTGCAACATTTTGTGATATCATGTATGACCAAGCACTTAAAGCGATGGTAGGTAACTGCTGTGGTTGGTAGTATTGGAATAGTTAGTATGCCGACATGTGCGTTGTTTCACTTCAGATGAATGTGCAATATAATCTAATTCAGGGATTTATGTCAAGGAAACAACCAAAAATATTTGTTGTGCTAAAGTTGAAGTTGATCGCAGTAATCAGATGGTTCAAGAAATTTTGCTCAGGTTGCAAAAACCTCAACAATTAGGCAAGATCAGATTGGCCTATAACTGAGAATCCCAAGACTGTGCTTCAAGTTATAGAGGCAAATCAGATGAGCTTAACATCTTACAGTCCTGTGTGGTTCATCATTTTCACAACCTCAGCAAAACTTTTTACTTAGCCTAGTATAACTGATTAGAATGGCAGACTAATTTGTACAGTAATTGTGATGCTGACAAGTAGCACTGAGAGAGTATCAAGCGAGCTTGGCATCTCACAGTCCATTATGGTTTGTCACCTTCACAACCTGGGCAAAAGCATCCAGAACAACCCAACTGTTCTTCACGTTACAAAAATATTGCAAAACTTTTGACTCATTCTAGCATCAAAGGGAATATGCTCACTTTAATCCAAGCGAGTTTATTAATTCTCTTTTCATTTCATATCTCCTTGAAATGATGAAAACATTTGAACAAAAAAATTAAATGAAAGTAAACAAACAAACAAAAAAAAAAGACAATTGCATTAAATATTAATTGAATAGTTGAATTTTTTTCACATCAGCTTCTGATTTTATTTCTGTAAATAAAGGACAGCAAAATTGCTTGAAGGAAGTCAAAGGGCTCAAAAAAGTCATTTCTGATGTGGTTCCATCAAAAAGAAAAAAAAAATCTTTTAGTATGAATAACTTTGAAACAGAGAAAAGCACCAGAATTAATATCAATGACAGATCTGGACAAGAACTGAACAAGGGACCAAATAAAACATCTTGATGGCAAGTGGCGTAGCCTTGTCAAAATGTAAAAAAAAAAATTAAAAAAAACCAAAAAACTTGACTCACTGGTTGAAAACAATAATTCTGAGACAAATAGCAAGAAGGACATTACTGTCAAATTTGAACCAGAAGATAAAAAGAAATTTCTACACTGAAATTCCAAGTACTAAAAATTTAATAGCTTGATAAAAGCAGTTAAGGTTCCTACAACCATCTAGTTAATTAACCAGCCACTAGGTGGCAGTGAGATGTATTTGGGTTTATCTGATTTAAACTAATTGTAAAGCATTTCATGGAGGAAATTAAGTTCTCACAACCATCTAATTTATAAGATGTGTCTCCCAACCCCTCAAAAAATGAAGAAGAAAGAAAAAAATCTGTTTTAAAAACAAGTTTATGGGTTTATCAACAACTTAATAAAATTTGAATTTTTTAGAATAGTCCCCACCTTTGCTAATATCCCATACCCAACATTTTTTCTAGTTTAGGAATCTGAAACTTGTTTAGAAGGATATTGTGTAGGTCTTGTAGCACATTTTCTTCTATTTCTTCTTTTGTCTAAAAAAACAATGACCTTTCAGAGAAACATGCTTAGTGTAATGGTAATTGTCATAAGAAATAAAATTGGCAACCCTAGTTCAAATCCAAGGTGAGATTGTTTGCATTTCACTTTGTACTAATGCCCTTAGGAAAGACAACTTCATCTGTTCTCTCATCAGCTATGAAGGAATAGTAGAGCAGACTGGGTTCTTTCGCTTTGGATAAGCAACCAGTCTAGGAGAAGGAAAATTGAATTTGAACCAGCTTTACTCCACTTAAAAATTCCCATAGTGGAGGGATTAGGTAAATGCATTATTATTTCTAAACTATTCCATTTTGTAATCATCACTAAAAGGTTACCAGATGCATGAAGAAGGTTAGAGAGATTATAAGTAAAGTTGGCGACCTTAGTCGAGAGTGAACCTAAGGCTCCCTTTTTAATAGCTACTACACTGGGGTGTAGTGGAGGGCACTACTCCATTCCCAAGATTGCTCCACTTTACCCTTATAGTTCTGGGTGCTAAGCAAGGCGGCAACAAGTACTATTTTTTGAGTCTTTGGTATGACTCAACCTGGGATTGAACCCCGGTCTCCCAAACCATTGGTGAACACTCTACTCATTAGGCCAATGGCCTGGTCAAGGTTAAAAGTAATGAGGTTATAACAACAACAGCAACCAAGATGAGGATACATCAAGTGTATAATAATTTGAAAATATCAGTGTATAATAATTGCTAGTGTTAGTCAAAAGTTTTGCACTATTTTTGTACGTGCTAGTTTGCAGTTTGTATATAACATGACCGAAGTAGTTTAAGCTGTGGATGGTTTGTTGGTTGTTTTGTGGTAGTTGGTGTACTGACACATTGTGCATTGTTACACTCTGTATGTAATTTGAAAGCTGCACAGATGGACATGTAAGTAAGTAAGTAAAGTTGGCGACCTTAGTCGAGAGTGACCTGAAGGCTTCCTTTCAGATAGCTATTACACCAATGTGTAGGGGGGAGCGCTACTCCTTTCCCTGGACATGTAACAGTCTAATTCAAGAATTTATGATTTACAAGTTCAAACTGGCCCATAACACCATGACAGCAACCAAAAATACTTGTCATGCAAAAGGTGAAAGAGCAGTTAATCAAAATACAGTAACCAGATGATTCAAGAAATTTCCCTCAGATTGCAAGAACCTCAAAGATCGGGCAAGGTCAGGTAGGCCTAAAACCATGGATTCCAAGGTTGTGCATATCAGCAAATCCAATGAGTAGCACTCAGAGAGTATCAGGCAGGCTTAGCATCTCACAGTCCAGTGTGGATCAACAGCTTCATGACGACAGCAAAAGCATCCAGAACAACCAAATTGAGCCACATGTTACCAAAATATTGCAAAACTTTTGGCTCACCCAATTATTATTCCTCATCTCAGAAATTCAGACAAAAACAGTTTTGTTTTGTTTGGAGATTCAGAAAAATCTCTGGTTAAGGGAACAAGTGGCTTATTGAAAAATTGTAGAAAGCTTTATGTTAATCAGAAACATTAACATTTCGCAAGAAAAAAAAAAAAAAAGTACTTTGGAAATTCAGTTTTGAATTCATGCAAATCATATAAGAAATAAAAAATAAAATTTCATCAAGGAATAAAAATAAATACATTTTTATAAAGAAGCACCTGTGGACATTTCAACTCTTCTTTTTTTTTCATCACAGCAGCAAGGCACAAACAGTGAAAAATATTTTGGCAAAATAACTTTTCATTTTAAAAGATAAAGACTAAAATTTGTATTAGTTTTTCAATGACAAACAAGCAAGATATACCATAGTCAACTTTCAATTTAACCTTTTATCTTTGGACAATAGTTTGTTTGTGTGTGTGTGTGCATATATATATATATATATATATAGGAAGTGCTCATGGTATAATGGTTATCTTCGTACTAAGTGGACCCAGCTACTCAAGTTCAAATCCTGGACGAAGCTGTTTATATTTCACATAGTGATAATACCCTTAGGGAAGGCATGAATCCAACTATTCCTCCTTCAGTTATGGGTAAATAATAGGGCAGACTAGACTCTTTAACTTTGGTATGAGAACCAGTCTAATTTCTGAATCCAAACTAGTCTTAGATCTAAAGAGAGATGGGCTCTGTCAGTAAATTCCTGCCCCAAATATGTTACTTGTGTAGCACCCCAATGGCTAAACCAGATTACAGGACCAGTGAGAAAGTATATAAGTAGATAAAATTACTTTTTAAAAAACTTTTGAAAGATTTTAAAAAGCAATATTATCTACGGCTTTTGATATGGAAGTTGCTCTATTCCAGGTATGGAACACTACAGAAAAACACTATCCAAGTTTATTTTATTTTACATTATAAATATTATATATATAATAATATCTGCTTAAATAATATAGTTTTTATAGATCTGTATATAAGTAACCATGCATAAGTGTCCAATGAGCCATTTTGAAAAATTTGAGAAAATTGTGACTAAAGTTTGATAAAATTTCCCTCACAGTATTTTTTGCTATTTTTCATATGACAATAAAACCAATTTCTAGAGTAATAACAAAGTCAATTTTGATCACAAATAATAAAGATTGAAATAGTGTTATTCAACTTAAAATATTTCAGCCTGGGATGACACACTGGACATTTATAATGCACAGGTACTGACTCTTTTATTTATCATTCTCCCCATTTCATTATATTTGTTACATTAAATTGTGGGGTATAGCCTAACAGTCATTGTTTTAGGAAATAGACACAATGTCCCAAGTTCAAATTCTGGACAAGTCTGTATTTCACATTCATGCTAATGCCCTTGGGAAAGGCATGAATCCACCTGTTCTCCTTCTCACTAAGGATAAATAGGAGAAAAGGCTGGGTTCTATAGCTTTGGTACAGCAACCAATTGAAGAGAAGGAAAACTGATTTCAAACCAACTGTACTCTACTTAACAAATTAACATTGTGTCACATCCTGACTATAGTAGAGGGGATGAGTAAATCCATACATTTATTGTACTTATTGTATGAAATTTATAATTCAAATATAATAACTATTATGGGACAATGAATGATTAAAAATGAATTGTTACTCTCTGAGCAGGGTTTATGAGAGTGGGAGGTACATCATGAGTACCAAAGGTGACCTTGAAGTCAAAGACAGTCTGGAAATTTGAGGAGATTTCAGAAATTGTTTTTAAATGTACTGAAAACGAATACATTTTGTGTGAGCCTCTTAACTAATAACATAAAACTATGGTGGATGCAATTAAGATGACTAATAAAAAAGAGAAGTGGAAAACCTGAAAGTAACTTATTTTTCTTGACATGAAACAAGATTCAGTCAATCAGAGTTACTTCCCTTTAAAATATGACTTGACCATGGTAAAATAATTTCTTTCAGAGGACGCATCTCTTGAGTTAAAGAGTTAATACTGATGCTGTAAATAAAAAAAAAAAAAGAAAGATCAATTTAAAGCAAATGGTTGGCAGAAAACACGATTTTATCTGGTGTAGGGAATATTTTGGCATTAATGGAAAGGTTAAATTGGTTCAAAAGACAATAAGGCAATGAAACGCTCAATTCACATGTAAGTGTGGGATATAACAGGATTCAAATTCAAGGTAATAATTAAAAATACATAGTTTATCAAGTTGTAACGAAGATTTACAAAGTATAATCTATGATAAAAAAAAAAACAACAAAAATATTTGTATATCTCTTTTGTCTGTAACGTTCAAGGGAGATAACTTCTATAATAAAACGCCATATGTATCTGTAAATATTTGCTTTCGGTCTGTTAACACAAGGGACAGATAACGTCCGATATAATAAAAAGCCACGTGTATTTTCACATTCATTTTTTGTCTGTAACATAAAAGGAAGATTAATATTAATTATAGAATAGTCTCTCTTCTTTCTTTCTTTCTTTCTTCATCTGCAAATTTGTATAGTGACCACAAGGGGTCACAGAGTTATTCAAGTACTTTTTAATTTTTGACTAGGATTTTTTTTTCATACTATGGAGTTGCTTTTTGATGCAATTGTCAGGTTGTTAATTGAAACTATTATGTCTACTACTATTAAGTGTAAACAAACAATATGGCATGAAGTTTTAAAAAATCAGATAATGGAGAATTTACTTATATGTATAAATTTGAATGATGCGGGCTGGTTCATTTGGTTTCTTTGTTTGATGGCATATCAACCTTCGTGGGTTATTTAATGCCAAAGCTATCCTTGTAAAACAGCAGCAGTAATACTACTTAACCCATAGCTAGGGGGATGAGGAGGTTCATACCTTTCCCAAGAATAACAGTCTGGAAGTGAACGTAATAGTATGACTGGAGTTCAAATTTGCTTACTTCAAGGCCACAGTCTAGCACTTCAGCCATTATGCCACAGGGAATTCCCTACTGGCTGGTTGGTTGCCATGGCCCAATTGGTAAGGTACTGCCTGGGTTAGATAGGATCTCAAGGATAGATGATGCATGTTCAAATCTTGTTAGAAGCTGATTCTTTATTTTCAACCCATCTTAAATGACTTAAGATTTTCAATAAAAAAAGCAACAGATATAAGATGAAAGAACAATTAGTCTAAAAAATTAATAATGCTTCATCTAAAAAATTTTTACAATTTAGGACAACTACATCTGTTACTAATAAGTTGACTGACTGTCGTCAGGAGCAATTTGAAGTCTCCCTTTTCAATAGATACTACACCAAGGTGTAGGAGAAAGTGCTACTCCATTCCCTAGATTGCTCAACTTGACCTTGATCCATACCTAACTGAGTGTTAAGCAAGGAGGCATCAAGTACAATTTTTTGAGTCTTTGGTATGACTCGACCTGGGAGTGAACCTGAGTCTCTCAGGCCATTGGCAAAACTAATATGAGATGTAAAAGTAAGAAAAAAAAAAGATCAAAGACTAGTCAAAAATTAACAATAATGACAAGACTCAGGATCAAATCACACTTAATTACTGAAGTTAAGTAACAATGAGCCTGCTCAATGCTAAGATGAGTGATCACTTAGTGACAGCAATATAAGAGTGATGAGTCAAGGTTTGGTTTGGTTTTTTGTTTAATGGCATATCAACCTTTGTAGGTTATTTAATGCCAAATCTGTTCTCCTAGAAGAACAGAAGTGGTACTATTTAACCCATAGCTGGGAGGATAAGGGGGTTCATACCTTTCCCAAGGGTATTTGTCCGAAAGTGAACGTAATAGCACGACTGGAATACGAACTCGCTTACTACGATTCCGCAGTCCATTGCTGTAACCATTACACCACGAGAACACCCCCATGATGACTCAAACTAAGCAAAGCTTAGTAAATAACAATAATAATGATAATACTTCATCTAAGAAATTCAAAGACTTCTTATATCTTGTACTACTAGTAAGACAAAAAGAAATGAAAGACTAGTAGAAAATTAATAAAAATTTACAGATTCTGATAGCAAATATGAATAAAAAAAGTATCACATTGAATATGACAACAAAGTTATGTGATAAAAGACCAATAAAAATCAAAATGTACTAGGGTGAGTCAAAAGTTTTGCAATATTTGCATACATGCTCGTCCCCGGAATAAACTCTAGGAACTTGAGGGAATTGAACTGATACTATACCCAGAATATAGTCTGGACCAAGATCTCCTGGATTATTACTTGTTTCAATTCATGTCTCACCTCCTGTACTTATGAAACTTCAACAACCATGAGATAGTGGAAGTTTCAGTGAAGGAGTTCTTTGCCTCAAAGGACAAGAATTGGTATCAGTGTGGGATCAAAGAATTGGCAGAAAAGATGGTACAACATGATGGCCTCTACTTTATATTTGAGGCTACTTTTGTTGTAACTTGAAACATAAAGAAAATAAGTTACGAAAGTATTGCAAAACATTTGACACATGCTAGTAATATAAGAAAAAAAAATTACTTCTTAACTTCCCAAGACAACATAAACTTTGTGGGAAATAAAAGAAGTATACTTATATCAATATTTTAAACATGGTTAGTAAATCATTGTATTTTCTTTTCAAGTTATTGTAGTTTTTTAAAACAGTTGTTGGTTTGTTTTTTTTTCCTTTTTTCTCTAATCAGTTTGTTTAAACATCTTGAATAACAAATATAGATTCAAATTTTTTTAATTGATTTCTTTAAAACTTCAAACACTTCCCAGTACTTCTACCTATGAGGAAAGTGTAGTATCTTTTAAACATATGCAGAAAATAAATTTAAGAAAAAAAAAAAAGAGATATATAAACATATAGATGATTTTAATTAATTTTCTTAATTTCATTTTTTAAGATGATTCACCTCTTCTGCTTTTGATTAAAGTGTAGTATCTGTGTGTTCGGTCTAGGATCAGAGTAAAATATCTGTACACGGAAACCGTATGGACATTTTAAAAACTATAGGATGAAATATTTAGATGAAAACAGTTATTATTTTGAAGAATATAATATTTAATACTTTCACAAAAATAAACACAATATAAGAAAAAGCAGATGTATAAATATATAGATGATTAATATTTTTGTAATACACTTAAGTAGGTTTCCATGGGCGCAGATACTACATTATAATCCTACGGATTTTGATAGCAAATGCAAAAAATGTCATGTTGAATCTAATAGCAAAATCATAAACAAACAAAAAGAAAGAGAAGAGGAAAGAAAAGAAATTTCTACTTAATTATGTCTTGAAAAAATGAAGAAAAACAAAGAAAAAAAATGAAGAAAATTCATGAAAAAAGGATGAAAAATAAATGATAAAATCTCTGTAATCATAAGAAAAGTGAAAAAATTACTTTAAAATTGAAGAAAAAATAAAATGAAAAATTTATAAAAAAAATATGGTGGAATAAAAGAAATGGCGAAAAAATGATGGGGAAAAAAAAAAATCATAAACATGATTAGCAAAACATTCAGTATTTTCGGTTCAATTCCAATTTTTTAATCATCCTGTTTAAATTTCTTAAATGACAACCATAATTTCAATTTATAAAAATTGATTTTTTTTAAAGATCTAGACACTCCTCAGTACTTCTGCCAAGGATCAGAGTGTAGTATATGTACCCATTGAAATCTCATGCAGGTAGCATAACACTTATTGACATGGAAATGAAATATACATAGCAAGTTCAGCTACATATTGAAACTGTTTGCATTCATATCTCTCTGTGTGTGTGTGTGTATATATATATATATATATATATATATATATATAAATTTCACAGGGTTTTAATGAAAAAATAACAACTTGATCAGACTCTTAAAAATAATCAATGGTGGTGGAAAGCACCTGGAGAGAAAATTTTAGATAATTCTTTATATAAAAATGAACCAAATTTAAGAAATCTTGTATGACAAAAAGAAAAAAAATTGTGAAAAATGAACCTTGTCTGTGATTTTTAACAAAATATGTTTAAGAGAAAAACTGCTGCCAGAACATAACTTATTCAATAAATATAATTATTTTCTTTATATATATAATGCCTATATTTATTTTCTTATTTAATATGTTTATATTTACAGTATTGCCTTTGAATAAGTACACCCCAAACAATTTCTTATAAAAAGTTAATTTTCTTCTAAATCAAAAGATATCAAAATTGTCTATTATTTTTACTGGAATAGCATACACTTGAAATGACTTCAACATAAAAACATTATGGATGTACTCAACTGATAACCATTTACTAATAATATGATAATAAATAAATATATATTAGTTTTTACAAATATTTAATAGCATGGATGCTTATCTGCAACTACTGGTTTCATGGCGTCTTTATACAACAATCATCAGGCAGAAAAAGAAAGATTTTGGAGAAATCGAAAAAATTTAAAAGATACACTCAAAAGAATGTTTATGTTAGAATTGTGTCTAAGTCTTTTTTTGTGTGCATGTGTATATATATATATATATATATATATATATATGAGAGAGAGAGAGTAAGAGATAGAATAGCATAAAAATAGATATACATGTATACATACAGAAATATGTACATATATAAAAAATAGATCTAAGTTAAAATAGTGTAGACATAGAATCAGCAATGCTTGGTGACTGTCATTTTTTTAACCTGTCAGCTGTGGCTGAAGACTGCACTTCTGCAGTCTACAGCCATTGCTATTGCTCCCAGGTCCACTCTGGCCCAGAGTGGTAGCACTGAATAGGGTCCTATCAATCGGTTAAATAGAACTAAACTGGGCACTTATGCTAAACTGAATTGTTTGAAATGGAACTGTTTTTGACATTGACACTCTATTTATGCTAAACTGAATTGTTTAATATAGACATTTAACTGTGTAAATAAAATCTCTACTTATAGTAAACTGAATTGGTTGAATTAGAACCGTTTGACTAAACTGAATAGCAAGAAATAGAAATGTTTTTGACAAACTGTGTACTCATGCTAAACTGAATTGTTTAAAATAGAAATGATTATTTATACAAAAATGAATTTGGCATTAAATCACCTACAAAGGTTGATATGCCATAAAACCCAAACAACCAACCATCATTTTTTTCACCAATGCAATCATGAAACCAAATCTTGGGTTGTTGATTGCATGGGTGAAAAACTGACAGTCAGCAAACATCACTGACTGTGTCTACAGGATTCCAACTTAGACCTACATATGCTCTATCATCGATATTGAGCACTCTTTATTTATAAATATAGCAAACTGATATATATATATATATATATAGATAGATATATATATATATAGATAGATATATAGATATTATATATATATATATATATATATATATATATAATTATTATTTTATTATATCAATAGATTCTATAGATATACTTAAACGGAATTATCCAAATATAATAAGATACTAAGCTGAGTAATTACCCATAATGCCATTTCTTAGAGTAATTGGGTTTACTTGGTAATGTCTATCCACTTTACATGTAACATTGACAGATTACTACTAACAGTAAAGAGTGATTCCTGAAACAACCAAATAACTATATTTACTTTTGCACCAGCCAACCTCATATATACAGTATATATCAAATAGTATAAATATATTATTTTTGGATACATTAATTTTTTTGGTTACAGCTTTGGTCTTGTTGAGTTTAGTAATAAATAATACCTAATAATTATTATTTTGATTATAGAATGTTCTGTTACAAATAATAAAATCCTGGTATCTATGATTCATAAGTAAATATCTATATACCTACTCTTGCCCTACGCAAACCCAGTGTATAGTCCAAATCATAGATATATACACTATCAATTTTTGATCAAAAATATTAATTTTCTTCTAAACAAGATATACCAGTTGTCTAAATTTCTGAGATGAAGCTTGATGATTTTTATCATTAAGTGTTTTCGGACTATTTTCTTCATCTTTGTTATTTCCACATACTTAACACTTGTACCCAGTTATGGCTAACAGAATCAGAACAGACGACCCCCGTGGATTCAATAAAGGACGTAGTTCAAAGTTCCGTGAAGGTTCCCGAGTTTGACAAACACCTGAAGAAGTCCAGAGGACATATCGGCCGAAACGTTGTGGAAATAATAAAGATGAAGACAATAGTCTGAAAACCCTTAATCATAAAAGATACCGGGATTTTATTTATAGTAAGTAAGTTGGTTGACTGTAGTCAAAGGCAATCCGAATGCTCCCTTTTTCAATAGCTACTACACCAAGGTGTATGAGAGGGCACAACTGCTTTCTCTGGATTGCTCCATTTTACCCTTGATACATACCTTATAATGCTGAGTATTAAGCAAGGAGGTATCAAGAGCCATTTTTTGAGTCTTTAGTGTAACTTGACCAGGGATTGAACCCTGGTCTCCCAGACCATTGATGAACACTTGACCCACTATACCAGGTTTCTAGGTTCTAGGTTTCTTTGTTTAATGGCATATCAACCTTTGTAGGTTATTTAATGCCAAAGCTATTCTCCTAGAAGAACAGTGGTGGTACTATTTAACCCATAGCCTGGGAGGATAAGGGAGGGGGGGGTCATACCTTTTCCCAAGGGTATTTACCCGAAAGAGAACGTAATAGTGCGATTGTAGTACGAACTCGCTTACTACGATTCCGCAGTCCATCGCTTTAACCATTACACCACAAGGACACCCCCCCCCACTATGCCAGTGGGTAGAATGTTCGCCAATACTTACTTATTTTATTTATAGTGGAACATTATACAATGAAATGAAAATTGTTATTATTAGATATTATCTATTACCAAACTCCAAGGCATTGAAACTATAGCAAAAATCAAATTGCAACATATCTGTAACCAAAAATGAAATTCCATAAATATACAAAGGGTGTACTTATTTTGGAGCATATCTTTATTTCTTTGGTTTTTAATGTCATAGCAACTTTCATGGGTTATTTACTTTCAAAGTCATCCTTGTAAAAGAACAGCAGTGATACTATTTAACTGGGGAGGGATAAGGGAGTTTATATCTTTCCCAAGGGTATTAGTCTGAAAGTGAATGCAATAACATAAGTAAAATTGGCAACCATAGTCGAGGGTGACCCAAAGGCTCCCTTTTCAATAGCTACTACACCAAGGTGTAGGGGAGGGCGCTACTCCTTTCCTAAGATTGACCCACTTTACCCTTGATCTGTACCTTATAATGCTGTTAAGCAAGGAGACATCAAGTACCATTTTTTGAGTCTTTGGTATGACTCCACCTGGGATTGAACCTAGGTCTCCCAGGCCATTGGCGAACACACTCAGGAGTTCAAACTTACTATAATGCCGCAGTCCAGTATGTTAGCCGCTATGCAATGGGCACTCTTCTATCATATTTTTGGTTACCGTTTCAGCCCTATAGAGTTTGGTAATAAATAATCCCTAGTAATATTTTTTTAATTATATAATATTCCCCTAGAAATGATAAAAACCTATTATCTTTAGTCCAGAAGAAAATTAATTTTGGTAATAGTTGTACTAATTTACAAGCAATACTGTACATATGCTCTTATTATTTCAAGTTTAAACTAAATTCTGTACAAGTAATATCTAATAGTGTTTTATTTTGTATGTAGTTCATGCAATATTGTAGTAAGCAAGTTTGAACTCCATTCATCCTATTACATTCATTTACAGATTAATAATAATTCTTCAATTTCCCCCAATTTTGAATTAGCGTCTTGTAATATTTTTACCATTATATTACCTTGGGAAAAGTATAAACTCTTTTATTACCCCACCAGATATGAGTTAAATAGTACCACTACAGTTCTTTCAAGGATGATTTTGGTATTAAATAGTCCATGAAAGTTGATATGCCATTAAACAAAGAAACCAAACCAAATCATAATGTTTAGGAATTTATGCAGACTATTATCTTCATCTTTGTTGTTTTTGTTTCTTCACAACATATAGAAACACAGCAAAAAAATAAATAAATAAATAAATAAACAGATCCATGATTCCTGAAAAAAGGAAGAACAATTCTAAAAAAAAAAACAAAAAAAAAAAAAACCATCTTCAGGATATCAAACACTGATGAAAAATAATTTATCCAGTATGTATGTATGTATTCTTTGTTTAATGGCATATCAACCTTTGTAGGTTATTTAATGCCAAAGCTATTCTCCTAGAAGAACAGTAGTGGTACTATTTAACCCATAGCTGGGAGGATAAGGGGGTTCATACCTTTCCCAAGGATATTTGCCCGAAAGTGAATGTAATAGCGTGATTGGAGTACGAACTCGCGTACTACGATTCCGCAGTCCATTACACCACGAGGACACCCCCCCAATTTATCCAGTCCTTCACATCATAGCACCAGATGATGAAATAAATACCAGTCAAAACAACATATAACAAATATAAGGATAACAGTATGGTAAGTTCTAATAATACCTCTTTTGAAAAGTACTCAACCTTGTTTTATAAGCAGGCAAGATGAAATAATTTTACAGCAGTTATCTTGGATTCTTACTGATTCTTCTTGATAACGGCTACATTTTGGATTCCATAATTAAATAAAAGACAACTAAAACTAATGGAATTCTGACGAGCAATTTCCTAATTTAGAACTTTCCAAACTGACACTTTAACACAGAGGTGGGGGAACTCGTGGCTTTGTAAATCATTGCAGCCTTCTACAGCCTTGTCGAAAAACCAATTAAAATTGTACACATCCATTTAAGAACTTGATATTCCAATGTTTTCTTTAAAAAAAGCAATCTAAAAAGTCATTAAGAAGTTAGTAAAGTTATTCATTTCTTTTAAATAGTATATATTCATTCAATTTGGACAAAGTTATTGACTAAAAGTTTAAACTTTAGATTTTGTTGTAAATACACTAGAAATTTATAAAGTTTAGTAGATAATAGATCTTAATATTTTTAAAAACATAAAAATTCCCCACTCCTATTGGTTCAAGATATTAAAATCTGATTATTTTTGTACAAATATTATCTATCTTGTTTCTTTAAGACATGGCTTTCACTAATTTAAAGCAATATTCTTTATTAAAATGGTCTTAACTTTCTGTATAGATCTCCTTTGGTGGATGGAGGCTTCTCTTGGAGCATTTTTTAAAAACTTTCCACCATAAATTTTCAATTGGATTTACATCTGGACTGTTCACTGGCCATGTCATTGATCTAATATGCCTATCCTGAAGAAAAGCTTTAATCCATTTTGCTTTGTGACAAGATGTATTATCATCTTGAAAAATGACTTCATCATCACCCAACCAATTTTCATAGATATACTTTTGATCTAAATCCAATTGAAAATTTATGATGGAAATTTTTAAAAAATGGCTTATAAGAAGGCTCCATCCAACAAATAAGATCTATCAACTGCTATTTGGATAAGTTGAAACCACTTTGAATTAGTGAAATCTATACCTGAGAGATTTAAGGTGATCATAAAAGCTTGAGGAGGGATATCTAAGTTTTAATTCTAATTTTTTTGTCAATAAATTCCATAATTTTTTTGATTATTCTATTATATTTTCCCCTGCACTGCTTGGAAAAAATATACCATTAATTTAAATAATTTAATCTAGTTTATTTAAGAAATATTTCATGAAGCCATAATGTCCAACTATTAAAGAAAAAATGTTTTGCATCTTATCTGTTATAAGTTTATTTACTGCTAAATGAAAAAACCAGAGTGAACAGCCTTTGAGTGTGGTAATTACATGATTTTTGCCATGAATAGTATAACTAGTGAGAACTATTCTAATTCCTCCAATCGCACTTTTAGTGCCATACCAGGAGTGAGATTTGTGAAATTAGAAATTCAAGAGACAGTTGAAATTGTATAGATGAAAGATATCAAAAATGTTTATCACTGATAATTTAAATATACCCATTCTTTCCTTAATTATTAACTAAATATTTAATTGAATATTTCTTTTTATATACATTTTGAACTAAACTTTTTGCCTGGCTAACAAAACTGGAATAATGTGTCACCAATGCAAAAGTTTGGAAAGCTCTGTTGATCTAAAACTGAGGACAAACCATGTCTGTCTGTAAACAAATAGATCTTGAATAAAAGAATTTAAAACCCACATAGTCAGATTCTTAACAGTCAAGTCCAAGAAAGGAATTGAGGATAGAAAAAAATGTTGCTTTCATTTGATATTTAGAAAACTGCTTCAGATCTTAGGATTGAGCTATAGTCTGCAGTTAGCAAAGGATGTTTGATAATGTCAGCCATTTGCAATAGGGTCACACTGCAATACACGAACAACAGACGGATCATTCTTAGCACTGTTGATGAATTCCGTTAATGTTAACTGACTGCTACGGTTCTTCTCCATCTGCTGGAAGATTTTCTCTGTTCTTTTTTCCGGTGTAGCCTCATCGTCAGGAAGTTGGACCCCAGAACCAATCATTGTGTAAAGGGCACTGACTATCTGTAGCATCTCATCCCATGATACAAGACCATTACCTATAAAATAAATGCAACAAGGTGTGAGAATTCTTAATTAAATAACAAATCATGATGAATATATGACACCATTTAACTTTTTTTGTTCAATTACTTAAGAATTAAAATGCAAAACTGCAATGAATAAATTGGATAATTCATACAACATTTAGCTGGATGGTTTTATGACATGTTGGGTTATTTTATTCCCAAGTCAGTTTAAGAATTATGGTCTCTGATTAAATACAATACAAAAATACATTCTCACAATCATTTTAAACAAGTAAAAGTTTCATTATCTCAAAAAAAAAAAAAAAATGATTTGTATAAGATAGGATTACTTGATATTTATGCATCAAATAGAAGTCTGTTAGGTCAATTGTTTTAATGACATGTCAACCTGTCTGGGGTTATTTTATCTCTGAGGTTAGGGAATTACATTCAGGGTACATTTATACTTACATTTTTTGTGAGTTTTTTTTACACATGCTTATACATATTTACCAACCCCTCCGTTCGGGTAGGATATGACACAAGGTCAGTTTTTAAGCGGAGTTTAACAGTTTTGAATTCAGAGTTTTCCTTCTCCTAGACTAGTTGCCTAACCAAAGCTAAAGAACCTAGTCTGCCCTACTATTTACCCATAGCTGGAGGGAGAATAATTGGATTCATACCTTTCCCAAGGGTATTAGTGCTATGTGAAATGCAATCAGTCTCATCCAGGATTTGAACTCGTGTTGCCGTGTCCATTTACTATCATATTTACCAACCCCTCCGCTCAGGTAGGATATGACTCAAGGTCAATGTTTTAAGCGGAGTTTAACAGGTTTGAATTCAGAGTATTCCTTCTCCTAGACTAGTTGCCTCACCAAGGCTGAAGAACCCAGTCTGTCCTACTATTTACCCATAGCTGGAGGGAGAATAATTGGATTCATACCTTTCCCAAGGGTATTAGTGCTATGTGAAATGCAATCAGTCTCGTCCAGGATTTGAACTCGTGTCACCATGTCCATTTCCTATGACGATAACCATTATACCACAGGCATTTTATTCCTATACATATAATTTTTTTTGTGTATTACTGCAGACATTTCCTCAGAGGAATATTCTGGAAAAATACCAAAAGATGATTTGATAAACACAGTCAGACTAAAGTCAGTGATAATAGAAAATGCTGCACTTGCACAATCCAGTGTTTCACAAAAAACTACAAATCAAAAAAAGTATCAAAAATTGAACAGTTACATTTTAGTCTCCAAAATTATATATTATCAATCGACCATAAATTGCCATCTTAGTGGGTGGGTAGGGAAAGACTCAAGAAATATAGTGGGTAGTTGAACTGTATTAAGTTAAAAGACATGATACTTAAATGTAGAAGTTCAACAATAAAACTGAAGATAATGACTAAAGCTTAATTTTATCTGGATGGCAAATCAAAGTTTATATTCCTATACATTTTTTTTTTTTTTGTACATTACTGCAGACAATTTCTTTGAGAGATATTCTGGACAAATACTAAAAAATGATTTGATAAACACAACTGTATTTGTGGAGGCACTAAAAGCATAGCGGTCCTCATTATAAGAAATGCACTCAGCTTGAGTTCAAATCCTGAATGAGGCTGCTTGCATTCAACATAGTGAGAATACCTTTAAGTAAGGCATGACTACCTATTCTTCCTCTAGCTATAGGTAAACAGTAGGGCAGAATGGGTTCTTTATCTTGGTATAGCAACCAGGCTAGGTGAAAGAAAACTGAATTCATACCCATTGTAGACTTGGAGAAAGATAGGTTCTGTCAGGTTATTCCTGTCAAAGACAAGCTACCAGGTTGCGAAACCAGAGAGAGAGAGTATTTTCTAACCACTAGGTAATTTTGCAGAGATGTTTCTCATTTTCACATGCTAAATAGAACTGTTTGATTGTTTAACTGTGTGTAAACAAGAAACTGTTTACTTATCATATTTACCACCCCCTCCACTCAGGCAGGATATGACACAAGGTCAATGTTTTAAGCGGAGTTTAACAGGTTTGAATTCAGAGTATTCCTTCTCCTTGACCAGTTGTCCCACCAAGGCTGAAGAACCCAGTCTGCCCTACTATTTATCCATAGCTGGAGGGAGAATAATTGGATTCATACCTTTCCTAACTGCTATGTGAAATGCAATCAGTCTCGTCCAGGATTTGAACTCGTGTTGCTGTGTCCATTTCCTACGACGATAACCATTACACCACAAGCACCTCCACTAAAACTGTAATTAAGTTAAACTGAATTGTTTGAAACAGAACTGTTGACATTTAAACAGAACTTATGCCAAATTGAATTGTTTGAAATATAACTGTTTTTACATTTAACTATGTATAAACAAAAAACTATATTCAAACAAATTACTAACTGTGTGTAAACAGAAAACTGTGCTAAACTGAATTTTTGGAAATAAAGTGAAACAATTTAACTGTGTGCAAAAAAATGAGCTCAGGCTTGTTTAAAAACATTATCTACAAAATGTGTTTAGAAATCATATACATATATTATATATGTATTATATATGTATTATATATGTATAAAAAGGATTTGGCATTAAATGACCTACAATGATTGATATGCCATCAAACCAAACCATTATTTTGACACTAAATTCAACTATTTTTGCCATATTTTTATTGTGCAGTAAGAGATAAAAAAAAAGTTTTTATATATATTTTTTTTGCTTGGGGGGGCTTTTTTTAAAATTTCAGATGTCATGAATGTGCTGATGCTGAAGAGCTAAAGGCTTGTGTGAAAGAAAAGATTTCCTCATTCACTTTTAACTATGGAGTCTTACTTTTCCTCTACTCTGTTGTCCTCTCTAAGGTATGTCCCTCTCTTTTAGTAACTAAAGTTATATTGACACAAGTAAAATACTGGTTATATAACTAATCATTAGCACTATGTTTGATATCTTCACGGGAATCCATTTGTAAAGATAGTACGTATTGGTTAGTCTATTAACAAGACTTGGTTGATAGATTCATAACATACGTTATCAATAACTTATAAAATAAGATTTCTCGTTAAGAAATGTCTAAGGTATGTCCATTTTTTTCAGTAACTATACTTATATTGACCCAAGTAGAATACTGGCCATACAACAAATTGTTAGCACTATGTTTGACCTTAGGAAAGGTATGAACCCCTTATCCCTCTTGTTACGAGTTAAATGGTATCAGTGTTGTTTTTCTACAAGGACAGCTTTCGTATTAAATAACTCATAAAGGTTGATATGCTATTAAACAAACAAACTAAAACCAAAATTATATAATTGCTTAAAAAAAATCAAAAAAAGAAAAAGAAGATTTTTATTGTGTGTGTTTTATTCAATGAAAAACAGAACACTGTGAATTACCAAAAATTTTGCAGGGAAGTTTTTCAAATTTTTGACATTTTTTTAAAATTCAGATTGTTGCCATGGAAACTCATAAAATTAAAGAATATGAATGATTTCCAAACTTAGTCATAGGAAGCAAACAAGATATAGATGTCAGGACTTAAAAGTAGAAACAGCAGTCATCCCAAAGCTTCTCAAACTTTTTACTTGATACACACCTTGTAACCAAATTCAATTTCCATTCATGCCTAAATAAATTAAATGAATATTAAATAACAAAACATAACTTAGTCTCACTGTATGCTATGATAAGAGGGGTCGATTTTTTAAAAAAATGTTTTTGGTTTCAAGATTAAAATCTTTACAAAATACAGAATTGTTATCATGAATGCAATATTGAATCATAATAACACATACAGATGCCAACAAATACCTGGCAATACCAAAACCGACTTAAAAGTAAAGATCTGGGTCTCTTCAGTGAGAATGGGATTTTTCATGAATAATAATTTAATTTCAATTCTATCCAATAAAAATCTATTACCATGAATAAGAAATAAAATTTCAGGCATTGTATTTTAATTTTTCCTTTTCATTATTTTTCTTTCTTTTTTTTTTTTTTAAATCTATATTTCTATTCTTATTATTGAATAATCTCTCTTTTCTAAGGACTTTTCATAACCTATCATAAAAATGATATTTTAGAATTAAGTAGTTTTATAAAATGATTCATTTAAAATATAATTGTTTTTAAATTTTTTCTCCAGTGAAAAGATGATTATATGCTTTGTTAACAACACTGAAAAAAATTCAGATCTTTTCAGTCAGAGCCAGATTGTTTGTTCGTCTAAATGACCTGAATATAAATGACACATCACTAGTGGCCATCAGACCCCATCAGGCATTCTTCTAGGTGTACGATACCTGGCAACTAGTGTAAACAACCCAGGACAGACTGGGTTCTTTAGCCTTGGCTAGGTAACCAGTCTAGAAGGAAATTTCTGAATTCAAACTAGCTTCACTCCGTTTAAAAATATTTACCATGTGTCACACTCAGTTCATGGAGGAAGGGTTGGGTGAATACGTATATGATCTGGCGATTTTTGTTCTCAATTAATAAATGCTAATTTAAAAAAAGGGGAAGGAACTACAAGGGAAATCATGTAGATATTCTTAAAAGACTATAGAGCAACTCCAAACCAAAATGTGCTGGACAGTAGTTGACTTGCTGAAGCCCTTATGAACCAGAAGATCTGCCTACCAGTTGATGTCATGTGCTCAGGAGAAATATGGTTATAGAAAATTAATTAAACCACCAAAATGGCACTATACAGCATATATTTGTATCTAATCCCCATTATAAAAAAGACCTTGTGTCAAATCTTATTTGGTGCAAGGCACAGATAAATATCTTGTACCTGGACAATCCGTTCTCACCAAAGACTGTTGCAGTGATGTTGAAAAGTGGGAACAAGGTCACATTGTGCACCATATTGGACATGTCACCTATGATGTAGACACACAGTCCTCTATTTGGGTCTGACATGCAATCCAACTATACTATTTATGCTTTCCAGTGACTGAATTACATGATCCAATTCTTCCACTCAGTCATTTGTTGGATACTTTGGAACATCCTCAAAATTCCCAACTGAGAGTTAAAAAAAGACTAAAACAAGGGGCATAAAAACAAGGGCAACAGGTCACATTCGAAGGTGGGTCAAATTAATGCAGGCTGACCTGCACCAACAGCTATTCAAATAGACACCTGAAAGAGGAGGAATTTGGAGGACCCCACCACCACCGCCAAATCTATTTGTACATTCCTTGGTGGTCTAAATAGGATCATCTCGTTCACCAGAAATACTGGGTGACACATCCAGCAGGATGAGAGAAAAGAAAAGAGATCAGAACACAGTTCAACCAGAGATCATCTAGGACTAGTTTTTCATAGCTGAATGAACAAGGTGAAAGAAAACGGCCACTAAATAAGAACACAACAGTTTCTCAAGAGTTTTTCCCCCACATGATTATATTATATCAAGTATTCCTAATACAACTAATTAACGGATCTATTTGACCCATAGATGGGACCTTAACAGGTACTACCATCCTGGGTCAGAGTAGACCTGGGAGCAATGAAAGGGTAATAATCCACACTCCCCAGAACTCCAGAACTGGAACTTCCCTGCCAGATGAAATTTTGTATCATACCCAAAACAACCCATCTTTTGTAGGGGAGGGGTCTTACCCTTCTGCATGAGAAACAGTCAACATATTTTGCAGACAGGGCATCAAATTCCTAGAGTAGAGCAAGTTCTTATAAATGAAAGCAAGAAAAATTACTCATAAAATTTTTTGAATTAAAAAAAATTTATGTGCGGAATTACTGTGCTCTAACAATGAACAAGTCATCTGAAAAATTATTCAAATCTGTGGTTTGGTTATGTTTTATTTTATGGCATATCAACCCTTGTGGGTTATTTAATGCTAGATCCTGTTTTCAAATATACATGATTTGTAAGCGAATAGTTTTCAAGTTAGATTATTTTAAAATGAGCCAGAGCTCATTTGTTTGCACATAGTTGAATGGTTTCAAGTACTGTTATCCAATTCTAATAATTCTATTAGATATTAATCATTTGTTTGCACACAGTTAAATGGTTTCAAGTATAGTAAATGATTGAATTTAACCAATAGATAGGACCCTAATAGATTACCACTCTAGGTCAGGGTGATTCTGGGAATAATGGCAAAGCTCCAGGACTAGAGCCTCACCATCAGATGGTTTAGTGTCATTCTCCCACAAGGGTCCTGGATCTTACTCCTCTGCAGAGGTACAATTGGTGTATTCTACAGCCCCAGCTGATAGGGCGAATCTGTGGGTGTCAGTAATGGTCAAGGGCAAAGCTGTGTTGCCGTTTGATATCTGACTCCATAATGAGGTTATTTTATTTTACCCCACGTTGGCTGTCGGTGTAACTCCTTGAACAAGAAAGGCCCAAAAAGAATTATACAAAAGAAGACAGCAATAGATAGGAGACAAAGATGTTTCTTTTATATTTTTCCTTTATTTCCGGGGTTCAACAACCATTCCATAGGTGAGGGATTTTTCCCTGAATACAATTGAAATGGTTGAATCCCCCAGTTAAGGTGTCTAAAAATACGTTAGTTGTTTCTTGCATATGCTTGTCCTCATTTGGTATTTAAAGCTTCCATAAGGGTTAGTTTCTTTTGGAAGTTTGTCAAAGTCCAGTTGTTTTAGTTTGTAGTTCCATTTTGTAGCCTTTTATATTTCAGCATACTGTTAACGAAGAGAGAGCTGCTACTGGGTGAAAGGGACTAACCAACACCTTGTCCAAAGACATATGCATGGCGCCCAGACACCAGTCAGTAATGGTGTTGTCAATTTGCCGGTCACTGCCTGAAAGAGAATGAGCCTGCTCTCACTGTCGGGAGGTTGCTTTTTTTCTTTACGCTTGCGTCATCCCTTTTTCCTGTCAGAGACCTCTGGAAGTTTCTGCAAATTTAATAGGTTTTTTTTGGGTTTTTTTAATTCAATTAAAAAAATTTTAATTTAAAATTTTTTTTTAAATTTTACTTATTCGTTCCCTACAAATCTAAATCTTTAACAATTTCTTAAATTAATCAGATTGACACTAAACTGATGATGAGACTCCAGTCCTGGCCCTCTTCATTGCCACCACTCCTTGGTCCACTTTGACCCAGAGTGGTAATACTTGATAGGGTCCCATCGAATCTGTTTAATCATTTAACTGTGCGCTAACAAATGACTTGTTAAATTGAATTGTTAGTGTGACATGTTTAAAATGTTACCTACAAACTATTCGTTTGCAAATCAAAACAGAACTTGGCATAAAATATCCTACAAGGGTTGATATGCCATTAAAACCAACTAACCCATATTTTGTAATGACATTAAGAAAACTTTAATTTCTTTTTTTTTAATGTGAACCCGTCTGACTTAAGAGACAAGCAGATGGCTTTAAGAAAGAGTAATAAAAACAACCAAAACACACGGATTATGTTACCACAAAATATTTTTAAGAAGGTTGTTTTGATATTTATCGAGTTGACTGAAAATTCTATGCATTCAAATTTAAAAAAAAAAAAAAATCATTTTTTAACAGGTCTCATGTGGCAAATTATAAAACTCTTACAAATTCCGATTTAAAAACGTTTAGTTTTTTAACAGTTGACCAAAATTTCAATGGAATCTAAACTGGAAAAAATCTTGTTTTTTAACTGAGCTCACATCGCAAATAATAAAATTTAAAAAAGACGTTAAGATTGACTAAAAATTTTACGTAAACAAAATTTGAGGGAAAAGACAACATTTTTAACAGATCTCATATCGCAAATAACAAAGCTTTTACAAATTCATATTTAAAGACATTGTTTTGATTTTTTAACGTTGACTAAAACAAATATGGAATCAAATCTGAAGAAAAAAAAATTTTTAAGTATTTTTTTATAGGTCTCATATCGTGAATAATAAAACTTAAGGTTGAATAAAAATTCTATGTAAACAAAACTGAAAAACAAACAACAACCAAGACAAAAGAGAAATCATTTTTATAGGTCTCATATCACGAATAATAAAAAATAAAACTCTTACAAATTCCGATTTAAAGACATTGTTTAGGGTTTTAAGATTGATCAAAATTTTGACAGATGAAAATCTACCAGCATTTATTCACGTTGCAAATCATCAATATTCTCGATATAACAGAAACGATAGAAAACCTATCCATGTTTTCTGTTATATCGATAATATTGATGACTAGAATCCATCACTCCTTGCTAGAAGCAACACTATAATCATGAACAACCGTTAAAACGAGAACTTAATCGTCTTAACTTAATCAAGATAAGATTAATTTCTTAATATAAAGAAGAGTAGCGACCCCCAAAAGAATCTTCCTACACTGATAAGATTTCTTCTCTCAACAGACTCCCTGTTGTTTGGGTAAAAGGAAAAAATTAACGAGAAAAAAAATTATAAATATGGAACTAAGATAAAAATAATCAAAAACAGTACCCCACCTCCACTCGTCCATTTCGGCTTTGTCCCCCAAGCATCTTAGGCACTAAATATCCCGCTGACAAAATTATCTAGGGAATAGGGAAGTAATAATTACATTCACCATCCAGATAACATTAAGTTTCAGTCATAATCTTCATTTTTTTATTGAACATTCACACTTTAAAACCATGTCTTTAACTCGCAACAATTCACCCACCTGCTATATTTCTTTAGTCTTTTCCTCCCCCAGCCACTGAGAAGATGGTGACTTACGGCCAATTTAGGACTAAAAAATGACAAAATTACTCTTGATTGGATGATGGATATAAATAAATTTATAAATAGGGTGTTTTTCTTTTTTCGTTTTTTTTTAAGTGTTAATATTTCTAGAGGAGTTCGTAGGAGATATAATTTTAAAGTTTCCACCTGTTCATCATCCCTGTTGACACATTATTGGAATCTTCTCCAGGTGGTCTCAGTAATATCAGTTCTGATTTTCTAATAAAGGCACCCTTGATAGAAATATCAACATTTCTATTAATCGCCCGTCAGAGATTCCAAGAATGTATTGACAAGGATGGTGAACATGTGGAAACTAAAATTATACCGTAAAGGTACTCACGTAAGGATATTAATATTTTGTGAATCACCCTGTATATTGTAGCAGACATATCCTCAGCTGAATATTCTGGACAAGTTGTTAGTTGTTAAGCTTTACTTAGTTGTGACACAGGCTGGATGCATAAAACACCCGGTGAGACTCAAACTCATTAGTAACCATTACACCACGCGAGGGAACCAGATTCTGGACAACGACAAGCCACATGTATTTCTACATAAAACTATTATATAACACCTTTCGCAACTTTACCTACCATCAACGTCGTAGATATCAAAGATCCACTGTAATTTCTGTTCGATTTTTCCCTTTGAGGTGATACTGAAGGCAGCTATAAATTCCCGAAAGTCTATAATTCCATCGCAGTTCGTGTCCATTGCTCGGAAGACATGCTCCGAGAATTTGGATGCATCTCCATAAGGGAAGAAGTTTCCATAGATTCTTTTGAGTTGTTGTATAGACAGCTGACCACGCGGACAATCTTTGATGAAACCTTTGTAAAGAACCGCAATTTCCCTTTCGGAAAAGCCAGTAGTTCGACTTAGATCTTCAATAACATCAGGTTTTAACTTTAATTTAAATTTGCTATGGTGCCGACCCATCGTGTAGTTAAAAAACTGCCTCAGAAGTTGTTTAAATTTGACAAGTCTCAGCCGAAGTCGCACCTGTCCTTGGAGAAACATGGAAAGTGTATTGTTGATTATGACCAGTGGTCAGCTAGACCACTGGTCAAGTCAAGGAAGAGTTGAAGACATGGAGCAGCTTATTTTTTTTAATCATTTTTTATTTGTAATAATCCCTAGGTCAAAAGGTAGTAAAACGAAAAAAAAAAATGCTGTGGATAAGATGTGTAAAAACACAATCAGCCTTTCTTCGGTGAATGTCTTTATTTATTTATTTTAGTTATTTTTATGTTTAGACGAAAATATACGAAACTAAAGATAAAAATAAGTAATTATATATATATATATATATATATATATATATATATATATATATATATATATATATATATATATATATATATATATATAAAAGAATTATAAAAAAACGTGCTTAAAAATCCTAAAAAGTGATGATAGAAAATTTTATTAGTACAATATAATTTTTTGTGAAATACTCTAAAGATCGGATTTTTTAGTCTGTAATTATTTAGCTGTCGTTTCGTATTTTTCCATCTTAACTCTAAGAAGTGTATTCTATGTTATTTTAAATCCAACAAGAGCATTGTGCTACAACTAGGCAAAAATATGAGTAAATCAGGGCACCTCGAGTAGTGTAATGGTTTGCAAGCTAGTTTAGTGAAATTTCACGAGTGAGTTCGAGTCTCATTGGGTACCCCATTCATCTGGCCTTATGCCACATCTAAGCAAAAAGCTTAATAAATTACTAACTCCAACAAGACAACCTTAGGTAGTGTAATGCTTAGCAAGCTAGAGAGCAAACCTTCATGAGTGAGTTCAAACCTCATAGGGTACACTATTCATTAGACCTTGGGCCACATCTTAATAAAAACCTTAGTAAATCCAACAAGTTTACTGGATTTGATGTGATACTTGAATTTTGTTAAATTTTTTAATGATGGCAAGCAGCCTTTCCAAAAAATAGGCTTCAATAATAAGGCTTTTTATTTATTTATTCTAACTTAAATTCATGAGGAAGCAAAGCAAGGGGTTAACTAATCCGAATCCTCATAAAACAAAAAACAAACTAATGTTAAAACCAAAAGTGTCCACTCGTTAAATCCCTTACATCTTGCTTGAATTAAAAATATTTCCCTACAAAACTGAAACCTAACTTGCCACCATAAATTAAATGTGACTTTTTCCAAGCCAAAATTTGGACTTTTTTTCATTGTTTTTCCGAGACTAGAAACACTCTTTCTTGAAGTCTTGTAAATTCTCTATATTCAGCAATATTTTACTGAATTAATCAATAATCATTTCCTATGCTTATCTTCATTGTGACACTAGGCCGGAATTGTGGGACACTTAGTGAGATTTGTATTCATTAACAATGGTCTGCTAATCAAGCTCGCCAACCATAATACTACATAGAGTATCCCACTGAATTAATTGATAATTCATTTTTTTTTTTATTTCCCTTTATCGGGGTGGGGAGATAATTGGTAAAGTGCTGGACTGTGGCCTTAAAGTAAGTGAATTCAAACTCCAGTCAAACTAGTACTCTTGGGAAAAGTATGTGCCCCCTTATCCCCCGAGCTTTGGATTAAATAGTAGCACTACTGTCCTACAAGCATTAAATAACCCATGAATGTTCATATGCTATCAAACAAAGAAGCTAAACTATTTTTATCTTATTTACTACATAAATAATTTACAATATCCTGTTCATGAAAAGATGTCTTTAAAAAATTGAATGAGATTTTGATGAAGTTAAAGTATTTGGTTTAATGGCATATCAACCCTTGATGGTTATTTAATGCCAAAATCCTGTGTTTGTGTGTGTATATATATATATATATATATATATATGAAATGTGATTTTAAAGTAAATAGTTCGTCGGTAATTTTATTTTTAAACAAGTTAGAAATAATTTGTTTGTACACATGCTTTTAAGTATTGCTATTTGTTGTTTGAATGCAGTTAAATGGTGTGGAGGAATGAGTATTTCTCTAAGATGTAACTCTGAGTGCCAGTTCCACAATATACAACACAATTTGTTCAAACAAACATAGATGAAAGAAAATTGACAAAAACAAGAATGTTAAAAAACAAACAGTTTTTTACTTTATCGCAAATGGCATTTTTTTTAGTGTATCGTATGGTCTTTCTTCCGGTATTTCATTGAGTAAATTGACAACCTCTGTCGCAACATCGGTTGGAAGTTTCTCAACGACATAGGCATACTTTGATGTTTGTGATGTAACTTTTTTTGGCATTGAATGATGCATTTAGCTGGGAAAACCATACTGGTATGTTAGTTGGGTTTTAGTTGGGAATGCTTGCTGATATCATAGCAGTTGTGAGTTCAGTGTCATTGTTTTCCATTTTCTATGTCTACACGTTGTAGTTTTGTGTTGTATTTTTTTTTTTTTAAAGGTTGTTCTTCCAAACGTTGGAGGTCACCATTTGTGGAGGAATGAGTATTTCTCTAAGATGTAACTCCAAGTGCCAATTCCACAATATACAAGACGATTTGTACAAACAAACGTAGACGAAAGAAAATTGACAAAAACAAGAATGTTAAAAACAATTTTTTACTTTATCACAACTGAACAAATAACAAAAATACAAAGGTAATAAGTAAAGTTAATTTTTTTTAAATGAAGAAAACAGAAATGTAATAGTTTTTCTTAAACATTTTTTAAAAAGTTTTTCTTTTTTTTTAGGAGGGGGCTATTTACTCATTTTATTTTAACTGCCTGTTTCTTTATTTATCAATTTAATTTTTGTTGCAAAATATAAATGTTTTACTTAGTAATTCTCTTAAATTAAAACTTTTAGGAACTTTTGTGGTAATTTTTCAATGTCAGAATAAACAAAATTAAATGATTGTTGAAATTCACAAAGCTTATTCTAGTTTGGCACAAGGTTAGAAATACAACTGTCTGCTGTGCTTAGATGACGGTGGCTGTATCCCCTGCAGAGGGGTAATTCCCCTCCCTTAAAATGGATGTCCTGACTATGACACTAAACTGCATCTGTTCTAATTCTGGGGAGTGTGGAGTACTTCCTTGCTATTACTCTGAGGGCCATTCTGAGCCAGATTGTTAGTGCCATCTATGGGTCAAATAGATCCATATAAAAATTATTTGTATTTGATTAGTCCATGTGCAAAAAACTCAACAAAAAATAACTTAAGAAATAACTACAAAAATGCAAATATTAATGTATAATGAACCAGTCACCCTAATCACTTAGCATAAAATAACCCTTGGAATATGAGGGACCAGAGAGTCAAACTCACTCATAAAGGAAGGTTTATACAACCTCCTATCAGGTCAGATTTTATGTTAATGTGAGGGTTTATGCTCAAATCAAGACTTGTGCATTAATATATTTGTAATGGTTATCGTCGTAAGAAATGGATACGGCGACACGAGTTCAAATCCTGGACCAGGCTAATTGCATACACATAGCACTAATACCCTTGGGAAAGGTATGAATCCAATTATTCTCCCTCCAGCTATGGGTAAATAGTAGGGCAGACTAGGTTCCTCAGCCTTGGTGAGGCAACTAGTCGGAGAAGGAAAACTCTGAATTCAAACCTGTTAAACTCTGCTTAAAAATTGACCTTGTGTCATATCCTGCCCGAGCGGAGGGGTTGGTAAATATGAATATATTTTATTTTTACTTGATAAATCAAATAAATATTTTGGCCAATCAAATACATTGAGATAATCAAAAGAGCAAGCCAATCCTAGCGATGATGTGTGACATTTTTTTGTTTTCTGCAACTCAAATACAATCTCAAGTAATTTGTCAACCACTTGTTTACATATTGTCATATTGAAATGAAGTTAGGCACAAGCATTTGAACACAGATCACTAGTAAATGAAAATAGCGAATCTCCAGATAGTATAAATAGAAGTACCATGTTGTTAGAGAGGACTTCAGTTAGATGGACTTCAGCCATAGCTTGTCCAGAGCTCTCTTGATTCAAAGCAATCCTGTTATTGTTCAAGGCAAGACTGTAGTGTTATGGATTATAACAATCTTTCGTTTGTCTTATTTCCTGTTTAATGTATTAATTTCAGTTGGCAGCCCAGTCAGCTGGGCCTGTAGAATACATCAACAACATCCCTGCGAAGGGGAAAGAGCCCCAACAAGTGTCCTGGATAAGACATTAAACAATCCAATGGTGAGGCTCCAGTAATGCTGGAGCTTTGGGGAATGCAGAGTATCCCTTCATTGCTATCACTCCCAGCTCCACTCTGGCCTGGAATGGTAGCACCTAATCGGGTCCTATTTATGGATCAAATAGAACTGTTTGACATTTAAACTAAGGGCAAACAAATTACTTTTTCTAAATTGAATTGTTTGATCATTTAACAGTGTGTAAACAAGTAACTGATGTTTAATTGAATTGTTGGTGATACATGGCAATACTTGGAACCATTTAACTTTGTTGACTTAAGTTTACAAATCATTTATATCTAATATATGTGGTGCCTTCAATAAGTTTCCAGACTATTTTTGTACAGGCATTTAAAATTAGTGTAGACTCTTGAAAATTCACTATGTTATTGCTATACATCTTATGAGATGACTGACCAATTTTTACGATTTCAGCTTCAAATGAACAGCTACAGCAGCAATTGAAATACACCCTAATAAAGCCTGATTGTCACAGCTGGTGAATTTCAAAAATGCAATCTGGACATGAGAACACTTTAGAAGAATGATATACAATAAAATTCTGTTTTAAACTTGGAAAAAATGCCACAGAAATGTATGGAAGACTTCAGACTGCTTTTTGACCATCTTGCATGAATTGAGCATCAGTTTTTGAGTAGCATAAGAGATTCAAGGAAGGTAGGGAGTCTGTGAGGGATGATGAGAGGTGTGGGAGGAGTAAGGAAGTCAATACACCAGAGTTGATTGGCCAAAGGGTTAGGGTTATGGTTACTATGTTGAGGATTTAAGGGAGTTCAGGAAGAGATTCCATCGGAAGAGGTCAGCACTCTTCAAATCAGGTCAGTGGCATTTCCACCAGGACAATGCACCAGTCCACAACTCCATCTTTGTCACAGACTATTTGACCAAGATGGGCATCAAGACACTTCCTTACCCTCCCAATAGTCCCTGTGACTTTTAGTTATTCCCTAAGGTCAGAGGCTGTCATTATGAGACAATTGAGGAAATGAAAGAGGCTGTGACTAAGGTAATTGACACACTCACACAAGAGGACTTCCATGGGGTCTTCCAGAAGGTGTTGGAATGGTACAACAAGTGCATTGCAGCCGGAGGAGATTACTTCGAAGGGGACTAGAGTGTGTACTATCAATAAAAGTGCCCATATGAAAAAAGTCTGGAAACTTATTTAATGATCCTCGTATATGAATAAACTGTATTTAGCATGAAATGACCGACAATGGCCGTAGAACCAAATCAATCCAACCCTAATTTCAGTTGGAATAAAATACTTATGCTTTTATTAAGTTGTTTTTTTCTTCATCACATTATGTACATGTGAGTGTTACAAAACATATTTAATGTTTTTTTTCTTATATTGAATTAATGCCAACTTGTTAGAAAACAACATCAGTACAATTATCAATGTTATTTCGCCAAAAACAAAAACAAAAAACAAAGTAAAATGGAACTGTCAATTGTACGCAGTAAGATATAATAGTTATTTTTATCTTGAAAATATTTTTCTGCAAATTTATTTTTTTACTTATTTTCATGGCATCTCACATAGTAATTGTTAAGGAACGAGGCTAGCAGATCATTACTAGTAAGTTTGATTCTCACTGAGTGCCTTATACATGTAGCCTTGTGTTACAACTATACTAAGCTTAGTAACTAACTAACATGTGTTGTAATGATTAATGAATAAAGGCTAGCAGACTATTACTAGTTTGAATCTCACTGATCACCTTATACATATAGTTTTGTGTTACGACTAAGCTTGATAGTCCAACACATTTGATAAGCCACCCTGTTTGCTGGGGCTATAGAATACGCAGACTGCACCTTTGCAAAGGAGTAATCCACTCCCCATGAGGCCACTTGTTGCCTGTTGGTGGTAACTTGTAATGCTTGAGAAGAGGATCCTGATGACTGAGCAGTTTCTAACTTAGCAACCAAAGTGCTCAAGTGACTTGCAATACTCAACTTTGACTCTAAATGGGCTACACAGAGGCCTGATCCGATCAATTGGCTGATCATGTCATGCCCTAAAATCTAGATGATTGTTCCAACCATATTCTTCTAATTGCTCTTATGGTAAACAAGATGTTGATATTGTGAGCTGACTGCAGTCGAAGACAACCCGACAGCTCCCTTTTCATAACTTCTAAACTGAGTTGTAGGGGAGGGCGCTACTCCTTTCCTAGGATTACTCTACTTAACCTTGATCCATACCTTATAATGCTGAGTGTTAAGGTGGCATCAAGTACCATTTTTTGAGTCTTTGGTGTGATTTGACCTGGTATTGAACCCCGGACATTGGCCTAGGGGTTAGAGTGTTCGCCAATGGCCCGGGAGACCTGGGTTCAATCCCAGGTCGAGTCATACCAAAGACTCAAAAAATGGTACTTGATGCCTCCTTGCTTAACACTCAGCATTATAAGGTACGGATCAAGGGTAAAGTAGAGCAATCCAGGGAAGGAGTAGTGCCCCCCTACACCTTGGTGTAGTAGCTATCGAAAAGGGAGCCTTTGGGTTACCCTCGACTATGGTCGCCAACTTTTATTGAACCCCAGTCTTCTGGGCCATTGGCAAATGCTCTAACCATCATGCCAATGGCCTAAGTACCTAATTCTATTTTATCTTAAAGGTGTTAGGTGGTGGTAATTGAGGGGGCAATTGTGCTAAGAGAGCAATAATTGAAACCATTAAATAGAATTGTGTTTAATAGCAATATTTGAACCCATTTAACTGTGAAAACAAATGAGCTCTAACTCAGTTAAAAATAAAGTTACCTCCAAACTGTCTGCTTACAAATCATATATATGTGAAAAAACAGGATTTGGCCTTAAATAAACCTCAAGGATTGTTATGTCATTAAAGCAAACATTTAATAAGTGTTCAATAGAATTGAGACCTGGAGAGTTTCGAGGCCAGGACAACATAATAAAGTCTTCTTCATGTTCCTGAACCTATTCCTGTACATGAGGCAAATCGCAGAACATGCAGACTGCATGCCCAACAGAAGAGTAAGATCTCCCACAAAAAACTACATCTAGGAGTGAGGTTCTAGTTCTGAGAAGTGTGAAGTCATCCTTTATTGTCATAATTCCTCAGTTCACTCTGTGAGGACCCAATTGAATGATCAGATAAATCTGAGCAAAAATCATTAGTATTAAATAGGAATACTTTAAACTATATAACTGTGTGCAAATTATTTGCATTAGACAGGAATACTTGAAACCATAAAATTAGAATAGTTACTTGAAACCATATAATTGGGTATAACCTATCAGTATTAGACAGAAATACTTGGAACCATATTGAATCTTGACATTTTCACAGGAAACCAAAAAAAAAATTCCTGCTTTATATGGTAATGGGAATTTAATATGGCTGATATGGTTAAGTTGGCCAACCGTAGTTTAGGGCAACCCAAAGGCACCTTTCTCAATAGCTACGACACTAAAGTGTAGGAAGGGCATTACTCCTTTCTCTAGATTGCTGTTATTTACCCTTGATCCATACCTTATAATGCTGAGTGTTAAGCAATAAGGTATCAAGTACCAGTTTTTTTGAATCTTTGATATGACTCAACCTGGGATTGAACCCAGATTTCCCAGGCCATTGGTGAACACTCCAACCATTATGTCAATGGGCCTGTTAAAATGACTTATAGAAATACATTATTATAGAATATGGTGTAATGGTTATCGTCGTAGGAAATGGACACGGCGACACGAGTTCAAATCCTGGACGAGACTGATTGCATTTCACATAGCACTAATACCCTTGGGAAAGCTATGAATCCAATTATTATCCCTCCAGCTATGGGTAAATAGTAGGACAGACTGGGTTCTTCAGCTTTGGTGAGGCAACTAGTCTAGGAGAAGGAAAACTCTGAATTCAAACCTGTTAAACTCTGCTTAAAAATTGACCTTGTGTCATATCCTGCCCGAGTGGAGGTGTTGGTAAATATGATTATAGAAAAATATTATTATATCAAAATCATATAAATATATTTTGATATCTTGAACCCCAAAATAAAAATGTCCTAGATACGACATTAGACAACATCTGATAGTGAGACTCCAATTCTAGAGCTGTGGGGATTGTGAGGTCACCTCTTTGTTGTTATTACTCCGAGGTCCACTTTTACCTTGAATGCTAGCACCTGTTAGGGTCTTATCAATGGATCAAACAGATTTGTTTGAGATAAAGTTTAAAATGATTTTAGAAGTATATTACTACATTGGCTCTTAAAACATAAATATAACGAGTGTCTACTTGTTTAAAATGATGCCTTTTTGTATCATTTATAATTCGAGATCATAAATGGTTAACCAACAAACTAGTCCGAGGATCAGTGTATAGTATCTATTTGAATGGAAATCCAATGTTTGGTTTGGTTTGGTTTGGTTTGGTTTATTAGGTTTTATGGCAGGTTTGTAGGTTATTTAACGCCAAATCCATCTTTATGTAAATAATCTCTTCTATTTAAAACAATTCAGTTTAGTATAAGTACACAGTTTAATTGTCAAAATCATTTCTATTTCAAACTATTCAAGCAGTTAATATGTAACAATTCAGTTAAGTGTAAATACAGTTTTAATGTCGAAAAACAGTTCTATTTCAAATAATTCAGTTAAGCATAAGCACACAGTTTAAATGTAAGTACGGTTTAATTGTGAAAAATATTTCTATTTCAATTTAACATAAATATACTGTTAGTTCTATTTAACCCATAGATAGGGCCCTATCAGGTGCTACCTTTCCGGGCCAGAGTGGACCTGGGAACGATGGCAATGAAGGGGTACTCCGCATTCCCCAAAGTTCCAGCACTACTGGAACCTCACCATATGGTTGTTTATTGTCATATCCAGGACACTTGTTAGGGGTGGGGTTACCCCTCTGCAGAGGTGCAGTCAGTGTATTCTACAGCCCCAGCTGACTGGGTAATACACAGAGTTAAAGGTCAAACAGTTTTATTTCAGATAATTCAGTTCAGCATAAGTACACAGTTTAGACGTCAAAAACAGTTCTATTTTGAGCAATTCAGTTCAGCACTAGTAGACAGTTCCAATGTCAAAACAGTTCTATTTTAAACAATTCAGTTTAGTATAAATACGCAGTTTAAATGCAAAAATCAGTATAGTGAAAGAAGCACGGTTTAGTTCTATTTAACCCATAGATAGGATCCTTATCAGGTGCTACCACTCTAGGCCAGAGTGGACCTGGGAGCAATTGCAATGAAGGGGTACTCTGCATTCCCCAAAGTTCTAGCATTGCTGGAACTTCACCATCAAATTGTTTAGTGTCATATACAGGACACTCGTTGGGGGGGGGGTCTTACCCCTCTGCAGAGAAGCAGTCAGTGTATTCTACAGCCCCAGCTGACTGGGTAAGGAAACCCAATGGTTACTTTAAAAAAACTATTGTATATATCATCATCATCACCATCATCAAGTCACACTGATAGCATGGAGTTCCCTGACTCTCTCTCACTATCCTTCCCTATTATTCATTCCTCCTGGCAGTCTTCTAGGTTGCATCCAATGTCTGTCCGGAGCTGATGTAAGTCTTTGCTGATTGGCCAACACTGGCACATCCATGAGCAGGAGTGTATTAGAGAATATTTCTTATGAGTTCTTCCTTGCTTCTCCAGCAGTGTCCTGTATGTCTTCTTTGTCTTATTGTATGGTTTGTGAGATGGGAAGCAGGTGGCCGTACAGCTGCTGTTTTGTTGTGTGCTGCTTCCAGGATTTGTTCAAAACAACATGTAGCATTTTTGTTTAGTTCCCATCTAGCTTTTTCTTTATGTGTTTTGTTAGTGTCCTTGCATGATAGACTGATCAGGAAGACCAGGGTTCAATCCCAGGTAGTGTCATACCAAAGACTCAAAAAATGGTACTTGATGCCTCCTTGCTTAACACTCAGCATTATAAGGTAGAGATCAAAGGTAAAGTGGAGCAATCCAGGAAAAGGAGTAATGCTTTCTCCTATACCTCATTGTAGTAGTTAATGAAAAGGAAGCCTTCAGATCATCCTCAACTACAGTCGCCAACTTTACGTTTACATACATATATATAAACACACAATGGTAGCTCTAGACTACAGAAAGTGGGGAGGCTGCTGTTTGGAAAAATAATTTTAAGATACAAAATATAAGAGAGATAACTTAATAAAATAATAGCTTAATTAAAAATATTTGATATGGTTACTGAGAGATGAAGGGATTTTTATTTAAATATAAAATCCATTTTTTTAGATCTTGGACATAGCAAAAGAATCAATCACTTTTTTTATTGAAATTATTGATACCACTTGTCCATTGCAGATCAAAAGAATGTTTTCTCACTCCCATACAAAAGTTATCGCAAAAAGGCATGAGACTTTGCTGGCCAATTTATAAGTTGATCTTTCAGTTTTTTAGAAATAAGACCAAAGTAGTACAAATACAATAGTTTATGGCAATAGACTATGATTTCCAGGAATTTTAGTTCATTGTGACCCTTAGTAAATAGTAACCCCACTCCTCTTGTGGATGGCCTGGTCAGCTGGAGCTGTAGAATACACTGACTGCAGAGGGGTAAGACTTCCTAACAAGTTTCCAAGATATGACACTAAACAATCTGAGGGTGAGACTCCAGTAATGCTGGAGCTTTGGGGGAACGTGGAGTACCCCTTCACTGCCATCACTCCCAGGTCCACTCTGGCCAAGAGTGGTAGCACCTGATAGGGCCCTATCTTATGGGTCAAATAGAAGTGTTTGACATTTAAACTGAGTGCAAACAAATGAGTTATGCTAGAAATAGAACAGTTTAATCATTTAACTGTGTATAACCTAATGACTGATGTTTAATTGAATTTTTAGTGAGGCATAGTAATACTTGGAACCATTTAACTTTGACTAATGCTAAACTGAATTGTTTGATATAGAACTGTTTGTTCATTTAACTGTGTGTAAACAAATGACTGATGTTTGATTTAATTGTTAGTGTTAAATAGCAATACTTGAAAACATTTAACTGTGTGCAAACAAATGATTAATAGTAAATAGAATTATTTGTATTAGATAGAAATAAGTGAAACTATTTAACTGTGTGTAAAAAAGATGAGCTTAGGCTTGTTTAAAGATGTTTTCCACAAAATATGTTTAGAAAACATATCTAATATATATGTATAAAAAGGCTGCTTGTGAACCCATAAGCATTTATTCACCCTATCAACATTTTATTCACTGCCAGGGGTCTATATGAATTATAATTTCAAAGAAACAAATTCTTTTTATATGACTCCCCACCTCCATTAAATTTTTTTTAAGCTGAAAAAAAATTCACTAGTGTAAGTTTTTTTCGTGATTTTTATGATAAATATTTAGAGAGGTTAATTTCAATATCAACTTTTAAAAAATGATTCAGCAATAAGAATGGAAGCCATATTTGAAAAATAGAAGAAATTAAATATAAAATCAAATTTTACTATTGGATGAATTACTTGGCAGTGTACTGGGTGGTTTTGGCCGGAGAAGTTGGTTTGTTAGTAGTGAGGGAAAGTTTGTTGTTAGCAAGGAAGATGGGTGTAACGTATGTGTGTTTACGTTGTGTTGTTTCCTCGCTGAGTGTTGTAAGGCCCTCGCTAAGTTTGTGAGAAATAAAAGGTAGAATGCAGAAGTAAGATGGCGATAGTCGAAAGGTGTTTTTAGAAATAGGTTTTTATTTGCAGCATGAAATATTGGGTTTGCTTTTGGTGCTGCAAGACTCGTGAAGGGTTGTGAGTATTGAGACGAGATTGAGTTATGAGATGTTGAGAAGGTTGAGATGGCAGCGTGTGTCATCAGACGTGTGAGGGATTGTGTTTTAGAGTCACCATGGTTTTGGTCCATCTGGTGGAGAGAAGGCGTGCATTGGTCTCCATTAAAGTGGCCCAGAGGTGAATTGAGAGCTAGCGTGTCGAGAGCAGGATTACGCTCAGATCGACATAGCCAATTTTGGGGTGACATAAAGTTGTGCCTGTGCAAAGCATGTTGAATGCATCTAATTTATATTCAACTGGGATTCCTTGTAAGGAATCCATAAATTAGATGGGTTCCCTCGTGTATCCATGTTGCTGCTGCTGCTATTCTAGAGCCGCAGTGAGGTGTCTGCACTGGGCGGCATTGTCCAGCTAAAAAGCATCGCTATTGATGAGCGGCCAGTGTGATGTCTGCACTGGTCGGTGTTCTCCAGCCAAAGAGAGTGTGTTTGGCAGCTTACAAGATTTGGTGGCCGGAAATAAAGGTCTGGGCTGAATAGGATAGGTCATCCTGATTGGGTGAAATTACGTGTCGAATTAAATTGCACACCAAACCAAAATACGAATTTTCCCTTACACTACAGCAGGATTAATTTTATTGTTTAAACCTGAAGTGTTCCAAAAGGGAATGCCAAGAGATCTAGCATTTTTGTGACAACCACAAATGAGTCTCAATTTATGGATACCCCTCACATTAAAATGACCTTGTGTCAAGTTTAGCATAGATATAATTACTTCCTTTTATTTTTAATTTACATTTTTTTATGAATATTAGATTGAAATTTTAGAAATTTAAAAATTTTTAAAATGGTTCTTTTATTATTTGTAAGTAAAAATTCAATGAACAACAACAATGTCCAAATTCAAAAACGATATTTCTAATTTCATTTTTTTGTTTTTTTTTTACAATTTATTCTTGCAATCTTTTAAAAATTTTTATTTTTACTTTTATCTGATTCAATTTTTTATAAAAAAAATAACGATAAAAATGATAATTTTGAGTTTTTTATGATGAAGTTTGTTTATATTGTAAGTAGTAAAAAGCAAAAAATGTTATTTGAAACAAAGTGTGTTAAGAATTGGAAACATTTTTGTAAGTAAAGTAAAAGCAAGAATAAAAAGAAAGAAATTGTATTTCAGGGGAAAATATTTGCAAAAAATATCCAAACCAAAAAAAGATGCTGACTATAAAACTCCACTAATTAATTAAGTCATGATTTTTTTACAAAGTTGTGTATATGCAAAAAGAATTTTTTTTAATGAAAATAAAAAAGAATGTAAAAATAATTGCATAGAAAAATCACTTAAAATTAAGTTTTATTAAAGATTAAATTGCATAAATTTGAAGGAAAAATGCAACATCCCATTCTTTACTGAAGTTGCTGGTGCAATCGCTTGTGAAAAGAGACTGGTTGGATGGTTGGAGAGGAAATGGCTATCACAGGGAGAAAAAAAGTAACTCCGAATAATTTGTTGGGCAATCAAATTTCATTTAGGTCAATTATGGCTTTGCTATAAATTCATGATACAATATAAATAATATAGATTGAAGATTGGTTGTTTTGTTTTATGGCAAATCAACCCTTTTCAGGTCATGAGTAATCTTTCATACTAAATTGCAGCTTCCTATGTCCAGCAGTTTGGGTGTTCATAGGCTTCAAACACAATCAACTTTATTAGGTAGTATATATATATATATATATATATATATATATATATATATATATATATATGATGAAAAGTTATTTTTATTGGAGCGGATCAAATTTATTCTTTCTCCAAAATATATACAGAATAAGAAAAACCAGATAGATAAATATAGAAATTATTATTTTAATTTTTTTTAGTTAATTTTTATTTTTATTAATTCATGTTTTGTTAGATTTCCATGAGTACAGCTCCTACACTCTGATCATAAGAAGAAGTGTTGGAGAGAGACATTTTGATCCTAGGAATAGGTACAATAATCTTATCTATAGCATAAATAACTGACAGAAAAAAAGAACAAATATTTCTAAAAGATCACACTTTTCATTTAATAGACTGTTAAATTTAAATTTTTTAAAAGTATTTTTTACATTTTAAAAGTTATTTCATTGATAAATGTTTTGGACATGTCAACTTCTCAGTTACATAGTTTCAAGTATTTTAAGCAATTATATGGTTTCACTTATTTCAAGCAATTGTAGTTTCAAGTATTTCAAGCAATTATATGGTTTTAACTTTTTCAAGCAATTATATAGTTTCAAGTATTTCAAGCAATTATATGGTTTCAAGTACAGTGTAACCCAGATATAAAAGAAACCTGGATATAAGAGACATCTCCTCCGGTCCCGACAACTCACTTATATCCTGGTTACATTGTATTTCAAGCAGTTAAATGGTTTCAAGTATTTCAAGCAATTATATGGTTTTAAGTATTTCAAGCAATTAAATGGTTTCACTTATTCTAAGTAATTAGATGGTTTCAAGTATTTCAAGCAATTATATGGTTTCATTTCAAGCAATTATATGGTTTCATTTCAAAAAATTATATGGTTTCATTTCAAACAATTATATGGTTTCATTTCAAACAATTATATGGTTTCAAGTATTTCAAGCAATTATATGATTTCAAGTAACTAATGATAAAAATCCTTTGTAAACAATTATAGCTTCAAGTTACTATTCTTATTACTAATAATTTGCATACATTTATACGATTTTAAGTATTTCAATTGATTATATGTTCCAAGTAATTAATAATAACAATTTTTTGATTTCAAGCATTAACAATTCTGTTTGATATTAATGATTTGTTTGCACACAGATGGTTTCACATATTTTTATTTAATAATTTTCTAACAGATATATTTGACCATAACTGGGACTTCAGCAGATTAGTTGAGAAATAGGAATGAGGAGGTATTCCACACTTCCCCAAGCCCCAGAATTGGAACCTCATCATCAGATACAGTTTAGGGTTATACACCCATATTTAGAGTCATTGGAGGGGTCTTACCCATCTGCAGGGAATACAGTCAGCATTTTCTAACTCCCACCCACAAGGTGGAAAGTTATTTTAATCTTTTTACTTATGTTTATATATTTGGTTACTTATTTTTGTATATTTTTTTTATATATTATCTTATTTTTCATTTTATTCTATTTCATATTTTTATTTCTATTTTCATTTCTGTCTTATTTTCATATATTATTGCTCATTATGTTTTTTTAATACATTTTACTTATTTTTACAAAATTGCTTATCTTATTTATTAATTCATTCATCTTAAGTAATTCATAACCTTTTTGGCTGATCTTCCTGTCGAGGAGTCTCCATAGTGTAATGGGTAATGTACTGGATTGTATGTAATATCATACTAGTTGAGTTCAAACACCAGCAACACGATTACATTCACTTTAAGATGAATACACTTGGGAAAGGCATGGACTCCCTTATCCCCCCAGCTATGGGTTAAATAGTACCACTACTATTCTTCTACAAGGAAGACTTTGGCATTGAATAACTCACAAAGATTGATATGCCATTAAGAAGCAAAGAAATGATCTTTTGCTTAAGGAAATCTTCAAGAAAAAAAATGAGAAAGAAAATTGGGAACTATTCATAAACATATGCAAAGTCAAATGTTTAAAGTTCAAGTTTCATTCACATGTGAAGCCAATCTCTTGGCATTCAATAGCTTTCAGTCTTGAAATGTAAACATGAAATAAACATTCTTTGATGATGCCAAAACTTGATAGGATTTGCAAATTTATATATATAAAAAACTTTTTCTACCAATATTTATAGTCCTTGTCACAGTTATTGGCACCCATGAAATTTCAGTGTATAATGTAGAATAAGTAGTAGTAAAGTTGGTAACCGTAGTCGAGGGTGCCCGGAAGGCTCCCTTTTCAATAGCTACTACACTGAGGTGTAGGGGAGGGCGCTACTTCTTTTCCTGGATTGCTCTACTTTATCCTTGATACGTACCTTTTAATGCTGAGTGTTAAGCAAGGAGATATCAAGTACCATTTTTAAAGTCTTTGGTATGACATGACCTGGGATTGAACCCAGGTCTCCCAGACCATTGGCCAACACTCCACCCAAATGTCTGGGAAAAAACAAAAAAAATAATGACTCTACTGAAACAGTTTTGGTCTGTTGACAATTTATGCCTGATAAAAAAACAGCAAATGATAAAACAAGTTTATATAGATTTGGTTAATTTCTGTTTATTTCTAAAGATATAGAAAAATAATGAAGGGATGACAAAAATGGTGACCATGACTTTATATATTTATTCATTCATTCATAACATATATATATATATATATATATATATATATATATATATATATATATATATATATATATATATAGTACAATTTGATGGAGACTCAAACTCGGTTAAGTTGTCATAATAAATTTATTTCAGTGGAGAATGTTACTATACTCTCCCTCTCGTCAGATGACTATTTACATGCTTCTCTCTAGTAACTCACGTACTTTTTTTATAACCATATATATATATATATATATATATATATATATATATATATGAATTTGGTGTTGGCCCAACAAGAGAAAAGTAAATATTTTAAAATGAATAGATCAGCAAATGAATCTGAATTTGAGCTTTTATTTCATATATTTGTGCTCTATATATGTTTCAGATTTCATGGTCCTCCTCAGGAGACTAACTCCTGATGAGGTCCATAAAGTCTGATTCTTTTACAAACCCATTCATTTTAATATATATATATATATATATATATATATATATATATATATAAAAATATATATATATATATATATATAAACCTTATTTATTGAATGACCCATATACTTTGAATTATTTGGAATAATATAATCATCTATGGTGTACATATATATATATATATATATATATATATATATATATATATATATATATACTTTGAATTATCCTAAATAATATCCTTATTGTTGAAGAATATGTATATATTGTTTTAGTGGGTAGAGTGTTCGCCAATGGTCCTGGAGACTTTGGTTCAATCTCAGGTCAAATCATACCAAAGTCTCAAAAAAAGGTACTTGATGCCACCTTTCATTATAAGGTATGGATCAAGGGTGAAGTGGAGCAATCCAGGGAAAGGTATAGCACTGTTCTCTACACCTCGGTATAGTAGCTAATGAAAAGGGAGCCTTTCAGGTTGCCCTCAACTAACGTCACCAACTTCTTTACTTTTATATATATATATATATATATATATATATATATATATATATATATATTTAAAATAATTCAAAGTATGAGTCATTCAATAAATAAGGTGAATATGTTACGTTCCGCTCTCTGGTCAAACAAACGACAACACAGAATTTATATATCACAATATATATTTATTTTCTCGACGGACGCTTGTGTGAAGTAGGAGCAGTCAGGAGAGGAATTAGGATCGTTCGTCGATGAGGCTTGAACTCTTTGATGTAAAGAGATGATGGCCAAGACAACGCACACAGCGTGACAACCAGAGAGGTTTCGTGAACAGCGGGATCCTTTTTTTACTGCCTTCTGTTCAATTTGTCGGCCTTATATTACCTTCAAACTCCCACGTGGAGATATGGACACGCCTCCATGTCTCTGCAATTTCTTCCGATATCTGGGGATCGGGATGTGTCACTTCTGCTAACTTTGGAATGGCCTGTGTGATCGTCATTGAGCGGAAATAACTGTCATGCAGTTCACAGGTCACACTCTTCCGGTGCATCACTCTGAAGTGGGACCTTCACCTTGTCCCATATTATCAGCCGAGCACACCTGCGCGATTTCTTTCGATTATTGACCATTGGGATGTGTCACATCCGCTATCTTCGGAATGGCAGGTGTGATCGTCATCGAGCAGAAATAACAATCATGCAGTTCATAGGTCACTCTCTTCCGGTGCATCACTTTTTTTTTTTACTGCACTGTGAGAATTTTTACCTAGTCTCATATTGTGAGCCAAGCTATATTTTACAAATATTACCTTTGGAGTTGGCAGTAGGAACCACTGTTTACAGTTGCATCTTTTTCCAAGAATTTGGTAGCAAGGAGTCTTTTCATATCCCAGAACACTGTCAGTATGACCTTCTTTACTGAATGCTGTATCTGGAACTTTATCTTTAATGGAGAGTCAGTCTGTTTCCACTCCATGAACTGACTTTTTAACTAAGGCTTGTAGTGGCAAACCCATGCTCGGCCCATTTGCAAAAATTTTTTTTTACCAAAACATGCTTCTTCATACTCATCACACATTCTTCTGTACATTTCTCATGGTTTGCACTTCTCAATGAACAAAAATTTTATGACAGATCTCTGTTCAAGCCAAAAGCATACTGTTTGATTTGCTGCCATTTTGAGTTGTCTCAAGAGAAATATTTCTGCAAGATTAAAAGGATTTTTCTATAAACAAATTCAAAGTGTTGTACTTGTGGCATAATCCTATTTACCAACCCCTCCGCTCAGGTTGGATATGACACAAGGTCAATTTCTAAGCGAAGTTTAACAGGTTTAAATTCAGAGTTTTCCTTCTCCTAGACTAGTTGCCTCACCAAGGCTGAAGAACCTAGTCTGTCCTACTATTTACCCATAGCTGGAGGGAGAATAATTGGATTCATACCTTTCCTAAGGGTATTAGTGCTATGTGAAATGCAATCAGTCTTGTCCAGGATTTGAACTTGAGTCACCGTGTCCATTTCCTACGACGATAACCATTATACCACAGGCACCTCCAAAATATAAATGTACTTGTGGCATAATGGTTAATATACTGGACTGCAATATCATAGTAACTGAGTTCGAACTCCCATCACATTATAACATTCGTACTTTTGGACTAATGCTAGGAGTTAAATAGTACTACTACTATTCTTTTACCAGCTCATTGGCCAAGTGGGTAGAGTGTTCGCCAATGGTCCGGGAAACTGGGGTTCAATTCCAGGTCGAGTCATACCAAAAGAAGATGTAAAAAAAATGGTACTTCATACCTCCTTGCTTAACACTCAGCATTAAAAGGTACGTATCAAGGATAAAGTAGAGCAATCCAGGGAAAGGAGTAGCGCCCTCCCCTACATTTTAGTGTAGTAGCTATTGAAAAGGGAGCCTTTGGGTCGCCCTTGACTACAGTCACCAATTTTACTTTACTTACTGTTCTTTTACAAGGATGGCTTTGACATTAAATAAACCACAAAGTTTGATACGTTATTAAACAAAGAAATCAAACCAAACCAATTCTAAATAATGCAAAGTTTATATTCTTAGAAAAAATTCTTGAAAAAAACTAACTTTGCTTTTTTTCCAAAATATTCACCTTATTTAATGAACTACCCTTATATCATGATTCAAGTCCCTCTGATATTGATATCAATTTCAACCTGTAATTTAGGGAGATAAAACCAAACTTCTAAATTCTAACCTAATGTTGTGTCTGCAACCCCAGAAGGTACTGCAAAGTAAAAAAGAGGGAAGTTCTGGCATTGAGCATAGAGAAAACTGTAGGAGAAGCATAAAAGAAAGAAGAAAAAAAAAACATGTAAAAAAGCATCAAGGATTTCTATATTGGTGAAACAGTGTAGGTGGTTGGTGTTGGGTTACCTCGAAACTTGTAAACAAGGTAGAGCTGATTCTTTTTATATTAACTGTTTTATCTGAAGATGTCAGTGTGGCTTGGGTGTAAAGTGTTTGGAATCTCTGTGCACGTATCTCTACGTCATATATAAACAACATCAGTAAAAATAAACAAGAATCTATTACGTATCCTTTTTTTGTGTTTCTTGATATGTACATGGTTTATCTCTAGTCATATTAACAGGAAAAGATACAGTCGGACACACCAAGCTTGAGAATCTGTCATAAGTGCCAAAAACAAAACCAGGTAAAAATTATTTCCTTAACAAAAGTTAACCATTTTTTATCATTGATTTTATTCATTTAAAAAAAAACTCACCTTCACAGCAAGTTCACAGCCAAAGTGATAAGGTAGATATAGATATACATAGATGTACAACAAGGTAAAATTTATTTCCTTACCAAAAGTTCCTTACCAATTTTATTCATTTAAAAAAGAAAAGAAATCTCACCTCCACTGTAAGATATATATAACAAGTTCACAAACTGAAATTGTGTTTTAAAATGTTATTCATCATATTATTTAAACTTTTATCTAAAATGTATATTCTAAAGAATCTGTATCTAAAAGAATTTTCTAGGTACATATTAAAGTTTTTATGCTAAAGCACCACTGAAATAAAGTTTTACAAACTTGGCCTACCTTGTACCAAAGATATTTGTATATATTTCTCAAGAAATTTATAGACAGTATTACAGCCAAAGTAATAAGCTAGATATACAATATTTTATCTAAAAATTAAGAATAAATATGTGTAATATATATAGTAGGTTCACAAACTAAAATTGCATTTTAAGATATCACATTATCTAAACTTTTATCAAAAATGTATAAATTTGTTATTATTTTTTCCTTAATAAATCTAAAAGAATTTTCTAAATAAAGATGAAAGTTTTTATGCTAAAACACTATTGTTTTACAAGCTTGGCTTGTACTCAAGATAGTTACATATATTTTTCTAGAAATTTATGGACAGTGTTACAGCCAAAGTGATAAGTTAGACTTACAACATTTTATCTAGAAATGCTATCTCTTTAATTTTATTTAGAAAAGTGTACAGTTGGAAGCACCAAACTCAAGAATCTGCCATAAGTGAAAAAAAAAACATGTAAAAATTATTTCCTTACTAAAAGTTAACCATTTCATATTATTGGTTATATTCATTAAAAAATCTCCCCTTCTCAGTAAGATATATTGTAAGTTCACAGCGAAAACAATAAACTAGTTATAACTATATATAGATATATGACCAGGTAAAAATTATTCCCTTACCAAAAGTTTATCATTTTATATTATTAATTTTATGCCCTAAAAAAAACTCACTTCTGCTGTCAAATATATAGAAAGTTCAAAAACTAAAACTGTATTAAAGATATTGTATTATATCATTTAAACTTTTATCCAAAAATGTATATTGCAAAAAATGTGTATTTAAAAGAATTTTCTAGATAAATATTAACATTTTTACTCTATTTCCTTATCAAAAGGGAAACATTTTATATTTTTGATTTTATTCGTTTAAAAAACTCTCACATTCACTTTAAGGTATATATTGTGAGTTTACAAACTAAAATTGCATCTGAAAATATTGTATTACATTATCTAGACTTTTATCTAAAATGTGTAAAATTTAATCCGTTTTTTCCTTAACAAATTTAAAAGAATTTTGTTGGTATATATGTATGCTTTGCTATCTAACGCTAAGTTTTTACACTAAAACATCATTGAACTGAAATTTTACAAGCTTGTTCTTCCTTGTTCCAAAGATAGTTGCATATATTTCTTTAAAAAATTATGAATACTATTACAGCCAGATAAACTACATATACAATATTTTATCTAAAAAATTATATCATCTAAAATTCCTTTAGAAAGTATTTGTCATTAAGTTTTTCTTTAACTATAAGCTTGCAATCAGTTTTTGTTTAATAATAAGACTAGAATAAGTTTATTTTGTTTAATAAATTTATAATGAGATTTTTCTTTCATAAGACAATTTTCTAGACATGTATTAAAGTTTTATTCTAAAACACCATTAAAATAGCTTTAAAAACTTAGCCTACCTTATATCCAAGATAGTTACAAATATTTCTCAAAAAAAAAAAAAAAGGATAGTAATTCAATCAAAGTAATAATTAGGGTACACAAATATCTTTTCAAATAGCTTTAAAAGCTTAGCCTACCTTATATCCAAGATAGTTACAAATATTTCTCAAAAAAAAAAAAATATGGATAGTAATTCAATCAAAGTAATAATTAGGGTACACAAATATCTTTTCAAATAGCTTTAAAAGCTTAGCCTACCTTATATCCAAGATAGTTACAAATATTTCTCAAAAAAAAAAAAAATATGGATAGTAATTCAATCAAAGTAATAATTAGGGTACACAAATATCTTTTCAAATAGCTTTAAAAGCTTAGCCTGCCTTATATCTATGTGTTAAATATCTAATTCTAATAATCCACACTTAGTTATATAGTTTCAAGTATTCCTAATACGAATAATTTTTAAACAGATCTATTTAAGCCATACATATGACTAAAAGGTATTTCCACTCCAGATGAGAGTGGACCTGGGAGTAATGGAAACAAAGGGATACTCTGAACTTCCAAGAATTCTAGAACTAGATCCTCACTACTAGATGCAGTTTAGTGTCATATCCAGGACACACCTTTTTTGGGGGGTGGGGGTACTCCTCTGCATGGAATGAGATCAGTGTATTCTAGGCCTGTCTAACTTGGCATTATTTGTGTACTTTTTATGCTAATACACATGAAGAGGGCGTTTTTTTAGTTTAAATATGGAAGCTTAAAGGGGACAAAAAATGATAAGTTGTACTTTTGTTTTTCCGGCAACTTGGAACACCGTTTTATGATCTTATGAAACACAAACTCTAAAATAAATGCAATTTAAAAAAATTTTTTTTTTCATCATACAACGTGTGAAAGCATGTGCATTACTCTGTCCTCATCAGCCACCAACCAGGGTGATGACACAGTTTCGGTAGCTCAAGGCGGTACTGCCACTCCTGGCGCTACCAAGCAGCTTTTGCCACCGGACAGGGTATTTAAAGAAATATATATCTATATATACGCCAGATCAAGAAAAAGCAGACATTACATTGGACATTCGTTCATCTTCATTTTAGTGCAGTTTGTGATTCAAAAATGCATTGACTTTCGGCTGTTGATGTCATAGCAACCGTTTCTTGATTTTGTGTAATCACATGGGAATGGTGCTTCCGCGTGCATTTCATTCATGTTGAAATCCTTTCTATATCTGTTATCTATTCGGTTCGTTTTCCTTCATTTCTATCTTTTTTTTAAGTGTTACTGCACAAAAGCACTCAAGACAAACATCATATATAATTCTGCTGAAAGATGTTATTTGTTGATCAATGGGGCCCTAAAGATGGATGGTGAATAAAAAGAAAGCTCCTGGTCTAAGTTTGTCCAGGTAGCTATCTGATTACTCTTGGGCCACTAGAATAAATACAATATATATTATAACAATATGATATGAATATTTGTGATAAATTTTGCAACTCAAATGTATGTTAGGCATAAACAAATGAAAGATTTTAACATAAATACTTTATAATCATCTGTAGGAAGACAAATAATTATCTTCCTTCAATTTGGGGGCATGTTTTGAACACTTCATGGTCTTCAGTCAATCCTCTATTCTATATCTCATTCCTCTTTTGTCTCCATCCTTTCAATGGATAAGATGTGCCTTTTTATCTCTGTTTATTGAATAAAAGAGAGATTTTGTTTTCAACTCCGGCAGTGTACTTTGTCTCACTTCATCACTGAATTCATATAAAACTTTTATCATTTTTGTACCTCATTTATATACTCCTTTTTCATCAAGCAATATATGCTTATTTTTCTTGTTGGGGAATGTTTGAATATTCTTATGAATACTTCTTGTACATATATAATGTATGTATTAAATATTCCGATATGTGTAAATGAGCTTATCTCGTCTTGTCTTCTGTTTATTCAGTTCTTATATATCATTGGATATACTAATAACTTATATTTGATCTTGATGAGAAGAGGTGCAACAAAATATCTTCCCAAGTACCAGCCATCCAACCCTAGTCGGTTGGGACTGTAGAATATACTGACTGTATCTCTGCAGAGGAGTAAGACTCCCCCAACAAGTGTCTTGGGTATGACATTAAACAATCTGATGGCAAGATTTGGGTAATATGGAGTACCCCTTCATTGCCATTGCTCCCAGATCCAGAGTGGTAGGATCCTATATATGAGTCAAATAGAACTGTTTGACATTTAAACTGAGTGCAAACAAATAACTTATACTAAATTGAATAGTTTGAAATAGAACTGTTTGATCATTTAACCATTTGCAAATAAATGACTGATGATTAATTGAATTACTAGTGATACATAGCAATACTTGTAACCTTTTAACTTTGTTGATTTATGCTAAATTGAATTATTTGAAGTAGAACAAGTTGTGTGCAAACAAATGACTGATGTTAAATTGTGACTGTTATATAGCAATACTTGAAACCATTTAACTGTGTGCAAATCAGAGCTCAGGCTTGTTTAAGAATGTTATCTACAAAATGTGTTTACAAATCATATATATATTTAATATATATGTATAAGTAGGATTTGGCATTAAATAACCTACAATGGTTGATATGCCATAAAACCTAACCAAACCAAACCAAACCAGCCACCTTAATATATCAATGATCATCTTAAAACCCATATGTAATATGAGTAAGTACTGGTTATTATAATGTACAGCTAAGAATTTGCCATTTTTAGCCTCATTTCAACTAAACTTTCAGGAGTTTTTACTGTCATTTTAGAAAGTTTTAAATGTTATTAGATCTGGCTCAGACTGGTTTTAGTTGTGATCTGATTTTCACCCTTTATGTTGTGGGGTTTGTGGCTGAAGGTCACGGGCAAAGGGCAAGGCTGTGTTGCCATTTGAATATCTGACTCCATATGTTGGTTATTTTATTTTACCCCCACGTTGGTTAGTCGGTGTAACGCCTTGCCCAAGAAAGTCCCAAAAGAATTATACGGAAGAAAAGACAGCAACAGATAAGAGACAAAGATGTTTCTTTTATACTTTCCTTTATTTACTGAGTTCAACAACCATTCCATGGATGAGGGAGTTTTTCCTGAATACATTGAAATAGTTGAATCCCCCAGTTAAGGTGTCAAAAATACGTTAAATCGTTTCATGTATGTATTTGTCCTCATTTGGTATTTCGGGCTTCCATAAGGGTTAGTTTTCTTTTGGAAGTTTGTCAAAGTCTGGTAAGAGTTAGTTTATAGTTCATTTGTGGGTCTTGTATATTTCAGCATAATGCTGACCAAGAGAGAGCTGCTACTGGGTGAAAGACGTATGCATGGTGCCCAGACATGCCAGCAACGATGTTATCAATCCGCTGGTCACTGTCTGAAAGAGAAAGATAATATGGTCCCCTTTGTCAAGAGGAATGCCTTTTTCTTTTACGCATGCGTCATCTCCTTTTCCTGTTAGAGACATCTGAGAGTTTCTGCAAATTTAATAGTTTTCTTTTTATTTATTTATTTTTTAAATTTAATTTTAAATTTATTTATTTATTCATTCCCTACAATACATCACAATCTATATTGCTACAAAAGAATGTTTGTCTTACACGTATTCTCTTATTAATCATTATAAGAAAAAGGTGCCTCTCTCTTTCACTCTTTCTCTCTCCCTATATGAACTTAAACCCTCTCTGTCTCAACCTGGTATTGTGCTAAGAGGGAATCTGCTTCATCTTAACAGTTGGAAGACCTAAAAAAAAAAAAAAAGATTAATACTATCCTCCCAAGTCTGGAAAATGATAAAATTAGATATTCATTCAAAATATTTATTAATTTTTACAGGTTTTTGAGAATATCTAAAATCTCTGAAGAATCCTATTACCTGTTGGTGAGGATTAGAATATGCTGATTGTATCTCCTGCAAAGGGGTACAAGCCCCTTAAAAAGAGGTGTCCTTGCTATCACACTAAACTAGATCTCATAATTAGACTCTAGTTCTGGGCTGTGTGGAGCACTCCTTCAATGCCATTACTTCCAGGTCCACTCTGACCCAGAATGATAGTAACTGTTAGGGTTCCATCTATGCATCAAATAACTCGGTTTAAAAATTTTTGTATGGACTGTGTGAAAAAACAAACTCTCATAAGAAACAACTACACAATAAATGTACAATGAATGTGATTCCCTAACTTCTTGGCATAAAATAACCTTAGACAGTTGACATATTGTTAAAATTAATCAATCATCTGAACAAATCTAAAGCTGGATGATACACAATGTAAACAAGGTGGTAACACAGTAAATAAATGATAAAAACAAAAAAATGTCATTTTAAACACAAATAATTATCATCCTAAACTTTAATAGATGTGAATCTACAGAGTGCAGAAGCAAAATTAGGAATTTTCTAGTATGATAATAAACGACTCAATTATAATTCAAAACTAATTTTAATTTAAAAAACAAACAAAATAGGAAGATAGACACAAAACAGTTAATTTACTCAATATGGCCACCATTTTTTTTTTTCAATTATTTTATCAACATGCCTTTGAAATGATTTGCATGCCTTCAAAATGAGTTCTTCTGACATTTTATTCCATTCCTCATCCATAGCAGTCTTAAGCAAACCAACATTTGGATGGGAAATTGCATTTGTTTTATTTTCTAAAATGCCCCATATAGCATAATCAAGGGGGGTTAAGGTTTGGGCTTGATGGAGGCCATAAAGAAACTCTAATTATTTGGGAAATTTTTAATGACTTTGTTTCGGTGTTAAGCAAATCATAGATTCTTTGTCATTTTATTTCTTGCTCACTCATATTGGGCTGAATTTTAATTAAAAAGTACTTGAATAACAGAGCTAATCATGAAAATTTAGATTTATCACATTCTTTTCAAAAATTAGACAAATCAGACTATAAAAAAAAAAAGTTTTAAAAATTATTCCATATTTTACTTCCATACCCTGTTCATACTTCCTTTTTAATAATGACCATCTTACAATCCCTATGCACTATGGTAGGGTACAGTTAGTTTAGTATAAGTGGCTTATAGAATTAGGCTAAGTGCAAATACTAGTCATCTCAAATGCCTCGATAAGCATTAGCTTCTCAGATATCTCAACTTTGCATCTAAAACCCAGGAGATATTTTTGGGTCCATATTTTTGGCAAAAACATGGGCGGGGGGGCTATTCTGCAACATCAAATAAGGTCATTTCAGTAAAATACTGTTCATATAAAAAAGTTCACACACACACACACACACATATATATATATATATATATATATAAATATATGCATCTGTCTTGTTTCCTTTTCTATTTTAGAAGATTATTTTTGGCAAACTTTATTAATATATTTAAAAATATAATGCAATGTTATCAATATATATCATAACTCTATATTAATATGTTATTAATGTATGATGAAAATTAATGTTATTAATATGATATAAATATATATTAATAACTTCTTTATAAATATTAATGTTATCAATATATGATATTGATATATGTTTTTGATATATATTATTGTTATTATATATTATCAATATATATTATATGTTATTAATATATTTATGAATATCAATGTTATCAATATCTGCTAAAAATATATTAAAAGATTTGAAAATATTACTATCGTATGTAAAGTAAAATATTGTTCATAATGAATTATAATTAAATAATTAATTGAAATTAGTGAATATTAGGGATAAGTTTAATTTGGTATTAGCGTAATTTGAAATAGGTTTAAATAACATCAAACCTATGTCAAATTACAGCCCTGTCAGCTAAGGCTGTAGAATGCACCAACTGCATCTCTGTAAATTGTAAGTTGGCGATTGTAGTTGAGGCTGCTTTTTCAATAGTTACTACACTGAGATGTAGGGGAAGGCGCTACTCCTTTCCCTGGATTGATTCACTTTACCCTTGATCCATACCTTATAATGCTGAGTGTTAAGCAAGGAGGCATCAAGTACCATTTTTTAAGTCTTTGGTATGGCTCAACCTGGGATTGAGCCCTGGTCTCCAGGGCCATTGGCGAACACTCTACCAATTAGGCCAATGGGCCGGTTTCTCAACAGAGTGTTAACACTTCTTCCACAAAAAAAACAAAAGCAAAAACGAGTGTCCTGGGTATGACACTAAACGACAATAGATGGTGAGGCTCCAGTCCTAGAGCTTTAGGGAATGTGGAGTACTTCATCATTGCCATTACTCCCTGGCCAACACTGACTCAAAGTGGAAGTACCTGTTAGGATCCTAATTCTGGGTCAAATAGAACTTTTTAATCGTTTACTACAGATTATTATTAGTTATTTGAAACTATACAACTGTGTTCAAATTATTTAAATTACATAGGAATATTTGATAAATAAAATTACTTGAAACCATTTACATGTGTGCAAACAAATGATTTGTATAATAATAAGATTTTTAATGTGAGATAGAAATACTTGAAAACATTTAAACTTATTCAAGTTGTGTTTTATGGCACATCAACCATTGTAGGTTATTTAATGCCAAATTCTGTTAATAAATATATATCAAATATATGGGATTTGGTTGGGTTTGGTTTTATGGCACATCAACCATTGTAGGTTATTTAATGCCAAATCCTGTTTATTCATATACATTAAATATATGGGATTTGGTTGGGTTTGGTTTTATGGCACATCAACCATTGTAGGTTATTTAATGCCAAATTCTGTTTATAAATATATATTAAATATAAATGATTTGTAAACACATTTTGTAGATAACATTTTAAAATGAGCCTGAGCTCATGTTTTTCAAACAGTTTAATGGTTTCAAGTATTTCTATGTAACAGTAACAATTTAACAAGTCATTTGTTTGCACACAGTTAAATAGTTTCAAGTATTTCTATGTAACACTAACAATTTAACATCAGTCATTTGTTTGCACACAGTTAAATGGTTTCAAGTATTGCTATGTAACACTAACAATTTAACATCAGTCATTTGTTTGCACACATTTCAAGGGATATACACGTATGATTTGTAAGTGGACAGTTTGTTGGTACTTTTATTCAATTTATATGTACATATATTTATATGTATATATATTCATGCATTTATATGCATATATAAATACATTGGCCAATGCCCCATGAGACTGAAGTTCAATCCCAGGTTGAATCATACCATAGACTTAAAAAATGGTACTTGATGCTGCTTTGCTTAGCACAGCCCTCCTCTACACCTTGGTGTAATGGCTATTGAAATGGGAACCTTTGGGTCACCCTCACCTGCAGTCACGAACTTTTATATATATATATATATATATATGTATATAGATACATACCTATATATATGTATTTATATAAATTTATGTATATCACAATATAGATCTCTGTATATATAAACATAAATATGCAGTCACCAACTTTTATACACATATATACATACATATATATATATATACATATATATATATATAAATATTTATATATGTATGTAGATACAGGTATATATCTGTATTTATATGAATTTATGTATATTAAAATATAGATCTCTGTATATATAAACATATAAAGATGTATATGTAAATATATAGATATACGGGTATATTTATTTGTCTATAAATATATGTGTTATATAAACATGAATATATACATCTATATATCTATATCTATGTGTGTGTGTGTGTGTGTGTGTGTGTGTGTGTGTGTGTGTGTGTGTGTGTGTGTGTGTGTGTGCACATTATATTTTATATACATTGATAATGAAGTACTAACCTGATATAACTGCATGCAAATTTTCTTTTTGTCCCAGAGTTGACGTAAAATTTCAAGATTTCTGATTTTCAAGGCAACCAGGTTCCCCCCACTTGGAAGAATGGCAAAACACAATCTTCTAACTCCCACCTCACCCATTTATCTTTCCCATCACTACTAACTGGCATTTGGTCTGATGCTGTACTCAGTTTAGTAAATACTACTACCTCTGTCCCATAATTATTGTGACATTTGCATATAAATTTTACATGCTAGTTGTAACAACTATTTTGGTACAGAAGTAGTGAGAATTTAGAATTTTTTTTCTGTGGTCTGAAGATGCCAAGGGAAATTACTAAGTAAAACAATTAAAAAAGAAAAATACAGTCTGAGAAAGAAAGAAAAAATCTAAATTACTAACATGTGATACTATCTCTGTCTTATCATACTGGTTACATTTAGTATATGAAATATATGTTTGAGTGTAGGTTAGGTTATTTGGTTTAATGGCATACTAACCCATGATGGTTATTTAATTCCAAATCATGTTATACGTATATAATTTGTAAGTGAATAATTTAGAGGTAACTTAATTTTCAAAAGAGTCATGAACTCATTTGTTTGCTTGCAGTTAAATTGTTTCAAGCATTGCTATTTAACAGTAATTCTATTTATCAATCATTTCTATCTACTAAATTCAATGCCCAAAAAGTGACTTGTATTTTTTTTGTTAATATTTTATAAGAATTTTATTATTCACATTTTTCCTTTATTGGACTTTCCCTTGACCAATTATTAGACTATTTCTCTTAACAATTTATTGGACTATTTCTCTTAACCATTTTTTGGACTATCTCCCTTGACTAATTATTGGACTATTTCTCTTAACCATTTATTGGACTATTTCCCTTGGCCATTTATTGGACTATTTCCCATGATCATTTTTTGGATTATTTCCCTTGATCATGCTTTTCTTTCTTTACAATATTTGGGCCATGTAGACTCTGGCCTATTTCTCGTGGTGTGGGATTTTTTTAACTAGTTGTAGCTGTTATCCAATGTCTGTGAGAATTCAAATCCAAATAATTGCCCAGTCGGCTGGGGCTGTAGAATACACTGACTCCCCTCCAACAAGTGTCCTGGATATGACACTAAAGAATTTGATCATGAGGTTCCAGTAATGCTGAAGTTTTAGAGAATGTGGAGTACTCCTTCTGTGCCATCACTCCCAAGTCCACTCTGGCCTGGAGTGGTAGCACCTAATAGAGTCCTATCTATGGATCAAATAGAACTTAACTGTGGTTTTGAGAGTTCACCGTTTTTGCATTTAAACTGTGTATTTATACTAAATTGAATTGTTCAAAAAAGAAAGTTTTGACATCTAAACTGCGTACTTATGCTAAATTGAATTGCTTGAAATAAAACTGCTTTGACATTTAAAGAGCGTACTTATGCTAAACTGAATTATCTGAAATAAAATTGTTTTTACATTTAACTCTGTGTATTTCCCAGTTGACTGGGGCTGTAGAATATACCAACTGTACCACTGCAGAGAGGTAAGACCTCCCCAACAAATCTCCTGGATATGATGCTAAACAATCTGATGGTGAGGTTCCAGTAATGCTGGAGCTTTGGGGAATGTGGAGCATCCCTTCATTGCCATCGCTCCCAGGTCCACACTGGCCCAGAGTGGTAACACCTGATAGGGCCCTATCTATGGGTTTAATAGAAATCTGTGTACTTATGCTAAACTAAATTACTTGAAATAGAACTGTTTTGAGATGTAAATTGTGTACTTATGTTAAACTGAACTGTTCAAAATAGAACTATTTTGACATTTAACTATGTGTAAACAAAAACTATACTTATACTAAGCTAAATTGTTTGAATTAGAACTGTTTGACTAAAATGAATAGCTTGAAATAGAAATGTTTTTGACAATTAAACTATGCACTTATGCTAAACTGAATTGTTTGATATAGAACTGTTTTTGAATAAAAAGTGTTGATATGCCATAAAACCTAAACAATCAAATACAAATACAGCTTTTTCATTATTTGAAATTCTTAAAGTGAATGATACCTGTTAACTCATTTGTATAGTAATTGTAGTTCTAATTAGATTTCATAGTAATTGTAAAAGTAAAGTTGGCGACTATTGTTGAGGGCAACCTGAAGGCTCCCTTTTCAATAGCTACTACACCAAGGTGTAGGGGATGGTGCTACTTCTTTCCTTGGATTGCTCCACTTTACTCTTGATAAGTACCTTGATAATGCTGAGTGTTAAGCAAAGAGATATCAATTACCATTTTTTGAGTCTTTGGTATGACTCAACTGTTGGGAATTTGTTGACTTAAACCCTTAAAATTAAAGGAGACATACCTTTTTCTTTCTGGCAAGCACAGTTAGTCATTTAGACATGAGATAACTTCCAGTCAAATAACAAAACAACACATCAGGACAGCTATCAACACACGAGGTGTTTCATTTCTTTTATTACTACAACAACTAAAAAACAAAAGTCTAAGGGCAGGTAACTCACCCCTACAAAAAATGGTTTTGGGCAGATAACCTCTGGCCCACTGTTATTAGAGTCTGTAGGTATTAACTAGTTCTGACTAAAGTGAATTTCAACATCAACTTGGTATTGAACTGCTGTCTCTCGGGCGATTGGCAAACACTCTACTCAGTAGACCAATGGACCGATAAATTTATATAACAATTGTCGCTATTAGTGGCCAACAGGTGGAAGGTATGGCTTTGAACAGCAGCATCTCAGCCATTTCAGTTGCCATTATAGTATGGACTGATTAACGTTATGTGCTTGTGATTGAAACTTATTTTAAAAAATGGTGACAGTATCATTGCAACACAGCAGTTACTTCAGCTGTCGTTAAATATCCACATACAAAACAGTTTTTTCATTGTTTGAAATTATCAAAGTGAATATTAACTGTTAAATAGTTGGTATATTAGTAGTGGTATTGACTAATTATCAAAGCAGTTGTCACTAGTTGTGATCAGTGAGTAAGAGGTGTGTATTTGATTTGTTTGTCTGATGGCATATCAACCTTCTTGGGTTATTCAATGTCATATCCATCCTTCTAGAAGAACAGTAGTAGTACTATTTAACCCCTAGTTGGAAAGAAAAGAGGGTTCATACCTTTCCCAAGGGTATTTGCCAGAAAGTGAATGTAATAGAGCAACTGAAGTTCAAACTTGCTTACTACAATTCTGTAGGCCAGTGCTTTAACCATTTCACCACGAGGACATCCCCGTGTGTATTTGAGTAGCAACAACTATGCTGTTTCTATTGCCATTATGGTATGAAATTGTGAATATCATTCATTTGTGATTGAAACTTATTTTTAAAATGGTGACTCTCATAGCAACACAGCAGTTAATTCACAAGCATTTTGGAGTAGATTGACAGAGAAGAATTCCTGGCAGGAAAACCATATTGTTATGGGCTGGAAATTTTGGAGAGACATGTCCAGCTCTTTAAATGTAGGCCACTGAAAGATTTTATTCATCCTGAAATCACAGCAATACTAGAAGCCATGACTAGGCAATTGCTGCAGAACTTCTGGGTGATACTTTATGTATAAAGGGGAAGTGTTTGGATGATATCATCACTGAAACAAAGCAATGACAATAACAAAATGAAAGGGCAAATATTGTTCTTTCTAATGGTAAAATTAAAATTTGAAACCTCAGAGATTATTCTGCCAGAGCCTGTTTTTTGGAGGATCCTAAAAGTATTTGTGTTGTGACAAACTTTAGTGTTTTTGATTGGTAACACAATTTCTATCAGAAAGGAAGGAACACTTTCTGCTTGGTCTCCTATAAAGAGGAACCCTCAGAACCTTTATAAATGGTCGGTCACTTTGTGTATTTCTCTTGATTGATTGATTTTAGTGACATGTCTACCAGTCCAGGGTTATTCTATGCCTAGAGGTTAGGGAATTGCATTCATTGTACTTTCATATTTTCTTTTTTTGTGTAATTTTGTCTTAAGAGTTTTCTTTTTTTTTGCACACAGTCCTATTGAGTAAGAATAATTTTTAAACCGATCTATTTGACCCATAGATGGGACCTTAACAAATTCTACTGCTCTGGATCTGATGAGACCAAGAAGTAATGGGAATGAAAGGATACACTACTCTCCAAGAGCTCCAGAACAGGAGCTTCACCATCAGAAGCAGTTTAATATTGTTATATTCTGAGTTGTGGGCGAGAAATGCGTATGGTTGCAAAACAAAGAACGTATAGATACTCACAATAACACAGTAATGATGTTATAGAAAATTTTTTATAAATAGATTAAGTACAGAGAGTAGAATGGAGAAATATGTTCACAGTTAAAGAATGAATTCAGTGGTAGTAGTTACAAAGTTCATGTACTGTACTTGTCTCGTGGTGAAGGGATGGTTTTCTCGGAATTAGGACAGGGTTGGTAGCTGCGGCGATCGTTTGATGTATCGGATGACAGGCGCCGGACGGTGGCGAAGAATCCTTAACACGGGTCGTGTGAGGGAACAAGTCTGCCTGATGATTATTTGGTCCGTCTATTTATATTTTTTCTGTAGGCTCAGAAACGGCAATTTTTGTGCCCCGCGGGAAGCGTTCCGATTGGATATTTATTAATGTATTTTTTTTTTTGTTAATTTATCGCAAATGGAAGTTCTGCGCGGAGCCCATGCGTGAGCGACTAACTTTTCATTTTGAGTTGAGAACTCGAAGTGTTAACTTCCGTTGTTTTTTCTTTTCTTATTTCTTTCTTTTTGTTTTTTCAAATCAAGGCAAGATCTCGTCTTGTAACAATATCATATCCAGGATACCAATTTTTGGGTGTATCATACCAAGGACACCCATTTTCAGGTGTGTCATACCCAAGACACCCATTTTTAGGTGTATCATACCCAAGACACCTATATTTTAGAGTATCATACCCAACACACGTATTTTTTAGTGTATCATACCTGGACATCTATTTTTAGGTGTATCATGCCCAGGACACCCATTTTGATGTGTATCATACCTGGAACACCCATTTTTAGGTGTATCATACGCATCATCATCATCATGACATGCCGCTAGCACGGATATCCCTGACCCTTTCTCGCCACTTTTCCCTATCGTTCATCTCCTCTGGCAGGTCTTCAGGGCTTCATACCGTATCCTCACATAGCTGCTGTATATATGTTCTAGCTGGTCGTCCTGCTTTTGATCGGCCATATGTGGGGGTCCATAGGAGTACATCACTTATCAGCTCGTCCCTGCTTCTCCAGCAGTGTCCTGCATGTCTGGTTCGTCTAACTTGGATAGTTTTCGAGATGGGAGGCAGATGGCTGTATAGTTGGTGCTTTGTGGGGTGTTGCCACCAGGATTTATTCAATATTGCTCGCAACATTCTTGTGTAATTGCCGTCTAGCTTCTTCTCCAGCCGTTTTGTTAGCGTCCAATGGTGCATCCATACAGCAGTATCAACCCAACCACTGCCTGGAAGAAACTGCGTTTCATTTTATCGGTTAGGTCTGATTTCCATATGACCGATAGCTTATCAATAGCTGTCCATGCCTTTGTTAGCCGTGTCGATGTCTTTTTCAGTTGATGAGACACTGTTTCCTAGGTAGATGAATTTGTCTACCAGTTTCAGAGAGGTCCCGTCTAGTGCGGAAATGTCGCCTGGTTGATTAAAGCACATATATTCAGTTTTGTGTGCATTGACATGGAGGCCAATGCCTGTGGTGGCTCATTCCAAACTATGCAGTAGTGTTTTGGCTTGGTTGGGTGTATTTGCCAGTATCGCTATGTTATATTTACAATGTATCATACCCAAGACATCTATATTTTAGTGTATCATACCTAGACACCCATTTTTTAGTGTATCATACCCAGGATACCAATTTTTTAGTGTATCATACCAATGGACAACCATTTTTAGGTGTACCACACCTAAGACACCCATTTTTTAATGTATCGTTCCCAGGACTCCCATTTTTAGGTGTATCATCTGAGATACCCATTTTTAGTGTATCATACCCAAGACACCCATTTTTGGGTGTATTCTAAGTCCTATCAACAGAGTATATATTTCTATTGATATTGACATTATAGAAGAACAAATTTATTTATAGTATTATATATTGATATTGACAATATAGAAGAACAAATTTACTTATAGTATCATACCCTGGACACCCATTTTTTAGTGTATCATACCCAAGACACCCATTTTTAGGTGTACCATACCTAAGACACCAATTTTTTAGTGTATCATACCAATGGACAACCATTTTTAGGTGTACCATACCTAAGACAACCATTTTCTAGTGTATCATACCCAGGACTCCCATTTTTAGGTGTATCATCTGAGATACCCATTTTTAGTATATCATACCCAAGACACCCATTTTTGGGTGTATTCTAAGCCCTGTCAACATAGTATATATTTCTATTGATATTGACATTATAGAAGAACAAATTTCACTAAATGTTGAAGATGGAACCTCAGGAAGTTAAGACCAGCTCCTCCTGCAACTGAGCCCCCAAATGTCTTGCTCCGCTCCCGAAGATCAGAAATAAAGAAGTTTACTTACTTGTAATTTTTTTTCTTGTTACCTCTTTTCTTTTTCAAGAAATCATTATGGCTTTAGTTTTTATTTATAGCAGTATATCTTATCTGTAACATTGTATCTCATTTTCAGTCTTGGTATGCGCTAAATAACTCCGGGATATTTATTAGGCAAAATTTCAAAGTTCTTAAGTTTATTGGCAGTGCAGGTTTAAGAGACCAAAATAGAAAAAAAGAAATTATTTCTCTACAGACATCTCTTTTTTTTTAAGCCCTGTCAGCAAAGCTTAGAATACTTTATCACCTTCAGTGGGGTAAGAACACCTTCCCACAGTGTGTCCTTGGTATGACATTAAACTGTATCATGGTGAGACTCCAGTTCTGGAGATCTGGGGAGTGTGCAGTATCCCTTCATTGCCATTACTTCCAGGTCCACTCTGACCTGGAATGGTAGTACTTGTTAGGGTCCTGTCTATGGGCCAAATAAATATTACAGTCTAGTAAGACATGTTCTGTAATATTTTTCTTCTAAATGAATTTTCATATTGTTGGCAAAGCTAGGAATATACTGTCCGTATCCCATACAGAGAGGTAAACTCACTCCCCCCCAAAAAGGGGTGTACTGGATATAGCACTAAACTACATCCAGTGGTGAGGCTCCAGTTCTGGAGAACTAGAAAAATCTGGAGTACACATTCATTGCCATTACTCCCAGGTCCACTTTGACCTAGATTGTTAGTACCTGTTAGGGTCCCATCTGTCGGTTGAATTGATCTGTTTAAAAATTATTTGTATTTGATTGCAATATCTGATGTTATATAACTGTAAATTATTTGTATTAAAGATAGTTACTTGAAGCTCATATAATTGTTTTCTAAGGATGATTATTATTTGATTCTCACTGGGTGTCCCATACTTCTGGCCTTGTGCCACAACTAAACCAAGCTTAGTAAATAACTGAGGATTATTATTAGCAACTTGAAACCATATAACTGTGTACGAACAAATGACTATTATCAAATAGTATTAATTATTTGAAACCATATAATTATTAGTATTAGATAGGAATTCTTGAAAACATACCACTATGTGCTAATTATTCGTATTAGATAGGAATACTTGATATCATATAACTGTGTGCAAAAAATCTCTTAAGAAACAACTACACATTAAATATGAATATAAAGTAGGCAACTGTTGTCGAGAGCTACCCGAAAGCTCCTTTACAATAGCTACAACACCAAAGTGTAAGGGAGGGCACTACTCCTTTCCCTGGATTGCTCCACTTTACCCTTGAAACGTACCTTATAATGCTGAGTGTTAAGCAAGGAGATATAAAGTACCACTTTTTGCGTTTTTGGTATGACTCGACCTGAGATTGAACCCCAGTCTCCTGGACCATTGGCAAGCACTCTATAACTAAGCCAATGGGCTGGTAAAATATAAATATAAATGTACAATAAATACACTTCCCTAACCTCTAGGCATAAAATAACCCAAGACAAGATGACATGCTGTTAAAATCAATCAGTCATCATTTCTTCCATTCAATAAAAATATCCTAAACTTCAAATTTATAAGAAAATATCATTATTCATTGCTATGTCTAATGTTGCTTTTTTATTTATATTCCAAACCATCATTCTGTATGTGTTTTTTGGAGGATCTTAAAAGCATTTGTGTTGTGACAATCTGTAGTGTTTTTGATTGGCTAAAAAAGATTAGTCCTTGGTCATGTGACCATCGACTCTCTAAGAAAGATGTGCTAGCCACTTGCTCTGTCTTAAGCCATGATGTAAAAGATTATTTTTTGCTTTATTTCATTAAGAATGCTTATCCCATTCTATTTTTAGCCTGATCAGTGACGTTTAGAATATTCCCATTGTATTTGAAAAAAAGAGGTATCCTGAGCATGACACTAAACTGCATCCAGTGGTGAGCTTCTAGTTTTGAACCTCAGGGGAATGAAGAGCATCCATTTGTTACCATTACTCCCATGTCCACTCTAACTTGTTAGGGTCCTATGTATGGGTCAAATAAATCTGTTTGAAAATTATTTGTATTAGATAGGAATACTTGATACCATATAACTGTGCAAACAAATGATTATTATTGAAGAGAAATATTTACTTGAAACCATATAATTTTATATAAATTGTCAAAAAACTGACACCCATTGAAAAAAATAAATTAAAATTCCATATATCATATCAAATATTGAGGCACTTAATTAGTACTACATAGCAAGTCTTGAAACCATTTAACTGTGTGCAAATAAAACTATGAGTGTTTGATAGCAATACTTGGAGGTGCCCGTGGTGTAATGGTTATCATATGAATTGGAATTGGAGATGAAAATTCAAATCCTGAATGAGGTTGTTTGCATTTCGCTTCACACTTTGGAAAAGGCTTGAATCTATCTGTTCCCTCCTTAGCTACAGGTAAATAGGAAGAAGGTAGATTGAATTCTTTAGCCTCGGTTAAGCAACCAGGCTAGGAAAGAGAAAAATCTTTGAATTCAAGTAAGATTTACTCTGCTTAATACCTGATCATGTGTCACATCTTCCTTGTGGTGGAGGGATTGCTTAAATACATACATATACAGTATCATCTATAAGTAAGTACACCACTACCAATTTTTTAATAAAGGGTTAATTTTCTTCTAAATCAAAGCTACCAGGATTTTATTATTTCAAGTGGAACAATATACAATGAAAATAGATTAGGTAGAGTATCATTAATAAATAAGTACACCACTACCAATTTTTTAATAAAGGGTTAATTTTCTTCTAAATCAAAGCTACCAGGATTTTATTATTTCAAGTGGAACAATATACAATGAAAATAGATTAGGCAGAGTATCATTAATAAATAAGTACACCACTACCAATTTTTTAATAAAGGGTTAATTTTCTTCTAAATCAAAGCTACCAGGATTTTATTATTTCAAGTGGAACAATATACAATGAAAATAGATTAGGTAGAGTATCATTAATAAATAAGTACACCACTACCAATTTTTTAATAAAGGGTTAATTTTCTTCTAAATCAAAACTACCAGGATTTTATTATTTCAAGTGGAACAATATACAATGAAAATAGATTAGGTAGAGTATCATTAATAAATAAGTACACCACTACCAATTATTTAATAAAGGCTTAATTTTCTTTAAAACCAAAGATATGGAGATTCTATGGATATTATTATGATTGATTAATGGGTTTGGTTTTATGGCATATCAACCATTCTAGGTTATTTAATGCCAAATCCATTTTGTACATATTATACATTTTATATATATTAAATATATGATTAATATTTTTAAACAAGTCTGAGCTAATTTTTCTCAAACAGTTAAATGGTTTCACTTATTTCTATTTAATAGGAATACACAGTAAAATATAAAAAGTTTTATTTCAAACAGTTCAGTTTAACATTAGTACACAGTTTCTTGTTTACTCATAGTCATTTTTTAAATCCATTTTTTTGCTTAAACACAGTTAAATGCAAAAACAGTTCTATTTCTAACAATTCAGTTTAGCATTAGTACAGTTTAAATGTCAACAGTTCTATTTCTGACAATTCAACTTAGCATGTCAACAAATTCAAATGATTTCAAGTATTCCCATGTATCACAAACAATTCAATTAAACATCAGTCATTTGTTTACATACAGTTGAATGATCAAACAGTTCTATTTCTAAGAATTCAATTTAGCATAAGTTATTTGTTTGCACGCAGTTTAAATGTCAAACTGTTCTATTTGATCCTTAGATAGGACCCTATCATATGCTACCACTCTGAGTTAGAGTGGGGATATTTTTAGGTTGGTTGGTTGGTTGGTTCTTTAGTTAGTTTTTTATTGTATGTCAACTCTTATTGGGTTATTCCATGCAAAAATTAGTTAAACAATGATGGTTTCCAATTATATACAGTACAAAAATATGTATTTATCTTATATAAAAAATAATCATTTTAAACAGTTAAATGCTTCATACTTAGTTGGAATATTAATGTTTTAATAATAATATAAATATATAATAATAATAATATGAATAATAATATAAATATTAATAAAAATATATATAATAATGTTTTAATCACTTAGGCTATTTCTTATAGTTAAATGCTTCATACTTAGTTGCAATATTAATGTTTTAAGAGCCAACATATCAATGAAATTCAATCTGGTTAGTTGGTTTTACGGCATGTCAGTTTATCAATTATTATCTTTAATTACATACAATGCAAAAATATCTCTCCACAATTATTTTATATGGATAAATAAATAGATAGATAGATTGCTATGAGCAGGAATAGACTGATGAAGATAGATATACATGAACAGACTAATATATATATATATATATATATATATATATATATATATATATATATATATATATATATATATATATATATATATATATAGTATTGCTTATAAATAAGTATATTCCATTCCAAACAATTTTTCATAGAAATTTAACTTTCTTCTAAATCAAAAAGAAGACTTTATTAGTTCTAGTGAAATCTCATGCAAAACAGATATCATTAGGTGTTATTTATCAATAAATTCTACAGCAATGAAATTCTCTGACCAAAAGTATGGATATGTAACAGTCAACAAAATAAGTAATCTCCTTATATATATATATATATATATATATATATATATATATATATATATATATATATATATATAAGGAGATTACTTATTTTGTTGACTATTACATATATATATATATATATATATATATATATATATATATATATGTGTGTGTGTAATTTTATTTTTTGTTACAGAGCTGTAAACCAAAAATACAAAGATTTTATCATTTCAAGTAGAACATTTTACAACCTAAATAGATATTATTAGGTATTATTTATTACCAAACTTTACAGCATTAAAACTCAAACCAAATATAAGAGAAACCTTTTTTAGTCCAAATGACATGAAGGAGCTGTTCCAAAAAATATAAATGAATAACATAATGTCATTCCTAAAAGCAATGAATTTATACAGAAAAATCTAAAGAAATTTTTAAGACCAAATTTCTTCTACAAACTGTTTCTCTACAAGAAATATTTCAAGAAAATCTGATCTTTTCCACAAGCTGTTCCTCCAGAAAAAAAAACAACCTTTTTACTACAAGATGATTCTTACAAATAAACTTTAAATGAAACCAAATTCTTTCTACAAACGGTTTTCTAATAAATTTCAATGTAACAGACCTTTCTGTTTCTCCACTTTTTTACTTGATTCAGCATTAAATGACCGAGGAGATTGATATACCATAAAACAAACAAACAAACAAACCAAAAATAAAATTGCATGAATACATATATGTACTTATTCTTTGAGTGTTACGTATTCATCTTTTGGCTACAGAGCTTCAATGAAGTAGATTTGATTACAAATAATACTTCATAATATCTTTTTTGATAAACTAATGTTTCACTTGAAAAAAAAAAAAACAGCCCAGTCAGCTGGGGCTGTCTCTGGCTGTATCTCTGCAAAAGGGTAAGACGCCCTCACCACCAACGAGTGTACTGGATATTATACAAAACTATCAGATGGTGAGGCTCTACTCCTGGAGCTTTGGGGAATGTAGAGTACCTCTTCAGAGTGATTATTCCCAGTTTTTTCTGACATAGTGTGGTAGTACCTGTTAGGGTCTCATCTATAGGTCAAACAGGAATATTTAATCATTTTCTATACTTGAAACCTTTTAACAATGTGCAAACAAATGACTGTTAAATTGAATTATTAGTACTACATAGCAATTCTTGAAACCATTTAACTGTGTGCAAATAAAACTATTAGTGTTTGATAGCAATACTTGGAGGTGCCCGTGGTGTAATGATTATCATTGTAGGAAATGGACACAGTGATACGAGTTCAAATCCTGGACAAGACAGATAGCATTTCACATAGCACTAATACTCTTGGGAAAGGTATGAATCTAATTATTCTCCCTCCAGCTATGGGTAAATAGTAGGGCAGAATGGGTTCTTCAGTAAGGCAACTAGTCTAGGAGAAGGAAAACTGAATTCAAACCTGTTAAACTCCACTTAAAAATTGACCTTGTGTCATATCTTGCATGAGCGGAGGGGTCGGTAAATATGGATAGCAATACTTGAAAAACATTTGTGTGCAAATAAATGAGCTCAGGGTTGTTTAAAAATCACTACCAACAAACTATTAATCTGTAAATCATACATATTCAATATGTATATAGAAACAGGATCTGGCATTAAATAACCTACAAGGATTGATATGCCATAAAACCAAACCAACCACTTGAAAAATAAAAACTGGTATCCTTTGGGAAAGGTATGAATCCAATTATTCTCCCTCCAGCTATGGGTAAATAGTAGGACAGACTGATTTCTTCAGCCTTGGTGAGGCAACTAGTCTAGGAGAAGGAAAACTCTGAATTCAAACCTGTTAAACTCGGCTTGAAAATTGACCAAGCAGAGGGGTTTGTAAATAGGGTATCATTTTTCAAAAAAATTGCATTTTTAAAAAGAAGAATTGAAACAGAATAACATACAAAACTTATAGAGTGTTTATCAATGGTCCAGGAGACCGGGTTTCAATCCAGGTCAAGTCATGCCAAAGACTTTTAAAAAATGATACTTGATACCTCCTTGCTTAACACTCAGGATTATAAGGTACATATCAAGGGTAAAGTGAAGCAATCCAGAGAAGGGAGTAGTGCCCTTCCCTACATCTTGGTGTAGTAACTATTGAAAAGGGAGCCTTCGGGTCACCCTCGACTACAGTTGCCAACAACAACAACTATACAAACAAGTTATCAAGTTTAGGAATTTGTAATTTATCTTTCAAAAAAAAAATGAAACATTTTTAAAAGATTGATTAAAAATCAACTAAAAATATAATAAAAATAAATCAACATCATAGCGTGTAGACTGTACAGATTTCTATGACCCTCATCACCCATCCTTATCAACCATTACTCTTGATAAGACCTCTTGATGGTATCCAGTGTCTGCTGATGAGTCTAAGTTTTTGCTGGTTGGCCAGTACTAGTGTGTCCATATGTCAGAGTCCATAGAAAAAAATTGCTTATGAGTTCATCTTTACTTCTCCAACAGTGCCCAGCATATTTTGTTTGTTATATGGGAGGCTAGTAGCTGTACAATTGCTGTTTTCTTGGGTGCTGTTTCTAAGATTTATTTAAAACAGCATGCAGTATTCTTGCATAGTTCCCATCTAGCTTTTTCTTTGTCTTTTGTAAGGGTCCAAGTGGTGCAACCATACAGTAATACTGACATGGCTACAGCTTGGAAGAATGTGAGTAATGGAAGAGATTTAAAAGAAGAATTTGAATTAGGTTAATGGCAAAAACTTTCAGTTTGTATAAGTTAACTATTTTCAAGGTAAAATAATTTATACCAATCAATATAAATAATTCATGTAACATTGTTAAGTAAATAAATAAATTTTTATTGTTGTATTTCATCTGTTAAAAAACTGTTACTTCTTTCTAAATTTCAAGCATCTTATTTAGTTATCTCCCTTGTAAATCATGACTCTAGTGATTATTCGCTGTTTTTTTTTACTTAAAGATTAATTTTATTTTAGGAATTAAAAAAATCAAATAATCTTGGCCGATAGCATCCTTGTGGAACCTTAGCAGATGAACAGACAGATGACTATTGTGATCTAATTATAAACAAGAGTTTTGGCATATATATAGATAGGCAAATATGGACAGACAGAATGAGAGAGAGAGAGAGAGAGAGAGAGAGAGAGAGAGAGAGAGAGAGAGAGCGCGAGATGTGAACTGACAGGACTAGAAAAGGTCTCCCCCTCTCTCCCAGTCTGTTTATATATATGCAACATGTTCTCTTACTCTTTAGTCCATCTCTCTCTCACTCTCTCTCAAATCTCTCTTTCTCTTCTCCATTCTGTTTATATTTATTCATCTCGCTCTCTAGCTTTCTAAACCATCTCTCCCCCATTCTTTCTTCCAATCTGTCTATATCAATCTATTTATCTTGGTTTTTCAGTCTCTAGTCAAATATTATTTGTCCCCTCTCCCTCTTTTTCTCTCGGCTTGTCTATTCATATCTAAGTCCCTCTCTCTTTCATTCTAGTCCAGTTTTTTCACATTTATTGATTTATCTAGATCTTTCATGCCTTAGTCCAATTTGTTTCTCTCTCTCTCTCTCTCTCTCTCTCTCTCTCATCAAGTGTGTTTATAGCCATTGGCCTAGCAGTTAGAGTGTTTGCCAATGGCCCGGGAGACAGGGATTCAATCCCAGGTCAAGTCATACCAAAGACTCAAAAAATGGTACTTGATGCCTCCTTGCTTAACACTCAGCATTATAAGGTATGGCTCAAGGGTAAAGTATAGCAATTCAGGGAAAGGAGTAGTAGCCTTCCTTACACCTCGGTGTAGGAGCTATTGAAAAGGAAACCTTCAGGTTACCCTCGACTATGGTTACCAACTTACACACACACACACACACACACACACACACACACACACACACACACACAAACACACACACACACACACATACATACATTGGACTGCAGAATATATTGATTGCATCTCTGCTGAGGGGTAAGACTCCCTCAACGAGTGTCCTGCATATGACACTAAATAATCTGATAGTGAAGCTTCAGTAATGCTGGAGCTTTGGGGAATGCAAAGTTCTCTTTCATTGCCATTACTCCTGGGTTCACTCAGGACCAGAGTGGTAGCACTTGATAAGGTCCATAGAACTGTTTGATATTTAAACTATGTACTTATGCTAAACTGAATTGCTTGAAATAGAACTGTTTGATCATTTAACTGTGTGTAAACAAATGACTGATGTTTAATTGAATTGTGAGTGTTCAGTAGCAATACTTGAAAACATTAAACTGTGTGCCAGCAAAAGATTAATAGTAAATAGAATTATTCGTATTAGATAGAAATAAGTGAAACCATTTAACTGAGTGAAAAAATGAGCTCAGGCTCATTTAAAAATTTTATCATATTTACCAACCCCTCCGATCATGTAGGATATGACACAAGGTCAATTTTTAAGCGGAGTTTAACAGGTTTGAATTCAGAGTTTTCCTTCTCCTAGACTAGTCGCCTCACCAAGGCTGAAGAACCCATTCTGCCCTACTATTTACTCATAGCTGGAGGGAGAATAATTGGATTCATACCTTTCCCGAGGGTATTAGTGCTATGTGATATGCTATCAGTCTCATCCAGGATTTGAACTTGTGTCGCCATGTCCATTTCCTACAATGATAACCATTACACCACAGGCACCTCCACTCATTTAAAAATGTTATCTACAAAATGTGTTAAGAAATCATATATTCAATATATATGTATAAAAAGGATTTGGCATTAAATAACCTACAATGGTTGATGTGCCATAAAACTCAACCCAACCAAACCAAATCCTATATATTTAATATATGTATATAAAGAGGATTTGGCATTAAATAACCTACAAAGGTTGATATACCAAAAAATCACCCCCCCCCCATACACACACACAGAGGAAAATTGGAAAATATATTCCTGATTAGCTTCAATGTTGACTTTTTCTAAATTGACTCAAAACTGCATATAATATGTCCAACCCTCTTTCTTATCTTTTTTTTTTTTTCTCTCAAACCATTTCTGCAGATGATATGCAGCTAATCTTTTATTGACAATATTTCTCTTTTATTTTATTCCTTTTAGCCCTGACCAGATCTTTGGCAAAAAACAAAAAGACAGAAGCAAAAAAGAAGCAGCCAGATTTTGCCGGATTAGGTACTCACATAAAACATGGTGATTTTTTTTTAATTAGCTAAAAACTGCTCAATTCATTGTTCTCATTGTTCCTTTTTGTTGTCTGACACTTTCCAGATGACACTAACAACATTTTTATCAGAGCTAAGCAGAGGATAGGAGTGGCTATCTGAACTCTCCTCAAGAATTACATGGATAGGGTGTTAAAAAGCTTTTATAAATCATAGTTCACTTACTGCATTTCAACTGACATTATATGATTATAAATCTCAGTACATATTAGAAGGGGCCCCACAAGTAGCCAAGGATTCTAGCAATACTCTTGACTTCTGCTTAAATAATCGATGTGAAAGTGGTATACCTGTGGCTTATGACAGGTTAGATTTGTTTAATAGCTATGCTGGAAGTTCTGTGAAGGTTCCCGAGTTCGACAAACACCTGAAGAAGGCTGAAGGATATAACGGCCGAAACGTTGTGGAAATAACAATAAAGATGAAGACAATAGTCCGAAAATCCTTAATGATAAAAATCAACAAGCTTCATCTCAGAAATTTAGACAACTAAATAATATTTACTCTTCAACCTAGTCTCCTTCCTTGTTAAAATACTTAATTTATTGGTAAAAAATAATCATGGAGATTAAAAATCATAAACCAGTAAATGTTATCCAAGAGAAAAAAAATTCCTTTTACTTTTTAAATTATTTGTAAACATTTATTCAAATGGTCAAGTTATTTAGATAAGGTTCAGTTTTTATTCACAATGCCAATTCCCTGGATTTCATAAGTCTATCAGTCTTGCAATGTAAACAGTTGTGAAATAATTCTCATTTGAAGATGGCCCAAGAATGAAACTGGTTGTGATAAAAATTTATAAAAAAATGTTTTTACCAATATTTATGTGTTTACTTTATTCATGTTCTCTTATAGAGAAGTCATTTGGTAAATAAGGGTGATATTTTTGACTGAGGAGGACCTATTATATATACGAAGGTCATTTGGTGCAGACGAGGACCTATTACACATACAAGGATCATTTGGTAAATAAGGGTGATATTTTTGACTGAGGAGGACCTATTATATATACGAGGGTCATTTGGTGCAGACGAGGACCTATTATACATACAAGGATCATTTGGTAAATAAGGGTGATATTTTTGACTGAGGAGGACCTATTATATATATGAGGGTCTTTTGGTGCAGACGAGGACCTATTATACATATGAGGATCATTTGGTAAATAAGGGTGATATTTTTAACTGAGGAGGACCTATTATATAAATAATTGTCATTTGGTAAATAAAGGGAATTTTTTAAACTGAGGAGGGACCTGTTATATATAAGAGGGTCATTTAGTAAATAAGGAATTTTTTTTGAACAAAGTAAATCAAAATTTTTTTTTCTGAATTTTTTTCCCCCAAATAATCTCTGCATTGTTGGGAATCCGTTTATTGCAAAAACCATTTTAATTTGAGGCTATTTAAAATGCCAGCAAATCAAACAGTATGCCCAAGGCTTGAAAAGAGGTCTGTCATCAAATTTTTGAGTGGTCGAGAAGTGCAAATCATGAGAAATGTTCAAAAGAATGTATACAGAGAAGCAGGTTTTACTTTTAAAAAATGTTTACAAATGGACTAAACATGAATTTAACAGTTTAAGCCTGGCTTAAAAAGAGCGTTCATGGTGTGAAAACACATTGACTCTCTGGTAAAGAAAAAGTTGTAGGCTCAGCAGTCAGTTAAGAAGGTAATGCTGACAGTGTTCTTGGATATGAAAGGACCCATCACTATTAATTTCCTTAAAAAAGATACAACTGTAAACAGTACTTCTTATTGCTCACTCATAAACGGATTTATAATTATTAATTCACAATATTTAAATCAACAGAAAAATCACATTCAAAGAATCAAAAGCAAATAACTTTAATCTTAATTATAAATATCTGAGTAAGTCAAATATTTTGACTAAAATTTTACAAAATAGGAATTAAACCATAATAATATAAAAAACAAATTTGACATATTAAGTCAAAATTTAAATAAAACAAATTATCTCAAGTTGAAATATTGTTCAAATTTAAAATTGGATATTTCCCAAATTAAGTAATTAGCAATTTTCAAATCTCTTTTCTAAATCTTCATTGTAATACAACATTGTAAGTTGTTTGGTGTTCTCAGGAGTAAGACTTTCACATTGTTTATTTAGTAAATGTTTATACTGAGAAAATGAATGTTCAACATCTATACTGGTAACAGGCATCCATAAGATCTTATTGGCAATCTGTTCCTGAAGGGGAGATAGATTCTTATTTGTATTCCAAAATGCTGGGATATTAAATGGATTTGGTAGGGCATTTTGGTAATTCACATAAATTTGGAATTCTTCAAGAATATCAGCAGAAGGAACTTTCAAGTCTTTAATAGCTGAAAATCTATCAATGTCATGGCTTATATAGGGTAGCTGTCTAGAATCAAACAGATCAGATACCTTGTAAAAGGTATCATCAAAAGGTGGGCTTCCTGGTATTTATTCAGTTTTGAAAAAGATGTGCTGAACAAATCTTGGAAATTCTAGATAACTCTCTCCCTCTCTGTGTTTTCTAGATCAGACAGAAGACGGTCAGTTTCCACATCAAATGTTGATTTTGATGTACCAGTATGTAAATACTGTTTTACATCCCCCATCATGTTATAAACAACATATGCAAGTAGAGACTTAGTTTCTTCTAAACTTGTTAAAACTGTTAACAAATGGGTGCAGTTCTCATTTATAAAATGCAGATTCAGGCACAAATTATGGTAAGCAGCATGACGTAGTCAACCATTATTTTCTAATTCCAGAATCCTATCTACTACAAGACCATAGTTCTTTTCTTGCTTAAAGAATCTTTCATAGAATTGTACAAAGGATGAATGATATCTGGCTGCATTACACCAGAAATCCTGTCTGGTTGCCACTGACACAGGAGGTAATTTCACTTGTTCCTTCGGCAAGGAACCTTCAAGCCACTTAAGGTATCACTTTTTTCAACTAGCATTTTTAAAAAAGGCTGACTTGATGATAATTAATGAGCTGGGTAATATTATCAAATGCTGGCCAGTGTGAAAATACTTCACCAACAAGATTTAAAATATGGGCTAAGCATAATACATGGTCGCTGTTAATAAAGACATTTGACAACACTTCCTTACGGGCTTTTTTACAATAAGCTTCAGAATCTGTTACAAGAGCAACAATATTTTCAAATGCAATATCCACATGAGTGACAGTTTGGATGTATACCTAACTTAAGGTTTGATGATTGCATTTTCTCAAGGTTACAACGTCAATGAGAAATGATTCCCCACAAATGCTTGCGGTCACATTCAAAATACTCTGGTTACGACAGTCAGTTGTTTCATCAGTTATGATGTTACCAGATTGATTAGAAAGCTTGGCTTTCAGAGAAGCAAAATGAAGAGCAAACAATTTTGGCAGATGAAATTGCTTAACACAATTGACACTTGGAAAACCATCACCTTTCTTATGGTGTTTTAATAGAAATGGCCTCATTTTGTCAATTTTGTGTTGGGGAATGTCAAATAAAGTGCACATTTTTTAAAAATCAAGAACAAAATTATCCCATACTTCTTTACATTTCAAAAGATTGTCTTCTGTTTCAGTTGAGATGACTTTTTCAAGACTTTTTTGTCAAATGAGTTTTTGATTTGATATGATCTTTGATTGTGTCAACCCTAAAAATGTCAACACTATGGAGACAGAATTTGCAAAATAATATATTTTCTTTTGCATAAAAGTCATCAGGAAATTGCTCTACTCTTGCATTAGCATAAATTTTAGAAACTGAGGCAATTTTTTTTTTTTTTTAGATTGGTTTAGTTTGGTTTGGTTTGGTTTTATGGCATATCAACCATTGTAGGTTATTTAATGCCAAATCCATTTTCATACATATAAACAATTATATTTCAAACAATTCAGTTTAGTATAAGTATAGTTTTTTTGTTTAAACTCCGTTAAATATCAAAACAATTCTATTTCAATCAATTTAGTTTAGCATAAGTATGCAGTTTCAATGTCAAAAAACAATTCATTTTCAAGCAATTCAGAGTGACTGGTTCCAAGTATTGTTAAGTATAACTAACAATTCATTTAAATATCAGGCATTCGTTTACAGACAGTTAAATGACCAACAATTCTATTTCTAACAATTCAATTTAGCATTAGTCATTTGTTTGCACACAGTTTAAATAGTCCAACAATTTTATTTGACCCATAGATAGGACCCTATCAGGTGGTTCTATTCTGGGCCAGAGTGGACCTGGAAGCAATGGCAATGAAGTGGTATTTCACATTCCCCAAATCTCCAAGGCTTGAGCCTTGCCATCAGATAGCTTATCGTCATATCCAGGACACTTGTTGTGGGAATCTATGGCCTTTTTGGTTGATTTGGAGTGTTACAACATACAATGAGAAAAACTTCATTTAAAACAAGACAAACAAGGAATATCTAAAATTTAAACAATTTTTATAAAACAACAAAGCGTCAACTTGGATTTGAATGTTCAGAAGTTTCCTTTCACAAGTAGTAAATTTTCAAAGTGATGGAAAGTCAGATGTTAGGAAAAAGGGGGAAAGGAAGAAAATGTTTTTAAAGAGTACTTATTCCTTTTTTCTTTTCTGGTCAGGTAGTGGAACTAGCAGAAAAGTAGTTTCAGCTCTTAACTCGAGGGCGGATGTTACTTCTCGACTGATCACTGTATCAATGTGCTTCCTTGGGTCTCTTTTGTCTTCACTGACCCAGTTCACAGAAATCCTGAGTTTTTGTCTCTCCCCACCGGCTCCAAACTCGTCACTCCACAATCCTTCTCATTTTTGGCGCGACTGCTTCCCATTAGCTACTTTAATTTTTATTATTTTTCTTTTTTTCTGATTTCTAACTGGATGGGTGCATGGAGCTGATGCGTAGTGACACGTTTATACATTTTGTATGTGGCAGCTGACAAGTCAACATCTGGTTGGGAGTTTTATTGTTAATTCCTAAATCCCCACAAATCTTACTCCTCTGCAGAGATACAACCAGTGTATTCTATAGCTCTGGCTGACTGGGAAAAATATGTTTTCATTACCCCTAGTGTATCTATCCTTATTGAAAAATAAAATATTTGTTTTGCAGATTTCCAGACTTTGATGAGAAAACTTAAATCAGGATATAAACTAAAGGTACAAACAGATTTTATGGTTACCAGCAAAACTTAGACGGAGGAGGAGACAAAGAAGGGGAAGAAGGATCCCCAGTGAGTCATCAAAATTTAAGCAGAATGGATTTAACAGATACAGTGCTCTGCCATAATACTCTTCACTAAAGAACATCATGTAAGTAGAAACTTTATCTATCTATCTATCTATCTTGTGTATTCAGACAGCAGATTCTCTTGTAAACTTATTTTATTGAAAACAAGAGAAGGATTTAGCTTTTTATTCAGCTTTTTTTTTTGGCAATTGAGATGTCACAACTGTGGTTGTAGGCAGTTTAAAAAATGTCCAAAGTCTCATCAGAGTATGTGGGTATATATATATATATATATATATGGTTTGGTTTTATGGCATATCAACCACTGTAGGTTATTTAATATTAAATCCTGTTTTTACATATATATTAAATATATGATTTGGTTTGGTTTGGTTTTATGGCATATCAACCATTGTTGCTTAATTAACGCCAAATCCTGTTTTTATATATACATTAAATATATGATTTGCAAACACATTTTGTAGATACGCAGTTAAATGATCAAACAGTTCTGTTTCTAACAATTCGATTGAGCATAAGTCAACAAAGTTAAATGTTTCCAAGTATTGGTATGAATCACTAACAATTCAATCATTCAGTCATTTTTTCTTACACACAGTAAAAATATCAAACAGTTCTATTTTAAATAATTCAATTTTGCATAAGTCATTTGTTTGCACTCAGTTTAAATGTCTATTCTATGCTTGAAACTATCTAGAGAGCCTGCCATATGTATTTACCCAACCCCTCTGCTATAGGCAGGATGTGACAGAAGGTCAGTTTTTAAGCAGAGTATTAGCTAGTTTGAAATAAGAAGTTTTCCTTCTCCAAGATTGGTTGCCTAAGGCTAAAGAACCCAGTATGGCCTACTATTTACCCATAGCTTTGCAAGGACAAGGGATGGAACCACGGGTTCCCAAAGGCATTAGTACAAAGTGTAACTCAAACAGCCTTATCTAGGTTTGAAATTGGGCATTAATGATTACATTATGTGCACCTCCGTGACAATCAATGGCTTTTGAGTTCTGTCCAGGAACAACCACCTGTTAGACACTGATACAATATCACATATTTTCACCATAAGTTATAATTAAATCACTTTTTTTTAAAGAAGTTGACAATTCAATGAGTTTGTCAGGGTCTTTTATCATTCACTTAACCAAAAGAAAACTGATAATAGCATTAGGAACTTTTACTAAATCCTTTTCCTTTCACCTGTCAAATTTTACCAACTGAGCATTTTCCCCTAGTTGGTCTGAGGTTTGGTTTGGTTTCTTTGTTTAATTGTATATCAACTCTTGTGGGTTATTTAATGCCAAAGCCATCCTTGTAATAAAACAATAATGGTACTATTCATCCCACAGCTGAGGAGACAATAGGGTTCATAGCCTTCCCGTGGGTATTATTCCAAAAGTGAACATAAAAATATGATGGGAGCTCAAACTTGCAAACTACAATGTCGCAGTCTGACACATTCACCATTATGCCATGGAGACTTCCCTCTGTTGGTCTTCTTAATACTCATCATCATCATCATGACATGCCGCAAGCACGGATATCCCTGACCCTCTCTCTCCACTTCTCCCTATCGTTCATCGCCTCTGGTAGGTCTTCAGGGCCACATCCCGTATCCTCACATAGCTGCTGGATGTATGTTCGAGCTGGTCGTCCTGCTTTTGCCCGGCCATATGTGGGGGTCCATAGGAGTACATCACTTATGAGCTCGTCCCTGCTTCTCCAGCAGTGTCCTGCATGTCTGGTTCGTCTAACTTGGATAGTTTTCGTGATGGGAGGCAGGTGGCCGTATAGTTGGTGCCTTGTAGGGTGTTGCCGCCGGGACATGTTCAATATTGCACGCAACATTCTTGTGTAATTGGCATCTAGGCTTCTTACTACTAAAATAGTAATATAATCCTTACAAGCATCTGTACTGTGAGTCAGCTATTTTGCCAGGGTGTTTTGAGTTTTTTTCGGGAGGTGGGAGTCGTCCATTAAATTTGTTGGGATACAAATTGGGGAGGAGTAAATATAGTTTATGCCGTATAAATCAGCATACAAAAATCAGTTTGTATCTGTTAGGGATCAGACCTAGCGAAAAAAATATCAAAGTTATTCCCCCTGAGGGATACAAAAGGAGTTGCTTCCCATGAACAGTGCAAGGTGGGATTTGTAGGGACCGGAAGCAACACTCAGATGAGGGACAGAAAACAGAAACTTGAAAAATTGGCCATGACACATGGATGTACATTTGATAGGTACACACAAAGTTAAAACAGCTTCTTTTCCTAGTCAATAGACACATGTCTCAGCCTGTAGTGAAATAAACCTAATAGTTTTATTGTACACCATGAGTCCGTCTCTTTTCAGGTTTGTTTACATATTTACTTTGTTCATAAAAACATAAGAGTATCGCAGTGGGGAGACGTACTTAGTGCAACAGTTATCATCATACGTAATGAAATCAGCGATCTGACTTCAAATCCTGGACAATGCTGTTAGCATTCCTGTTCACACTAATGCTCTTATTGAAAAGCCTCCACAGGGAAGTGATTAATGTGCTGTACTGCAACATTATAGGAAGCATGATCAAATTTCAGTAATGCTATTACGTTCACTTTTGGATTAATCCCTTTGCGAAAGGTATGAACCCTTTTATACCTTCTGCTATTGGTTAAATAGTACCACTGCCGTTTTTCTACATAAATGGTTTTGGCATCAAATAGCCCATGAATGTTGATATGCAATTAAACAAAAAAATCTATCCTGTTGATTTGGGTTTTCTGGTTTGGTTTGGTTTGATATCATTATTGGTTATTTGATGCCAAATCCTCTTTTTGCATATCTATTAAATATATGATTTGTAAATACATTTTATAGATACACACAGTTAAATGATCAAACAGTTCTATTTCTAACAATTCAATTTAGTATAATTCAACAAAGTTAAATGGTTCCAAGTATTGCTGTGTATCATTAACAATTCTATTAAACATCAGTCATTTGTTTACACATTGTTAAATGTAAATACAGTTCTATTTCAAATAATTTGCTTTAACATAAGTCATTTGTTTGCACTCAGTTTAAATGTCAAACACTTCTATTTGACCCTGAGACAGGACCCTTTCTGGTGCTACCACTCTAGATCAGAGTGGACGAAGGAGTGATGGCAATAAAGGGGTTCTCCGCATTCTCAAAAGCTCCAGCATTACTGAAGCCTCACCATCAGATTGTTTAATGTCATATCTAGGACACTCGCTAGATGGGGAGATGCAGTCAGTGTATTTGAGATTAGATTTTCTGAAACAGTGTATGATAACAAATGTTACAACAGTACATGAGAATATATTAATTTTAACTATAATTTTAAAATAGAGTTTAGGTTTGTCAAAATATTTATGTTGTGGGATCATATTTAAACATAAACTGTATATGTAATGGGATATCATGAGCTGGATATTTTTCAGTTGTTTAACTATGTATGGTTTCTTCAAAAGAAAAAGTGTAAAATATTCATTTGAAAAAAAAAAGATATTGACCGACATGATAGTTTTTGAAACCAACACTTGGGGAATGGTCAAAGACAAGCTATTTGTCCATTCCTTTCTTCATTGGTTTGGTTTGGTTGGGTTTTATTGCATATCAACTCTTGTAGGTTATTTTATGCCAAATCCTCTTTATGCATATATATTAAATATATAGAATTTGGTTTGGTTGGGTTTTATGGCATATCAACCCTTGTAGGTTATTTAATGCTAAATCCTCTTTATACATATATATTGAATATATAGGACTTGGTTTGGTTGAGTTTTATTGCATATCAACCCTTGTAGATTATTTTATGCCAAATCCTCTTTATGCATATATATTAAATATATAGGATTTTGTTTGGTTGGGTTTTATTGCATATGAACCCTTGTAGATTATTTCATGCCAAATCCTCTTTATGCATATATATTAAGTATATAGGATTTTGTTTGGTTCGGTTTTATTGCATATGAACCCTTGTAGATTATTTTATGCCAAATCCCCTTTCTGCATATATATTAAATATATAGGATTTGGTATGGTTGGGTTTTATTGCATATCAACCCTTGTTGGTTATTTTATGCCAAATCCTCTTTATGCATATATATTAAATATATAGGATTTGGTATGGTTTGGTTTTATTGCATATCAACCCTTGTAGATTATTTTATGCCAAATCCTCTTTATACGTATATATTAAATATAGTTTGGTTGGGTTTTATTGCATATCAACCGTTGTAGATAATTTTATGCCAAATCCCCTTTCTGCATATATATTAAATATATAGGATTTGGTATAGCTGGGTTTTATTGCATATCAACCCTTGTTGGTTATTTTATGCCAAATCCTCTTTATACATATATATTAAATATATAGGATTTGGTATGGTTGGGTTTTATTGCATATCAACCCTTGTTGGTTATTTTATGCCAAATCCTCTTTATACGTATATATTAAATAAAGTTTGGTTGGGTTTTATTGCATATCAACCCTTGTAGATTATTTTATGCCAAATCCCCTTTCTGCATATATATTAAATATATAGGATTTTGTTTGGTTGGGTTTTATTGCATATGAACCCTTGTAGATTATTTCATGCCAAATCCTCTTTATGCATATATATTAAGTATATAGGATTTTGTTTGGTTCGGTTTTATTGCATATGAACCCTTGTAGATTATTTTATGCCAAATCCCCTTTCTGCATATATATTAAATATATAGGATTTGGTATGTTTGGGTTTTATTGCATATCAACCCTTGTTGGTTATTTTATGCCAAATCCTCTTTATATGTATATATTAAATATAGTTTGGTTTGGTTTTATTGCATATCAACCCTTGTAGATTATTTTATACTAAATCCCCTTTCTGCATATATATTAAATATATAGGATTTGGTATGGTTGGGTTTTATTGCATATCAACCATTGTAGGTTATTTTATGCCAAATCCTCTTTATGCATATATATTAAACATATAATTAGTAAACACATTTTGTAGATAATATTTTAAAATGAACCTGAGCTCATTTGTTTTGCAAACAGTTAAATGATTTCAAATATTGCCATATAGCAGTAACAATTTAACATCAGTCATTTGTTTGCACACATTTAAATGAATATCATCATCATCATTATATCATGCGGCTAGCATGGATATCCCAGACCCTCTCTCTCCACGTCTCCCTATCATTCATCGCCTCTGGCAGGTCTTCAGGGTTACATCCCGTATCATCACATAGCTGCTTTATGAATGTTTGAGCTGGTCGTCCTGCTTTTGATTGGCCATATGCGGTGGTCCACAGGAGTACATCACTTACAATCTCGTCCTTGCTTCTCCAGCAGTGTCTGGCATGTCTGGTTCGTCTAGCTTGTATAGTTTTCGTGATAGGTGGTAGGTGACCGTATAGTTGGCACCTTGTGGGGTGTTGCTGCCAGGACTTGTTCAATATTGCTCGCAACATTCTTATATAAATGCCGTCGAGCTTCTTCTCAGGTAATTGCTCTTCTAAATTAGAACTAATTTATTTACACACTAGTATTTCTAATGGTTTCAAGCATTGCTGTTATATAATTGCGGAAGGATTTTTTTTATATTATCATTTTTTGTTTTATATATCTTATCTTTTGGTTTAGTAAGGCTTAGAACCTTTCGGGTTACTGCATGGGTAGGTGCAGACATTAACGCAGGTGTTCATGTGCGCGTGGGGAGGATGTGACAATCACAGATGTCAAAATAAAACCCCCAGATAGGAAATGGGACTGGGGATGTGAATGACGTCATGCCTGGAAGTGATAGGCTGGGATTCTTAGTGATTTTGAAAAAAAGCAGTGAGTTGAGATTTGAACTTGGACGAAGTGAGTTGATTTTTCGGACCTGGGCGAGGCCAGTCCAGTTTGTGGACTGCGGGGTGCGCAAGCGTGTTGGTTGAGTGAGTTGAGAGCTGACGATGGACAAACAGTCAGCATAGAAAAATTGTGTCTCTCTCTCCTCGTGTCAAATACCTAAGCTTAAAGAAGGTAATAAAAGTTTTGTACCTGAACCAAGAGAGTCGTCAGTGTTTCGTATTTTTCAGATTCCTACGCGTATAAACATTCTATGAACATTATGAACATTTCACATATTCGTATCTTGGTCCTATTTTGGTGAATATGTTACATTGCTATGTAACACTAACAATTCAATTTAGGCACACAGTTAAAGAGTTTCAAGTATTGTTAATCAACATTAATAATTCTATTCAACATTACTCATTCATTTGCACACAGTTAAATTGTTCCACGTATTGCTATGTATCACTAACAATTTAATTAAACATTAGTTATTTGTTTACACTCAGTTAAATGATCAAACAGTTCTATTTCAAACAATTCAATTTAGTATAAGTCATTTGTTTGCACACAGTTTAAATATCAAAGAGTTCTATTTGACCCATAGACAGGACCCTATCATGTGCTATTACTCTGGGTCAGTGAACCTGGGAACAATGGCAGTGAAGGGGTACTCTGCATTCCCCAAAGCTCCAGCATTACTGGTGCCTCAGCATCAGATCATTTAGTGTCATATCCAGGACACTCATTGGGGGAATCTTATCTCTCTGTAGAAATGCAGTTGGTGTATTCTTCAGCCCAAGCCAACTGGACCTTTCCAGATCGTCTAATTAATTGATTTTAACAGCATATCAACTCATCTAGGGTTATTTTATGCCTAAAGGTTAAAGAATTGCATTCATTATATGTTCATATTTCGATTTTTTTATATTTGCTTCTTAAGAGGTTTTTTTAAAATTTTGAACATGGTCCAATACGAATAATTTTTAAGCAGATCAATTTAACTGAAATATAAATACTACCACTCCAGGTCAGAATATATGAGGGAGTAATGTCAATGAAAAGATACTCCACACTCCCCAGGGCCCCATAAATGGAGCTACACTATTAGACACAATTTAGCATCATAACCAGGACACTCTTTTTAGAGGGAGAGAGGGGTCTTACCCATCAGTAGGGGGATACATCATCATATTCTAAACCCTGCCAACAGGGCTAACTTTCCTTTCTGTTAATGTAGATGATCTGAAACAATGTTATTTTTCTCACTGTATCTCTTGTAGTTTCCATGGAAATAAAGAAGAGGCATTTCTTTCTGAGTGCCCTTCATATATCTAAGTGTCAAGAGCCTGTCTGAGTAAGTAGAGAATGCTTATCTTTCAACCAGCCATACAAAGAGGAGATAAAGTATCTGGCTAAATGTAAGAATATAAAATGAAGAAGAGCCAAAAATAGTTATGTGGTGAATAAGCATATGGTTCAAGTATTAACTGTAAATTCACTCTGCAAATGGTTGATTCATCATTATACAGTGTGTCTACAAAGGAAAATAGACAGTTTCAATAATTCATTTAAAAGATATTGTAGGGAGACAATAAATAATTATCTCCCTTAGAGAATGGCCATGTCTGTTGGGTCCCTCACATTACACTCCCAGAAATTCATTCTAGTCCTCCTTTGCTTTTGTTTTTTGTACAGGATAGACCTTGTCTCTTGTCCTGCCATTGAACAGTAATATCAATGTGGCTATGATTAGTTTACTGTCCATCATTATAAAGTAAACCTTCCATTACTCCAACGCTGTTAGAATCCCATTGATGGATCAGATAGATCTGTTTAAAAATTATTGTATTCAATAAGATTATGTGTAAAAAAGACCTCTCAAGAAACAACACAAAAATGTAAATATGAATGTGATTCCCAAGCCTCGAGACATAAAATAACCCTGGACAAGTTGATATGTCATTAAGATCAATCAATCAATCAAGCTTTTTACAATTTTTGTACCCATTCAACATACTGCTTGTTCAAAGAACAGTATGTGCAGATTTCTAGCTGTTGTAACATGTTTGTATATTTTTTTAATACTACTTGCATATATATATATATATATATATATATCATGTATATGTAAAATGATTCTGTTTGTGCAAATCAGCTTACCTTATCTTTCCATCTGTTTATATAGTGTTAGTATATCATGAACTAGTCCATTGGCCTATTGGGTAGAGTGTTCACCAATAGCTCTGGACACCATTGTTCAATCCCAGGTTGAGTCATGCCAAAGACTCAAAAAAATGATGCTTGATGCTTCCTTGCTTAACACTTTGCATTATTAAGTAGGAATCAAGGGTAAAGTAGAGCAATCCAGGGAAAGGAGTAGCACTCTCCCCTGCACCTTGGTGTAGTAGCTTATGAAAAGGGAGACTTTGGATCGCCTTCGACGAGGGTTGCCAACTTTCCTTTTTACCATATTATGGATATACTAATGCTAATTTTTGCCCATGATAAGTGGGGATTTGACTTAATATCTTACTTACAACCAAGCATCGCAATGATAAGTTATTGACACTTACAAAGTATAATTTTATCAAAGAACACTTGAAGTTTATTATTAATGCTTTCAGTAGCACCATGTGTTTCAGTGACAATCAGGGTGTCAAAAACTATACTTTTCTTCTTATACTCTTCTGTAATGTTGGTTAGTTATTTAGTTGGTTATTTTGTTTAATGGCATATCAACCCTTGTGGGCTATTCAATTCCAACTTTTGTTTTTGTATATATGATTTGTAAGTAAATAGTTTATAAATGAATATTTTTGCTGTTAAATGAATTGTGGTCAAAGTCTTATTTCTTTTGATGTGGTTGACCCTCAGCCACTGCATTCTTGCGCCTATAAGATGAAAAAAGTTGAGTATTTTTTTTCCATAAGAGCAATTTGAAGAATACAGTTGGGACTTAATCATATCGGTGCTAGGGCTTAATATGACCAGCCAATTGATCAGCTCGGGCTGCTTCGATTGCCTGTCTACCCCAAGTGGAGTGTTTCAGGTCATATGACAACTTAGTACCACTCAACCACCAGGATCCCGTCTTCAGGTATTGCAGGTCAACACTTACAGTCAAAAGGTGGCTCAGCAGATAGGGTTTTACTCCTCTGCAGAGGTGGAGTCAGCTGACAGAGTGGTATCATGCTGGAATGAAAGATCTAAAAGTTTGTGTCCCTCATCTTTTTGTGATTCTCAAACAATAGACATTTGATACCCAAATGAGGAATTATAAAACTAAGGGGTGGAATTTTAGCCAAGGAAAGAAATCCAGTTATCTGTATAAGTTATATATATATTTACTCAACCCCTGAATCATGGGCAGGATGTGACACAAGGTCAATTTTGGATTTTTTTTAAAGTAATATTTATACCTGAGTTGTAGGTTCAGCTCAACAGCACACTCTGTCCAAATAACAACCACATGTTTTTTACTTAAAAAATATAATATAAATGATTTTATCATAGGAATGCATTGGAAAAGGTTTCTACTGTAGGAATGCCATAAAATGTTCTCCAGTCCAGTTGTTGGGACGGAAGAATACACCAACTGCATCTGTGCAGAGGAGTGTCCTGGATATGACAGTAAACAATCTGATGGTGAGTCTTGAGTTCTGGAGCTTTGGGGAATATCGAGTACTCCTTCATTGCCTTTGCTCTCAAGTTCACTCTGGCCTGGAGTGGTAGCACCTGATAGGGTCCTGTCTCTGAGTCAAATAGAACTGTTTGATATTTGATGACTTATGCTAAATTGAATTGTTAGAAATTGAACTTTTTGACCATTTAACAGTATGCAAACAAATGACCATCTAATTGAATGGCTTTTGATACATTGCAATACTTGGAACCATTTAACTATGTGCAAACAGATGAGTAATGTTGAATAAAATTATTAGTGCTAAATAGCAATACATGAAACGCTTTAACTGTGTACGAAAATTGAATTGTTGGTATTACATAGCAATTCTTGTAACTATTTGACTGTTTGCAAATGAATGAATAGTGTTGAATAGAATTAGTATTAAATAGTAGTACTTGAAAACATTTCACTATGTGCAGACAAATGATTAATGTTGAATAGAATTATTTGTATTAGATAGCAAGAATTGAAACCATTTAACTGTGTGCAAAAAAAACATTTGGCATTAACTGATAAACATGGGTTGATAGACAATATCAACCCATGGTGTAATTAGGAGGTGCCCATGGTGTAATGGTTATTGTCGTAGGAAATGGACATGGCGACATGAGTTCAAATCCTGGACGAGACTGATTGCATTTCACATAGCACTAATACCCTTGGGAAAGGTATGAATCCAATTATTCTCCCTCCAGCTATGGGTAAATAGTAGGGCAGACTAGGTTCTTCAGCCTTGGTGAGGCAACTAGTCTAGGAAAAGGAAAACTCTGAATTCAAACCTGTTAAACTCCGCTTAAAAATTGACCTTGTGTCATATCCTGCCCGAGCAGAGGGGTTGGTAAATATGATAGGATAAAACCCAACCAAACCAATCCTTCCGCCATGAATAGAATGGGACACAAGGTGAAGTACAGTTGCTTTAAATTCATGGTTTTCCTTTTCATAGATTGGTTGCCTAACCAAGGCTAAGGGGGTGTCCCTGTGATGTAATGGTTAAAGCGATGGACTGCAGAATTGTAGTATGCAAATTTGAACTCCAGTTGCGCTATTACGTTCACTTTTGGACAAATATCCTTGAAAAAGGTATTAACCCCCTTATCCTCCTATCTATGGGTTAAATAGTGCCACTACTGTCCTTCAAAAAGGATGGATTTGGCATTAAATAATTCAGGAAGGTTGATATGCCATTAAATAACAAACAAACAAACAAAGCTAAAACCCCGACTGCTCTAATAGAAACAGCCTCATCCAAGATTTGAACTCAAGTTGCTGTTTTCATTTCCCCTGACAATAACCATTATGCTAAGCACAACTTATAAGCATAATGGTTTAATTTCTTTGATTAATGGCATATTAACCTTCATGGATTATTTAATACCAAAGTCAGCCTTGTAAAAGAACAGTAGTGGTACTATTTAACCTAGAGCTAGTGGGGATAAGATAGGTTTGTACCTTTCCTAAGGGCAGTATAATGGTAAAAGTATTACTAGATGCTAATTCAAAATGGGGAGAATTGGAAAAAGCTAGGATTGCAAAGAAAGGAATGTGACGTGAATTCTGGGAAACACTGGCTAAATACTAAATCAAATGGAGAGACGTGTAGGTTGGGAGACTATGCTTCACCAAGCTTCCAAATGTGGAGGGCCTGACTACTTGAAAACCAGCACTTAAAATCCTGGCTATCTACTTAATATTTACTAAGCTTGACTTCATACATCCAAAAAAGAAGGAAGACTATGTTTCACCAGTTTTCTGAATGGGAAGAACTAGTAAACTAGCATGCAAATTACTTTTTCTTTTCTTTTTTTTTTTTAAACCTGGAGCCAAACACTTCACACTAGCAAGTGTAAAGTTTGATCCTATCTCATTTGTTAAGTAAGTCTATCTAAGCTGGTTTTCAAAATAGGCAGGCTCTCCCTACTCAGAAGATTGGTGCAACACAGTCTTCCTCCATCTTTGCTCAATTTGATTTACTATTATACCTGTAGTTCTCAGAGTTTTGGATCATGTTTCTCACTTTACAATCTAATACATAATAAAAAATAAGTTTCATGAATAGGTAGGCAGACCCTCCCCATTTGAAACATTAATGCAACACAGTCTCCCTACTTCTTCTCTTCATTGCCATCGCTCCCAGGTCCACTCTGGCCTGGAGTGGTAATACCTGATAGGCTCCTATCTATGGGCCAAATAAAGCTCTTTGACATTTAAACTGTGTGCAAACAAATGACTTATGTGAAATTGAATTGTTAGAAATAGAACTGTTTGATGATTCAACTGTGTGTAAAAAAATGACTGATGTTTAATTGAATTGTTATTGATACATAACAATACTTGGAACCATTTAACTTTGTTGATGTATGCTAAATTGAATTGTTAGAAATAGAACTATTTGTTCATTTAACTGTGTGTATCAACAAAATGTGTTGACAAATCATATATTTAATATATGTGTAAAAACAGGATTTGACATTAAATAATAATGGTTGATATGCTATAAAACCAAACCAAACCAAACCAACTTCTGCTCCTCCCCATTTTAATTAGTACTTGGCCAAAGATTTTTAAAGTCTCAAGGAAAGACTGGTAGGCTAGTGCCATAACCACTTGACTAGCCACAAAACATTCTTGATAAGATAGATTCCAATTTCTATTTCCCTTTGAAGATTTAGAAAAAATATAAAAATAAATCCTAGGTTTTTTCAGCTTTCAAAATTATCATCAAATGAAAAGTTATACTTTTTAGTTAAACAAATTTAAGATTCCTGAATAGAAAACAAACATTTTATATGATTTTTTTTTCATTATTTTTTTGAATGCTGTGATGGAAGTAGAATTAAAATATCATTCTAATTTTAAACTTAGTGAAAAATACATTATCATTTACTTGAGAATATTGTTTACCTTTTGTACAGTTCTGCTGTCATAACATATCAAAAACAAAAGATAATGCCAATGAGATCCTTGAATAAAAATGACTAAGAGGAAAAGGCAGAGGGGACAGTCATATTTATGTCAAATGATGAAAAAAAAAGAAAAGAAAATACCAATCTACTTATATGTGAAATACAGTGTGAGATTATATTCACACACACACACACACACATACATATCTATATATATATGTATATATATATTTTTATCAACCCCTCCACTCAGGCAGGATATGACACAAGGTCAATTTTTAAGTGGAGTTTAACAGGTTTGAATTCAGAGTTTTCTTTCTCCTAGACTAGTTGGCTCACCAAGGCTGAAGAAGCCAGTCTGCCCTACTATTTACCCTTAGCTGGAGGGAGAATAATTGGATTCATACCTTTCCCAAGAGTGCTATGTGAAATGCAATCAGTCTCATCCAGGATTTGAACTCGTGTCGCCGTTTCCATTTCCTACGATGATAACCATTACACCATGGGCACCTATATAAGTTGTTGGCTGACCATAGTCAAGGGTAAACCGAAGACTCCCTTTTCAATAGCTTCTACTCCAAGGTGTAGGGAAGAGCACTACTCCTTTCTCTGGATTGCTCCACTTACCCTAAATATGTACCTTATAATGCTGTCTTAAACAAGGAGACATCAAGTACCATTTTTTTTAGTTTTTGATATAACTTGACCTGGAAATGAATACTGCTCTTCCAGACTATTGGCCCACACTCTAAACATTATGCCAATGGGCTGGTTAATATATATATATATATATATATATCTGGGAATCCATTATAACAAGCGCTGATGATTATTGTGATGTTTATACTTAGGAACGAGGGAAGAATTCTAAACATTCCTTAGTTATTCCTATTATATAAAAAATTTGGTTGATTAAAAAATAACATGCAGTACTAAAGCAGACACCACATTCAATTTCGAATTGGACTGGAAATTGCTTTATTCACAAAGTTACTGCATTTTTAGTATATTGCTCTAATAAAAGTCTTCCTATGATGCACTGCTTTTACTAGGTGATGGTTACAATCATATATTGCTATAACCGGAAAAAGGTTACTGAATGAAAAATAACCAAAATGGATTTTATCATTAAGGGTTTTTGGACTATTGTCTTCATCTTTATTGTTATTTCAACTATGTTTCAGCTGATATGTCCTCTGGCCTTCTTCAGGTGTTTGTCGAACTCAGGAACCTACACGGAACTTAGAACTACGTCCTTTATTGAATCTACGGGGGTCGCCTGTTCTGATTCTGTTAGCCATAACCGGGTACAAGTGTTAAGTATTCCTGTATTGTTACTCGCCTGTTAAGGAATAGTCAATACTCAATAAAGATGAAGACAATAGTCTGAAAACCCTTAATGATAAAAATCATCAAGCTTCGTCTCAGAAATTTCAACAACTAACCAAAATGGAAATCTTTATAACATTAACAAAATACAATACTTGCCAACAGTGTGAAGAAGGTACCTACCTGCTAGTGGTGACTACTTTGTCAGCATAAATCACCCCCCTCACAATAGTGAAGAATAGGACACACTGATTAATATTCACTGGTAGGGTATATAACATATATACAATAAAAACAGAGGTACTTGTAGTGTAGGAAATGAATTCAATAATCCAAGTTCAAATCCTGAACAAGGTTGTTTGCTTTTCACATAAGATTAATACCCTTGGGGAAAGCCATGAATCCAATTATTCTCGCTCCAGCTATGGGTAAATAGTAGGGCAGACAGTACTCTTCAAACTTGGTATAGCAAACAGTCCAGGAGAAGGAAAACTCTGAATTCAAACCTGCTTAAAAATTGATCATGTGTCACATCTTGCTTATACAGGGGAGGGAGGTTTATATATATATATATATATATATATATATATATATATATATATATATATAGAGATAGATAAATCATGAACATTTCTATTCAATCATGATGAGAAATATATGTATCTATATCGTAGGTGACAGTAAATGAAGTGAGATAGGAAAAGCACCTTGAGGGCTTAACGAGAAGCTGCCAGCCAAAAAGAAAGACTTACAGAAAAAACACTTTTATGAGGATCATTAAATAAGTTTCCAGACTTTTTTTGTATGGGCACTTTTATTGATAGTACACACATGAAACTCAAGTTCCCTTTGAAGTAATCTCCTCTGGCTGTAATGCACTTGTTGTACCATTCCAACAACTTCTGGAAGGCCCCATGGAAGTCCTCTTGTGTGAGCGTGTCAATGACCTTTGTCACAGCCTCTTTCATCTCTTCAATTGTCTCATAATGACAGCCTCTGAGCTTATGGAATAAGCAAAAGTAACAGGGAGCTAGGTCTGGACTATAGGGAGGCTGAGGAACTGTCTTGATGCCCATCTTGGTCAAATAGTCTGTGATAAGGATGGAGTTGTGGACTGGTGCATTGTCCTGGTGGAAATACCACTGACCTGATTTGAAGAGTGCTGGCCTCTTCCCAAGGAATCTCTTCCTGAACTCCCTTAAAACCTCAACATAGTAACCCTAACCCTTTGGCCAATCAACTCTGGTGTATTGACTTCCTTACTCCTCCCACACTTCTCATCATCCCTCACAGACTCCCTGCCTTCCTTAAATCTCTTATGCCACTCAAAAACTGATGCTCGATTCATGCAAGATGGTCAAAAGGCAGTCTGAAGCATTCCATACGTTTCTGTGGCATTTTTTCCAAGTTTAAAACACAATTTTATTGCATATCGTTCTTCTAAAGTGTCCTCACGTCCAGATTGCATTTTTGAAATTCACCATCTGTGACAATCAGGCTATAGTAGGGTGTATTTCAATTGCTGCTGTAGCTATTCATTTGAATCTGAAATCATAGAAGATTTGTCAGTCATCTCATAAGATGTATAGCAATAACATACAGAATTTTCAAGAGTCTACGACAATTTTTAAATGCCTGTACAAAAAAGTCTGGAAACATATTGAATGCCCCACGTATAACATTTTGTTGTCCATTTCACTATATATATATGTATATATATATATATATATATATATATATATAATGAAATGTAATATGAATCGTTAATTTCAATAACTCGGTTAATTTTTTCAGTCATACATTTTTAACTTAGTTAATTTTTTCAGTCATACTTTTTTTTAACAAAAAGTTCGTATGATGATTTGTTAATGACTTTTCTTTGATTTATGGCATATCAACCTTCGTGGGTAATTTAATGCTAAATCTATTCTAGTAGAAAAACAGCAGTTGATACTATTCAACCCAGAGCGGGGAGAATAAGGGGGTTTATACCTTTTGCTAAGTATTTCAGCCTCATTAGCTTACGGACAGAAGGTTGTTCACCTGATCCCCGGGGCCTTCCTGCATCCGGCTATACTTGCTTGTATAGTTAAGCGCCCCAATAGGTGAAAGCCAATGGGACCAAGCATTTTTTTTAATCAGTTGAATATGTCTCGATTCGTGCCTGGCTCCCCACTATAAAACGACCTTGTGTCATATTTTCGACTTGGTGGGAAGTCGGTTAAATACATTCATATCTTTTGCAAGGGTATTAATCTGAAAGTAAACATGACAGCGTGACCAGAATTCGAACTCGCATACTTCGAGACAATTACGCCACTCAGACTCCCCCTCAAGTTGCCTTTAGGAAGACATGGATCTGTCTTAGGTTCGGTTATGTTGTTGCTAGGTACTACAAATAACCACTCAATGTTGTTTTTTTTTTTAATGAACCAATTTATTGAGTAAAAATTGAAACTTGACAATTTTACTCTTTCTTTCTTTAATAGACAACAGGGGCATCTAAATCCTTTTACGTTCTTATAAATCTTTCTGTAGTAACATGCGCGCAGCTATCTCGTTCTTCGTTTTCAGAAATTGAGTGAAATTCGTCTAGTTACATATACTGGATATTAAAAAAGCAGTTTTTTGTTTGACAGACATAAGTGTCCATTATGACTACTTTATTTTCCTCAATTTTGTCTGGTAACGTCAGGAGAAGGGAGAGAAAGAATTATTAAAATTGGCGCGAATTTAGTAATAACTTGATATTTTAGAAAGGGAGTGAATGGTTTATGTTGTCCAATCAACGTCTTTGTTTTACCTACTATTAGAAGACGGCAGAGTATAAATCTGTTCGCTCAAAATTCTTAATATCCTTTTCGCTAGAGTTTACTTTTTATCTTCTTTTAATCAGTCTGTTCATGTAGCACCTACTTTGCAGAGCCGTAGTTATTGCTCGGCGCTTGAAGCACCCCAAATGGGGTTTGTCGACGGGACTAAGCTTTTTTGAATGGTTACATATAAGTCTCAATTCGTGCGTGGTTCCCCACTATAAAACGACCTTGTGTCAAATACTCACTTGATGAGAAGCCAGTTAAATCACTTCATCTACCTGAACTTATGACACCCAGTTATATTTAAACTGACAAGCATACAATTAAACCGAGGTTTGGTTTCCCAATTTTTTTACTTGATGCACCCCTTGTAACAAAACTTAACTTCCATTCGCTCCCCAATAAATTTATTGAATATTAAATTACTAAACATAACTAATTTACCGGCGTTTAATATAATTTACATGAGAAAAGAATCAAACTATAAATGCAAATGAATCTTAATTCTTGAATTATTTTTAATAAAAGGGATTTTTACTGGGAAAGAAGATAGACAATGGGATCGCTAATATTAGGTTTAAGCCGCGAATCCCTGCGTTCTATATTCAAAGTGTTACTCTGATTTGTAATAAATGAACTTGGGGAAAGCTAATAAAATGGGCTCAACAGTTGCCCAAAGTTTGGAATGCTTTGCAAAGTTATTTCGTTCATCCAGTAATATCCAGTTTATAAATGCAAACTAGTAAATTCACCCTGCCAAAATTTTATTCACCTCCCTGGCGTCTGTATGAAATCACTTTGAGAATCCTAAGTTAGGCTATACAATTTAAATTTTACACTAAAAATCTTATTTCTCTGAACAATTACTTTTCAATGGACACAATACAGCAGAGTATTTGCTTTTATTAGAACGGTAAAAAGTTTTTTTTCTTTCTTTTACTTCCTAAAGAAAACAGTTTCATAAATGGAACATGAGCTATTTTGTATACATTATAATATAAATATTTCATTCATTGTTTTTATCACGTGTCAGAATGTTTACTTTTAATAACTCCCTTGCTGCTGACCCATTCTTTCAGTTAAAAGGGTAAAGTCGACTAAAATGACAGTAAATTTGGACTTTGCGCATGCTTTAAGAAAACTTAATACTACTTCAATAATAACAGCAAGAGAAAGATTTGAAATAAAAATTTAATATGAAAAGGACACTAATGTATTAGTCACTTCAAATTTTGAATTCACAAATGTGTGGAAGGTGACGTTAGCAACTTCTATCCATAAAATCCTACTTGCTACTGAAATCGTTGCACTATGTGACTGATGGGATGTGTGGTAGCGGCCCTATACACTACAAGTAGTCTGTTATCATCCTCATCACCACCACCATGTAAGTGTGTGTGTATATATATATATATATATATATATATATATATATATATATATATATATATATATATATAATTGCTTAAAAACTAAAAACAAAGTTCTTAATTTCTAATTGATTTTATCTTGTCTTAGAAGATGTTTTTGAGTTTGGTTCACCGTTTCGACGGAATAAAAATTGTATGAAACTTGAGGAATCTTGGAAGACAAAGTCAACAAAAATATTGTTGAAAAGAAATTGGTGGTTTTTAATGAAATAAACTTAAGAGAAACAGTTTCCCCCCCTCTCTCTCTCTCCTTCATTTATTTTTATATATATATATATATATATATATATATATATATATATTTGTTAAGTAGTTCTTTACTTCCTAAATAAATGAAATATCACTTAGGCAAAGATAAAGGGAGAGAAAAACTTATATGTATTTATATAGACAGGAGAAATGTGAGAGGTAGCAGGAACGGAAAATACCGAAGTTTGCCGAAAAGCAAGTGTTGTAGTTGACGTCATCGCGGGCAAACAGGCTAGAATAAAATGGTGTTTGCGCACTCGTGTGTTTCAATCCTCGTAGTCATTGAATCTGTCATGATGGACAGCATAAGCAAGCAAGAAGAGGTACTCCGGACTTATCTTAGTCCTTGGGAAGGATGGATAATGCAAATCCAAAGCCTTCTAGTTTGGGAAAGACCCAGATGGAGCATTCTATGTTTTATTGCCCTTCATTTATTGTTTTGGTAGGTGAAAATTTCATTTTTTGTTTTTGTTTATATACAGAAGAAAAAATGTCAATGACGACTGTCGGGCCAAGTGCTTTTTTTTGTTGTTGTTTAATGTTACTCATCATTGTTTTATTATTTTAGATAATTTTTCGAAAAAAATTACTATATTATTTTTTTTATTCTTTTATCCTAATTAAATTCATTGATTATTTTTTTAGTTTAAGTCGACTGTTTATGAACATTTTTTATGACTAATCTTATCTTTTGTCTTAAAATAAAAAAATTGTAATAAAAACGATTTTGTTTTAACTTCTTTGTTTCATAAATTGTCTTATTTTTCTTCGAATATCTTTTGAAGTATTTCTTTAACTATCAATTTGTTGAAATAAAACGTAAACAATAAACATTTTTGTCAAATGAGCCTGACTAGTTTTGATCAATATGGCTTTAAAGTCATATTAAGGGATATTTGTTATAGATTAGGGGAAAAAAGTATTATATATTTTTTTGATAATCAATGCCAACTTTTAATGATAATTAATTCAAAGTAAACTATATTTATCTAACACTCCCTTTTTTATTATTATAGTCTTCAAAATAAGGAAAGGAATGTCATATATGCAATGAATGGCAATACTGTTGAGTCTTAAGCAAAAACTGCCTGTTAGTTGAATTTTATTTACTCTAGAGAGAACCAACCACCCTCAGGATTATTTACATTGTATTATTTACCTCAGCACCGTTTTTCACAGAAACATACAACTGTATATCTCATCAGACGCATCTTTTTTTCTTCAGGCTTCTTAATTAAAACTTTGAATTGTGTTAAATAAAGCTGGAGGCTATAAATTCAGTAATCCTTTCTATTTTTATTCATTAATATACGCTTAAACGACCATAGACTACGAGAAGAATTATTCTAAAAGGTTAAGTAAAAGATTACAGACTCCTTTAATCGAACACGTATTAAAGAAGGGTTGCTACTTATTGTAAACTCAATCCCCAAATTAATGTCTGCATTAAAGTATTATTTATTTTCATTTTTTTTTTCTTTTTTGCGAAGTTATATATCTTTCTAGAGTGAAGTTTTTAGATTGACGCTTTCATGAATGAGGTTGATAGTTAAGAAAAAAAAAAGATCTTGTTGCGCCAATCTTACAAAGAAAACCTGCGTCGAAGATTTTTTTTAAATGTTGAGTAAAAACATTATTTAAATCTATAGCCTTTAACCGAACTCGTATTAAAGAAGGATTTTTACTTATTGTAGAATCAATCATTAAATTGATAATTACATGAAAGTATTTAAATTATTTAATTTTTTTTTTGCGAATTTATTCATCTTTCTAGCTTGCAAGAGTTTTAGTTTGACACTGTCTTGAATTGAGGGAGTTTTGAATAAAAAATCTTGTTGCGCTATTATTACAAAGAAGGCCTGCCTTGAAAATCAGCATCTTTTGTTATTCGTGTCTAACTCCAGCCTTTAGATGGGAAACAATATTTTGTATAGTTCAGTTTACACACTTGTGAAAATGCTGTGGTCTTGTGATCAAAAACAAAATTTGAAAAAGAAAGAAGTATTTTTTGTGTATCTTGTAGGAATGTTGACATTTCAAAAAAATTTTTTTTTTTTTACTTTCTGTTTTTTACGATTTCGAAATAAGATGCCAAAAAAGAGAAGAGATTAAAGACGTGTGTGTGTATAAACCACAAAATTAGTCAGATCTATTTTAATCCACATTCTTTAATGGGTAAAATTCTTTATTTCCTTCACGTGGAAGTCGTTAAATTCTTTCATCATTAGTGTTTTTTTATTTTTTAAACAGACTGTGCAGTAAGGTTTTCTTTTTTTTGTTTTTAATACTAATTGAAACAAATTTATTTCTAGTCATTCAATTTATTATTTGATAGTTATTAATTTTATACTTGTTGTTTTTGTTGTTTTTTTTAATTCATCGCGGTAAATACTAGACTCAAGTTAGGAGTCGAGACAAAGTAGTTTTTGAATTTTTTTCTATTTATCTATTTTTTCGTAATATTTTCATTTTTCAATTGTTTAAAAAAAAAAAAAAAAACGAATTGTCGGGGGGGGGGATGACATCTCAGTTTTTTAAGCCGTAAGACACTAATAAGGAAAAATAATCCCGTTATTCAAGCTCTTCCTTCTTTTGACAGTACAAATATTCCATATGTCGACAACAAATCACGTTTTCCCTGGCACGGTACTTTGAAGCTTAAGGAGGATATTATAAATAAACTGAATGAATGAATGATAGTATTAAACTTTTGTGTGTGGTGATTCACTGAAGTGGACAGAAGTTTTATTTTCTTTAGCCGTATGTCAAACAAGAGACTTTATAATTTTTATTTTTTGAAATGTAATATTAACTTTAAAGTAAAACTTACGAATATTTGAACTAAACTTTCCCATACATTGAATGTAAAATTTAAGTTTTAAAGTACTAGTAAATATTTATCTATTATTAATGATTCATCATAAGTTTTTGTTTAAAGCAACCAAAGTTAAATGATTTTGATCAACAACGTGACCACATTTATAAAAAAAAAAAAAAAAGAACTCGTGTAAATTTTATGAGTTTTTATTTTTCTTTAAGATATATATATTGTCTGTATTTTGTGTACATATATTTAAAAATGGTGTAATAGTTGACGCGCTACATGAGCAGACCATTTTCAATGGGCGCTCCATACTTCTGGCCTTGTGCTAAGCTTAGTCAATAACTGTTTAAAAATGTTTTCTCGTCTTAAAAGAAAAATAAAGTCCATTAAGTTTGAGATAGTAAAAAAGAAAGAAAAAAATTTTCAGTGTAAAATGGGGGGGTGTGAATCGCTAAAGAACTTAAAATGTGAATGAAATTTTTGCTACTTGGGATTTTTTAAAGACTTCTTAAGGTGCTACGTTTCTGAGGCACCTGACAACTTCAACGACAAAGAATGGAAAATAGATGTTGAAAGTTTCTTCCTTTCCTCCTTCCCGTAAATTTGTGGTTTCACAAGTTTTAGAATTCCACTTGAAAAATAAAAATAGAACTATAAATTAGTTTAATGGACAAGAAAATGTCCATAAAAATCTTTTGCTAAAAATAAAAATTGAGAACTACTATAAAAAATTGTTTGATTAAAGTATAAAATAATTATATAGTAGACAACCTGTGGGTTCCCATTGTAACAGCGCTTCATATTTGTTACTTTTAGGATAAAAGATTCTAAATTAATTAGCATTTGATTTAGATGATTAAAAAAAAGACATATTTGTGATAAATCCAGGCGAAAAAGTCAGTAGTTAAAAAAAACTGAAATAAAGTGTTTACTAGATAAATCCATTACGTCTCACTCGAATTAAAAACGTATTTCTTTCTCTACAAAACTTAACCCTAACCAGCCACGATGAATGAGATTTTTTCTTCTTTCTGTGACCTTTTCCGGGTCATGCCGCTGCTAATGTAGATTCCATAAACGTATTTAGTTTCTTATTGAATTGGAAATTACTTTATTTTTAAGTGTATTGCCAGAAAGTTTTGCAGTTTTTACTTGGTTAAATAAATGAGAATTATATTTTAAATTATCTCTGGTTAGATTTTAACTTAAAAATGAACGAATATTAAAGAATGATTAAATTAATTGGCATGGACTGAAATAAAAGTTATTAGATATTTTTAATTGCAAAAAAATTTTTTTTTCTATGTAGAAAGATAGTTACTTTTTTTTTATTTTTATTTTATAGCCTTTCACTTGTTTCTCTCTAGCGTAACTAAAACTCTCTATACAAACAAGTTTTGAGGAAGATTGTCAAATCTCTTTTTACTGTTCACTCATTTAAATCCAAAACCGTAACAATTGATTTAACTGAAGCAAGGCTTATTGTTTCTTGGTGTGGAGCTTTTTCTCCCTCCACACTCATAAGTAGTCAGTCAGGTATGTGAATAAGAGCATCCTTCTTCCTCATTGTATGGACTATTTCGTTTTTCTAAGGATATAAAATTATTTGAATATTAAATTTTATTTTATTTTTACTTTTTAAACAAATAACTTTTAAGAAAGCTTAGTTAGATTAGGGCACACACTGTTATTTGGCTATTATAAATTTTTAGCTGGCAACTCAATAAGAGAAACCAACCTCTTCAGATAGCCATTACACAATGGAGAGAAATTTTTTTTTTTTTTTTTTTTAAATATTGTGGAATTTGCTTTGTATGAAATTTATATATCAATTATCATTAATTGAGCACTTATGGAGATTTTTAAGAATCCTCTTATATATTCTCAAAGTCCGAATTAAAATTTCAAGCATTCATTAAAAAAAATGAGTTTCGGAATAAACACCCCCACTTATCTTTTGTTGTTAATTTGACGAGCAAAGATTTAGGTTATTCTGGGAACATTTTGAAAAGAGTCTTTTTTTCTAGTTTTACATAAAGAGTTCAACGTGCGGTCAGGGTAAATTCCCGCCAAATACTTTGATTCCGGGGTCAGCTTTTAGCATTCCTTTTAAAAATCCACCCCCTTCTCCGACGTGACTAAGCAGACGCCATAAAATAGTCTGCATGAGTTGTATTTTTTTTTTTTTTTTGGTGGTGGTGGTCAGTTTAAAAACCCTTAAGAAGTCGAAGATCGTTTAAGCTGAAACTTAACAATGCGAACTGACCCTCCTCTTAAAACTTAATAAAATAAATTTAGAATAAAATTATGGTTCATTTTTGAAGAAACAGTGTCAAAAATAAAAAAGTGGGTGCTTAGCCATTATTAAACTTTCAGCTTTAGATTGTAATGAAATAAATTTCATCAAAAAGAAAAAATAAAGTTAAATTATTTTCAGGATTTTTCTTTGGTTTTATTCAGTTCCACGCAGCATAAATTAGTTTTTAAACATAATTTTTTGTGTATTGCTTTAAAATCGTCATCTTTGTTTTAAATTAATTATTTTGTAGATCTTTGTTTATTGAACTTGTATCAAGAGTGGAGGCGTTTATTGCTTCTCTCTTCACTGATACTATTTCACTTTCGGAATGAAAGAAAAACTAACATTTAGTCAAAGTTAAAAGCGTGGTAAGGATAACCCGAAGCCGAACACTTTTAAACGTTTTCTCGTTCCCTAATGATACCTACATCGGAAAAATAAGGTCTAAAAATGTTCGGCTTCGGATTACTCTAATGTGCGCTTTTAACCTGGATTATTTGAAATTAGTGTAGGTGGTAAGAGATGCTTGCTACTATTTTTAAGTGCATACTTATTTATTGGTAACAAAATTAGTCACAAGTGAAAGTAGTAGTAAAAAGGCAGGACTATTGTTTTGTTGCCAGTAAAAACAAAACAAACGGTTCAATTTGTTTTTTCTTTTTTAAATTTTAACTTTTTTTTTTTTTTTTTTTTTTTTTTTAGTTCAATAATAAATTTTTTGTTCTTACTGTTTTCTTCTAGTCTTGGTAATTTAACAGTTGATTTAAAAAAAAAAAAAAAAAAAGGAAGACAGGTGTACTGGTTTACTTTGTGGGTTCCTAGAGTTGAATGTGTTTTAAGGTTCTTTCGTCAGACAAAGCTAGCAGTTTTCGGATTTCACAAACTGTGACCAGCAGAGTAAATCTTTTAATTTGTAGTCCTTTTGTTTTGTTAACTAAATTTAAGCAGTAGTTATTTACTATGCTTTGGCTAGATATAACAAACGGGCCTGAGGCTACTTACAGTACCTGCCGTTGCTTCAGTGGTCACCCATCTAAGCATTGTTGAACAAGCTCATCGCTGCTTAACTTTAGTGATCTAGCGTGACTTGACCGTAAGTAACTGATGTTAAGCAGTAATTCAGACAAAACAATTGAACTAACGATTTAACTGATTTCTATTAAATAGGTCGTGAAAAAAAAAAATCAACAATTTAAATTATTCAAACTTGGTAAAAATGGTCGACGCTTAAAATAAAAAAATAAAGAAACTAAAACCTTTCACTTCAGTCAATTTTTTTATGTACGTATTTACCAAATCACTCCACTGCTAGCAAGATGCGACACAAATAATTTCTTTAAATGGAGTTCAGCTGGTTTAAATCTAGAGTTTTCCTTCTCTTAGATTGATTACCTAACCCGGGCTAAACGATCCAGTTTGCCATACTATTTATCCATAGCTGGAGAACAGAACTAATGGATTTGTGCTTTTCCCAAGGGCATTAGTGTGCTGAATTACAATGCAATGACTTCTTTTACTTTAGAAATTTTGTTCATCTATATCTGAATATATTTTTGATTCTCAGAAAACAAACTTGGTTTTGTTTGACGAGACCACCAATGAATGCATTTATAACAGGTTCATTTCCCTTAGGACCTTCAAAATAAATACCGAAAATAATATCAAATGATTTCATATATATATATATATATATATATATATATATATATATATATATATATATTTTGATAAAGAGTTCCAACTTTTTATGACTTTGCTTGAATTTCAAATCCAATTAAACTTAAACGATCTATGTTTGCATTGACGGATAAGTTGGCTAGATTTTATTGAAGAAATATTTTTTATAATTAGTTGAAATTATTTCTAGAAAGTTGTAATGAGTCGTCAACCTGGCATTAATGGAATCTTAACTTTTCAGTCCCCCTTCCTTCTTCTCTCTCATTTTAAATTAACAAATGTGATATTGTAATTTACAAAGCTCTTTGCTTCGATGTGGCACAAGGCCGAATGAATGGGGCGCCCAATGAGACTCGAACTCACTCGTGTAGGTTTGCTAGTCTAGTTTGCTAACCGTTACACAACCAGAGGTGCCCAATTAACAAATGTGATATGGAATTGACAACTTGTTGAGAGTTATTTTATGCCTAGAGGATAAGGAATCGCGTTCATTATACGTTCATAATTGTTTTTGTGTAGTTTCTTGGGGGGGGGACACGGTTCTATAGAATACAAATGATTTTTAAACAGATCAGTTTCACCCGTACATTGAACCCTAACAGGTGTTACCACTCTGGGAGTATTAGCAAATCTCCAAAACTGGAGCCTTACCATCATAGGCAGTTTGTCATACCAAGACATCCACCCCTTTTTGTGGTGGGGGTCTTACCCCTCATAGTCAGCATATTCTGAGCTTTGCCAATACAGCTGTATAATATAGGAGTTCTTTTTAAAGTAATATTTGCCCAGTGACTAGTTTAGGAATTGGTCAGTAAGCCAGAATGTAGTAGTGCTTTGTTTTAATTCTATTTTATTCCTATGCAGATGTCCGTAGTTAGTTAGTAACCATAGTCAAGGGCGACTCGAAGGCTCCTTTTCAATAGCTACTACACCGAGGTGTAGGGAGGGCGCTACTCCTTTCCCTGGATTGCTCCACTTTACCCTTGATACATACCTTATAATGCTGAATGTTAAGCAAGAAGGTATCAAGTACCTTTTTTTTTTTTTTTTTTTAAGTCTTTGGTATGACTCGATCTGGGATTGAACTCAGGTCTCCCAGACCATTGGCGAACACTCTACCCACTAGGCCAATGAGCCAGACTCATGCAGATGTCCAGTTGATAGTTATTTTTGGTAAAGAAGGTAGTTTGGTAAATGACATCATGAACAAAATAAAACTGACAATAACATTTAATTATAGAAAAGAAAGAATAAACATATAACGAATACAGTAAATATGCTGTACATACAAAAAAAAAACATGTAAAACATGCTTGGTTGGGCAGGTGTAATAAGAAAAATGAAGAATGATTTTTCACTTGTTGCCTGATAAAGACATGAATAAAGAAATTTTTAAAAAAATCAACTCTTGAATTGCTGTGTGTTCACTATGATAAAGTGAACCCTGTTTGATTTTACTTGCAGTCAGGAGGTGTTTGTGACATGGAAAATAAACGCAGTGATCAGAGTTCAAATCAGGAATGATGATATTTGCATTTCACATAGTGCTAATACCCTTAAGAAAGGTATAAATTTATCTCCTTTCTCTCCAGCTCTGGGTAAATAGTAGGGCTGACTAGGCTCTTTGACCTTGTTATGACAACTAGACTAGAAGGAAAATTAAATTCAAACCAGTTGTAATAAATTGGCCAACAATAGTTGATAGTCACCCAAAGGCTCTCTTTTCAATAGCTACTACACCTCATTGTAGAGGAGGGTATTACTCCTTTCGCTGGATTGCTTCTTTTACTCTTGATCTATACGTTATAATGCTGATTGTTAAGCAAGAAGGCATCAAGTACCATTTTTCGAGTCTTTGGTATGACTTGAACTGGGGTCTCCCGGACCATTGGCGAACATTCTACCCATTATGCCAATAAGCCAGTTGTATCCTGCTTAAAAACTTACCTTGTGTTGCATTTTGCTTGTGGTATGTGGCAAAGGGTTTGGGTAAATATTTGCAGTAACAGTAGGATGAGCATTGGGCTATTGATCTTATTTCTTACATATCTAATTTGTTGATGTAGTTGTAGATATCTAGTTTTAACATTTGCTTTTACAAATTCTTACTGATTGATTTATTGGTTGGTTGGTTTTGTTTTATGGCATATCAACTCTTGCAGGTTATTTAATGCCAAATCCTATTTATACACATTTATATTATTTGTAAATGAATAGTTGTTAACAAATTTTAAATAAGACAGAGGTCATATGTTTGCACACAGTTAAATGGTTTCAAGTATAGACAATAATTTTATATTTCTATTTGACCCATAGATAGGACCTTAATGGTTAATACCACTTCATGTTAATGGGCCTTGGAGTAATGACAATGAAGGGGTACTTTGACATTCCCCTAATCTCCAGGGCTGAAGTCTCTTCATCAGATGGTTTAGTATAATATCTAGCACACTTTGCAGAGATGCAGTTGGTGTATTCTACAGCCCCAGCTGACTGGGCTGATTCTGGCTGAACTAGCTCTGAAAATTCTGTTTCTTTATGTATATATTTTTTTTTATTATTGAAGTTCATCACTACACTAGTTAAAACCCTGTTAAGGTTCCATCTATGGGTCAAATAGAACTATTCAATCATTTACTATACTTGAAATCATTTTTGTGCAAATAATTGATTAATATTGAATAGAATTATCTGTGTTGAAATTCAGGTAGCCATTTTGTTTTCCAGTTGTATGATTCTTCATACAAAAGGTACATCTTGTTAATGCCAAGGCTGTAATACATTTTGATACAAGGCTGTAAATTGCTCCTCCTCATATATGCTCTAGTTGTCTTTGATTGGCCAATCTCCTGCTGCTGCTGCTAACAGGAAAGTTTATGAATACTTGCTAATGATTTATAGACAGGTTGTTCATATCTATAAGATCCTCCCTCCCAAACAATCCAACAGATAACAATACTTGAAGCCATTTAACTGTGTGCAAACAAATGAGCTTGTTTTAAAAATAATGTTACCAATAAAGTATTCATTTACAAATCGTGTGGGGAGAGTGTATTTACCAACCCTTCCATACTAGTGGGATGCGTCACAAAAAAACAGCTCATTGGCCTAGTGGGTAGAGTGTTCGTCAATGGTCCGGGAGACCTGAGTTCAATCCCAGGTTGCGTCATACCAGACTTTAAAAATGGTACTTGATACCTCCTTGCTTAACACTCAGCAATATAAGATACATATCAAGGGTAAAGTGGAGCAGTCCGGAGAGGGGAGTAGCGCCCTCCCCTACACTTCGGTGTAGTAGCTATTAAAAAAGGATCTTTCAGGTTGCCCTCGACTATGGTCGCCAACTTTACTTTGCTTTACTTAACAGGCCTGAATTCAGTTTTCCTTCTGGACCGGTTGCCAATCCAAGATTAAAAAGCTCAGTCTATCCCATTTACCCATAGATGGAGGGAGAATAGTTGAATGCATACCTTTCCCAAGGTTATAGTGCTATGTGAAATGCAAACAGGATCATTTAGGATTTGAATTCTGGTTGCTGTGCACATTTCCTATGGCAATATCCATTACACCGCATGTGTGTGTGAAACAGGATTTGGCATTAAATAACCCACAAAGGTTGATACCCTATAAAACAACCAAACCAAACAAGTTAAAATTCTATGATTTGATAGACTTGTGCTTCTGCATTTGCGACCATATAAATCTCATTGTGTACTGAATATTAGTTTTGTACATTGGCGAGATAATAAAAAAAAAAATGATTTATTGGTTGATTTTTATGGCATGTCAACTCTTGTTGGGTTAATGATAAGGATAGCTTTAACTCATTATTCTTAATACAAATAGTTTACACGTAGTTATATGGCATCAAGCATCTATGCATCTTTATCACTTAGTGAGTATGACACTAAACTGCATCTGGTGGTAATATTCCAGTCCTGCACCTCTGATAATTTCTTATCATTACTCCCAGGTCCACTATGATTTGAAGTGGTAGTACCTGTTAGGATTCTGTATTGGAGGTTTGCTTCTAATACTAATAATTTTCAAACTTCCAGTTACACTATTATGTTCACTTTCGAATGGCAGTGGAAAAGGCATGAACCCTCAGCCACATGGTAAACAGTATCACTGCTATTCTTAACAAAGAAACTAAGAAACCAAACTAATTTTCAAACTGATCTATTTGACTCGTATACATTTAAACCTCCACCACAGATACATTATTTGGGGAGGGGTGTCACAAGGTTAGTTTTATATGAAGTGCCCCTCATGAAGCAAACCATATTTACCCAACCCCTCCGCTCGGGCAGGATATGACACAAGGTCAATTTTTAAGCAGAGTTTAACAGGTTTGAATTCAGAGTTTTCCTTCTCCTAGACTAGTTGCCTTGTCAAGGTTTAAGAACCTAGTCTGCCCTACTATTTACCCATAGCTGGAAGGAGAATAATTGGATTCATACCTTTCCCAAGGGTATTAGCGCTATGTGAAATGTAATCAGTGTCATCCAGGATTTGAACTCATGTCGCCGTGTTCATTTCCTACGACGATAACCATTACACCACGGGCACCTCCAATAAAGCAAACCTCTAATACAGGATCCTAACAGTTGGCCTGGGAGTAATGACAAGAAAAGGTGATACCACACTTAGCAGAGCTACAGGACTGGAACCTCACCACCAGATGCAATTGAGTGTCTACCCTCTGATAAAAATGCATAAATTCAACTGGTCATTGCACCAAAATGCATAGTGTTTAAGTAAAATTTTTGTACAACCAAAATAAAATTTAAAAGCATAGCTGATAAATTAAGATTTATCTCTTCAATTCAGGCTTTGTGATATAGTCTAACCTTATGATCATGTCTGATGGATAGAGTAATTAATCGATATTTATTTATATATTTTTTTTTTTATTTAGTTCACACTATGTTTAAACGAAAACAATAAGTATTTTTTCTTATGATTTTTCATTAAAGGAAATTAAAGAAAATAATTATATTAGATGACCTTTCGACTCATTGCAATAGTAGTCTATAATGATATTCCCCCTCCTCCCATGGCATACTAACTAACGTGCTGGACTGTGACATCGTAATTAGTGAATTCAAACTCCAGTCATGCTATTACATTAACTTTCAGACTAATGCTCTTCAGAAAGATACGAACCCTCTTATTCCCTCAGTTAAAAGTTAAATAGTGTCACTAATATCCTTATAAAAGGATAACTTTGGCATTAAATAACCTATGAATATTGATATGCTATTAAATAAAAGAAACTAGATTATAATGATAGTGATTTCTATTTCTGGAAAAGAATAAGGGTTCTAATTAGAATTTCATAGTTTTCAACTGTATTAAGAATTTGAATGATTAAAAACCCATGTTTATTTACAAATTGAACTGAACATTCCCTGATTATCAAAGTTAGAGTAATGTCATTCATAAAAGCAATAAATATATATACGGAAAAATCTGAAAGAAATTTCAACAAGACCAAATTTCTCCTACAAACTGTTCCTCTACAAGAAATACTTCAACAAAATCTGATTCTTTCCACAAGCTGTTCCAAAAAAAAAAAATCCTTTTTATTATAAGATGATTGTCTACAAATAAACTTTCATTAAAACCAGATTCTTTCTACAAACCATTTTCCTGCTAATAAATTCCAACATAACAGATCTTTCTGTTTCCCCCTTTTTTTTTTTTTTTTAACTTGATCTGGCATTAAATGACCAGGGAGGTTGAGATGCTGTAAAACGAAATCAAACCAAATGAAACCAATCAAAGTTAGAGCATTTTGAATGTATTGTTTATTATGATATGCTGTTTTTGCTTAGTTATGATTACATATGTGTGTGCACACACACACACACACACACACACACACACACACACACACACAATATTTCAAGTATAAACCAGCCCAGTCGGCTGGGGCTATAGAATATATTGACTGCATCTCTGCAGAGTGGTAAGACCTTACCAATGAGCGTCTTGGATAGGATGCTAAACTATCTGATGATGAGGCTCCAATCCTGGAGCTTTGGGGAATGTAAAGTCCTCCTCCATTGCTATTACTCCCAGATCCACTCTAACCAAATTGGTCGTACTTATTAAGGTCCAATATATGCATCAAAGAGAACTGTTTAATTAGTTATTTGAAACTATACATTGCCCAGTCGGCTGGGGCTGTAGAATACACTGACTGCACCTCTGCAGAAGGGTAAGACCCCCCCCCCATGAGTGTCCTGGATATGACACTAAACTATCTGATGGCAAGGTCCCAGTAATGCTGAGGACTTGGGGTAATGGAGCACCCCTTCCTTGCCATTGCTCCCAGGTCCACTCTGGCCCAGCGTGGTAGCACCTGATAGGGTCCTATCTATGGGTTAAATAGAACTAACAGCATACTTATGCTAAACTGAATTGTTTGATTAAACTGAATGGCTTGAAATAGAAATGTTTTTGACAATTAAACCGTACTTATATTTAAACTGCATGCTTATGCTAAGCTGAATTGTTTTAAATTAAACTGTTTTTGATATTGAAAATGTACTTACACTAAACTGAATTTTTATATATAACTGCTTGAATAGTTTGAAATAGAAATGTTTTTGACAATTAAACTGTGTACTTATGCTAAACTGAATTGTTTTAAATAGAACTGATTATTTTCATAAAAATGGATTTGTTGTTAAACAACCTACAAAGGTTGATATGCCATAAACCCAAACCAAACCAAATCCTATATATTTAATATCGATGTATGAAGAGGATTTGGCATTAAATAACCTACAATGGTTGATATGCCACCAAACCAAATCAAATCCTATATATTTAATATAGATGTATAAAGAGGATTTGGCATTAAATAACCTACAAAGGTTGATATGCCATAAAACCCAACCAAACCAAAACCATATAGTTGTTGAAATTATTTATAAGGAATATTTGATAAATAAAATTACCAATGTATATTAACATCACTTGAAACTATTTAACTGTGGGCAAACTAATGAGCTTAAACAATTTGACTAAAAAATAAATAACAATTTGCTTGTAAATAAATCATTTGTTTGTGTGTATCAAAATTTGGCATTAAATAATCTATAAGCGTTGATATGCCGTTAAAAACCAACCAACAAACCAAAAAATAAGATAATAATAAAACAGGATAAAAACTCATGACTTGGAGTTTCACATTATTGATCCTCAGGTGGGATAATATTGAACACATCTAGCTCATCTGAGGCTTGACAACATGAAACTTTGAGTTGTGAGTTTATTTTGTTTTATTATCTTATTGATATTTGAAATATATTTTGGTATTTCTCTGGATTTTGGTGCATAGAGCACTGTAAAGATTTTACAGATTAAAAACACTTTTAACGTTAAATTTTAGTCATAACTCTGTGTGTGTGTGTGTGTGTATATATATATATAATGAGAATTTTAATATAGCTCTCATTCACTTTTTAAGAACTTAAATTTTTTTCAATTTTTAGAAAAGGCTTATCTGATGACATCAAAATAATTTTTTTTTTTTTTTTTTTTTTTTTTCCATAAATAGAAATAAACATCTTTAATATCACTCACTTAATGTTTTTTTTTTTTCTTTGTCATATCCACTCAAATTGAAGGTGTTTCAGCAGAAGATTTATCTAAGGTGTTATGCTTTTGAATTTTTACGAGTGTTCACTACTTATGAATAGAAAAAAGTCACGTTCAGACTTGACTGAAATGTCTTGAATTACTTTTGTCACACAAGTAGCACTTGAATAAAAAAAAAAAAACTGTCCCAGTCTAGAGTACACACAGCCAGCTTCAGTTAGACATTTGATCATTTCTTTGCATGTGATGTAGGTTTAAACTTGTCAACACTTGAAAATGAAGTTCTTCTAGTTTGTCTTTATGCTTACAAGTTGAATTTAAATCAATCAATTTAATTTATGGTTAATCATTAATGTTTATTGATTACTCTTTTTTATTTATATATTTTTTAGTTTGTCTAAACAAAGTTCAGGAGTATCTAAAACAGCGGATAATTATCAATTGATTTGATGATTATTATGGGATACAATGGTCTAGTTTTGATCTTGTTTTATGAGGTTGATTTTTTTATTATTATTATTATATATGAAGTCTTCCTCTTTACTGATTTTTTTTTTTTTCTTTTTTTTTGTTATTGACGGCAAAGACTGTTTTCCTGTTGGTTTATTTTCTTGACATTAATAAAAACATGAACATTTTTTTGATCATTTGGAGCAGAATGTGTTATGCATTTTTTTCTTCTCTTTTTTTGGCCATTTCTATGCATCACGTTTATAAAGTTACTCGTAAATAATGAGTAGATAAATAGACTCAATAATTATAATTAATTTTATAACAAATGAATCAAGGTGGCCATAAATGTGTGAGGAAGGTCTTGATGGTGTCAAAAATGAGACCACAACTGTATCATAAACATTTTTACCCAACCCCTCCACATGAGCAGAATGCAACACAAGGCCAATTTTTAAGCAGTTTTACAGATTTCCTTCAAGACTGATTGCCATACCAAGGTTAAAGAGCCCAGCATACCCTACTATTTAACCATGACTAGGAGGAGAATAATTGGATTCATATTTTTCCCAAGGGTATTAGTGCTATGGGAAATGCAAACTGTACCATACATATGTATATATATATATATATATATATATATATATATATATATAATTATGGTTTAAATTAATTGCTAAAATCATTTTTAATTTGTAAAATCTTTACAGGGCTCTATGCATGGAAATGCAGAGCCCTATCACAATATATTTCATGCATGAAAATTAGATAATAATTAACCAGGATAAAAAAAATGACGCAGTGTTTTACATTGTTGATCTTCAGTTGCATTAATCTTCAACATATCTGCTCACCTGAAGATCAATGTGAAATGCTGAGTTTTTACCTATTATCCTATTTTATACTTGAAAAATATTTGTGTGTGTGATATAAAATGAAAATATTCAAACATGAAAGTGCACTATCCAATTTTTGTGGTCCCATTCAAAATGGAATTTTTTTTTACAATGCAATCAACTTTTCAAACAAATATTTCCAGTTCTATATATTGGAGACATTTTTTATATCAGAATTTTCTCCAAAGTTTTTTAATATTCATGATATGAAGACTATGATGATAGAATTAAGTTTGAGACAAGTATTGGAAAGGTTTTTTTTCTTCCTTCCTTCTCATATTACTTAAGAAACCCCACAAAAAAACAGTAACAATATCTTAGTACTCGTGTACTAAAAAGAACTTGAATTAATATCACATCAAATTTATTAGGTGTCTTCAAATGTATCCATTGAAATGGACTTACTGAGGGCACATATTATTTTATAATTCACAGAGAAAGTGCTACTAGCTTCTCTTTAGTGATATATTCTGAGAAATTACTTAACATACAAATGCTATTATTGCCACTACTACTACTACTACTACTACTACTAAGGGCTAGTTGTGTAATGACTATTGTCATAGGAAATGAACACAGTGACCAAAGTTCAAATCCTGGACAAAGCTGTTTGCATTTCACATCATATTAATAACCTTGGAAAAAGTATGAATCTCTCTATTCTCCCTCTAGCTATGCATAAATAGTAGAGCAGGCTGTGCTCTTTAACCTTGGTATGGCAACTAGTCTAGAAGTAATACTCTGAATTCAAACCTGTTTAACTCTGCTTAAAAATTGACCTCATGCCATGTCACATCCTGATTGTGCATAGGAGTTGGGTAAATACATAATAACAGTCCTTGTGCATGCCAGCTTTCACATTACTACTTACTGGTAACCTTTTTAATGAAATCTGAATAAAAGCAAGTCAGCTCTCCAGAACTCTTTAGTTTTGTAGCCAATCTCAACAGAACTATGGTCTGAACAGTCTCAATCCTTTTCTGGATCTCCAGTTTATTTTACTGGTTCTTTAGGATTGTTCCAAGGGCTCTGATTATGATAAGTATCACTTTCACCTACATGTTCATTTTTTTTTTTTTTTTTTTTTTTTTTTTAACAGTTCTCTGGCAAGGTCTAGATATTCATCTAGTTTAGTTTAACTGCTGAAAAATAGTTGAGCTAAAAAATATTAGTGTAACATTACCGTCCAAGTCCACAATACGGCCAAGATATGAATATGTAACATAGCTATATATGAATACATGAAATAGACATATTCATACTGGTACGCAAAACGTTCATAATGTTCATAACGCACATATAGATAACATAGGAATCCCGAAACACAAAAAACACTTACGACTTCTTAGTTCAGGTACAAAACTTTTTATTACCTTTGAGTTAAAAGGTTTTTCGACATGAGGAGAGAGGCACAATCTTTCTATGCTGACTTTTCCATTCCCCCCCCCCATCACGTGTGACACCTGCCACAAGGCCTTGGCAAACAAGCGAAAGTCAACCTTCTTCTGAGGCAGGAACTCAACTAACTGACTTTTCTCAAATCTCAGCCCACGCTTCCGGTGCGTGACGTCACTCACATTCCTGGTTACATCCTCTATCTGGGATTTTTATTGTGATATCTCTGAATGACATGTCTGCTCTGCGTGCGCGTGAACACCTGCGCTCATGTTTACACCTAACTAACCCATGCGCTGAGCCGAAAGGTTCTCAGCCTAACTAAACCCAAAGGCAAGATATATAAAACAAAATCCCTTGGCCATTATATTACATTAGGATTGGTAAGAAAACAACCAGTTAGAAAATATTTATATTAATATATACAGTAATTAGATTGAGGTAAAAAGATGAGTTTTTTGTTTTTTATTACCATTCTTTTATCTTTTTATACTGCTATTATGGTTTTGAAAAAATTTTTAATCTATTTTCTAACATCTTTTTTGAAAATTAATGTTAGGTTAACTTCATAAATTTGGGCAGTATAGCTAAGTGTCTTTCACCTATCAGTGAAACTTAAAATATCCTCTGCTGAGAGGTAAAACCTCTCTCTAAAAAATGGTCGGGGCGTATCCTGGGTATGACATTGAATTATATATTTGCACACAGTTATGATATGAAGTATTCCTATCTAATATGAATAATTTGCAAACAGATCTATTTGACCCATAGGTAGAACCCTAACGGGTATTACCACTCCAGGTCTGAGTGGACCTGCAAGTAATGGCAATGAAGAGGTGCTCAACACATTCCATAGCTCCAAAACTGGAACCTTACTATAAAATGCATTTTAGTGTTATACCTTAGATATCCCATTTTTGGGTGGTGGTGGGGGTGTCTAACTCTGAAGTGGATACAGTAAATGTATTCTAAGCCACACTGACTGGGTGAGAAATGCCAGAATTATTTTAAATTCTTATCAAATAAATTGGTGAAAATAATTATTAAAGTATAAGATTTAATGCTTTCTCAAAAAAAATATAGTGCTTGTCCAATTTGAGAATCCCAAGGAAAATGCAGCTGATAATGTACTTCTATCAGTTAGAGCAATTGGTATTGTTACTTTTCTATATTTTCTTTTTACTAAAGTTAAAACCAGAAAAAAGCAAATAAAAATATCTACAGCATACTTGAAGGTTATATTACGGTATTTGGTTTAATGGCATATCAGCCCTTGATGGTTATTTAATGTCAAATCCTATTTTTATATTATATATATATATGAGTTAAAGCTCATTTGGTTGTACTCAAGTTAAATGGTTCCAAGTATAGTAAATGATTAGATAGTTCTATTAGACCCATAAATGCAACCCTGACCAGTACTTTGTCTTAGTCAGTGGACCTAGGAGTGATGGTAATGAAAGAGTATTACACATTCTTCAAAGCTCCAAGAATAGTCTCGCTATCTGATTGTTTAGTGTAATTCCAGGATACTCATTAGGGGTGGAGATCTTATCCCTCTGCAGAGATACAGTCAGCATATTCTACAGTCCCAGCTGACAAGACGAAAAACACATTTGAAATTATAGAATGAAAAAAAGCTATAAAAATCAACACTTACTAAAATATTTACTAAAGTATGTTTAGTCTGGCATATAGTACCTTCCTATTTTCCATCTGGTCACCTATCTAGGTACCAAGTAGGCTAAATGCTACTTGACCATTACACAAAGAATAACTCTAAAGAGAAGTTATCAAAGAAAATAGAATTGGCAACCAAAGTTGAAAACTGATAGTTTCCATGCTAATGCTTTTGGGAAACCCTGTTCTCCCCCTAGCTATGGGTAAATAGTCGGCAGACTAGACTCTTTAGCATTGCTGAGGCAGTCAGTCTAGGAGAAGGAAAACTGAATTCAAACCAGTTTTATTCTGCTTAAAAATTGACCCTGCCCAGTCTGCAGGGACAGTAGAATATACTGACTGCATCTCTGCAGAGAGGTAATTCTCCTCCCAACAAGTGTCCTGGATATGACATTAATCAATCTGATGGTAAAGCTTTGGGGAATATGGAGTACCCCTTCATAACTATTACTCTCTGACCCACTCTGGCCTGGAGTGGTAGCACCTGACAGTCCTAGTTAAGGGTCAAATAGAACTGTTTGACTTTTTAACTGTGTGTAAACAAATGACTGATTTTTCATTGAATTGTTAGTTATACATAGCAATACTTGGAACCCTTTAAGTGTGTGCAAACAAATGATTAGTAGTAAATAGAATTATCTATGTTTGATAGAAATACTTGAAACCATATAACCCTGTGCAAAAAAGTGCGCTCTGACTTCATTTAAAAAGGTTATCAACAAAATGTGTTTACAAATAATATATATTTAATATATATGTATAAATAGGATTTGGCATTAAATAACCTACAATGGTTGATATCCCACAAAACCCAACCCAACCAAATCATATATATTTAATATATATGTATAAATAGATTTTGGCATTATATACCCTACAATGGTTGATATCCCACAAAACCCAACCAAACCAAAACTAAAAATTGACCCTGTCATATTCTGTCCTTGATGAAAGGGTTAGATGAATATATAGATGGGCAGCTTGAATCTTTAAAAGAAAATTAATTTTTCTGGCTTTATTTTATTAGGTACAGTGTCTAAGGTGCTAAGCAAAGGTTTTGAGAATTTACCCCTGAAAAAATACTTAGCATTTAATGTTCAATACCTTTTTTGAAGTGTTCCCTTTGAGCTGTTTCTTCAATGATCCTATAACCTTATTTGGCTATGGGGGCACTGCATAAATAGCATGCCCGTGGTGTAATGGTTATCATCGCAGGAAATGGACATAGCGACACAAGTTCAAATCCTGGACGAGACTGATTGCATTTCACATAGCACTAATACCCTTGGGAAAGGTATGAATCCAATTATTCTCCCTCCAGCTATGGGTAAATAGTAGGGCAGACTGGGTTCTTCAGCCTTGGTGAGGCAACTAGTCTAGGAGAAGGAAAAATCTGAATTCAAACCTATTAAACTCTGCTTAAAAAATTGACCTTGAGTCATATCCTGCCCGAGCGGCGGGATTGGTAAATATGATAAATAGCATGTCTTGGTTAGTAATAGCCTGGTAGAGTCTATCCCTCTCCAGATGTGTAACTAGTTTGAATTCAATTTTCCTTCTCCTCGACTGTTTGCTATACCAAGGTTAAAGAGCCCAGTCTGCTCTACTATTTTACCCACAGCTGGAGGAAGAATAGTTGGATTCATACATTTTCCAAGGGTGTTAGCATTATATGAAATGCAAACAGCTTCATTTGAATTCAGGTGGCCAAGTCTGCTTCTCCTGATGATAACCATTACGCCATGGACGCCTCCAGCTGTTTACAGATTGTTAAATAACAGATTCACATTTTCAGTCAGGAGCCCAGGGTAGAGAGGGATATGGGTGTGGGAGGTTCAGGGTTCTAAGGGTTAACTTCGATGATCTTGCAGGAACTGTTACTTTCACTGCGACTTGATGTAAGACAGCACTTGCTAATTTGCACCTCCTCATCCTCCCAGCTAGGGATTAAATAGTACCACTACTGTTCTTCTATGAGAATGGCTTTGGCATTAAATAACCCACAAAGGTTGATATGCCATTAAACAAAGAAACCAAACCAAACTAATTTGCAATAGTAAATTTAGGAATTTAAAAATAATTCTTTTTTTTTTTATTAGATTTTTTTTTTTTTTTTTTTTTATAATTTAAAAAGCAAAATCCCTGGTGTTCCAATAAATTAAATTTTTTTTATTTGAAACAATTCTAGTAAGTGAAAACTAAAACAATAGCAGAAAAAACGACTGACAAAACAAATCAAGAATTCAGTACATCGTGTAGAACAGTTGAAGAAACAATTCAATTTATTTCAATCAGTGAATTGCTAAAACAAAAAGAAATGGTAGATTTTGTTTTGGTTTTATCTGACGAGAGCATGTTTCATTATGACATCAGCAAGTCCACTTAGAGCCCTCAAATGAAATAAGTACCAACACAATAAAAGCAAAAAACAAATGAACAAATTTGAGTCCTTCAATGAATTAGGTGAATATTGCTTAAGGAGTTGGCAACAGGAAGCACTGTTTACAATTGCACCTTTTTCAAGGAAATCTATAGTAATGTCTTTTCATGTCCCAAAAGACTATTAACATGACTTTTTTTTACTGACTGCTCTGGCCAGAACTTTTTCTTACAGGAGAGTCAGTATATTTCCGTTCTTTGGACTGTCTTTTTCACTCAGGCATGTAGTGGCAAACCCATGTTTAGCCTATTTGTAAACATGTTTCTCCAAACAGATCACACATTCTTCTGTAAATTTCACATGGTTCACACTTCTCAGTTTCCAAAGGTTTCATGGCAGACCTCAATTCAAGCCTGGGGCACACTATTTCATTTCCTACTATTCAGAATAGCCTCTAAACAAATGTTTTTGTTAAGGTGTGCAAAAAAACGAAACAAAAACATGATAAATATGTTACCAAGTGAGATTAAGAAATAATAAAGGATTAGTTTAAAGGCTTAATTTGGAATTCTACAAGTTTAACGGCTCCTCATAATGCAGTTGGTTAAGCAACTGATGCATTTGAGCAGGTTTCCATAAGGCAAAGTAAATGATTTGGTTGGTTTGTCAGGTTTTATGGCATATCAACCTTTGTAGGTTATTTAACGCCAAATCCATTTTTGTGTAAATATTCAGTTGTATTTAAAATAATTCAGTTTAGCATAAGTACACAGTTTAATTGTCCAAAACATTTCTATTTCAAACTATTCAAGCAGTTATATATAACAATTCAGTTTAGTGTAAGTACAGTTTCAATGTCAAAAACAGTTCAATTTCAAATAATTCAATTTAGCATAAGCACACAGTTTAAATGTAAGTACAGTTTAATTGTGAAAAACATTTCTATTTCGAGCTATTCAGTTTAGTCAAGCAGTTCTAATTCAGCTAATTCAGTTTAGTATAAGTACAGATTTTGTTTACACACAGTTACATGTCAAAACAGTTCTATGTTAAACAATTCAGTTTAGTGTAAATACAGTTTCATTGTCAAAAACATTTCTATTTCAAGCTATTCAGTTTAATCAAACAATTCAGTTTAGCATAAGTATACCGTTAGTTCTATTTAACCCATAGATAGGGCCCTATCAGGTGCTACCATGTTGGGCCAGAATGGACCTGGGTGCAAGTAAATGATTTAAAGTTCCACTATGGGCTTTTCATTTATTGTTCTGATCTTTTTTCATTCTTGCTGTCATGGAATGAGGACCTGAGTGAGGTTTTTTGTTGGTGTGGAGCAGACAACTAAAATTTAAAAGATGAAAGAAAATACTTGTCAGAAATAAGTAAAATGTTTTTAAAAAAATTGATTTCAAAGGAAGTATTGTTTTTAGAAAGATCTCTGTATCTATTTCCCTTAAGATAATATGAATTTAGTGATTTTAACGTTTATGTGGAAACTTAGAAATATTTCTGCTTGATGGTAAGTTGATAATAAGAAAAACTTAAACAAATATATGTAATGTGAGTAACAAGATTATGTATCAGCTGATGCTTATATATATATATATATATATATATATATAGTAGCATCCAAAACTAAGGGACAAAATTTTAAAACCTAATATTTATTAGAAATAACAACTGTGAAAAGCTGAAAATTTGACAACTGGTAGTCATTATCATCCATAATAACATACTAAAATTTGAATCATTTGCAAAGGATAGAAAAAGAATTATAACAATTATTTATTTATTTTCAAAATAGGTTTGTCCAAAAGTAAGGGACAAAGTTGAGAAAAACAATGTAAACAGTGTGCTATATTGAAATTTTTTGATTTCCTCTAAAGAATAAGTCTTACTTAGTCATTTGTAAACGTTGCATCAGTCGGCACCATGGCGAAATGCCAAAAACTTGATTACTCTGTGAGACAAGCTGTTGTGAAGCTACACAAAGAAAAGCACACCATTAGAGAGATTTCAGAGAAAGTGAAACGTTCCAAGAGTGTTGTAGGCAGGGTTGTTAAATCCTACAATGATACTGGCAAAATAGTTAGTGCTTTTAAAACCGGCAGACCCTGCAAAACTTCGGCAAGAGAAGATTAAATAATGCAGTGTATGTCATTAAAAGACCGTTTTAAGTCTTGCACAGTAATGAAAAGGGTTATAAATAGTACCTCATGTGTTAATGTGTCAAGACAGACTGTTTCTAGATGACTGCAAGAAATAGGGCTGTTTAATCGAACCCCAAGGAAGAAACCATTTGTTAGTTCGAAGAATAAGAAGAGATTAGAGTTTGCAAACAGGTATGTAATTTGGACATATGAAAATTTGGCAAAAGTATTTTTCAGTGATGAAAGCAAGTTTAATTTATTTGGAAATGATGGAAAAAACAATGTACAGAGACGTATTGGTGAAAGATTAAGTGCAAAGTGTACTAAGAAAACTGTCAAGTTTGGAGGCGGAAGCGTCATGGTATTTGGAATGTTTTCTAGCCAAGGTACAATGCCTCTTGTCTGGTTACAAATTCGTGTAAATGCGCAGATCTATAAAAACATTGTTCAAGATCATGTTGTGCCAATCATACAGAATTCAGGTTTTGATAGGGCTACCTTTATGCAAGATAATGCCCCATGAAAAAAAGAACTGTAAAGGAACAAAGAAAATATAATTGATTACAATCAAACGTTTTCAAATAAATCAAGTTTTGGCATCAAATAATGAGTTGATATGCCATTAAATAAATAAACCTAACCTAAATAAACTTTTTATTTAGTACTATAAATTTATATAGCATTGTGGAAATACATAACCCTGGAGCATGCGTTTCCTGCTGCACAATTGTCTTACCCCTTTGTTTTGTTGACTTTCTCTCTAAATTGAGTTGACATGCATGCCCGGGACAATTCCACAAAGAAACAAGGTGAAAACACAAAAGGTTGAATAAATGTTTTTGGAGAGGAGAAGAAGTGTGACCCATCGCAACTAAATCCCTAAACCTGGGGGGGATTTCACAGCTTATCTACATGTCTCTCTATCTCTGGTCCCCCCCCCCATCTTTTCTGTCATTATTTTTCTCAGCACATCTGTCCTATAGCCGACTAACTTGTGTCTTCTTTGACTGGAGTGGGTCTTCTGACTGGCCTGTTTGAGACCCTTCTCTCCTGTGTCGGTCCCACCCCCTCTTTCAGTGGCAGATTCCCTTTTTTTTAACTGTCCTCTGGTCGACTCCTGTAGCTCTTCCTATTACCTCTTCTAATGATGAACTAACCCTGTTCTTTTCAACTGTCCCTTGGTTGACCTGTGTATATGAAGAGATGAACATTCTTATTTCCTGACCCCCATATGAGCACACACACACATATATTCCCATGGCCAACCCACAATCATACACACACAGCTAAATCTGTACATAGTGTCACAGTGTACATGTATTGGATCAGATACTCTCTCTCTCTCTCTCTCTCTCTCTCTCTCTCTCTCTCTCTGATAGTCTACATTGTTGGTAAACTAATTTTTTTAATTTATAAAATCTACTGTTGCAGTATTGTATTTAATTTTTTTATATGGTCAGCAGTATTAAGAGTTTACAAGTGGGGATGAGAATCAGAGATAGTTACACTAGTTTTTCTACTAACAATGGTTTAGTGTAGTTAGTTGGTTAATTGATTGATTTTTAACATGTCAACCAATCTGGGGTTATTTTATGCCTAAAGGTTAGGGAATTGCATACATTGTATGTTAATATTTACCATAATTGACAACATATAAGGCACACCTTTTTTTTTTTTTTTTATTAAAAATACCTTTTAAAATTCCTCTGCATCTTATTTGCCATATGTAGGATTTTTATTTTTACTTTGTTTTCTTACCTTTGAATCTAATAAAGTTTTTATAGGATTGTGTTCTTTTTTTTTTCTGTTATTTTTTGTTTAATTGTAATCATGGCTTGTTTAACCAAAATAAAACCTCATAAATATAGCCTAGGCTAGTTACTAATTTTTTCTTGATTTGCCCTGCTGAAATTGAGCTGCATCTCATATGTGTAGTTGTTTTTTAGGAGGTTTTTTTTTTTTTTTTTTTTTTTTTTTTCATATATGTATATGTCTATATGTATTCTTATTGCAAATAATTGGCATAAAGTTGTATAATTTCAAGTATTCTTTCTAATACTCATATTTTATATATAGTTATATAGTTTCAAGTTGCTATTTTTGTTTGCACACAGTTATATGGTTCCAAGTAACTAAAAATAATCTTTAGCAAATAATTATAGCTTCAAGTAACTATTCTTTGTACAAATATTGGAAACGGATAAATCTAATCCATAGATGGGACCCTAATAGGTACTACTACTCTGGGTCAGAGTGGACCTTGGAGTCATGGCAATGAATGGGTGTACCACATTCCCCAGATTTCCAGAAATGGACCCTCATCATCAGATGAAGTTTAGTATCATATCTAGGACACCTTTTTTGGGGGGGGGTCTTACCTTTCTGCAACGTTTGGTTTGGTTTGGTTTTATGGCATATTAACCATTGTAGGTTATTTAATGCCAAATCCATTTTTATACATATAAACAGTTTTATTTCAAACAATTCAGTTTAGCATAAATACATTGTTTAGTTCTATTTGACCTATAGATAGGACTCTATCAGGTGCTACCATTTCAGGCTAGAGTAGACCTGGGAATGATGGCAATAAAGGGGTACTCCATATTCCCCAAAACTTCAGCATTACTGGAGCCTCACTATCTGATTGTTCAGTGTCATATCCAGGATACTTTTTGGGGCAGTCTTACCCTGCTGCAAGGATGCAGTTGGTGTATTCTGCAGCCCCAGCTGATTGGACTAAAAAACAGTTCTTTTTCAAACAATTTCGTTTAGCGTATTTGTTTGTTTTATTTTGTTTTGTTGTTTAATGGTATATCAACCTTCTTGGGTTATTTAATGCCAAATTCATCCTTCTAGAACAGTAGTTTTACTATTTAATCAATAGCTGGGATGATAAGGAGGTACCTTTCCCAAGTGTATTTGTTTGAAAGTGAACATAATAGTGTGACTGGAGTTTGAACTTGCTTACTACAATTCCACAGTCCAGTGCTTTAACAATTACACCACGAGGACACCCCCCAGTTTTGCATAAGTACACAGTTTAGTTCTGTTTGACCCATAAAAAGTAAATTTGGCGACCGTAGTCGAGGGTGACCTGAAAGCTCCCTTTTCGATAGCTACTACACCAAGGTGTAGGGGAGGGTGCTACTCCTTTCCCATAGATAGGACCAAATCAGGTGCTTCCACTCTGGGCCAGAGTAGACCTGGGAGTGATGGCAGCGAAGCAATATTCTGCATTCCCCAAAGCTCCAGCATTACTGAAACCTCACCATCAGATTGTTTAGTGTTTAGTACATATTAGGGAAAGAACCCTCTTCCCCCACCAAAAAAAACCCTGTTACACTCATTGTCAACCTTGACAGGACTCAGTTGAATCAATTGTGTGTGTGGTTTAATTTATAATTTGATCATCTCATTTATTCAAATCTATTAGAGCTTAAAGTTATCCTGGGTTATTGAAATAGAGATAATAAAAAAAGATGAAAGTAAAAGGTACTTCATTTATAATATTATGCACAATAGTAGTAGTTATAATAGCAGTATCAAACATACTCATGCTCTAAATATCTGATGAAAATATTGACTGACTTTTTTTTTTTTTTTTGTAATGCAGAAATAACCACTCCTAAATTCAAGTCTGAGTCATCCATGTCCAACATATGCTAATGTAAGAACCAATCTTTATTAGGGTAGAAATCAAACTCTAAATAGCTTTTGCCATTTTATATTGAGTTTATAGTGCCACTGTCTCTTTCAGACTAACATGTTTGGTATTATATCAGTTAAGTAATTAAATTTGCTTGTAGGATTGGGGGAAGTCTCATGTTAATTAACCATTTACCTACTGATTGTGTAAGCCTCAAATGCATCTCCACAACCAAGCTGAAGACCATATTCTGCATCCTTTGCATACTAGAACATTAGAAATCAACATGATACTTCAAATTAGAAATAAGAAAATTATACAGGGTATTTTTTTTATTTTTATTATTATTATTATTATTATTATTATTATTATTATTATTGTAGTAGTAGTGGTAGTAGTTCCCATTTCTATGAAAGTTCTTTCATAACATTATGATTTTAAAGTCTGCCACCTGTTCACCATCTTTGTCAACACATTGGAATCTTCCTTAGGTGGTCTTCATAAGATCAGTTCTGCTTTTCTAATTAAGATATTCCCATTTTTTAATCACCTATGGGGGATTCCAAAAATTTGTTGTCAGAGATGGTGAATATGTGGAGACTATTTAAAATAAAGGTACTCCCGTAAAGGTAATTTTTTTTTTTTTTTTTTAAATCACCCTGTATTATTAGCTAGATAGATGAACAAGGTTCTACTCAGTCAAAGAGGCAAACTCAGCAGACAATTCTCCATTAAAATATGGCCGATTGATATAATTTTATCAGAATATCTCCTATGCCTGAGTATACATGAGTCAAAATCAGTTACTTTGAGATACTTTTAGTGTAACAGTTATTGTGTGTGCGTGGCAACCAGTCTAGAAGAAGGAAAACTGTGAATTCAAAATTGACCTTATGCCATGTCCTGCACATGATAGAAGGGTTGGGTAAATGAGTCAAGATTAGTATTGTCTTTCAGAGTGTTGTAATTTTACTTTTTGTCAGTGTATATATAGAAGGTTGTTCAAAAAATTCTCACCTGCACAGAAATTAAAACAGATCTAAATTAGTTTTTCTAGTTTTCTAAGAAGTGGTAGTGTGTTGTCACAACAAAAAATTTCATCTATGGCTCTTCTTTCTTGTTGAGGCTTAGATTTTAAATGACCTATCTATCTATCTATCTATCTGATGTATGGATAAAATAGCAATAAATATGCTGGTATATGAATGTACAAATATGAAAAAGCAACATATTCAGCAGATGATTTTATTTATAGTTGAATATTTTTTTTGCTTCATTTAAAAAAAAAAAAAAGAATTTAATCAAATGTAGTTCAGAAGATACATCACATATTCTAAATGCCCTGATGAAGGTTGAATATGAAACCAAAATGTTTAACATTGACAAATTATTCAACTATGAATAGAATTACCCTCTGAATACCTTATTTTTTTCATGTTTTATATTTTGTGTGTGTGTGTGTGTGCACCATCTGCAAAACAATTTCTTTGAAATATGTAGCAGTCTTACAAACAGTAAGGACAAAAAGTTTTCAGTTTATGCATTTTGTTCAAATTCCCCAAACTTTTGGAAAACATAATCAAATTTACATGAACTGAGGATAAACTTTAGTCAAATTTCATTTGTCAATTGTATTCAAATTATATAGAATAAATTATTTAACAAGCTTAGGTTAGTTTCCCATAAGACCAGAAGTATGGGACACCTAGTGAGAATCCAACTCATTAACACTTGCTAGTCATTACTATTATCGAACTACACATAAAAGAAAAACAAAAAAACTAAGAATAGCTTAGATTTGGAACAAGGCTTCAAGTATAGATCATTCACTGAGGATTTAACTTTCTATTCAGTGGATCTACCAGACTAACTTGTTAACCATTACACCATGATGGAATATTCTGGCATCTTTTGAGCCTAACAATTTAGCACAAGTATGGGGCACCCTGTGAGACTTGAACTCACTAACAATCTACTAGCTAGTAATTACACCATTTGAGGCATCCTGGTTTAGCTAAAAGTTAGTGTGAAACACACACACACACACACATATATATATATATATATATATATATATATATATATATAATCATCCACTGACAGACCGTTTCATTATATCACTACTCTTCAGTGTGATTAGACATGCTGGACACTTCAAGCTGGAATTGAAACCCACCTAACTATACATTAGACTGATAACATACTGCTGTGTAAATTTCCATTATCGAAAGTATATTGATCATTGAGTAAATTGATGATGTTTTTTACCTTCCTGTTTTAAAGATTGTTATGAATATAGTTGACCTTCTTTTACATGTCACCTATTTTTTTATGATCAAACTATTGGTTATTTGAATTATCAGTGACTAGTAAACGTGGCCTCTAAATTGTTAAGTAGTTGCAATGAAAAGTAACTAAAATTAAAATGAACATTTCTTTAAAAAAACTTAATGGTTGACAATGTTTCATCAAAAAAAAGATTAAAGATATTACTACTAATGTAAATAAAGCAAGTGAAATTGATATGAAAGAAATACTAATCTGAAATGAATAATGGCTGACAGTAATGTAAAAAAAAATATTGTTAATATTAGTTGTAATTAAAAGCAACTAAAATTATGATGAAAGAAATGTCAGAAAGGAATAATGGTTGACCTATTAATAATTAATAAATGATAATATTACTACTAGTGTAAATAAAGCAAGTGAAATTGATATGAAAGAAATATTCGTCAAAAATGAATAATGGTTGACATTGCTTCATCTAATAAAAATCAAGATAATATTATTTGTGATGAAAAGTAACTAAAATTAACCCCTTACCTACCTGGTGTGGGTATCAAATGCACATCTGCAATCAGTTGTGGAAACTGAAAACTATACTCTGCATTCTTTTGATTCCAGAACATAAGAAACAATATGATACTTCTAATTAGGAATAATGACAATTTCATTGAAGACAGAGACGGCAGGGCTCTTTGTCACCGATTTATTTATTATTTTTTTAATTTTTTTTATATATGTAAAAACAAGTTTATTTGGAATTAGTAGATTATGGGTTAAGATGAAAGAAATACTCCTCAAAAATTGATAATGGTTGACAGTGTTTCATTTAATGATAATAAAATTCAAGATATTAAACTATTAACAACTCTGATGTTCTGAGCAGCTGAAATTAAGATGCAAGAAATAGGAATCAAAATCAATAATGGTTAACAATGTTACTTTTAGTTGTCTGAATTTTTGAGACGAAGCTTGATGATTTTTATCGTTAAGGGTTGTTGGACTATTGTCTTCATCTTTATGTACCATCTTCACAATTAACTGCTATGTGCAAAATGGACATATAATGTTCATAAAGATAGAACATAGGAATCTCAAATTCGAAAACACTTAACGACTTCTTGTTCAGGTACGAAACCTTTTTATTAACTTTGAGTTAAAGGAGGAGAGACACAATCTTCTATGCTGTCTTATTCATTTGGCCCCCGTTTCGAGCGGCCCCCATAGGGCGCAAGTTCGCCTCGCGTCTGCGAGCTCCAAAAGTCAACCATCTTCATCCAGTGTCTAATCTCAACTCTCTAACTTTCTTCAAATCTCCACAAACCTCTGCGCACTTCCGGTGCGGGACATCATCCACACCCTGTCACCTGTTTCGTCTCGGACTATTATGATATCTGAGTGACACCTCCATCTGCCCACGTGCGCCCACGTTAACACTTGCCTCAATGTTGCACCTAACTAACCCATGTGTTGAGCCAAAAGTTTCTCAGCCTAACTAAACTCAAAGGCATTAACCGAAATCCCTCGGCTATTATATAACATTTATTGTTATTTCCACAATGTTTTGGCCGATATATAAGAAGAAATGATTAGTTTGAGACATGACCTCCATCGCAACAACTACCCAGAGTGCATAACATCGGCTCCAAGAAACCTGGATAGGAGGATAGAGGACAATGCGCAAAAACTCACCACAGTATGTCTGCCCTATATCAAATGACTAGCCAAAAGGATCCAAAAGATATGTAGTCCATATGACATCAGGACAATATTCACAAGTGGTTCAACTCTCCAGAGGTATCTCTTCTGGGTCAAGTCACCAACGGAGGGTGTGTCCTTGTGGTGTAATGGTTAAATTGCTGGACTGCATAATTGTAGTAAGCGAGTTTGAGCTGTAGTCGTGCTATTACGTTCACTATCGGGCAAATACCCTTGGGAAAGGTATGAACCCCCCTATCCTCCCAGCTATGGGTTAAATAGTACAACTGCTGTGCTTCTTGAAGGGTGGCTTTGGCATTAAATATCCTTCAAAGGTTGATATGCCATTAAACAAGGAAACTAAACTAAACTAAACCACCAGTGGAATTCAACATGATCAAGAACTGCGTTTTCTCCATCCCTTATAGTTGTGGTAAAATATACAAAGGCGAGACAGGTCGCCCATTAAAAGTAAGGATAGAACATTGCAAGGCAGTAGTACGAGGTGAGATTGAAAAGTCGGGTATGGTGGACCATATACGGAAGGAAAAGGGAAACCATCTGCCCTTAAGGGATGAAGTTGAAATAATTGATAAAGAACATTGGAGGATTAGACACTTCAAGGAATCGGCATATGTTGGGCTACAGTGACCTGTTGAGTAGACCAACTATAAAGATGAATACAATACGGTAACCAATAATCAAAAAGATTAGATTAAAAAAAAAAGAAAAAAATCTGAATATGAGCACAGGTAAAAAATCATACGTAATAGTAGTAATCTTAGTCATGTTAGAACAATAAGTTTATAAGTCCCAAAAATCACTCTAAACTGCCCAACAGAGCACATTGTGTAACGGTTATAGGTGTTGGTTCCCTAAGCTTCTAAGGAGGCAATCACCTAGAGGTTGCAGGTTCAATCCTGACTGCAGGTGAGTAACAATACAGGAATTCTTAATGCTTGTACCTGGTTATGGTTAACGGAATCAGAACAGGTGACCCCAGTGGATTCAGTAAAGGATATAGTTCAAAGTTCTATGTAGGTTCTCAAGTTTGACAAGAAACACCTGAAGAAGGCCGGGGGACGTATTGGCTGAAACTTTGTGGAAATAACTATAAATCTGAAGACAATGGTCCGAAAACCCTTAATGATAAAAATGCTACTTGTGATGAGAAATTAAAAATATTACTACCAGCAGCAAGGAATGATCTCTAATCTGACCTCCAAGGTATGTTTAAAAAGACTGAAACTGTATTTACCAAGACAGAAATGAACAAAGAATGAAACATTAATTTTCTTCAAATGGTCTCCTTGGCATTCAATATACTTATTTTACATTTCGTAACAAATATCATACTTATTCTATTGGTTGAAGCTCCTCTGAAACTTTCTTTTAATATGGTATGAAGCTACTCTTATGTATATTTACCAAACCCTCCGCTCAGGCAGGATATGACACAAGGTCAATTTTTAAGCAGAGTTTAACAGGTTTGAATTCAGTTTTCCTTCTAGACTAGTTGCCTCACCAAGGCTGAAGAACCTAGTCTGTCCTACTATTTACCCATAGCTGGAGGGAGTATAATTGGATTCATACCTTTCCCAAGAGTATAGTGAAATGCAATCAGTCTTGTCCAGGATTTGAACTTGTATCACCATGTCCATTTCCTACGATGATAACCATTACACCACGGGCACCTTCATGAAGCTACTCTTACGTATGTCTTTTAATATCTAGTTTGATTTTTTTTTTATAGCATATCAACCTTTGTGGGTTATTTAATGCCAAAACCATCCTTGTAAAAGAACAGTAGTGGTACTATTTAACCCATAACTGAAATGGTATAAAGGGCTTCATACTTTTCAACTGGGTATAAGAGCTTAAAGTGAACATAATAGCATGACTGTAGTTTGAACTCATTTCCTATAATGTTGCAGTCCAGCATGTTAGCCACTACACCATAGGGACTCTTTCTCCTTTTTAACATCTTACATGTCTCATTTCTTTCAATGACTGACACTTTCTCAAATCTTGTAATGAAAATAAAATTGCATAAATTAAATAAAAATGTACTTATTTTTGTATTGCTATGTATTTATATTTTTGTTGACAGTTTCAGTGCTGTAAAGTTTGGTGATAATGCCTAATGATATCCATTTCAATTCTATAATGTTTCATGAGAAACAAATTCCTGGTATCTTTGGTTGAGAAGAAAACTAACTTTTAATTTTAAAAAAAAATGGGTTGGGGGTGTACTTATTTATGGGTAATACTGTGTGTGTGTGTGTGTGTGTGTGTGTACACTTACATTGGCTCTTAAAAACATTGATATTGTAACTAAGAACAAAATGCTTACATATTTAAGATGACTGTAAACTACATTTAATTGCTTTGTTGATTATTAGTATTAGATAGAAATACTTGAAGATAATTGCAAATTTGCTCTTGTGGCAAACAAATATCTAACACTATTTTATCTTGAACCTGTTAAAATGTGGTGGTTGAGGGTCATTTGCACTGAGATAGCAATATTTTAAACTATCTAAACTCTATCCAAACAAATGATTAATATTAAATAGAATTATTAGTATTAGCAATACCTGAAGCTATTTAACTGTATGCAAACAAATGAATAATGTTGAATTGAATTATTTGTATTCAATAGCAATTCTTGAAACTATTTAACAGTGTGCAAGAAAATGAGTTCTAACTCATTTAAAAATTGAGTTATCCACAAACTATACACTTAGAAATCATATATGTATATATATAGGATTTGGCATTAAATAACCCACTATAATTGATATGACATAAAACAGTCAAACCAAATTGAAGATGATTGTTTATAGATTATTTGTATTAGATAGGAATAATTACTTAAAACTATTTAAATGTTTTTGCATTATTTGTATTAGATAAGAATAGTTAATTGAAAAGCTATAATTGTTGATAAATAGGAAGTTACTTGAAATCATATATCTCTGCATATTATTTTTATTGAATTAGGTGTTTTAAGAATGGTTATTTGAGGCTACAATTATTAGCAATTGATTATTAAAAAGGAATAGTTGAAAACTTATAATTACTTGGAAAAACAAAAAAGACTTGAAAATTAAGTAATCCTCCATTTATTGACATACTATAAAACCAACTTGTGTATATGCTCAGCATAATGCTTATCATGGAAGGAAATGAAACTGGCGACTTGAGTTCAAATCCTTGATGAAGCTGTCTACATTTCACTTTGTACTAATGCCTTTGAAAAAAGATATGAATCTGTTTCTTCTCTCACCAAATAGTGAATAGTAGGGTAGACTGTGTTCTTTAACCTTGATAAGATAACCCTTTAAAATAAATATATATCCAAAGGAAGATGATTTCGTTGTTGGAGGCACACTTAGTGTGCTCTTTAGAGGTCATGTATGGTCGTTCCTTTCCAGTTGTTGGGTCTCATTTGGTAGGCCGTTCTACCTCCGGACGGTTCTGTCGGGTGTGCCTCTGCACTGGAGATTTCCTCCGGCCTCGAGATTTCCTCCGGCCTCAGGGAGCCATCCCCCCCAGGCTTTAACCCTCTTTGGAGGGGTTGGGTTTATCGCCCTAGGCGCCCCGAAAAGGGGAATGTCGACGGGGTCCGAGGAATTTTTGCAACTGCCTGATGCGTATGGGCTCCGGCCCTGCGACAGGACCCACCTTAAACAGCCTTATGCCACATTCTTACACTGGTGGGGCATAGGATAAATAACAGAGGCACACTTAGTGTAATGATTATCATTGTAAGAAATGGAATTGGTGACTTGAGTTCCTGAATGAGGTTGTTTGCATTTCACTTTATGCTAATACCCTTAAGAAAGGTACGAATCCATCTGTTCTTCTCCCTGTAGGACAGACTGAGTTCTTTAACTTTGGCAAGGCAACCAGTCTAAGAGAAGGAAAAGTGTGAATTCAAACCAGTTTTACTCCTCTAAAAAATTGACCTTGTGTCACATCCTTCACATCACAGAAGGATTGGATAAATTTATACAGTAAAACTTACCTACCAAAAATTTATACTGTAAAACTTATTATTTTTTAAATTTTTTATTTTTTAAGATATCTTTTTGGGTGTATAGTGTATATTTTATAATGTTAATTTACTAAGTTAACAATATGAATATCATATTAATATCCATGTAAAATCTTCAATATCAAATGCTGTTACGTGTACAGCTGTTTAGTTAGAATCCAAGCAGAATTGTGCCACGTGTTTATCTTAAATAACTGCGCATATAACCAGAATTGTTTACAGTAGACTAATTGCTCTACTACCTCTGTCCCATAATAGTTGTTACATTTGCTGTATGAAATTTATATGCAAATGTAACTACTATTATGGGATAGATGGACTATGGTTTCCTATCTCTGTCCCATAATATTTGCTACATTTACACATAAATTTTACTGTAAATGTAATTGCAGTATTATTCTACATGTGCACCTGTCCCAGTTCACTGAGAAAAAAAATTTTCTTTAAATTTTTTTTGTGATTTGAACTAACCACCCCAAATTTTTTATATGTGGGTTCACTTTCACATTTTAATTCAATGTAGAATGATCATCTATTTCCAGAACAAGTATTAGAATAAAAAACCCACGAATCTAGAAGTAACAGCCCAGTCGGCGAGAGCTGTAGAATACTCTGATTGCATCTCTGCAAAGGCGTAAGACCCCACTCTCTAAATTATTCTAAGTATTCTAGGTAATCTCAGCAGTCCTGAAGCTATAGGTTAAATAGTACCACTGCTGTTCTTTACAAGGATGGCTTTGGCATTAAATAATCCATGAAGGTTGATATGCCATTAAACACAGCAGTGCTGTGGTCTGGAAAATTGTTAATCTTTCCTCTGATTTCTGGATTATATCATCATGATGTATTAATTTCTTAGTTGTCAAGTCAATTGATAAAAATAATATTGCCTCTGTTCCATTATAATTATTACATTTACAGATAAATTTTAACATGGGTGTAATTCCTTTTATTGGACAATGGTTGGTTTTTGTTTATTTATTTATCATTATATCATCAGCATGACATAAATAATTTAGCAGTGAAATAAATAGAAATAATACTACCTCTGTTCCATAATAGTTGTTACAGTAGCATTATGTAACAACTATAATGAGACAGAGATAAGAAACCACAGTATATCTGTCCCATAATAGTTGTTACATTTGCATATATGGAGGTGCTCGTGGTGTGATGGTTATTGTTGTAGGAAATGGGCACGGTGACACAAGTTCAAATCCTGGATGAGACTGATTGCATTTCACATAGCACTAATACCCTTGGAAAAGGTATGAATCCAATAATTCTCCCTCCAGCTATGGGTAAATAGTAGGGCAGACTGGGTTCTTCAGCCTTGGTGCGGCAACTAGTCTAGGTGAAGGAAAACTCTGAATTCAAACCTGTTAAACTCTGCTTAAAAAAATTGACCTTGTGTCATATCCTGCCCGAGCAGAGGGATTGGTAAATATGGTTAAATTTTTTTTTCTCAGTGAACTTGAACAGGTGCACATGTAGAATAATACTGCAATTACATTTACAGTAAAATTTATGTGTAAATGTAGCAAATATTATGGGACAGAGGTAGGAAACCATAGTCCATCTATCCCATAATAATAGTTACATTTGCATATAAATTTCATACTGTAAATGTAACAACTATTATGGGACAGAGATAGGAAACTATTTCTTTGGTTTCGAAGTTGAAATTCAAATGATATTTTGTAATTATCTGTCTGAATTTTTGAAATGAGGTTTGATGTGCAATATTTTGTGTGATTTTTTCCGACTATTGTCCTCATCTTTATTGTTGTTAGTTGTAACACAAGGTTTTCGCTGTTGTATCCTCCGTTCTTCCTCAGGTGTCCCTTGTTTACATGGGTATAGAAATGATTCAACTTGGGAAATCATTTGATAAACAGTCAAACTTTAAAAATGATTACCCAGATTGAATCATTTCCATACACAGATAAACAAGTGACACGTGAGGAAGGCTTGAGGATACAACAGCCAAAACATTGTTACAACTACCAACAATAAAGATTAGGACAACATTTCAAAAAAATCACATACAAAATATTTTGCAGATATAAAATTTCTTGTTTATTCGAACATGTGTCCTCTTCTCGATTGTTATCATGTTTCAACCATTGTACCTTCCAGTCTTTTTCAGATACATGTTATTATTTGTAACCCAAGAATTTGGGACTAAACTCTTTAATTTAACAACAAGTTAGATTATTTAATTCCGCTGTCTATACTAGTGAATATCTTACATCAGTTAATTCTTTCTGGCTAACACACTATCAGTGGGGCTCAGAATATGCTAACTGCATCTCCTGCAGAGGACCTAGATTCCCCCCAAAATTGGGTCCTGGATATGACGCTAAATTGCATCTGATGGTAACCCAGAATAGTAGTATCTATTAAGGTTCCATCTATGGGTCAAAAAATTATTTGTATTTGATGAGACAGTGTGCAAAACCAAATCTCACACTAAATGTAAATATGAATGTACAATGAACACATTTCCCTAACGACTAGGCTTAAAATAACCCTAGATGAGTTGACATGTTAAAATCAATCATTCTTTCTAGTTAAATTGTCTATGGTGTGTCATTATATGAAATAGATTTTGAAAAAATATTCCTATCTCTGGGCTAAAACTCAGTCCCAAAATGTGCTTGTAAAATACAATTTTTGAAAACTCCAAATAAATAGTAAAAATAATCATTGTTATCAGTCCCATGGCCTCAGGTGAGGGTAGTTCTACAGGCATTACTGATGACTGTCAATCACCCACCATCTATCTCGGATATAGTATGTTTTTTTTTACTCTACTATTGTTTGGTTTCTTTGTTTAATCTTTGTGGATTATATAATGCCAAAGACATTCTTGCAGAAGAACATTAGTACCCAAAACTGGGAAGATAAGTAAGTAAAGTTGGCAACCTTAGTTGAGGGTGACCCAAAGGCCCCCTTTTCAATAGCTACTACACTGTGATGTAGGGGAGGGCGCTACTCCATTCTCTGGATTGCTCCACTTTACCCTTGATTCTTACCTTATAGTGCTGAGTGCTAAGCAAGGCAACACCAAGTACCATTTTTTGAGTCTTTGTTATAATTCGAACTGGGATTGAACCCAGGTCTCTCAGACCATTGGCGAACACTCTACTCATTAGTCCAAAAGTGAAGATAATGCTACTTGAGTTTAAACTTTCTTACTCTGAAGTCACAATTCCACACATTTGTCGCTATGCCACACTGTCACTGCTGTGAATATAAAACTTTTAAAAATATTTTTCTTATTCTTTTTATAAACATGAATTGTAGCTTTCATGCAAAAAGAATATTTTTACTTCATAACTTTTATAATGTTGTAGGTAGTTTTGAAAGTTGGCAATTTTAAAAATATTGTCACTTGATCCTGGTTATGAAAGGGGAGAAGCATGCATATTCAGTATGGTTCTCACATTTACTAATGTCTTGATAATTCAAACTGGCCATCTCAGTGAGTTTCCAAACTGTCTTTCATAGAGTGGAGGAAAGTTTGCATCTTCTAAACTTCATATTGAAGCTTTAAGAAACAGGGCTTCTAAAACATTAAAACCCTCTAAAACAACAGGTCTACTATCTCGTACTTAAAAAATTCAACTGCTAAAACTTAAAATAAAAACTTTCTCGTCTCTTGTTTTAATCAAAGTCACCTCTAACTTCTACTTGTCTATCAAACATCTCCACACTTCCATTGGCAATGGAGTTGTGCAGTGGCAGGACATAGCATAACACTTTTCCTTCTCTTTAATACTATTTTTAAAGATTCTTAAGCTACTTTAACTGTATTAGCCTAATATCTGTTCGTAAACCTTGTGATATATCTAGGGGATTTAATTTATAATTTAGATCTATTTAGTACAATTTTTTTTATCAGGACTACCATCAAATCTCTACTTCCATTGTTTTATGTTATAATTATTATCTTAGCGTCTATTTTATACTGATCTTGTAAATGAGTAATCATTTTTATATATTGAGCTTATAGATACATGTATGTATTACTCAACCTTTCCGCCACAAGCAGGATACAACACAAGGTCAATTTTTAAGCAGAGTACAGCTGGTTTGAATTTGGTTCTCCTTCTCCTAGACTGATTGCCTTAACCAAGGCTAAAGAACCTAGTCTGCACTGAAAAGGATTCATGCTTTTCCCAAGGGTATTAGCATGAAGTGAAAGGCAAACAGCCTTGTCCACATTTTGAACCCTAGTTGCCAAATCCATTTTCTATGTCAATAACAGTTATGCTAACCATGTCTCTTTCTATATGTGTGCATGTATATTAAGCAGATATATGTGTGTGTGTGTGTGTGTGTGTGTGTGTGTGTGTGTGTGTGTGTGTGTTCTCATAAGGATTTGAATAAACAGGTGATTTGTTTTTAATCATTTGGTTTTAAGAGTAAAAAACTGAAACTAAATTTTATTATAATAGACTTAATACACATATTTAGTCATGTTTGATGGAGGCAGGCTTAGTCTTATAGGGAATAGAATCAGTGACTTTTCAAATCCTGGTTGTTTAAATTTCACTTTGTACTAATACCTTGGGAAAGGGATGAATCCATATATTCTTTGGCCATAGTAAAACAACCAGTTGAGTAGAAAGGAAAACTGAATTCAAATGAGCTGTTAACTTAGTGTCGAATCTTTCTTGTAGTGGGGGATTTGGGTATGTGTGTATGTATGTATATATATATATATATATAGTAAAGTTGGCGACTGTAGTTGAGGGTGACCTGAAGGTTCTCTTTTCAAAAGTTACCATACCAAGGAGGAGTGCTACTCCATTTCCTGGATTGCTCCACTTTAGCATTGATCCATACCTTATAATGCTGAGTGTTAAGCAAGGTGATATCAAGTACCATTTTTTTGAGTCTTTGGTATGACTTGACCTGAGATTGAACCCCAGTCTCCCAGACCATTGGCAAACACTCTACCCACTAGGCCAGTGGGCTGGTTGGTTATATAATATAATATTGTGTGTATGTGTGTGATAAAGTAGTCTTTAGATGTATCATTTCCTTGTTGATAGAGCTTAGTGACTGCATCATCTCCCCCTTACGTAAAATGGTGTCCTGAGTATAGCACTACATTGCATCTGGTGTAAAGTTTCCAGTTTTGGAGCCCTAGGAAGTATGGAATCACTCTTTTGTTGTTATTACTCAGATTCACCTTGACTTGTTAGGGTCCTATTTATAGGTAAAATATATCAGTTCGAGATACTGAAGTGTTTACTTGTTCAAAATGATTATCAAGACAATTTTTTGGTACATTATTGGAGACCATAATTGTAAAACTGACTTTAACATAAATATCCCAGTAAGGGTTGATATGCCATAAAACCAACCAATCAACCAACCAGATGTGTACAGGAAATAATCTTATGAGTAAAATTCTGGTTTGGTTGGTTGGATTTCATGGCATAGCAACCTTTGTAGGTTATTTAATGCCAAATCCATTTTTATACAAATAGTCAGTTCTATTTCAAACAATTTGGTTTAACATAATTACACAATTTAATTGTCAAAAACATTTCTATTTCAAGCTATTCAGTTTGGTATAAGCATAGATTTTGTTTACACACAGTTAAATGTCAAAACAGTTCTTTATTAAACAATTCAGTTTAGCATAAGTAGAGTTTAATTGTCAAAAATAGTTCCATTTAAAACAATTCAGTTTAGCATAAGTATACAGTTTAATTGTCAAAAACATTTCTATTTCAAGTTATTCAGTTTAGTTAAATAGTTCTAATTCAAACATTTCAGTTTAGCATAAGTATGCAGTTTAGTTCTATTTAACCCATAGATAGTCCTATCAGGTGCTACCTTTCTGGGCTAGATGGACCTGGGAGCAATGGCAATGAAAGGATACTCCGCATTCCCCAAAGCCCCAGGATCACTAGAACCTCACCATCAGATTGTTTAGTGTCATAATCGGGACACTCATTTAGGTGGGGTCTTACCCCTCTGTAGAGGTGCAGTCAATGTATTCTACAGCCCCAGCCGACTGGGCAAGTAAAAGTCTGTTTAAAAAAAATGAAAATACTGTTGATACATCCTTGTATAAATATTAGTGTTCAACTTTTCTTGTTGAGATAATCTAGTGGCTGTTGTTTATGTAATTATGTTCCACAAGCAGATGTAAGGTGAAAACTAGAGCAGATATTGGTGCAAAATAGATATTCAAGGAAATGGATGTTTAATATTATCTGATTAATAGATTTAGATAATTGGGATGTTTGCTTTTTTTTTTTTTTTTTTCTTTCCAAAACTGTTCTTGAACTGATATTTTTTTTTGAAGTTGATATATGAGACAAGGCCACAGCTTCAATACACACAGCATTAATTGTTCAATGTCATTTTATCTGTTATATCTATTATTATTGTATCCTAGGTATGGTACTTAACTTTACCTTGGAGTGAGTTTCCAGTTCTGTAGACCTGGGGAATGTGGAATAATCCTTCATTGCCATTACTTACAGGTCCATTCCGACTTAGTACCTGTTAGGGTCTGATTTGTAGGTCAAATAGATCTGTTTGAGATAATATTTGAAAAGATTTTGAATTATATATGCTCTAAAAATATTGATATTGCAATTGAGTATGGAGTATTTACTTGCTTAAAATGATTGAGGGGGTGTCCTCGCGGTGTAATGGTTAAAGCAATGGACTGCGGAATCGTAGTATGCGAGTTTGTACTCCAGTCACGCTATTATGCTCACTTTCGGGCAAAGGTATGAACCCCCTTATCCTCCCAGCTATGGGTTAAATAGTACCACTACTGTTCTTCTAGGAGAATTGCTTTAGCATTAAATAACCTGCAAAAGTTGATATGCCATTAAACAAAGAAACCAAACCAAAATGATTGTGAAAATACATTTTTGTACTGTATATAAAGTAAAGTTGGCTACCAGAAGGCTCCCTTTTCAATAGCTACTACTCTGAGGTGTAGTGGGGGGTGCTACTCCTTTCTCTGGATTGCTCTACTTTACCCTTGATATGTACCTTATATTGCTGAGTGTTAAGAAAGGAGGCATTAAGTACCATTTTTAAAGTCTTTGGTATGACATGACCTGGGATTGAACCCAGTCTCCCGGACCATTGGCAAACACTCTATCCACAAGGCCAATTGGAGACAATAACTGTTAAATTGGTTTGGGCTTAAAATAACCCAACAAGGATTGACATGCTTTCAAACCAAGCCATTTATTATTATTATTATTATACTGAGGTTGATCGTTTTCTTTGTTTAATGGCATATCAACCTTCATCGGTTAATTAATGCCAAAACCATTCTTGTAGAAGGACTGTAGTGGTACTATTTAACTCTTAGCTGAGGGATAAGCTTGTTCATGCCTTTCCCAAGTAAACATAACAATGCGATTGAACTTTGAACTCTCTTACTACTCTGTCATAGTCCTGCACATTAGCTATTACACCACAAGGACTCCTCCCCAACTGGTTAAATCCTAGGTCGAGTTATACCAAAGACTCAAAAAATGGTACTCGATGCCGCCTTGCTTAGCACTCAGCATTATATGGTAAGGATCAAGGGTAAAATGGAGCAATCCAGGGAATGGAGTAGCGTCCTCCCCTACTCTTCAGTGTAGTAGCTATTGAAAAGGGAGCCTTCAGGTCACCCTCGACTAAGGTCACCAACTTTACTTTTTTTTATATTAAAAGGATTATATTAATACTAGACAGCTAATGAACGCTTTAGATTCCTGCTGTAACAGTTATCCATGATGATATTGATGCTTTCCTCCATTATATGGAGGATTTAAATGATTAAAGAATTGACATTTAATGTGGATTAGGTCCACAAAATTATCATTTATTTATGAATTTGATATAAAATTATTATATTCACTAAAAGTATTTGAAGTATATTGCCCAACTGAAAATCACAGTATAGTTGTTTGGGTTTTAAGGTATATCAACTTTTGTAGGTTATTTAATACCAAATCGATTTTTAAACAAATAATTAGTTCTATTTTAAACAATTCCGTTTAGCATGAGTATTCAGTTTATTCAAACAGTTCTAATTCAGCCAATTCAGTTTAGTACAAGTATAGATTTCGTTTACACACAGTTAAATGTCAAAACAGTTCTTTATTAAACAATTCAGTTTAGCATAAGTATGCAGTTTAAATGTCAAAAACATTTCTATTTCAAGTTATTCAGTTTAGTCAAACAGTTCTAATTCAAACAATTCAGTTTAGCATAAGTATGCAGTTTAGTTCTATTTAACCCATAGATAGGGCCCTATCAGGTGCTACCATTCAATCACACTATAAGATGCTGTTTTAGTTATATCACTACTAAAAGAATGTATCTTAACCAGATTTTATAAAAAGTTAATTTTCTTTTAAACTAAAGATATCAGGATTTTATGATTCTTTGTGGAAAATTGTACCAAAAGATATGAATATGTAGCAATCCCAAAATAAGTGCATCTCTCATTTATGTTTATGGTATTTAATTTTTAGTTACAGAAGTGTTTCAATTTTATTTCTGGTTGAGTTTCAATGCTGTAGAGTTTGGTAATAAATAATACCTAATAATATTTGTTAGGTGTACTAATTTATGGGCTGTTACATATTCATATTTTTGGTTGCAGAGTTTCAATGTTGTAGAGTTTGGTAATAAATAATACCTAATAATATTTGGAAGGTGTACTTATTTATGGGTTATTACATATTCATATTTTGGCCAAGCTGGAAAAATACATATGAAAACCAAAGTGAAAAATAAAAAACCAGGAAGCGCATTCAAACTGTCCTCAGCCAAATTTGATAAAGTCTCCTCAAGTTCAAGAACAGTCACCTATAGGAATGAATAAACAGTGCAATGCTCAGGGATCAACAAAATCCCTACAAAGATCCTATAGTATTGAAAGTATGGATAGTGACACTGACCGCATAGTTGCCAACTTCAAACTAGTAGATATAATAAATAACTTCAATACTTGAAACCATTTACTCCTTTTAAATGTGACTTACAAACCATCCACTTAAAAAGAAAAATGAAATTACTGACAGACTCATTGGTTACATGTTTATCTATTTAGATGTGTGCAAACAAATGACTGGTGTTAAATTATTACTGCTACATGGCAACTCTGGAAATTATTTAGATGTGTGCAAACGGATGATTAATAATAATTTGGCTAATGAGTAGAGTGTTCACCAATGGTCCAGTAGAATGGGGTTCAATCCCAGGTTGAGTCATACCAAAGACTCAAAAAAATTGTACTCGATATTGCCTTGCTCAACACTCAGCATTATAAGGTACGGCTCAAAAGTAAAGTGGAGCAATCCAGGGAATGGAGTAGCACCCTCCCCTACACTTCGTTGTAGTAGCTATCAAAAAGGGAGCTTTCGAGTCACCCCTGACTAATGTCACCAACTTTACTTATATTAGAAAGAAATACTTGAAACCACGTAACTATGCAGAAAAAATGAGCTAAGGCTTGTTTAAAATGTTATCAGCAAAATGTTTACAAATCATGTATTTAATATATATGTATAAACAGGATTTGGCATTAAATAATCTACAATGGTTGATATGACCTAAAACCAGACCTACAATCAATTCACTTACACATTACACGTATAACAATTTAAATATGTGCAAACAAATGAATGATGTTAAAATGTTTGTTTGTGTTACTTAGCAATATTTGAAACCATTTAGTTGTGTGCAAACCAATGAGCTCTGGCTTGATTAAAATGTTATCAACAAAGTATTCGTTTTCAAATCATAAGTTTAATATATGTATAAACAGGATTAGGCATTAGATAATCTATGAAGGTTGATATGCTATAAAACTCAACCAACCAACCATGTGTGCAAACAAATGATTAATAGTAAATGTAATTATTCATATTTGAACTGTGTGCAAAAAAAAAAAAAATGAGCTCAGGCTTGTTTAAAAATGTTATCAACAAAATATTTACAAATCATATATATTTAATATATTTGTATAAACTGTATTTGGCATTAAATAATCCAGAATGGTTGATATGCCATAAGATCCAAAACAAACCAAATGTACACATGCACACAGTTTCACTCACAAATAAATACATTTTAATTATAGAAAAATATATTTATGATAGATTGATTATAATTTTATTAATAAGATATTGGTCAAATATATAGGACAGGATCACTTCATTGTTGATCCTTTGTGTGTTTTGTGATATTTTTTAATGTTATGTAATATCTATATAATTATTATAGTTTGTTGTATTACAATAATTATTTTATTATATAAAATATTAATCAAATATGATGCAATTTTAAAAAAATTAATTGAACCATAAAATCTGTGCAAGGTTTTTTAGTTTTGGACAGCTGTTAAACTTGAGTTGTAATCTTCTTTGTTTTATTACTTATAAACATCGGGAAAAGAATTTAGATACACTCAGTAAAAATTTCATCTAGTTAATTAAGTATAACATTATTTCAGTTTTTCTCTCTGTCTCAGCCAAAGAAAAAATGGTGAAAATGAGATGACACTGTATTAGAAATAACCAGAAAAACATTGATTTTTTTTTTTTTTTTTTTTCTCTATAAATGGATATCTATGTGTCAGAAAGTGTCATAAGAAATGAAAGATCATTATTCATCAAAAAAAGTTTTTGATTCTGTATATCTAAGATGGCCTACCACTTTTAGAACCAAACATTTAAATTTTTTTTATGAAAACATTTATATTAGTTTGTTTCATGCCATGCTAACTCTTATTTTTATTTTATTTTTTTATATGGTTTCAAGTAACTACTACTACTACTGCTAATTATTATTGTTATTATTTTTTTATATGGTTTCAAGTAATTACTACTACTACTGCTAATTATTATTGTTATTATTTTTTAATATGGTTTCAAGTAACTACTACTACTGCTAATTATTATCGTTATTTTTTATATGGTTTCAAGTAACTACTACTACTGCTAATTATTATCATTATTTTTATATATGGTTTCAAGTAACTACTACTACTGCTAATTATTATCGTTATTATTTTTTTTATATGGTTTCAAATAATTACTACTACTACTACTACTGCTAATTATTATCATTATTATTTTTTTATATGGTTTCAAGTAACTACTATTGCTAATTATTATCATTATTTATTCATTTGTTTTTTTAATCATCACTTAGTAAACTATTATAGCTTCAAGTTACTTTGCTTAATACAACTAATTTAAATGAGAAAAATTATAATAAACCTTAGTTACTTGAAGCTATGATTGTTTACTAAGGATTATTATTATTTTTTTCCCATTTAAATTATTTGTATTAAGAATAGTAGACAATTATAGCTTCAAGAAACTATTCTTAATACAAATAATTTACACAGTTACATTGCATAAAGTATTTCTAATGATTATGAATAATTTTGTAGGTAAATGAGGTATAAATAGGTATCTCTCTCTCCCCCCTCTCCTACATATATATATATATATATAGGAAAAAATAATCATCTTTTGAAAACAATTATAGCTTCAAGTAACTATTCTTAATACAAATAATTTATACACAGTTATATGGTATCAAGTATTCATATCTAATACTAATTATTTTCATATAGATTTATTTGATCTATAGAAGGGACTTTCTACTCCAGGTCAGAGTGGACCTCATAGTAATGGTAATGAAGGAGTAACTCCAAAGTGCTCCAGAACTGGAACCTCATCGCCAGATGCTGCTTGGTATTTCTACTCAGGATTTTTTTTTTTCATCTTTACTATCTGTTGTATTCATACTGCAAATCTTTGTAGAATAGGCATAAATAGCTAGCAGGGACAGTTAGGCCATGTAGACGCTCAGGCATATGTCAAAGAATGCAAAGGTTGATATAGAAAAACAGCACAAACACTTTAGTAACTTTCTTTAGGGTTTATAGTTGGCTTGCTACTGTGAGTTTTCCGATAAGGGAGAGAAAGACTGGTTAATATTTTCTGTTTAAAAGGGTGCAGCATCTCTTTAGACAAAATTTAGGCCCAACTTCCCTTCTCATCAGCCACTTGAATTCTCCCTTTCAAACCTGGGTTGCCCTCTTACTTATGTGTCCTGTGTCTTGGAGACATATCCATTTCCAGTAGTTCCACACTTGTACAGAAGATTTGCCCCCCCCCCCAGTTTTTCTGGTCATTTTTAAGTACTATAGTCATTCATCTGTGACTGGCTGACCTACAACAAGTGCTTTGGCCTCATTCACTCAGGCGTCAACTGGGTGTTGGTAGACTGTCTGCTTTTTATTATTTTTCCCCCCATTTTTTATGGGTCATTCAATTACATTACATCTTCACTTTATAAATAATAGTTGATAAATTGGAAGCATAACAAGTCTAAACCTTGATGATAAAACTACTAATAAATACTTTTAACTCATTGGAGTTTACAAAATTCTATTCACTACTATTTTTTGGTTTGGATATATCAAAATAGATAAGAAACAAAACCCTAAAATTCTGGTTCTAGATAGTAAGACCTCTGGGGCAGAGAAAATATGGAATCATTTATACTGAATACTTTTTTAAACTTCCTCAAGCATATCGAAGAGGAGGAGTTGGATATTCTTATAAATTACAAGTCGTTTTATGTATATGAATTCTTCAGTGAATGAACAAACTTTGAAGAAGCAATTAACATTCTAAAGAGAGCTTTCAACCAAGAAAAAAGTGAGATATACACCAGATATCTACTTGCAACCAGAACTCAACAGGCTGAAGAAGTCTTGGATCGCTATCTTCAAGCATTACACATTCTAGCAAAGGCTGTAAATTCAAAGATGTTACCGCTTGAGTTTACAAAGAGAAAGCTATAAGAGATGCCTTTTTTCTGGGTTATCAATGTCTCTTATTCAACAAAGACTTATTAAAAACAAAATGCTCACCCTTACAGAAGCTGGAAATCTAGCACTCAGTGTAGAAATGGGTAGCCTAAATTCTGAAGCCTATTCTGCTGATGCCCAGACAAGTTATCGAGTAGTGTCTGTATTGGAACACCAAACTAACATCTTAACTTCCCAGCAAGAGGAAAATCCCTAAGGAGGAAGACTCTTGGACATCTGCTATTGGCAGGTTCCATTTTAAAGAAAAGTGCTTTTTCTGTGGAGGCCCAAGGCACCCTAAAAATAAGCATTCGGCTTAAGGAATGAATTGCTACAATTACAAGAAGGAAGATTTTGTTAAGTCTGTCATTTGAAAACTACTAAGTTTTCTACTGCATTATCTATAGTTGTCATGGTTACTACTTGGCTACAAGTTTTGAAATCCACTTTAAAATGTCTCGTAAATGGAAAAAAAAACTTACCATGCTAGTAGATTCAGGAAGTAATCATAATTTTATTGATACCGATAGAACTCAATCTATGGAGTTAGATGATAGACCTACTAACTCTGTTGTTTGGTATGGCTTCTTGTGACTTAAACAGTAGGAAAAATGTAATACAAATCTTAAAGTAGGCATGGAAATTTACAAAAGATTCAATTTATCCTTAATGGATAATTTATGTGCTGATGTGATCCTTGGACAGGATTTACAAAAAAGTAGAAATTGTATATGAGGGCAACAGTCCAATTGTGTACACTGGCTAGCATGAGAATTTCACCTCCTCCTCTATTTGAAAATCTTTGCCTGATTGTAGATCCATATCTGTGAAATCCTGAAGAATCTCTAAAGAAGAGGAAGCATTTATAAGGAAGGAAATAAAAAGCCTGTTGGATTCAGATATCATTAAACCTAGTAGATCTCCATGGAGAGCACAAGTTGTGATAACTGAGGACAAAAAAAAGGTTAGTCTTTGATTATTCACAGACAAAAGATCATTTTACCTCAAAAGATGGCTATGCCCTACTTAAGATTACAATGATAGTTTTGGAAATAGCAAAGTATAGTTTGTACTCTAAACTAGACCTAAAAAGTGCATATCATTGGATTCTATGTAAAGCAGATTGTCCATTCACAGCTTTTGAAGCTGGTGGTAGACTGTATAATTTTAAAAGGATGTCTTCGGGATCATGAATGAAGTAGCCGAGTTTCAAAGAATTTTCTATAAAATTATCGAAAAGGAAGGCCTAAAGGAAACATTTGCCTGTATAGATGACATGACCATTTGTAGCATTAGAAAGACAACATGACACTAACTTGGAAAACTTCAAAGAACTGACTAAAAACTACAGCCTCACCTTAAATGAGAGTAAATATGTTTGCAGATTAATGAAAATAAAACTTGTATGCTATAAGGTAAAGAAACTATTAGACCAAACCCTGATAAGTTGGGACCTCAGTAAGAGCTTCTTTCATTAGACAATATATAAGCTCAGGAGAAGCATCGAAATGTTCAGCTATGAGGATCATTAAATACGTTTCCAGACATTTTTCGTATGGGCACTTTTATTGATAGTACACACATGAAACTCTCGTCCCCTTCGAAGTAATCTCCTCTGGGTGCAATGCACTTGTACTGTTCCAACAACTTCTGGAAGGTCCTATGGAAGTCCTCTTGTGTGAGCATGTCAATGACTTTCGTCACAGCCTCTTTCATCTCAGTTGTCTCATAACGACAGCCTCTGAGTTTAGGGAATAAGCAAAAGTCACAGGGAGCAAGGTCTGGACTATAGGGAGGGTGACATACTGTCTTGGTGCCCATCTTGGTCAAATAGTCTGTGACAAGGATGGAGTTGTGGACTGGTGCATTGTCCTGGTGGAAATACTACTGACCCAATTTGAAGAGTGCTGACCTCTTCTGACGGAATCTCTTCCTGAACTCCCTTAAAACCTCAACATAGTAACCCTAAGCCTAACCCTTTGGCCAATCAACTCTGGTTTACTGACTTCCTTACTCCTCCCACACCTCTCATTATCCCTCACAGAATCCCTGGCTTCCTTGAATCTCTTATGCCACTGAAAAACTGATGCTCGATTCATGCAAGATGCTCCAAAAGCAGTCTGAAGCAATCTATAAGTTTCTGTGGCATTTTTTCAAGTTTAAAACAGAATTTTATTGCATATTGTTCTTCTAAAGTGTTCTCACGTCCAGATTGCATTTCTGAAATTCACCAGTTGTGACAATCAGGCTTTAGTAGGGTGCATTCCAATTGCTGCTGTAGCTGTTTATTTGAACCTGAAATCATAAAGATTGGTCAGTCATCTCATAAGATGTATAGCAATAACGTAGTGAATTTTCAAGAGTCTATGACAATTTTAAATGCCTGTACCAAAAAGGTCTGGAAACTTATTGAATGCACCACGTACTACAGTCATTGGATTCTAAGCTATTTGATAAGATTCATGAGCTAAATAATGACACTATATTCCCCTTATCTGTTAAAATAAAAGATTTCTTTAATTGTTTGAAAAGAGAATTAGAAAAAGCTGTTGTACACCATATAGCCCCCCACCTCCTTTTGAAATTGAAACTGATGTTAGTTAAGTGAGCTTAGTTGTGATGCTTAATCATGAAAGCAACCCTGCTGCATTCTGGTCCAGAACTGTAAACCCTTCTAAATGAAATCACCACTACCCAGTGGAGAAAGAAGTTAACATGATCCTCAAAGCAATCAGGGAATAGTCATTTCCTGAAAAGTAAATATTTTATTCTTGTGATGGACCAAAAAGCTCTATATTACATTTTTGATAAACACAAAGCTTTAAAGACTGAAAACAGCTTGCCCAGTCTACTGGCTGCTTCTCTGCAGAAGGGTAAGACTACCACAATGAGTGTCCTGGATATGACATTAAACAATCTGATGGTGAGGTTCCAGTCATTGCCATTGCTCTCAGGTCAGCTCTGACCTGAGGTGGTAGCACCTGATAGGGCCCTATCTATGGGTCAAATAGAACTAAACTTATGATAAACTTAATTGTTTGAAATAGGACTGTTTTGACATCTATGTGTAAACATAAACTATATATTTATACTAAACTGAATAGCTTGAAATAGAAATGTTTTTAAAGATTAAACTGTGTACTTATCATAAACTGAATTGTTTGAAATAGAACTTTATTTTATAAAAATGGATTTGGCATAAAATAACCTACAAAGATTACCTACAATGCCATAAAACCCAAACAAACAAACTAAAAATGGCAAAATTCATTGTTGGCAACTTGAACTCTCCACTTACAAATATGGTATTAAATATCAACTGAGCATCAAAAATACATGCCCAGATGTGTTAATCAGAGTTCTTTGTTTTTCTGTCATAAATATTGACCTTAAAAGATTTATCTATCATCTTGGAGTATCAAGAATGACGCACTTTATCAAGTCAAGAAATTTGCCCTATTCAACCAGGGAAGTAAAGAGAATGACTGAAAAATGTAATATATATATATAATGTGTGGTAGAAAAGCCAAGATTTGAAACAGGTGGAGGTGAATTAATCAAAGCCACTCAACTTTGGAAAGATACAATATAGATTTCAAGGGATCGCTTCCTTCAAAATGAAGAGTAACAAGTATTTATTGATTATCATTGATGAATATCGTTGCTTCCTTTTTGTACTGTCTTTGCATTGACTTCAGTAAATCATTTTGTTATTTGGTATGTCTAGTTACATATGTAGGCGTTTGTGAATATCGTCGTAGGAAATGGACACGGTGACCTGAATTCAAACCCTGGATGAGGCTGTTTGCATTTCACATTGCTCTAATACCCTTGAGGAAAGGTATGAATCCAACTATTCTCCCTCCAGCTATGGGTAAATAGGGTAAGCTGGACTCTTTAACCTTGATATAGCAACCAGTATAGGAGAAGGAAAACTCTGAATTAAAACCTGTTAAATGCTGCTTAAAAATTGACCTTGTGTCACATCCTACTTGTATGGAGGGGTTCGTAAATATATACATACACTCTGATAGAGAACCTAGTTTATTTTGGAGGAGTTTAGATTTTTCTTGAGAAAGGAATTGCTACTTGTAGGTCTATTGCATACAATCTATAAAAAAAGTACTCAAATGGAGAGGACGATCAACTTGGCCTTAAAATCAAGAGATTTATCATCTGTGCATTAATGGGAAACTAACATTTTTCCATTCATTTCATTCCTTACTGTGTACAACCAAATAGTACTCCCTATGAATAAAAGTTTTCTTATCTGAGAAAATCTACCTCCAGAAAATCTGTTTCTTCATGATAAACGACTCCTGGAAAAACGCTTATGAAAAACTACATTCAGAACATATGTAAACCTACTGTATGAGAGATTGAACTGTTTCAAACTAATCCCGATGACACTCTTCCTAGGTTATCAAGTGGAAAAGAAAGTACTGTTTCTCTGTCACTTAGCTCCTGCTGGGGGAAGGAACAACAATTTCCAAATCTTAATCAGTTACGATAGTCTTAAATTGCTTGGAGGGGGGAAAAAATCTTCAGAATTAGAAAGTGCTGTACTGCAACAAGTGATTTAACCAGGAACCAGTAACTCTTCTAGACCAAACACTACAAAAATATCCACCACCCCTTTTTTAAGGTGCTCTAAGCGTATCATCAAAGAACCAAAATGACTCGAAATCAATCCCTTGAAAAAAGAAAACTAGTAAAAATTAATTAGGTTTTTAATAAAAATTGGGTGGGGAGTACATTCTCTCTCTTTCTCTCAGACTTTTTTGTCTCTTCAAAATAATATTTTCCAATTTACATTGTCAAAAATAAATGAATACTTGTCTTTCCTTACTGAGAAAAAAATGTAAGGTGATTATTGTATCCATATGAAAATCTTCACTTATAAATAGCAGTTGTGATAAGCAGGAGACAAAACAAGTCTAAATTTTAAAGACAAAATTACAAGAGAAATAGTGAATACTTTTAATTAATTATAGTTTGTAATACTAGCTAAAACTGGAGAAATTCCTTGGTTTAATTTGACCTAACCATGAAAGATTAAAAATCTTTATAGCTTTTTTTACTGCTTTACTTATGAATTACTTATATATGCAATCCTGTGGACTTCCACATATGGACTCAGCAATGTTGGCAGATCAACTAGTTGATCAGCCAAGAGCAATGGACAACAGGGACAGATGGCAAGAGAGAATCAATAGAATCCATGCTTATAGCATGACTTGATAATACAACCAAATAAATGAAACTACTGATAACTTGATGATAAACAATATTTTTATAAAAGTAATCCCACTTTTAGTATCTGGACTTCATGGTTAAATTGGACAATTTTTACTTGGATTTATACTTGTGTCTGAATAGAGGAGTAGAGTTTTACAGATTGTAAGTTATTGGATGAAGAAAATCAGGAGAAGGTACACCTTACAAGTTGGTAGGTTTTATAAACTTGGTATCAATGATCTGCTAACTTAGCTTACTCACTATTATACTACATAAGATGCTCCCCAAAACTAAGTGTAACTTAGAATTGGCACATGGTTACAAGTCTGTCTAACTCCTCTATTTATGGGTATGATGCTACACAAAGTCAATTTTTAAGTGGAGTACAGCTGGTTTGAATTCAAAGTTTTACTTCTCTTAGACTTATTAATCTACCAAGGATAGAGAGTGCTATTTATTTATTCATAGCTAGAGAGAGAAGAGATAGATACATGTTTTTCCAAGGGCATTAATGCAAAGACTATCTTACCTATATACAATTTAAATCCTCATTGTGTATGTGTATATATATATATATATATATAAAATCACTGTCATCATTAAGTCATGCTGATAGCACAGAATTCCCTTTCACTCTCTCTATTGTAAGTAAGTAAAGTTGGCGACTGTAGTCAAGGGCAACCAGAAGGCTCTCTTTTCAATAGCTACTACACCGACATATAGGGTAGGGCGCTACTCCTTTTCCTGGATTGCTCCACTTTACCCTTGATATGTATCTTATATTGCTAAGTATTAAGCATGGAGGTATCAAGTACCATTTTCAAAGTCTTTGGCATGACGCAAACTGGGATTGAACCCAGGTCTCCCAGACCATTGGCGAACACTCTACCCACCAGGCTAATGAGCCGGTTTGTCCCTATTGGTCATCATTCCTAACAGGTCCTTTAGACTGCCTCCAGTGTCCACACAGCTTGTTTTTTTTTTATATATATGGGTTATTTAATGCCAAAGCCATTCTTATAGAAGAACAGCAGTGATGCTACTTAATTCCTAGCTGGTCGAATAAGATGGTTCTTATCTTTCCCAAGAGTATTAGTTTAGTTTTATGGCATATCAACCATTGTAGGTTATTTAATGCCAAATCCATTTTTATTCATATAAACAGTTCTATTTCAAATTATTCAGTTTTGTATAAGTATGCAGTTTAAACACAAATGTAAAAACGGTTAAATTTAAAACAATTCAGTTTAGTATAATTACAGTTTTGTTCTATTTTAACCATAGATAGGACCCTATCAGATGCTACCACTTTTGGACAGAGTGGATCTGGTGGCAATGAAGAGGTACTCCACATTCCCCCAAGCTCCAGTATTACTGGAATCTCACAATCAGATTGTTTAGTGTCATATCTAGGACACTCGTTGGAGGAGTCTTACCCCTCTGCAGAGATGCAGTCGGTGTATTCTACAGGTCAAGCCAACTGGGCAAAAGAGTATTAGTCTGAAAGTGAACATAATATTAAGACTGGAGTTCAATCTCATTTTGAGGCCACAGTCCAGCATTTTAATCATTATGCCATGGAGACTTTCCCGATGCATATAACTCCCTACTGGTTGGCTAACACTGGTGCATCCATGTGTAGGAGTCCATAAAAGAATGTCACTTATGAGTTTGTCTATACTTCTCTAGCAGTGCCCAGCATATCTTGTTTGCCTTGGATGGTTTGTGTGATGGGAAGTAAGTCACCATAAAGATACTGTTTTGTGAGGTGTTGCTTCCTGGATTTGTTTAAAACAACACACAGCCTTTTTGTGTAGTTCCCATCTTGCATTTTTTCTATGCATTTCATTAGCATCCAGTTGGTGCATCAATACAGTAATACTGACACAGCCACAGCTTGGAGGAAATCCCATCTTATTTTATCTGAGATCAGATTTCCATATGATCGATCACTCAGTCTCACTCCTAGATGAGTACATCCTCTGCCAAATTTTTATAAAATGTTTTCCTCTAACCCAAAAGGTATCAGGATTTAACTTGAACTGCTTGAATTAATTTCCCACAATTATAACCATTATGCCAGTTAAGTAGGTAAGTGCAATAGTATTCTAATCTAGAAGATTAGCAGATTGACACTTTCTTGCCTTAATTCAAGGATATCATAAAAATGGTAGAGCTGCACAATGATTGCCTTACATCATAAAAATTTTTTTCTTCTTTTTTTATGATAATGATCATAATAATAATCTTTTTAATAAATGTATCAATTTCATGAAGATTTCTTAGCACACAAAAACTAATGTCAAACATCTCTTTATATATGATGATGATTATGATAATGATGATATTTTTTCCTTATCTTTTTTGCCTTTATTCTTATTCTCTTTTTATTTCCTTTCTCTCCTCCTTTTTATCTCTCTCTTTCTCTTCCTTTTTATGTCTCTCTTTTTCTCCTCCTTTCTCTCTCTCTCTCTTCCTCCTCCCTTTTCCTTTTCTCCTCCTTCTCTCACTCTCTCTTTCTGTCAGGTCCTCTGCACTTTAAAAGCTGACATGATATAAATCTTTTTCTTGTTCCATTTCACCTTGAACTAAACTTAGTAAATATCTACCTTTTTCTTCTTAAATCAGAAAAGAATTTTTAAAATGATTTTTCTTTTTCTTTCAGGTTTTTTTGCATCACAGAACTTAGTTTCTACACTCTGTGTTGTCTTTTTGTAATGGCTGCACTTCTTATTGATGTCTTCATGAATAAGATATGGGTGAAAATCAAACGTGAGTAAATCTTTCCTTATTCATTAAATTTCCTATTCTGAACTATAATGATTATATTTAAACTTGTTCTCGTCATCCATGTAGAAGTTAGTTGTTTAAAACAGAAAATGAAATATTACCTGGAGTCCATTCAATACAGCCAACTCTTTGTATAAAGAAAATCATAATTAATAATCTGACTTTCTTATACATGCAACATTATGGAAAATGTCTTGCTTGCACTTGCTCTTAGACAAGACTTAAAAGCTGTTTAACCTTGTCAGAAAGGTAAGACCCTCCCAACGAGGTGCCTGTGGTGTAATGGTTATCGTCGTAGGAAATGGACACGGCGACACGAGTTCAAATCCTGGACGAGACTGATTGCATTTCACATAGCACTAATACCCTTGGGGAAGGTATGAATACAATTATTCTCCCTCCAGCTATGGGTAAATAGTAGGACAGACTAGGTTCTTCAGCCTTGGTGAGGCAACTAGTCTAGGAAAAGGAAAACTCTGAATTCAAACCTGTTAAACTCCGTTTAAAAAATTGACCTTGTGTCATATCCTGCCCGAGCGGAGGGGTTGGTAAATAGTACCCTTCCAACGAGTGTCCTGAATATGACATTAAGCCATCTGATGTTGAAGCTCCAGTTCAGGAGCTCTGAGGAATGTGGAGTACCCATTCATTATAGTTAGTTCAAAGCCCACTCTGACCAGGAGTGGTAGTATCTATGGGTCAAATAGAATTAGTGTCCTGGGTATGACACTAAATTGTGTCTGATGGCCAGGCACTGGTTTTGGAACTTTGGGGAGTGTGGAGTGCTACTTCATTGCCATTGCTCCCCGGTCCACTCTGACCGGGAGTGGTAGTACCTGTTAGGATCCCATCTATTGGTCAAATAGAATTATTAGTGTTAAATTGCACTACTTGAAACCATTTAACTGTGCAAAAAAAAAAAATTTTGACTTGTTTAAAAAAAATGCTACCTACAAATTATTTACTTACAAATCACACACACACACACACACACACACACACACACACACACACACACATATACATATATATATATATATATATACGTGTGTGTGTGTGTATAGAAACAGAATTTGGCATTAAATAACCCACAAGGGTTGATATGTCATAGCCAAACCCATCAAAAGCCATTGATTTTTTATTCTTGTCTGGGTGATGAAAGTTGGCTTTTTTTCTTTTTTTAATCCCATTAAGACCCTTGAAACAGACAATTTTTTTTTTTTTTGTGGTTATCAAAATCCCTTAACTTAAAAAACCCTCCAAAATCTCACCTTTTCCTTTTCTAGTCATGTAACCTCCTTCAGCCAATCAATCAGTTGGCATCTTTAGTTTTCCTATTTCATTCAGTTCACTTGCTGGCTCTAAATCTTTGATTACTCAGTTGTTAGTCACCACCATTTCAATAGGTGTGTGGCCTTGGAGTAAAACTATAATCAGGCTCTGTACTCAATGACACATAACATTATACATAAAACATTGTTCATTTTTGTTAACTAGCTAAAGTACATGTCTACACTGGGTAAGAGGTCAAAACCTGTATCAAAGCTGGTTATGATCTCAATAAAATGATTCCTTTGTACTTATGTAATTTGTTGAATTTTGACAATTTTAATTCTGTACTATTAATTATGCCTTGTATCAACATGGTTTCCTACTAATTATTGTTAGACTCCTCCTTCTTGATGAGAGCCCAGCTTTTCACCTGAGGAACAAAAAATCTTTTGATGCTAAAATTTCTTCTGGGTCTAGTAAGTATGTATACTGAATTTGGTGGCTCTACATGAAACTATTTGGCTGCATATAGAAAACAGACAATCAGACTCTTTTCAATAGCCCAAAATGCTACAAGTATAGAGCACCCAGTGAGAATCAATCGTCTGCTAGTCTAGCTTTTAACCATTGCATCACTTGAGGTGCCCTTGTTGATATTATAGTTCAGTTGTCTAATAACCAGAAGTCTGCATTCAATGCTTTTGTTTATGGTCTATTGATGATTTTAGTTGACATCTGTTTATATGTTTTTGTTTATACAATGAAAATTAAAATGATAAAACTTGCTTATTTATTATTATATTCCTAATCCATAATCAAGCTTTAGAAACATAGTTTTTGTCTTTGTGCTTGTTATTCTGTAACTTTTCTGTTTGAGAATATTGGCTAATTTTCAAAGTACATTTGTCTTGTTTTACTTTCATTTTTAAATGAAGATTCATCATCATCATGTTGTGCCGCTTGCATGGATATCCTTGACCCTCTCTCGCCACTTTTCCCTATCGTTCATCGCCTCCGGCAGGTCTTCAGGACTACACCCCGTATCCTCACATAGCTGCTGTATGTATGTTCGAGCTGGTCGTCCTGCTTTTGATCGGCCATATGTGGGGGTCCATAGGAGTACATCACTTATGAGCTCGTCTCTGATTCTCCAGCAGTGTCTTGCGTATCTGGTTCGTCTAACTTGGATAGCTTTCGTGATGGGAGGCAGGTGGCTGTATAGTTAGTGCTTTGTAGGGTGTTGCCGCCAGGACTTGTTCAATATTGCTCGCAGCATTCTTGTGTAATTGCCGTCTAGCTTCTTCTCCAGCCGTTTTGTTAGCGTCCGAGTGGTGCATCCATACAGCAGTATTGACACAACCGTTGCCTGGAAGAAACTGCATTTCATTTTATCGGTCAGGTTTGATTCAACTTTACTTTTGGTTTCTCACAATCTTTCACCAGATCTTTATGCAAGATCTCGAATGAGAGAAAGTATTCTATGTATGAATGTTTTTTGATGCCTCTTTTGGGCAATGTTTTTTTCCAGTCACATTGTTCGTTCTCTTCTAAAGAGATAAACAGTTCAACAAAATGCATTTATATTCTGTCGTTAGGATTGGGCAACTAGACATTAAGTGGTCTTACATATTGGGTTTGATCAATTTTTTTATGTTTGCCTGATAGTTTCTTATTAGTAAGGTCTGCTATCATCATCATCATCATCATCATCAATTTTTCTTTCATCTTTTAATTTTAGTTGCTTTTTATAGAAACTCAAATTAGAAAATTAAAGGAAAAGTGAATGAAAATTATGAATTTTTCATGTCAATACTTAACCCTGAATTCAGTGTGTGTGTGTGTGTGTGTATATATATATGTGTGTGTGTGTGTGTGTGTGTGTGTATTTTGGCAGCATTTCTTCATTAATACAAATTTCGTTGAATATAATAGACATTTTCTGTCTACATATTTTCTTGTTGATCCTTTCATATTGCCATATTGATTTTATAGTATTCGGCGGGAATTGATTGATATATTTTCCATAATTGTTTATTTCCCAAGTACTTTCTGCTCGACTTTGGGCCATCACCAGGGGAGGATGTATTACAAAAGTGATGTAACTTTTGTATGTACATTACAACTTTGTGTGTGTGTATATATATATATATACACACACACACACTAAATTTGGTTGTATCAAACTGGTTGTCTATAGAAAATAAACTTTCCCCAATTATTGATATAGATTTTTGATTAATCTTTCATCTGATTTCTTTTGCTTTTTATTACTCTTGTATTAAATTTAACTATAGATCTTCAAATGAAACATTGTTGATTATTATTAACTGTTATTACTTACCTATGTTACATACAGGTTGTAAGATGTGGAGTTGCTTTTTATAAAGTTTAGGATAATTATTCATCCATAGAAACTCAAATTAAAAGTCTGTTCTGTAGAGGAGTAACATCAGATCCCTTCTTCTTAGTCACCTATCCAGTGTTGACTGGACCCTGGTTTGTGGCACCCTGTTGGATACTTCACTTTTTATTTTCAGTTTTATGCTCTCTTGTTACAATCAATTGGTTACAATCAATTATTGTTATGAAGTAAATCAGTCTCTGGAATAGACATGTTGTTGAAATTAGTAGCCAACTGCCTTTACTTGAAACCATACTGCTTTTAGAGCAATACCTCATTTACATATGATACTACAATTCTTTCTTGCCCGGTCGGCTGGGGCTGTAGAGTGCACCAACTGCTTTTCTGCTGAGAGGTAAGACCAACCCCACCACCCCAATGAGTGTCCTGGATATGACACTAAGCAATCTGATGGTGAGGTTCCAGCAATGCTGGAGCTTTGGGGAATGTAGAGTACCCCATTATTGCCATTCTCCCAGGTCCGCTCTGACCTGGAGTGGTAGCACCTGATAGGGTCCTATCTATGGGTTAAATAGAACTAACAGCATACTAATGCTAACTCGAATTGTTTGAATAAACTGAATAGCTTGAAATAGAAATGTTTTTGACAATTAAACCATATTTACATTTAAACTGCGTGCTTATGCTTAACTGAATTATTTGAAATAAAACTGTTTTTCAACATTAAAACTGTATTTACACTTAACTGAATTGTTATGTATAACTGCTTGAATAGTTTGAAATAGAAATGTTTTTGACCATTAAACTGTGTACTTATGCTAAACTGAATTGTTTTAAAAAGAACAGATTATTTACATAAAAATGGATTTGGCGTTAAATAACCTACAAAGGTTGATATACCATAAAACCCAATAAACCAACCAACTACAATTCTTTTGATTTTGTTTTTGTTGCTTTGATTAGTACACTTGACATTGTCTCCTTTTTATTTTAATCAGAATCTGTGGGATTTAATTTTACATTCTTATGTGTAGCTACTTTATCTTACTGATTTCTTGCTGTTATAAATCTTTAAACATTTTTCGTACTAGTCACTTTTGGATTTCAATCCCAATGCCACCAATTCAAAAGATAAACAACCAATAGTTTAGTTATCCTATTTACCAACCCCTCTACTCGGGCAGGATATGACACAAGGTCAATTTTTAAGCGGAGTTTAACAGGTTTGAATTCAGAGTTTTCCTTCTCCTAGACTAGTTGCCTAACCAAGGCTGAAGAACCCAGTCTGTCCTACTATTAGCCCATAGCTGGAGGGAGAATAATTGGATTCATACCTTTCCCAAGGGTATTAGTGCTATGTGAAATGCAATCAGTCTCGTCCAGGATTTGAACTCGTGTTGCCGTGTCCATTTCCTACGACGATAACCATTACACCACGGGCACCTCCAAAATAGTTTAGTTATACATCTTTTTGGGTTCTTAATACATTTTATTTATTTATATTTAGGGACAGGTTTATTATGTTTACATAGAAATTTGACCACCTGGCTTTCAGGAAATTTTTTCCTTTTTCTGCTTCTTCTTTTTTTCTTTTTTTTTTATAACCATATTTTTTAAAATATTAGAAAGGCTAATTTTACTTTGATCATTCATCAAATTATAGAATCATGGATACACATATCTTTAGTCTCTCAATAAATTAAAACAAAAAGTTGTTCTTCTTATAATAATTATAATAACTACTACTATTACCGCCACCAACACCACCACTATTACTATTTTTAAAAAATTGTAGAAATGAACGTTAGAATTTAAGATGTTTCTCTTACAATTCAAGTAAAGTAACTTCTAAAAAAAACATGACAAGAAAAAAAAGAAAATTTAAATTAGAATATATATAATCATTGATAATATATCTACAAGTAAATAATTAAGTCAAAATAAATTAATAAATTCAACAGCACTTTATTTCATATTTCAATCTACTGAAAAGATGTGTATTGTTACTGTTACAAAATGAATTCAGTGCAAATTCAAAAGTTCAGAAGAAAAAGCAGATAGCTATGTACAAACTCTAAGTACATCTCTTTAAATAATATTAAAATATAAATAAAGCTCAGTCACTTGTGCCAAATATATACAATCACTCTCTCTCTCTCTCTCTCTCTCTCTCTCTCTCTCTCTATATATATATATATATATATATATATATATATATATATATATATATATATACTTTCTTTAAGAAAAGCAACAAACCGGTCACATTAGGATTATGAATTTATTTCCATCCTGTTACGCGTTTTTGAAAATTTCAAAAACACGAAAAAATATGCTGTGTGTGTATGTATATATATATATATATATATATATATATATATATATACACACACACAATATGATGATTCAGTATATTTTTATTGGTCTGGCACATGATAGCATGCTTTATACTATTTGCAATTTTCAAATAAGTGATGGTTATCTTCCCATCGTATTTTATTTTCACCTCTGGTTAAGGAGAATGTAACCATCACTTATTTGAAAATTGCTAACAGTGTAAAATAGATTATTGTATTGCTATACAGATGAAAGTATATCATATTGTGTTATACAGCGTGTGCACACAGATATCTACATACACATATACAGGCACACACACAAATATATATATATATATATATATATATATATATATACGCACACACACACACTCAATATCATAATTTATTAAAATTTGGTTTAATATACAGACTTTAGGTCATTTACAGTATTCGCTGCTTCTAAGTGGTAATCAAACTAAGTTATGAGCAGGCCCATTGTTACTTAACTTTGGTGATCTGGCAACACTTGACTATACTTTAAGAGAAAACATAGTTTAGATTTTGCTCAAGGTCAGAAGTATAAGCATTTAGTGAGAATTGGAATCACCACACAGAAGTAATTGATATTCAAGACTTGCTTGCTGACCATTAAAACATAATGAGGTGCCCTTGGCATCTGTTATGTTGAAGGAAGTAGATTTTGGAATTTCAGCCTCTTAACAGCAAAACATATATCTATATATGCAAAGCATTTTGTTCTATAGATAGAAAATAGTTTTTGATTTGCTTATGCAAATAGTTGTATATATTACAGAATATCTTTGTTAGAAGAGAAACCATATGAACTCCAATTATAGAATAATTAATACTGTATTTACTCATGTATAATTCAAGAAATGTAATACAAAAAAAAAAAATCAGTTGACATTTAGTGAAGGTGGGTGGTAGCATTATACTCGAATAGAAACCAACAAATAGATAGAATTTTGATCTTTTTGATATTATTCCCTGTGAGTTTTCCACATCAGCATTAGCTGATGGTCTTTTGCTGAAGTCTCAGTGACAGCAAGTCTCCTCAGGTCTCAAGGACTCTTCTCAGTATTCTGGTTGACCTAAACAGTGCTATAGTTTGGATAGTCTCTACCTGTCCTCTGATTTCCAACTCTTCCAGCCTACTTTCTAAGCCTTTGGGGATCATTCCAAGTACACTATTTACAATTGCTATCACTATCACCTTCATGTTCCGTAGCTTTTTTAGTTCACTGGCAAGATATAAGTCTCTCTCTCTCTCTCTCTCTCTCTCTCTCTCTCTCTCTCTCTCTCTCTCTTCCCACTCTGTGGTCAGCTAGATAGCAAACTCCAACACTATTTGGCTGTTTTTTTGTTTTTTTTTGGTTGGTGTAGTAGTAGTAGTAGTAGTATTACTCTTTGTGAGTTCTTCACACCAGCATTAGCTAAGGGTCTTTCACTGGAGTCTAAATGCCAGCAAGTCTACTCAGGACTCTTCTCAGTATTCTGCTTGACCTCAATAATGTTATTTATTTGATATAACATTTCAGTCATTTATGAGCCCACTCTGTTGGTGAAGTTTAGAATATGCTGATTGTACCACCTCTGGAAGGATAGAACCCCTCTCCAAAAAAAGGGGAGGTGTCCTGGGTATGACACAAAAGTACATCTGGTGGTGAGACTACAATTCTGGAGATCTGAGGAGTGTGGTATACCTCTTCATTGCCATTACTCCCAGGTCCACTCTGATCCAGAATGGTAGTACTTATTAGATCTGTTTAAAAATCAATTGTATTTGAGAGGAATACTTGATGCCATATAACTGTAAATTATTTGTATTAAGAATAGTTACTTGAAGCTATAATTGACTACTAAGGATTATTATTATTAGTTACTTAAAACTCTGCAAACAAATAATTAGTATTAAATAGAAATAATTACTTGAAACCATATAATTATTAGTAGTAGATAGGAATAGTAATTGTGTACAAATTATTTGTATTAGAAAGGAATACTTCATATTATGTGTGCAAAAAAAAACAAAAACACTCTTATAAAAAAAAACTACACAAAAATATAAATCTCAATATACACAGAACATGATTCCTTAATCTGTGTGCATAAAATAACCCTAGATTAGTTGACATGCCATTAATATTAATCGATTATTTACGAGTTTCATTAGATAATTTGATAAAGAAAAAATTTAATTTTTGCAAAAGTACCGGAAAAACTGTCTAAAAATTTGTGGTTGCCATGGCAACATTCAACTTATATTTTGATCTAGAATTATATCATATAGCCGTCTTTAGCCATCTTCTTGTGTTCTTAGGATGGTAGTCAATCCTTGTTGCTCCATCTTCACTGGGAGGAATTACAACAAAGACCTCTTTTTGTGTGCACACATTCTTTTACTCATATTCTGATCTCTTTACAGATGATCTGGGAGTTTCCCTTGACCAGTGATGGAAATTACAACTGCACCAGTTCTGCTGGTCTGTGAACTTCAGCTGTTTAGGCTAAACTAATTCAAAGTTATAGATTTAACTTTTAGAATTCATAATCACATGACTTTAAAATCTTCCAACAAAATCCAAGCTCTCAAAATGACTTTTAGAGGTCAACCAAACTCATTTGACCTCAGCTAGACACAACATTCCTGCTCTGAGGACAACAGTTTGATTCTCTTTAAATAAACTACACTTAGTGTCAAATAAAACAATCTATCTCTTATTTAACAATTATGTAGGAGTTATCCCCCCTGTCTTTTATAATTATGCTGACTGAACAAGGCTTTAAATGTAAACAACAAAAATGAACTGATAAACGAATAGTATTTCTAGCTAGCTTATATGACTATGAATTAGGCATGTATCTAACTTTCCTGATTCTTTATTTTTTTTATTTATTTATTTATTTTTTTTTTTTTTATATGATCAATTAAAAATCATTGATGATTGTATTATTTCCTGTTTTAACCATTTGAAGCCATAAGCTCAACATTTTATCTCTTAGGGACTATATGACCAAAGCAAAGCCTTTCTTGAATTGAGATTTTAAACAGTTTCCTCACTATCTCTTTTTTTTTTTCTTTTTTTTCTAATCATTTGACAAAGCTCATGAGTACAGTGTTTTATTAGATGAATACTCCACCCAGTTTTGGTTTTCTATTCTGTCAGATATTTTATTTAATGGAAGATTATCTTATCAAAATAATTTTCATTTAAAATTTATCTATATATGACTAAAATTCTCATATATTTGTGTATGTATGGGTCGGTGACTGTCTGGCATAATCATACTGTGGAGCACATTTAGCAAAATAAAGTTAAAGTAAAGTTGGTAAGTGTAGTTGAGGGTAACCCAAGCCTCTTTTTTCGATAGCTACTACACCGAGGTGTAGGGAGGGCGTTACTCCTTTCTCTGAATTGCTTCATTTTACCCTTGATCCCTACCTTATAATGCTGAGTGTTACGCAAGGAGGCATCAAGTACTATTTTTTTTAAGTCATTAGTATGACTTGACCTGGAATTGAACCCTGGGCTCCCAGGCCATTGGCAAACACTCTACCCACAAGACCAACATTTGAAATTGGTGACCCAAGTTCAAATCCTGGTTAATTTTCAAGTGGAGTACAAATGGTTTGAATTAAGAGTTTCCCTTCGAGACTGGTTGCTTAAACAAGGTTAAAGAACCCAACCTGCCCTACTATTTACCCATAGCTGGTGGGAGAAGAAATTAATTCATACATTTCCTTAGAGCATTAACATGAAGTAAAATGCAAACATGATGATGATGAAAAGCAAACAGCTTCATCCAGGGTTTAAACTTTGGTTGCTGTTTCCTACATTGGTAACAATGCCCCCCCACAGTGTGTGTGTGTGTGTGTGTGTGTGTGTGTGTGTGTGTGTGTATTTATATGTATAATTTTCTTACTGAGTGGATTTGTTAGTTTGAAGTTTGATATAGTTATTTGCATGACTTTGATCTGAAATTCTCTTTATACATTTGATCTATATTCAACACTGAATTAAGTGCATTGACAAAAAAAGAACATTATGCTGAGAAATATTTGTAAAATAAATGCTTTTCTCATCATTAAGCTATTACTATATATATATATATATATATATATATATATGCACACGTATAAACACACACACACATCTCTCTCTCTCTCTCTCTCTCTCTCTCTCTCTATATATATATATATATATATATATATATATATATATATATATATATATATAAACACACACACACAATCTCTCTCTCTCTCTCTCTATATATATATATATATATATATATATATATATATATATATATATATATATATATATATATACACGTATAAACACACACACATCTCGCTCTCTCTCTCTCTCTCTCTCTATATATATATATATATATATATATATATATATATATATATATATATATATATGCACGGACTCGTAATTCAATGTCAGAGAGTTGTTAGTAAGCCAAATAAATTGGGTTAAAAATATCATGGTGAAAGATTTATGATGAGTAGTCTTAGCTGGATTCCTGAACACTGCTACTTTTATTTTTAACTTGGTCTGTTTTGTTAATAACTCTTTTACTTAAAGTGTAATGTTGGTTACCTCAAATTTCTTGTCTAAGGCAGAGTTCCTCAGCTTTTTACCATTGGCACTCCCTATACCTTAGTTTTATTAATAAGTTTACTGAGATCCTTTTTTTCTTCTTCTTCCTCTAAATGTTTATTTGATTTAAACATTCAAAAATTGACAAGAAATTTGATAGTTTCTGTTACAAACTTCTCAATCTTTTGTTCATAGAAAAAGAGAGGCTAAGTTTCACAGTTAAACAGAGATTTATAGTCAAAAATATGTTGTATTTGAATATGTAATAATGATTATGATGATAGTAATATTATGGGGAATTCCTGTGGCGTAATGGCTAGCATGCTGGACTGTGTCTTTGAAGTAAGCAAGTTCAAACTCCAGTTGCAATATTGTGTTCACTTGGGAAAGGTATGAACCCCCTTATTTCCCCCAGCTAGTATCACTGCTGGTTTTCTACATGGGTGGCTTTGGTATTAAATAACTCATGAAGGTTGATATACCATTAAACAAAGAAACCAAACAATAGTAATGATTATGATGATAGTAATCAATAATCTAAAGAAAAAGTAGTAGTAGTAGTAGTATAACAACAACAAAAATGGTATATGCACAATCCAGCATCTGTCCTGGAGAATGGGACACATAAACTCCTATGGGATTTTAACATACAAATGGATCACCTAATCTCTGCCAGACAACTAGACCTTATAATAATCAACAAAAAAATTAAAAAGAGAACTTACAAAATTGTGGACTTTGCTGTTCTGGTTGTTCACAGAGTAAAATTGAAAGAAAATGAAAAGAAGGATAAGTACCTCGACCTTGCTCGGGAATTGAAAAAACTGGAGCATGAAAGTGACAATTATACCAATTGTGATTGGTGCTTTTGGTACAGTCACCAAAGGGTTATTAAAGGGACTGGAGAACTTGGAAATAAGAGGACGAGTGGAGACCATCCAAACCTTTACATTATTGAGGATAGCCAGAATTCTGAGAAGAGTCCTGGAGACTTGCTGTCACTCAAACTCCAGTGAAAGACCATCAGCTAACACTGATGTGAAAAACTCTCAAGGTGTAAATAATGATAATAATAAAAATAGATGAATTAGAAGGTAGCAGAAATTTAATTGCACTTTTCTTACAGATTTCTGGACATTTTTTGAATATGGAATGATAAGAAGAGAAACTTGTTTGAACTCTTTTTATGGATTTCTGGATATGTAATTATCAAGAATCTAGTAGAAGAGATGGGTGGTTGTGAAATGTAGTAGAAACTTGTTTGAACTCTTTATGGATTTCTGGATATTTTTGAATAAGCAGTAATAATCAGGAATGTAGCAGAAATAATTTGGGAATGTAGCAGAAACATGATTGCATCAAACTGATTTTGGATATTGTTTAGAGATTTTGAGTCAGAATTCGTTTGAAAAATCCCAAATATTTCTATTGGACCATTCATTTCTGACAGTCATTATGTTGTGAATATTTTCCAGAAGTAAGAAAATTTGCTCTGAATTATTTCTGACATTTTAGAATGATGTATCAAGGTGAAAAAGCATTTTCTGCTATGAAATTAATTAAAAATGACAAAGTTTGCCTGCTCAAAATTTAAAGAATTCTCTGTTGTTCCTAGTAACTAATTTAACTCCAAAGGTTAATTTTCACAAAATCAAAAGTGAATCAAAAGTTTAAGAGAAATAATTATCATATTGTTTGTTTGTTGTTTTTTGTTGTTGTTGTTGGGTTTTTTTTTTGTTTGTTTGTTTGTTTTTGTTTTTCCCCCAATATCAATGAATTATATAAAAATGCTGAATATGTTTATATAAGTATTTTTACAAGATTGTATGGCACATGAATTTGTGTATCGAAAATTAGATGGATTGAATGGTAAAAGACTAACCAGTCTAACTATAAACTGTACCAAAGGTAAGAGTAGAGAATATTAAAACTTATGATCAAGCCATCCTAAGGTACTTTTTTCAAAAAAATTTCTGTAAAACTGATTAACAAAAAAACAATACAAGAAACCAAGATTAAAATGAGATCAAGTTTGACTACTCAAAATTTAAAGAATTCTCTGCCGTTCTCATTCACTAATTTGACTCCAAATGTTAGTTTGATATGCAGTTGACAGGGAACGTAATGTAATGATGACACGAGCTTTAACTCGTGTTAACAGAAAAACAGACCCCCCACCCCCCCAATAAAAAATATATTTTTCATTGTATTTAAGTAAAAAGTTATTTTTTAACAAGCTGCTTAATTTAACATTAAATTAACTAATTTTCTTTAAATCAAATTTTATAAGTACCGAGTTAATTTTCGGAAGAATTTAAAAACTGATGTATGTTTTTGTTATGGTACCTACCTTACGGACTATAATGAACTCTTCCTATTACTATGAATACCGGGAGAATATTCATCTCGGTGTTAAGTTAACTCCAGTCTAACACTTTGGCAGTCAGACTGATGTTCAACACTCTTTTACCTATGCTTTATTTATACTTTTGTTCAATATACTTGTTTCATGTAATCCCGAGTTCGTGTCTTTCTTCTGGACCTTTTACTGGCCCACAACAGTTTTCCTGACAGTCTCATCCATCATTGTGTAATCAAAGTATTTTGTTGAGAAAACATGTAAACAGTATTTTTCAATTGCCCCAAAACAGGTTTCAACTTTGAAAAGTATTTTCACATTTTTTATACACCTAAGTTGGGGGCGATGTAAAGGCTCCCTTTTCTGTAGCTACTACACCGATGTGTAGGGAAGGGTGCTACTCCTTTTCATGGATTGCTCCACTTTACCCTTGATATGTACCTTATAATGCTGAGTGTTAAGTAAGGAGGTATCAAGTACCATTTTTTTGAGTCTTTGGCATGACTCGACCTGGGATTGAACTCTGGTCTTCTGAACCATTGGTGAACACTCTACCCACTAGACCAATGGGCCAGTATATTTTACTTTATACACCTAACCATTTTTTCTTATCTTTCAGTTAAAACCAAAAATAAAACTTCAAAGTAGATATTGAAATTTTTTAATTTATTTAAAGATGTTATGTCAAAACATGATAAGTCTTTTTTTTTCTTTTTTTTTTTCTTTTTTTAAATATTAAATCAATAAATTATATAAAAATGTTAAATATGTTTATATAAATATTTTTACAAGAATTAATAGGAGTACAAGATTTGAGTAACACATGAACTTGTGTATAGAAAATTTGGATAAAATGTAAAAGGATGACCTCTCCAACTTTAAACTAAGCTAAGTTTAAGGAATATTCAAAAAATTTCCTAAGATCTAACCACCTGAAGGTTTGATAATCGCAAGGAAAAATATTTGCAAATCTTGAAATATTATTTATTCCTCCATCTACTTGAATGTATTTTATTTAACAGAATTAGTAGGGTTTAAAAAATGGATGGATTGGAAAATCAGGATTTAGTCTCCTATTTTAAGTAAATTATGACAGCCTAATGGTCCCAATAGACCATGAATTGAAAATGAACACACGGAACAAAGTTTTTGGGGGGGGGGGTCTTTCTTTCTTTCTTTCTTTTTTCTTTTTTTTTTTTCTTCTTTTTTTTTTTTTTTTTTTTTTTTTTTTTTTTGTTTCTGAAGATTTGAACTTGAAAAATGTTTGTAACTCTTAAATATTGTTTATTTCCATGTCTATTTGAATGAAATTTGTTTAACAGAGTAAGAAGTGTTAAAAAAAATGGATGAATTGTAAAGTCAAAATTTAGTTTTAAGTTTAATCCCACTCCTATTGTAAGCAAATTAGTACTATATAACTGCTGAATGGTGCCAATATATTTATTCCCATGACTATTTGAATGAAAGGTATTTCACTGAATAGGAAGGGGGGGGAAATGGCTAACTTCAAAAGTCAGAATTTAGTATTGATTGACTTTAATTCCACCTCTATTGTATACAAATTAGTACTATATGACAGTTGAATGGTACCAGCATATTTCCATGTATTGGAATAAAAGTTGATTATTTACTTGGATACTAAATTTCATAAATGACTAACTCCCACTCCATCCCGTTTGTTTCAAATTATTAGTTATATTTTTACTAAGCTTAAGTTTTTTTTGTTTGTTTTTTTTTTTTACAGTTCGACGTCACGCCCCAGTTGATGATTCAGATGGGTATGTAATTAAAACTTTTTTTTTGCCCTCTGTTAATATGTACATAAAAATCTCATTGAATTATTTCATTTTTCCACAAAAATGATTTGCAAATGAAAATAAATCTAGTTTCCACCCTTTTATAATAAAATAGCAGACTGGGTTCTTGAGCCTTTATATAGCTTATTTAAATATAAAATTTATATTGAAAATATATAAATTTATATTGAAATACCTTGATATAGATGACAGTCTAGAAGAAGAAAAAGTCTGAAGCCAAATCTGCTTAAAAGAACTGTCTTTGTGTCAAATCCTGCTCATACAAAGAGGTTGGGTAAATACATATTTTTATCATAAAATAATCAATAGGTTATTCTCTCCCAAATAACTGATTAAACTTCAAAAGGTGTGGATAACATAATGGTTATCATCAGGGAAATAAGTAAGCTGAGTTCAAACTTTGGTCAAGGCTGTTTGCATTCTCTTCATACTATTGTGTTAGAATAGCATTTATTCTAAGGCTAACAGCAACAAATAAATGAATTAATACTTCGTTCTTTATCATTAAGGTTTTTCGGACTATTGTCTTCATCTTTATTGTTATTTCCACAACGTTTTGGCCGATATGTCCTCCAGCCTTCTTCAGGTGTTTGTCGAACTCGGGAACCTTCACGGAACTTCGAACTACGTCCTTTATTGAAACCACGGGGGTCGCCTGTTCTGATTCCGTTTGCCATGACCGGGTACAAGTGTTAAGTATTCCTGTATATTACTTGCCTGTAGTGAGGATTGAACCTGCAACCTTCAGATGATTGTCTTCTTAGTAGCTCAGGGAACCAACGCCTATAACCATTACACCATGTGACCTGCTGGACAATTCAGAGTGAATTTTTGGGTATTATAAACTTAATGTTCTTACTATAGCTAGAATTACTACTATTATGTATGATTTTTTTTACCTGTGTTCATATTCAGATTTCAGGTTTTTTTTTGTTTTGTTTTTTTATCTAGCCTTCTTGATTATCGGTTCCCATATTGTATTCAACTCTATACTTGGTCTACTCAGCAGGTCATTGTAGCCTAACATATGTGCTGATTCCTTATGGCATCTAATCCTCCAATGTTCAGCCCTATCAATTATTTCAACTTTGTCCCATAAGGGGAGATGATTTCCATTTTTCTTCCATATATGGTCCGCCATACCCGATTTTTCAATCTCCCCTCGTACTATTGCTTTCCGATGTTCTTCTAGCCTTACTTTTAGTGGCCGACCTGTCTCACCTTTGTATATTTTACCACAACTGCAAGAACATCGGAAAGCAAAAGGCCGGAGGAAATAACAATAAAGATGAAGACAATAGTCCGAAAAACCTTAATGATAAAAATCAACAAGCTTCGTCTCGGAAATTTAGACAACTAATACTTCGTTTAATTCTAACAATTTATTAATCAACATGTCAAACAATTAATAACAATATACAGTCTTTCCTGTGTATAAAGTTGAGTTTGAGGGACTTATTGGCGCTCTGAAGAAGATATCTGGTATCTTAGGGTTGTCCTTTTGAGAGCTTTTAATGTCCCCGCCTCATGGAACATCTGGTGGAATCTTTCTGAATGGATTTTGGATTTTTGCATCAAGTCTTCTGGGCTCATCATGTGATTAGTATATCCAATCACAGAGAGCCTCTCCCTCACTCACTCCATACACAGGAATTACCATTTTACTAACCCAACAATACTATTGCTCTTGAGAAGGGCATAAATTCACTCCCACCAAGCTATAGGTAAAATAATTGAGCAGATGTAACCTCCCCTTACCAGTAAATCTTATATCTAGCTTTGTGACCAACAAGGTCAGTTTAATATTTTAAAGAAATGGCCAATCTTAGCCAATCATCATTCAGTCCTCTTCAAAGTACTTTTCTTTGGGACCTTTCTTTCTTATTCTATTATCCCTGTTCATTTTTCATTACAATTTATAAAATTTGATTGATTTGTCAAATTCTCTTTAATCTCATACATGGCATTTTAATAGGTATTTTAGCTTTAAGAATAATCTGGCTGCTGACTTACTTAAATAGATGGTTAATTGATGAGGTATCCCAGTAAACTAGTGTTGAATAAAAAACTTACAACTATAATAACACTAACCTAAAACAAGAAACACAACTTTTAGAATTAGAACATGATATAATCAATCAATCAATCCAATTAATCGGTTGCTTATTTAATAGCTTGATAAATCAGTTGTGGGCAAAATCAAAAACACGTCTTTCTTTTATTTAGTAATTTTTTTTTTAAATTTATTTATATATTTATCCAACCCTTCCCCCATGTGCAGGATGTGAGATGAGGTCAATTTTAAGCTGAGTTCATTGGTGCAGTAACCTGCTTTGGTCATGGGTTGCACTATTCATGTAGTGTTTCTTGGATAAGAATAACCTAGCAGAGCCCTTCCCTCTCCAGCTCTACAACTGGTTTGAATTCAGTTTTCCTTCTAGACTGATTGCCATACCAAGGTTAAAGAGTACAGTCTACTCTACTACTTACTCATATCAGGAGGGAGAGTAGTTGGATTCATGCCTATTCCAAGGGTATTAGTGCTGTGTGAAATAAAAGCAGCCTCGCTCAGTATTTGAACTTTGATTGCCAAAGATGACCAGTCGGCTGGGACTGTAGAATATGCAGACTGCATCTCTGCAGAGGGGTATGTCATTACCCCCCTTAATGAGTGTCCTAGATATGACACTAAACAATCTGATGGTGAGGCTCCAGTAATGCTGGAGCTTTAGGGAATGTGAAGTAGCCCTTCATTACCATAGCTCTCAGGTCCACTCGGGGCTGGAGTGGTAGTACCTGATAGGTTCCTACCTATGAGTCAAATAGCACCATTAGACATTTTAACTAAGTGCAAACAAATGACATGCTAAATTGAATTGTTAGAAATAGAACTGTTTGATAATTTAACTGTGTGTAAACAAATGACTGATTTCTACTTAAATTGTTAGTGATACAGAGCAATATTTGGAACCATTTAACTGTGTGCAAACAAATGAATTGTCTTGAATAGAATAAATATTGTTAAATAGCAATATTTGCTTGAAACTTTTTAACTGTGTGCAAAAAAAATGAGCTCAGGCTTGTTTAAAAATGTTATCCAGAAAATGTGTTTACAAATCATATATTTGAGATACATATATAAGGTGGATTTAGCTTTGAATAACCTACAATGGTTGATATGCCATAAAACCCAGCCAACATATCACAAGCATGTTTACTTAGGCAGAATAGAACTGGTTTAATTCAGAGTACCTTTTCTTAGACTGGTTATAATATTAAGTTAAAAGGCCCCAGTTTGCTCTAGTTAGTGTGTGTGTGTGTGTATATATATATATATATAGCGAGAGAGAGAGAGACCTTGATGGCAATTGCATAAGAATGCTACAATCTGTATTGAACAGATCCTGGAGACAGCAGCTCTACAGTCACTTAACACCCATCTCGAAAACCATCTGTGAGACACTGCTGGAGAAGTAAGGACAAACTCATAACTGACATACTCCTGTGGACCCCTTCACATGGAAGAGCAAGGGTTGGGTGACCAGCTTGAACCTATATACAACAGCTCTGTACTGATACAGGATGTAGCATGGAAGACCTGCTAGGTATGATGGATGATAGACAAGTTGTAAGAGAGGGTCAGGGAAATCTGTTCTAGTGGTATGCCATGATGGTGTGTGTGTGCGCAAATAAATGATTATTCTCTTTAAATAGATAATTACTTATAATTATATTATGTATTCATTATTAGAATTAGATAAAAATAATTGATATTATATAACTGTGTGCAAACAAATGATAGTAGACAAATAACAAAAGTGTAGTGGAACATTAGAAATATAATTCTGATTATGAGCTTTAACAAATATATCAAATTTCAGAATTATATAATCCATAAGTAGTTGATATGCTATTTAATTAATGAACCAAACCACAAGAGAACAATTTATATTGCTATAAAGTCAGCTTTGATTGGTCAATCATTATTAACTCAGCACCTATTCAAATTAGTCGTCCATTTCCTTTGCAAATTAGAAATACCACCTTTCATGGATGAACTCCAATCTTGTTATGAATAAAGTGGAGGTAACTCAATATCAGCAGACATTCAATAAATAAGACAAATTTTTCCTAAGTAGTTGGCAATAGGAAGTGCTGTTTACAATTGCACCCTTTTCAAGGAGCTAATAGTAATGGTTTCTTTCATACCCTAGAAGACTCTCAGTATGACCGTTGCACTCAGACCTGGGTGGGGGTGGGGGTGGGGCAGCAGGGATACCAGAGTGTCAGTGTGTTTCAATCCATGGACTGTCTTATAATGGCAACTCAGGTTTGGCTCATTTGTAAAGATTTTTTTGAGTAAAACGTGCTTCTCCATACACATCACACATTCTTCTGTAAACTTCACATGGTTTGCACTTCTTGGTCACTAAAAATCTGCTGACAGACCTCTGTTCAAGTCTGGAGCACTCTTTGGTTTGCCACAATTTTGAATAGCCTCAAGACAAGTATTTTTGTGAGGTTAAGATAATTTTTGCTATTAACCAATTAACACAAAGCAGTTTACATATATGGAAAAAAATTTGGAAAGAAAAAGATTATTTTGCTTTTTTCAACAAAAATTCCTCTTATTTATTTATTGGATGACCTTTGTATCAACCGGCAGAATATAACAAAAGTCACTTAAGTAGAGTACAGCTAGTGTAAAATCAGAGTTTACCTTCTTCTAGTCTGCTTGCTATCTCAAAGTTAAAAGGCCCAGTTAATTTTAGTTAGTGTAAATACATTGAATCACCAGCAGTTATAGTATCTTCACTAACTTATCTTCATTGAATGTAAGCATTTGTTCAGATTTGTCAAAAACTGACAAATGTAAAAAGTCTAGCATTGATATTAAAAGAAATTGTTTATTTTCCCTAATTTTGTAAATTAATTGTTTCTTTTTTCAGATGGACTCCTGTCCACCTTCATTTGCTTAGTGTGCCTGAGGTGTCTCACATTGTCTCAAAGTTCTCTGCATCTTTATCTTCATATTTCCGGCAATGGCTCATCTTTCGAAGAGAGCATCCTTTCGATGTAAGTATAGAATGTCTACAAATAGATGAAGATATTGGATGGGTTTATAGATGCTATTTAGACTTGTCATACCATTTTACCCTTGTAGCTTAGATGGTAAAGCAGCTAGTATCAAGAACCAGGCTTCCCTGGACTGAAAGGGAAAGTGAGTTCAAGTTAGACCAGGAGGTTCAGTTTTACTCTTCCAGTCCCTAATGCGAACTGTTATAGAAAAAAATGACCAAAAGGAATTGCAAGAAAAAGCAAATAAAATTAAAAAGATAGGGGGGAAAAAATGTGTCTTTTATCAATATTTAATTTGTTTGACCAGTTTTGTATATAGTTGTGTGTGTGTGTGTTTTTGTCATTTGTGTGTTAATATCTATTTATATTTGTGTGTGTGTGTATATATATATATATATATATATATATATACACACACACACAAATATATATATATATATGTCTCATGCTAAAGATGACACTGCAAACTTAGGCATCAGCTGAACATATATAAGACAATTATATAAAAATCCCATTTCAGTTCCTTTGCTTTTTGTTAAAATATTAACCAGTTTATTTTTATTGTTTTTCAGTTCTTCATTGTTAACATTTACTTATGTTTCAATCTTATCATTGTTGGTGTAATTGTTCCAGGAATTGTTGTCGCATATGTTATTGGTAAGTAAAATTAACAACTTTTAATTTTTATTTTAGTGTAAAATTGAACATGCATTTATTTCATTTTTTTTTCCTTAAATCTTAACAAAAATAACCAATTTAAACTCATTAGTCATCGTATTATTTCCTATTTGAAGCCAAATGTTAAATTTTACAATTGTGTTTGTGAGCAAAAAAAACAAATAGTGAGTTTAAGAACTTTATCTTTTGTCTATGAAAAAGATTCAAATATTTCTCTATTCAAACTGAATTAAAACACTAGGATGAGTCGAAGATTTTGGTTATATTTTATTTGTATGAGCCACGATTTTGATTGCTTCTGATACTTTTAACAAGGTTGTCATGGTGACGAACCAGAAAAGACTGAGATGCTGAGTTCTCCTGATACTCTCAAAATGCTACTTGCCAGATTTTCTGCTATGGTTTAGAGCACTGCCTTGGAATCCATACTTTTAGGCCTACCTGAAGTTGCCAGATCATTGACACTCTTGAAATTCAAGCCAAATTTCTTGAAGAGTTAATGTACTCTGATCAACTGCACCTTCACTTTTCGTACAACAAATGTTTTTGGTTGCTTCGATGACATTATGGCCTAGTTTCAACTCATAAAATGTAACAATCTTGTTTACTATACTCTGATCAACTGCACCTTCACCTTTTGTACAAGAAAGGATTTTGGTTGCTTCGATGACATTATGGCCCAGATATTTAATATTTTCACTATGAATTTATCTGTTCTTGTATACATATTATATCTATGTTATGAACTATCGCCAAAGCTGTCAGCTCAAGTAGTTGACCTATTCTATTTAAAGTTCTAACGTTGAATGTTGCTCTTTGTATTGTGCATTTGCAGTTTAGTAATTTTTGTTTTAGTTTGAGCTCTGTAGCTGATTTTTCGAACACTGGGGCCAGGGCTCTAACCTCTGCAGCATGTGCCCTTTTTTTACCCATGCGAAGAGCGATGTGGTTTGGACTAATGGTTGAGTGTAAGCCATGGTAATCTTTCGATGGCTGTGTTTTTATTTTCATCTATAGTAGCCACCCTTATAGATAAATTAGCTCATATCTAAATATTGGAAAACTTTTGACCTGTGGCATAATTGCTAAAGTGCTGGACTGTGTACTCAAAGCTAGCAAGTTCAAACTCCAGTCACACTATTACATTCACTTTAGGACTCTGTTCTTCTACAAGGATGGCTTTGGGATTAAATGACTCATAAAGGTTGATATGCCATTAAATAAAAGAAACCAAACCAAACTTTTGACTCTCTCTACTAATTTGCTTTCCCAAAATTAAATCAAATCTTATCAGTTTTCTTGAAAAGATTTTAACTTTGTAAATATTTCATGTTTTCAACTTATTATTTTTGAGAATAATTTTTTTTTTTTTTTTTTTTTTTTTTTTAACTTACAGGTATTTCATTGTTATTATATCCATGTCTTATTTACTATCGGGTGCCTCAGAAAATTTACAAGAAACTGGAACCTGGCATAAATCGAGTGTGTTATGTTCTATCCTATTTTAGTATATTTATCACGGTTTTCCAAGGTAAGTCAAAATAATATTTCTCATAGTATTGACCATATACAAGTACTATATATATATATATATATATATATATATATATATATATATAACCAGTTCATTGGCCTAGTGGGTCGAGTGTTCACCAATGGCCCAGGAGACTGGGGCTCAATCCCAGGTCGAGTTATACCAAAGACTCTAAAAATGGTTCCATTTGTACATTAAATGTAACAACTATTATAAGAAAGAAACCTCTGTTCCACAATAGATATTACATTTGCATATAGATTTCATTCATTTAAATGTGATTATTACTATGAGACAATGGCAGTATATTTATTTTTTGATTAGAAGAATTACTCTTAAAGAAGAAATAGTGTTGTCTTTATCAAAACAAAAATCAAAGGATAATAATGGATAAGATATGATTACTACTGAATAAGATATTCTTTAAGTTTAAAAAAAAAATTTTTATCATGTTCCATAATATGATATGATATATATAACTATAATATTTATAGTAAGATATAATGATATATAATCATATAAAATATAACCAATTTAATATGAAATGATAATGTAATATAAAAACATCTCATTTTATTCCATATTTAGAATTGCAAAAGATCAAAAGCTCTAAAAATATATTATAACTAAGGTTTGACTATATTTTTAAGACAAATCTGAAGACCATTGCAAAATAGCTTTAAAAACAATGACAAAAAATATTTATTATACCTACAAAAATTATACCACTTATGTCTCAATAAATGTTACATTTGCATATATACTTTATGCTCTAAATGTGACAACTATTATGGGACAGATGCAGTATATAAATCTTTTAAATAACAGACATTTCTGTTATGATTAAGTATTTTTTAATATATATAAGATTACTGCTGAATTAAAATATTTCTTAACAATTTTAAAAATGTAAATTTTTACTAATCTCATTCTTTTCTGTCTTGTAGCAATACGAGGAGACTTTGGAAATGATCAGCCAGGCGTTGCTTCCACTGCAGATGGAACATCGGATGATCTCAATTTAGATGACTTGTGTCCTGATACAGAGACAGCCATGTTGTCTGCAGCCGCATCAGAAAGTGAAGGAGAAGAAACTCCAGGCCCTTCAACTCCAGCACTCTCAGAGAATCAATCAATAGACAACAGTGAAGATGGTAGTGACATCTTTCATTCTTAGCTTTTCATTCTATGCACTTTTTTAAATGCTGCAATTCTGGAGGAGGGGATTGTTTCCTTATATCTGCTATATTGTCCATAAATAAGTACACCTAATTTTTTTTTTTTTTTTTTTATAAGAAGTTACTATAATTCTTTGTGTATAACATGCACCCCTAACTTCAGTCAAGGAAATTCTTTAGTATAATATGCACTGAAGTGTTCGCCAATAGCTCAGGAGACTGGTGTTCAATCTCAGGTTAAGTCATACCAAAGACTCAAAAAATGGTACTTAATGCCACCTTGCTTAACACTCAGTATTATAAGATATGACTCAAGAGTAAAGTAGAGCAATCCAGGGAAAGGAGTAGCACACTTCCCTACACCTTGATGTAGTAGCTATTGAAAAGGGAGCCTTCGGACAACCCTCGACTATGGTTGCCAACTTTACTTACTTTTAGAATTTGAAGCAAGTAAATTTAACCTAACTTTAGCATTTCTTCAACTTTTTATCAGTTTATCCTGACTAAAAATAAGAATTCATATAGTTTATGTTATGTGTCAAAACAAAAATTTACACATTATTTAGTGCAAATGCACTGGCATTTTTACACAAAAAAAGTAACAAACTTGTGGCAAAAAGTAAATCAACATTAGCAGAAACAAAATTATAAACAAACACACATTCCAGTGAATATTTCTCTATAATGGCTTCAAACATTAGTTTGGATTTTAGATATAATTTACTTGCATCCTGTCTCAAATATGGTGAGGAATTTCACACAAAAAAAAAAAAAGTTAAATATACTTCTCTTGTATAATACACACTACTAACTTTTGGGCTGAAAAATATGGAAAAATAGTGTCGTATACACAAACAAATAATTACGGTAACTTTTTTCTAAACCTGAGTAACCGCTCATTGGCCTAGTGGGTAGAGTGTTGTCCGGGAGACCTGGGTTCAATCCCAGGTTGTGTCATACCAAAGACTTTAAAAATAGTACTTGACACCTCCTTGCTTAACACTCAGCAATATAAGGTATGTATCAAGAGTAAAGTGGAGCAATCCAGGGAAAACAGTAGAGCCATCCCTTACACCTTAGTGTAGTAGCTATTGAAAAGGGAGCCATCAGGTCACCCTCAACTAATGTCACCAACTTTACTTTGCTTTACTTAACAGGTTTGGATTCAGAGTTTTCCTTCTGGACCGGTTGTCATTCCAAGATAAAAGAGCTCAGTCTATCCTACTATTTACCCATAGATGGAGGGAGAATAGTTGAATGCATAGCTTTCCCAAGGTTATTTGTGCTATTTATTTTTTCTAAACCACTGGTACCAGAGTTTTATTGGTTCTTATAGAAGATTATGCAATCAAAATGAATATTAGGTGTTATTCATTATTAGATGTTTATGACATATATTTACCAACCCCTCCACCATAAGCACCACCCTGTCAGCAAAGCTTTGAATATGCTGACTGTATCCTCTGCTGAGGGGCAAGACTCACCTTCATGGAAAAGAAAAGTGCCCCGTGTATGACTGTATCTGGTAGTGAGGCTTCAGTTCTGTGAAGTGAGAGTACTCTTCATTGCCATTACTCCAAAGTCCACTCTGACCTGGAGCGGTAGTACCTGTTCCATCTATGAATCCATCAGATATGTTTAAAAATTATCAATATTCAATAGGACCGAATGCAAAAAAAACCTTTGAAAAACTCTGAAGAAACAACTACTCAAAACATGTAAACATAATGAATACAATTCCCAAACCTCTCGGCATAGAATAACTCTCAATGGATTGACATGCCATTAAAATCAATCTGTCAACAAATCCACCACAAGGTCAATTTTTAAGTGGCACATGAATTTTCCTTCTCCTAGGCTTGTTGCCTAACTAAGGCTAAAGAACACAGTCTACCCTACTATTTACTCATAACTGGGTGGATAACTAATAGATTCATGCCTTTCCCAAGGGCATCAGTGCAAAATAAAGCACAAACAGCAGGTCATTGGCCTAATGAGTAGATGATTCACCAATGGTCCAGGAGTTCAATCCCTGGTCGAGTCATACCAAAGACACAAAAAATGGTACTTGATTCCGTCTTTCTTAGCACTCAGCATTATAAGGTAAGGATCAAGGGTAAAGTGGAGCAATCCAGAGAAAGGAGTAGCACTCTCCCCTACACCTCAGTGTAGTAGCCATTGAAAAGGGAGCCTTAGGGTCACCCTCGACTAAGGTCACCAACTTTACTTACTTTATAACACCTTAATGGATTGGTCGGTTGTGTTTTATTGCATATCAACTCTTGTGGGTTATTTAATGCCAAATCCTGTTTTTATTTATATATATATATATATATATATATATATATATATATATGAGGGTGAGTAATAAAGTAATAACTTTTTCTTTAGTACAGGATTAATTATTGATACAGGAACATGTATCATACATCAAAATGAAGCTGGTCCTCTCTGGATCACATTCCCACTTCTCATCATAGTCATCATGTCTCTCAGTAGCAATATTCCTCCTTCGGATAAGAGCATGTATCCCTGCTTCGTAAAATTCTCTTGACTGTTCTTTGACCCACTTCTTCACTGCAGTTTTCACTTCCTCATCATTGGCAGAAACCCTCTTTCATGGGGCCAAAGTGATGACAGTATGAAGCCGCTAAATCTTGCTAATCGATAATGTTATCCTTCTGCATGACAATGCTTGACCACACACAAGCATCAGGAAAAGGGATACAATCATCTCATTCAGGTGGACAACTTTACTACATCCTCCATACTCACCAAATTTAGCGCTTTCAGAATATTCCACATTTTGTTTCTGCATCTTCTGTGTGTGTGTGTGTGTGTGTGTGTGTGTATATATATATATATATATATATATATATATATATATATATATATATATATATATATTGAGAGAAAGAGAGGTGGGGGGGAATATGTATATGTTGATCTATTCAACTCTTTGGATGAGTTGTTTGACATCTGGATGGAATGAATTCTGAAAAATAGCACTTTTTTTTTTAATTCATTCCATCCAGAAAATAAATGATTCATACAGAGTTGAATGAATCAACTATACAATAGGCTGAAGCAAAGTCTCTGTCCTATTTAGCCTAACATGTTTAAAAAAGAAAATACTACTTGAAAACTTTTACAGTGCTCTGTGCACGAAAATTCTGTGCAATATCACAATATATTTCAAGTAAGAAAATAAGCTAAAACAGGATAAAAACTCATGACTGAATTTTTGTTGATCCTCAGGTGAGTTTGTATTCAACATGTCTAATTTTCTTAGATTCATCTCAACAAATATGTGCTTCTTTGTCTCATGTGACTCTCTCTCTCTCTCTCTCTCTCTCTCTCTGTGCAGCAACTTGTAGGTATGTTTCATTAGATATGACAATTGTTTATTCAGGTTAAGTTTTTTTCCTACTAACAAGTAAGATGTTATGAATGTGGATCAAAACTATAAAGAAAAAACTGTCTCAAGTGTTTTTTTTTGTTTTTTTTCTTCTCTTCCCTCCTTTAACCCCCCCTTCCTCTCTCTTTCAACTGTAAAGTACTTATAATGGTGGAAAGTATTTGAGTTTAGGCCTTGACCAAAATTAAAAAAAACAACAAATTATTATTTATGATATATTTAATGTATTTTTTATTCATTTTATTATATATTATGATATAAGGGTAATCCAATAAATAAGTAAATTCTTGAATAGAATAAAACCAAAATATTTTTTTTTCTGTAAATGCAGATTCAGCATTGTTTGAAATGGGTTTATAGAAAAAATTATTTTAATCTTGCAAAAAATGTTTGATTGTGAGACAAAAACAATGGCAAATCAAACTCTGCTCTAGGCTTGAATAGAGGTCTATCATCAAATTTTGGGTGGCTGAGAAGTGCAAACTATGTGAAATGTACAGAAGAATGTGCGATGTGTATCATGTTTTAGTCAACAAAATGTTTACAAATAGGCTAAACGTGAGTTTGCCACTATGAGTCAGAGTTAAAAAGACAATCCATGGAGTGGAAACACTGAGTCTCTGATAAAATGTTCCACACACAATGATCAGTAAAGTTCATGAGGAGGTGCCCGTGGTGTAGTCGTTATCGCCGTAGGAAATGAACACGGCGATACGAGTTCAAATCCTGGACGATACTGATTGCATTTCACATAGCACTAATACCCTTGGGAAAGGTATGAATCCAATTATTCTCCCTCCAGCTATGGGTAAATAGTAGGACAGACTAGGTTCTTCAGCCTTGGTTAGGCAACTAGTCTAGGAGAAGGAAAACTCTGAATTCAAACCTGTTAAACTCCGCTTAAAAATTGACCATGTGTCATATCCTGCCCAAGCGGAGGGGTTGGGTAAATAGTATCAGTAAAGTTCATATTGACAGTCCTCTGGGATATGATAGTTTTGTTTGGTTTTATGACATATCAACCATTGTAGGTTATTTAATGCCAAATCTGTTTTTATACATATGAACAGTTCTAATTCAATCAATTCAGTTTAGCATAAGTACACAGTTTAGTTCTATTTGACCCATACATAGGACCCTATCAGGTGCTACCACTCCAGGCCAGAGTGGACCTGGAAGTGATGGCAATGAAGGGGTACTCCTCATTTCCCAAAGCTCCAGCATTACTGGAACCTCACTATCAGATTGTTTAGTGTCATATTCCAGGACACTCGTTTGGGGGGGTCTTATCCTTCTGCAACTGAAGCAGTTGGTGTATTCTACAATCACAGCCAACTGGGCTACTGGGATTTGATAGGACTCATTATTATTGATTGCTTTGATAAAAGTGTAACTATAAACAGTAGTTTCTATTGCCAGCACCTTAGAGAAAATTCACCTTATTTATTGAATGACCCTCATATTCTACATTATATATAATCTTTATTTTTATTTAAAATCTCTTTTTTTTTTTTTTTTTTTTTTTTTTTTTTTTACATTCTAGAAGGACATGAGAGTGATCTGGAACAAGACCTTGCTGAAGGCCTTGGTGAAGAAATGCCCTCCTTTGATGACCACACAGATGACGAACTTCTTGACAATAAGTCACTGTTACCAGATTCAATGCAGTTTGTTCCCACTCACTTTGAAGACTCTGATTCAGATGATGAGGGACTGTCACATAACCTCACTTTCTCTACACCAAAAGACAGGGATAATATAGAGTCTGAGCGAAATATTGCAGGGCAGCTCGTGGCTCAAGCAATGGGCTCGATGATGAAGGCAGCATTCCAGGGATTATCAGATACTGACAACAGCAGTAATAGTGGTGGCAGCAGTGCTGCTCCGAGCAAATCTCAAAAGAAGAAGTCATCACAGAAAAAAACTGAATACGAAACAGCTACCGTAAAACCCCAAAATAAAAAGGGACGGAAATTGGTGTCTTTGGAAGATTATTTAGAACAAAGTGATACAGAATTGGCAGATGATTTTGAGTTCTTGGACCCTACAGAATTAGAAGAAGTTGACAATTCTGTGCCACCAGATTGATAAAAAGAAAATGCTTGGTGCTTTTTCGAGAAGTCATCTGCTTTGCTGCAAATGGGAGCAGTAAATGGTGATGTAATGATCAAGCCTATAATTTTTACATCATTTTCTGAACTTGGTTCATTTTCATATATATATATATATATATATATATATATACACACACACACACACACACGCACACACTGATGGGAAATAGAAAATTGCAATGCCCTGAATATATATATATATATATATATATATATATATATATATATATATATATATATATATATATATATATTTCAATTTAACTTGGTTAAACATACAAAAAATATGACCTGAAAACAGTAAATGATCACATATAAGATCAATACATGCACAGGTTCCAAAATAAAGGGTTGTATAAAAAATAATCAGACCCAATGTACATGCTGTATACAGGGCAAAATCAATATCATTACTCTGGGTTTTGTAATTTGATTTTTCTGTCAGTATGTATATACAAATTTTGCACAAATTAAGCAAAGAAAAATGCTTTTCTCTTTATACCAGCAAGAACAACAAACTGAGATACCCCAAAACACATGTATTTAAATACATACACCCGCATATATATATATATATATATATATATATATATATATATATATATATATATATATATATATATATATATATATATACACAGAGTGTACTAAAAATAGATGGACAGTAGGTTGTATAAACATTATCATTTACTATCCACCTACTTTTGACTCACTCTGTATATTTAACTATATATAAATTTGCAGATAATTTTGATGGATGCAGAAAGACTATATTTTGTATCCAAGTAGACTGGATAAAACAAGCTTTCTTGTGCTTTTTTAAAAAAAAAGTTTTTATTATGTTTGATTCAAAAGTCAGTGTTTATTCTATTCACATAAGTAGACCTGTTGTTAGTATTTTGTCTTCTGAACAATATCTTTGGTTTTATCAGGAAAAGGTTTAAACCAGTGATTCCTAACCTCTTTTTGGCCCATGTCCTTTAACAGCTAAAGAAATTTAATGTCCAACTTTATCATGTATTTTCCTACTCTTTGGGAAAATGACAATGGACACTTATTGTTAACAATCTTTTCCACCAAAAGTTTTGGGTTGAAGATCAAAAACACAACAGAGGTTGTTGCCTCATAACATTAATGATTATAGACTACTGGAGAAGACTCATACTGTGAAAACAGTAATATATCAGTTTTATATACATTTAACAAGAATACTAAGATAATAGTAATGGCAGTTAGTCAAACAAAAGGAATATTGTGAATCAAACAGACAATATTTGAATACATCTGAAGATTTTTAAAATCAATTAGTTAAGCCTGAACTAAACTTGTTTCTCAGCAAACTATCTGAAAAACTTTTAAATCAATTAGATAATCCTGAACTAAACTCAGTTCTAAACAAACTATCTGAATACATCTGAAGACTTTTAAAATCAATTAGATAAGCCTGAACTAAACTCGGTTCTCAGCAAACTATCCTGAAGATTTTTAAAATCAATTAGTTAAGCCTGAACCAAACTAAGCCATGGAATGCCTTTTGCTTTTTTCTTTAAATTCCCAATTA
>OY757941.1:44143362-44328362 GCA_963585895.1 Sepioteuthis lessoniana
CTGTCATATTTGCTTGTGTCCAAAAGAATTCTTCTCTAAACCAGCAATGTATTCTATTTTAAAATCCTCTTGTTAAACTATGAAGAGTTTTAATGATAGCTATTTTTGGACACTTCCTCTTATTATTTAGAGATCAATTTTTAACAAAAAAACATTTTAAGTGACAGAAAAGAGAAAAAAAAAAAAAACTAGAATTTTTAACAAAATCTCAGTTAATCTATTAGTTAACCTTTTATTTATGCATCGAGTAAAATACTTCTACCTCTGTCCCATAATAGTTACATTTAGTGTATGTAATTTAAATGCAAATGTGACAAATATTATGGGACAGAGGCAGTATGTTTTACAACCTCTTTCTCATAATTGTTTTTAGTGTATTAAATTTATATGCAAATGTAACAAACTATTATGGGACAGAATTATTTTATACAACCTCTGTCCCATAATAGATAAATTTAGAGAATGAAATTTATATGCAAATGTAACAACTATTATGGGACAGAATTATTATTTTATACAACTTTTGTCCCATAATAGATAAATTTAGTGAATGAAATTTATATGCAAATGTAACAACTATTATGGGACAGAATTATTATTTTATACAACCTCTGTCCCATAATAGATAAATTTAGAGAATGAAATTTATATGCACATGTAACAAATATGGCACAAAGGTACTATATTTTACAACCTCTGTCCCATAATTATTGTAATGTTTAGTATATGAAATTGATGCAAATGTAATAAATATTATAGGACAGAGATAGTATATCTTACAACCTCTGTCCCATAATAGTTGTTACATTTAGAGTATGAAATCTAAATGCAAATGTGACAAATATTATAGGACAGATGTATATTTTAAAACTTCTGTCCCATAACAGTTATCTTTAGTGTATGAAAATTTAAATGCAAATGTCCCAACTATTATGGGACAGTATAAAATATTGGTTGTATTGTTAAATACAGAATCATGATACATCAATATGATCTTGAGATATTTACTAAGTTTTGCTTCGTCTATCACACAGGCTTCAGGTTGCTAATTCTACTTGTTCTTAATAGTCCCCCATCTAAATACTGAATAGTTTCATTGTTGCTTAACTTTAACCATTTTTGTTTAGTCATAAGTAGCTCTTTGAAATGGAGATCATTCAAATGATATTGACCCACATATCCTATACATCAAAATAATTTATGCCTCAAGTTGAAAGAAATTTTATTCTTCATTTAATGTAAGCTTTCATATACGTTAGCAGCTTTGATGCAATTCAATTCATTTCTTAACAAAATCAGTTACATTTTTATTGATCAAAACTTTGACTCATTCAGTATTATTTTTATGAGGTTGTGTTCAAAAAGTATCAAGACTGAAGCTATATTTACCAAGACAGAAATGTCCAATGAATGGAGCATTAATTTTCTTCAAATTAGTCTCCTTGACATTCAACACACTTATTCCAGCAAATTTTCTATTGGTTGAAACATTTCTTTTGATATGGTACAAAACTGTGGTATATATTTTTAGATATGGTACAAAACCAGTGGAAATAGAATGTTTTAAAACTCTCATCTTTTTCTTTTCATTTAATAATAACCCACATACCCTGATGAAGATCTAAAATCTGAAACATTTCACGTTCGCAAATAATTCTACAAATAATATCATATTCTAAGGACCTAATGTTTTTTCATTTCTGTACATTTTATATATATATATATATATATATATTATATATATATATATATATATATATATAAAAGTATAGAGATGGAAGCTGTGTTTACTAAGACAGTTATGAACAATGAATGAAACATTAATTTTCTTCAAAACAGTCTCCTTGGCATTCACTTTTATTCCAGTGAGTTTTTCATTGGTTGAAGCACCTCTGAAACTCCTTTTGATATGATATGAAACTTTGTTGTGTTTATTCTAATGTGCTCTAAATCTTAACTCTTGAGATTAATTTTCAGTTTAGGAAAAAAGAAAATTGCATGAAGCAAGATCAAGTTGGTATGGAGGGGAGTTTCACTTGTACAAACCTGTATTTCACCAAAAACTGCTGTTCAAAATGTACTTAGACTGTTTATTTATTTTATTTCATTTTTATTCGTTTTTTCAAAATGAAACTCGCCCAGTTGTGCACAAATCTTCAGTTAATTTTTTGAATTAAAAAAAGATTAAATCTCAATACATTTTGATCACACCTCATAAAATTGATAATACTTATTTTTTAACAGTTAAATAAATGATTAAATGTAGACTCTTATTTTACCTCCATGTTTTCATCTGTCACCTTCAAAATCACAATAGAAATTGCTTTGATATTAATAACTGTGAAATATATCATTTATAAATGTATTCTTCTGGTTTCAATCTTCCATCTACAATTTTCTTCCACATTATTTCTTAATTTTAAAAGATGTGATAATATTAAATCTGCATTTTTATGTATTTAATGAAAAGATTTATCTCCCTTCCCAGGAAGAAAAACTTTTTTTTTTTTTTAAAGATTTTTATTGACTTTGAATAAATTTCTTTGTTGCCTTATACTTCAGTTTGCAACTTCAACTTTTCAATTTCTTTGAAGTTCCTCTACGCCTTGGTGAAAAGAGCTACATTTGTCTCGGATGATATCAAGTGATACAGTTGCTGGCATAGAAAAATCTTGGTTATTAAAGTTGTGTGATATCTAATTTCCTGCAAATAAGGTTTTCAGCTTTGTCAGGCATAGATGAAAATGTAGTGAACTGTAAAACAGGCTTATTTCATATGCTTGGTCTTCTTGGCTAAAATGCATAGAGCCATGCCCCACAGTCAGTACAGAAAATGAAATCAACTTTTTTTTTTTTAATTCAACACTTTAAAAAAAATTTTTTTTAGTGATAATTTGGTTGAGTGTATAATCTGTAGTCCCAGTTGGAACATTGTTTTTGAGAAGGTTCTGTTATCTGAGCCAGCAGTATCTAAAAAAAAAAAAATCATTTTTTATACAAATTAAAGAACTTGTCTTTTTAATTGGAATCATTTTGAGATGAGGTTTCTTAATCTGAGAATTAATTTTTATTTATTGTGGACTTTTTTCCTCATCTTGGTAGTTTTTGTGTTGTTTCTTCTTTCACTACATTTCGGCCAAATTTCACCTCTGGCCTTCTTCAGGTGATTTTACCGCGACCTCGGTTAGGAATGCTGAGTCTTGTAACCGTATATGGGGCGCAGCGGATAGAGACATTGAGTCTACGGTTCCAGGTGAGCATTGTCAGAAGATAGCGGTTTCAAATCCTACCCAAGCCGGCCAGAGGTTTACTTGGTCAAAAACGTGGTGCGATAGACAACAACTATGGAAGGTAATAATTACTGAGGATACGGTTACTATAAATACACAATAAATAAAAATTAATTCTCAAATTAAAGATCATTTTTTTTATTTTCTTTATAAATATCAAATATTAAAAAAAAAATTTTTTAAAGTCTTTTTTCTATACATATCAAAAAAAAATTTTATACAAGTTTTAATACAAAATTTAAGGATTGAGGCGAAAAACTATTTTTTTTTAAAAAATAGTATTTACACTTAGTGTTTCTTCTTTGAATGGCTTGTTTCTTATGAAATATTGTTCTTCTGCTGATTTTAATCAAATGTTAGTTTGTTTAAATATCAATTGTTAAATTTTTGCAATTTGTGGCTTTTTAAATTTAATTTTTTTTTTTAAATTTTTATTTTATTTTTTAATACTCCTGGTTCAGCCATCAGAACTTGTGTGAAAACTCCATTCTAACCAGGACTGCTAATTGTATATAAACTTTTTTTTTTTTTTTTCCACTTTAGAATCAAAACGCAAATTCAGTCACAAGTTTGCTATCAATCATTGAATAAGAATTTTGGGGAGTTTTGTGACCTATTTTGGAAAATCATTGGCATGATGATTAGAGTGTTCACCTATGTCCCGGGAAACCTGGGTTCAATCCCAGGTCAAATCATACCAAAGACTTAAGCAAGGAGGCATCAAGTACCATTTTTTAACACTCAGCATTATAAGGTACAGATCAAGGGTAAAGTGGATCAATCCAGGGAAAGAAGTAGCACCCTTCCATACACCTTGCTATCGAAAAAGGAGCCTTCTGGTCGCCCTTGACTACGGTTGCTAACTTTACTTACTTTTGAAAATCAGACCACATACATCATATAAAATACAAATAAAGCTATTAAAAAAAAAAGTTTAATAAATTCATTTTACTATGGACTCCTACACAGAGACACACCAATGTTGGCTAACCAGCCAAATCATCATCAGCTCTATGCAGAAACTGGGTGCTGTCTAGAGGACATACCAAGAGAAGTGGCAGATAGAGACGGGTTTGGTCTTGTGGGTTTTGATCCAGAGACAGCACCTCTTCATTTCACCAAAGAGGGAGGTTGGAAAAATCTTATGCTTTTATGATACTGATCAAAGAGACCAGACAAATTTTGTCCTTGCTCACGTGTATATTATGGCCCAGTCAGCTGGGCCCATAGAATACACCGACTATATCTCTGCAGAGGGGGATAAGACTCCTCTAATGAGTTTCCTGAAATATGACTCTAAACAATATGATGCTGGAGGTTTGGGAAATGCAGAGTACCCCTTCATTGCCATCACTCCTAGGTCTACTCTGGCCTGGACTGGCAACTCCTGATAGGGTCCTATCTATGGGTCAAATAGAAGTGTTCAAAAAGGATTCATATTCAATAGGACTGTGTGCAAAATAAAAAGACTCTTAATAAACAACTATGCTAAAAATCTGTGTAGGAACATAGAATGAATGCTAGGCATAAAATAACCCTAGATGGGTTGACATACCATTAAAAATCAGTCATGTATCCCTGTTGGGTGGGAGTTATTGCTATTGGAAAGTGTGACATATTAAACAATGATACAAAGAGTAAATCTTTGAAAAAGGTTTAACTCTTAAAAGTCAAAAATTACATAATCTAGTTAAGCATTAAATCCAGAAAGGGTAAAGTTCTAAATAGCTAACTCCAACTTTGGGAAGATGTTCTTTTCCTGCAGGAAACATTACATTAAATTGGCTTACATTAGTTGGGTGTGACACTATGAGTTGGATATAAGCACATACATGTATACACACGTGTGTGCGCACCCATACGTGTGTGTGTGTATATATATATATATATATATATATATACACGCCTACGTGCGTGCACACACACACACACACCTATATACACATATATATGTGGCAAGATGATTTAGATTTGGCCTGGGTATCAAATTTCAAATGTTAGGAAAACCCATTAACTAGATTAAGGAAATCTAGATAAGAAAATGTTTATACATATGGCCACAGAAGTGGGTAAGTGTTAAGTACTTGTCAGGTACTGGTCAAAAACTTAAAAGGGTCTGAATTTAATGTCCCTGTGTCAGAGACGGCCAGTCTAAGAAATATTTTTATGTCCAGTCTTTTTAAGAGAGAAATGGCTCCCCAAAAAGTTATGGGTTTATTCGTGGGTGTCCCATTAGCCGGAAATAAAAATGAAACATTCTGTATATATACTGGTGCATTTTGGGTCCAAGAGTCAGACTTTGTTTGGGTTCGAGGAAAGTTGATTAGGCCAGGACAAAGAAACAACAAACAGCGACATTACCAGCCGGACCCAGTTAGTTAAGATAATCTTTCGCCAGCTGAAACTCAAACTAGAATTAATTATCCACAAAGTGTTACACGCTCCCCATCCTCCCTTGACGTTTTAACCACAAGTTGTTGTGTTTTTGTTCTTTTCTCTGTGAACCTGCTTCTCGCTTTGATCCGGCTCACATAAGTTCTCGACGGGGACTTAGTAACTTATGCAACGAGCTGCAGAAGCGGGTATTATCACATGGGTTTTTAATAATGAGAAGATTCCTTTTTTCCCAGAATGCAATGTTGATGGTTATTTATTTCAGATAGGAAGTTGCTTGTACCTTATGCACACAAATATTTTAAGAATTTAAAAAAAAAAAAAAAAAACAGATTCTAGTGATTCATACATATATCAATCTTACAATTTACTCATATACACTAATATTAATCCTGTATAGATGAGCAGAGGGGTAAGACTACAAATGAATGTCCTGGGTATGACACTAAACAATCTGATGGTGAGGTTCCAGCAGTGCTGGAGCTTTGGGGAATGTGGAGTACCCCTTCATTGCCATCGCTCCCAGGTCCACTCTGGCTTGGCATGGTAGCACCTGATAAGGGTCCTATCTATGGGTCAAATAGAACTAACGGCATACTTATGCTAAACTGAATTGTATGATTAAACTGAATAGCTTGAAATAGAAATGTTTTTGACAATTAAACCGTACTTACATTTAAACTGCGTGCTTATGCTTAACTGAATTTTTTGAAATAGAATTGTTACATATAACTGCTTGACTTGTTTTAAATAGAACAGATTATTTACATAAAATGGATTTGGCATTAAATAACCTACAAAGGTTGATATGCCATAAAACCCAACAAACATGTATAGATGACAATCATTTAGTAAGACAAAACTTAGCAAATGAATTCTACTGAAGTGATTTGTTTATTGTGGTGACAGCTTTTGTAGAACCAGCCATATTTTTGCGATGAGCTGACAACAGAAGAACAATGCACCAGTGAGGCGGGGGGAGGGGGTCCCAAGGCCTAGTGGTAATTTACTAAGCTTTTTGCTTAGATGTGGCACAAGGCCATATGAAAGGAGCACCCAATAAGACTCGAACTCACTCGTGTAGGTTTGCTAGTCGAGCTTGCTAACCATTACACCACCAGAGGCGCCTAAAAGGTGCCGTAATAATAGTAATTTACAAAGCTTGTTGCTTCGATGTGGCACAAGGCCAAATAAATGGGATGCCCAATGAGACTCGAACTCACTTGTATAGGTTTGCTAGTCTAGCTTGCTAACCGTTACACCACCAGAGGTGCCCTTCCCAAGGCATAGTGGCTAGTGTGCTGGACAGTGTCCATCAAAGTAAGCAAGTTCATATTATTATTATTAGTACTATTAGTTGTAGTAGATAGATAGAAATAGTTACTGTAAATGATATAATTGTGTATAAATTATTAGTATTAGATCATCTTCATGTTGTGCCGCTAGTATGGATATCCCTGACCCTCTCTTTCCACTTCTCCCTATCGTTCATCGCCTCCGTATCCTCACATAGCTGCTGAATGTATGTTCGAGCTGGTCGTCCTGCTTTTGCTCAGCCATATGTGGGGGTCCATAGGAGTACATCACTTATGAGCTCGTCCCAGCTTCTCCAGCAGTGTCCTGCATGTCTGATTCGTCTAACTTGGATAGTTTTCGTGATGGGAGGCAGGTGACTGTATAGTTGGTGCTTTGTGGGGTGTTGCCGCCAGGACTTGTTCAATATTGCTCGCAACATTCTTGTATAATTGCCGTGTAGCTTCTTCTCCAGCCGTTTTGTTAGCATCCAAGTAGTGCATCCATACAGCAATATCAACACGACCGCTGCCTGGAAGAAACAGTGTTTCATTTTATCAGTCAGGTCTGACTTCCATATGATCGATAGCTGTTCATGCCTTCATTAGCCGCATGTCGATGTCTTTTTCGGTTGATGAGACACTGCTAGGAATTTGTTAAACCATATAACTACATAAACAAATGTTTGGGGGGGTCATAGTGGTTATGTCGCTGGACTGTAACATTGTGAGAAGTGAGTTTGAATGCAAGTCATGCTATTAGATTCCCTTTCAGAGTAATATACTTGAGAAAAGTATGAACTATATAATTTTCCCAGCTATGAGTTAAATAGTATTGCTACTGTTCTTCTACAAGAATGACTTTGGCATTAAATAACCCACAAAGGTTGATATGTTATTAAATAAAGAAACCAAAGTGTGTCACAGGTAAACAACACGCCCCAAGTTTTGAATTTGAAGTTTTTCTTTCTCCTAGACAGGTCCATTGGCCTAGCGGTTAGAGTGTTCAACAATGGCTCGGGAGACTGGGGTTCAATCCCAGGTCGAGTCATACCAAAGACTCAAAAAATGATGCCGCCTTGCTTAACACTCGGCATTATAAGGTATGGATCAAGGGTAAAGTGGAGCAATCCAAGGAAAGGAGTAGCACTCTCCTCTACACCTCGTTGTTGTAGCTATTGAAAAGGGAGCCTTCGGGTCACCTTCGACTACTACTTTCTCCTAGCCCACTATTTTATTTTAGTGAGGTGAAAAAGAGATGGATGGATATATTTTCCCAAGGGTATTACCACAGTGAAACACAAACTTCCTAGTCCAGAATTTGAACTTGTCTCACTGAGTTTATATTCTTTAACTAGAATAACCATTACACAACACTCCCTGTATAAGATATGTCCAGCATCACATACTATATGAGTATTGTTTCTTGCTGTAAGCATCTCTCCTCACATTGTTGATACTATGATTTAAAAGCATAAGACATACAATAACAGTATACCTTTACTCTTGAGTGGGTTAAATAATAAAGTTTTAGTTCAGTTGTGTCATAAAGCCTGAAGTATGGAACATGTAGTGAAAATCAAATTTAGTACAAATGGGCTTCTTGCCTAACTTGTTATTGCCCAGTCGGCTGGGGCTCTAGAATACACTGGCTGCTTTTCTACAGAGGGGTAAGAGCTTCTCAAATAGGTGTCCTGGAAATTAAATTAAATCTGGCGGTGAGGTTCCAGTAATGCTGAAGCTTTGGGGAATGTGGAGTACCCCTTTATTGCCACAGCTTCCAGGTCCACTTTGGCCTTGAGTGGTAGCACCTGACAGGGTCCTATCTATGGGTCAAATAGAACTAAATTGTTTACTTATGCTAAACTGAATTGCTTGTATTAGAACTATTTTGACATTTAAACTGTGTACTAAGTCTTTACACTTAAATGTGGTTATTTCAATCTTTATTGCAATATTGCTAAAATATAAGTTTTTTCTTTTTTTTTTTTCATATATATTTATCCTTTGTTTATTTTCCTTATTGTTTAATCTTACTACTTTAAAATAAAAACCAGCCCATTGGCATAATGGTTAGACTATTCACCAGTGGCTTGGGAGACTGGGTCCAATCTCAAGTCAAATCATACCAAAGACTCAAAAAATGATACCTGATGCCTCCTTGCTTAACACTCAGTATTACACAGTATGGATCAAGGGTAAGTGGAGCAATGCAAAGAAAGGAGTAGCACCCTCCCCTATACTTTGGTGTAGTAACTATTGAAAAGGGAACCTTTAGGTTATCCTTTTCTTTTATATATATCTATTGATATATAATTTGTAGATACTTATTTTATAGATAACATTTTTAAACAAGCCAGAACCCATCTATCTATACAGTTAAATGGTTTCAAGTATTGCTATCTAACACTAATAATTCTATTTAATATTAATCATTTGTTTGCATACAGTGAAATGGTTTCAAATGTTGCTCATTCTAATAGTTTTATTTGCACACAGTTAAATGTATTTAAGTATTACTATTTAACATTAATAATTCTATTCAACATATTCCATTTATTTGTATGCATTTAAATGGATTCAAGTATTGATATCTAACACTAACAATTCAACATCTGTCATTTGTTTGCACCAGCTCATTGGCCTAGTGGGTAGGGTGTTCACTAATGGTCCAGGAGATCTGGGTTCAATCCCAGCTCGCGTCATACCAAAGACTTTAAAAATGGTACTTGATACCTCCTTGCTTAAAACTCAGCATTATAAGGTACGTATCAAGGGTAAAGTGGAGCAATCCAGCGAAAGGAGTAGCACCCTCCCCTACATCTCAGTGTAGAAGCTATTGAAAAAGGAGCCTTCTGGTTGCCCTCTACTACGGTCACCAACTTTACTTAAATGCTTAAACAGTTCTATTTAACCCATAGATGAGACCCTAACATATGCTACCCTTCTGGGTCAGAGTGGACCTGAAGGGGTATTCTACATTTCCTGGACTTGAGTCTCACCATAAGATGCAGTTTAGTGTCATACTTAGGACATTCATTGGTAGGGGTTTTACCCCCTCTGCAGAGAGGCAGTTGGTGTATTCCACTGCCCCAGCCAACCAGGCTGGATAAAAACCTTGGTTAGCACTCTAGATAAGTATCTTAAGTCTTAGAACAGGGGTGCCTAATGCATTGATCATGCTCAACTGGTAGATCACAAAGGTAGTGCAGTTAAATCATACATCATTTAGAATTTATTTTTCTTCTTTAGATGTTAGCCTATCATCTGTCCTCTCTTTGGCCGGTGCCACTTGATTGACATATTGTATTGTGCCCTGTTGGTTCATGCTATGATGCAAGGTATATGAACATATATTGTATGTATAAAGTATACTCAGTACTTATATGAATAGATATATTTAGCATTTTTTAACGTAGATCCAGTCCACTTTTATCTATCTGCACTTTATCTCTCACAAATATGTCTCGGGTTCTATATGGAAACATATATGCATACGCATTTACATCCCCGTGGTCAACTCACAATGATACACCTACATACATACATGCGGGGGTGTCCTCATGATGTAATGGTTAAAGCGATGGACTGCGGAATCGTAGTAAGCAAGTTCGTACTCCAGTCGCACTATTACGTTCACTTTCGGACAAATACTCTTGGGAAAGATATGAACCCCCTTATCCTCCCAGCTATGGGTTAAATAGTACCACTACTGTTCTTCTAGGAGAATGGCTTTGGCATTAAATAACCTAAAAAGAGTTGATATGCCATTAAACAAAGAAACCAAACCAAACAATGCACTTGAGCTAAATCTGTATAATAGTGTAACACCAAGAAATATGTGTAATTGGTTGGCCTTAATTCTATTCCCTAACAATACAGCCAATGAGGCTATCAAATAACAGTTCACGACATTTTACATTTTCAGCCTGGAGTCCAGAGTGGAGAGGCCCATGAGTGTGAAGGGTTATTAGGGGTTTAAAAACAAAAAACAAAACAGACTGATAAATGAAATAGGGTCATTATAGACATGCCTCCAATAGGCTGAAAGTGATAGACATTACAGCATCAAAGTTACCCCCGAAGCTTAGACCAACACTTTGTTGGTTTGAAGACACAACTTCTCAAATGATTGCTTGTCGCTTGATGCAGAATAAAATGGAATGGCCCATTGCAAGAAAAAAAGATGACAAGTTATAGTAGTTTTTATCACTTGGAATATTCAAACTATTGTTTTCATCTTCATTGTTATTCTCACAATGTTTCAGCCTTCAGCCTTCTTCATATCCAGCAGGGTACAGTGGATAAGGCATTTGGTTGAAAAGTGCTTCTGAGTGAAATCATCTGGAGGTGGCAGGTTCAATCCTAACTTCAGATAAGAATACTTAAGTAAGTTGCGACCATGGTTGAGGGTGACCTGAAGGTTCCCTTTTGATAGCTACTACACCAAGGTGTACAGGAGGGTGCTACTTCTTTCCCAGGATTGACTCACTTTACTCTTGAGCCGTACCTTATAATGCTGAGTGTTAAGCAAGGAGGCATCAAGTACCATTTTTTTGAGTCTTTGGTATGACTCAACCTGGGATTGGTCCATTGGCGAATACTCTAATACCCGGTTATGGTTAACAGAATTAGAACAATCTACTCCTGTGGATTAAATAAAAGGTTCTGTTCAAGGTTCTGTGAAGGCACCCAAGTTCGACATGAAACATGGTGATTCTAACAATGAACATGAAGACAATAGTCCAAATATTCTAAGTGATAAAAATTATATCTTCATCTAAGAAATTTAGACAAATAAATTATTGCAGTCATTGCTGTATTCGCTAAAGGCTGCATTCCCATTTGAAACAGACTGGAGGTAGAAGGAGCAGGCAAATGTGTCTAAGGCAGATACTCTAAGCTGATGTGTATAGTGAAGCTGTCTGTCTTTTTAACGGGAGGAAATGACTGCCTCTTTATGGAGGCTTTGGTTCTTTGTCCTGTCAGAATCCCTCTGAAGATGGAAGTAGTTGGTAGGTTTTATAGCATGTCAACCCTTGGGTTATTTTATGCCATGATCAGTCTTTTACACAGGCCTCAGTTTGCTTACATTAACTTATTCTTAAGTGGTCACCCATTTATGTACTAAGCAGGCAATTTGAATTGTTACTGTTAAATAGCAATTCTTTAAACCATTTATTGCCCAGTCGGCTGGGGCTGTAGAATACACTGACTGCACCTCTGCAGAGGGGTAAAACACCCCATAACAAGTGTCCTGGATATGACACTAAACAATCTGATGGTGAGGTTCCAGCAGTGCTGGAGCTTTGGGGAATGCGAAGTACCCCTTCATTGCCATCACTCCCAGGTCCAATCTGGCTTGGCATGGTAGCACCTGATAGGGCCCTATCTTTGGTTAAATAGAACTAACAGCATACTTATGCTAAAAGGAATTGTTTGAGTAAACTGAATAGCTTGAAATAGAAATGTTTTTGACAATTAAACCGTACTTACATTTAAACTGCGTGCTTATGCTTAACTGAATTATTTGAAATACAACTGTTTGACATTAAAACTGTATTTACACTTAACCGAATTGTTACATATAACTGCTTGAATAGTTTTAAATGGAAATGTTTTTGACAATTAAACTGTGTACTTATGCTTAACTGAATTGTTTTAAATAGAACAGATTATTTACATAAAAATGGATTTGGGGTTAAATAACCTACAAAGGTTGATATGCCATAAAACCCAACAAACCAAACCAAACTTTAAACCATTTAATTGTGTATAAAAAAAAATGAACTCGGGCTTGTTTAAAAATGTTACCAACAAAATGTTCAGAAATCATATATATTCAATATACATGTATGAACAGGATTTGGCATTAAATAACCAACAAGAGTTGATATGCCATAAAAAAAACAACCAGACTCATTGCTGATTAATTTTGGTGATTTAAGGGACTCATACCAAGGATCATCAATCAAATCAACAAGTACATTCCTCTTGACCTTTGTCTTAGAAATGAACCTGGTCATTTTTTTTCCTGATGCCTTCTTTGGAATAGAGGTCACCAGCTCATATTGTTACACTTGCTGTCTCATGCTTCAAGCACCTAGTAGGTATTTATTCAGCTCCCCATGAAGCGAATTGCTTCAATGTGGCACAAGTCCAGATGAATGGGGCACCCAATGAGACTCAAACTCACTTGTGGAGATTTGCTAGTCTAGCTTGCTAGCCATTACACAACCCAAGGCACCCTCTACATGAGGCAAATTGTTACTGTTAAATAGCAATTCTTATAATCATTTAACAGAAATTACTAAAAGAACAGAAAGTAAAGAGGACACAGAAAGAATGAGAACAAAATCTCTAAAAAGGAAGTTAAGAGAGACACACAGAAGTCAGTAGAAAGGAATAATTAAGAGATAAAGAGCTAGGAATAATTAAGAGATAAAAAAATCAACATGGATTAGAAAACAAACTAAATTAAGAGATATCTTAGAAATTATTAAACATCAAAAAGTGGAGAGGACTCAACAGATGAAAAGGATAACAAAATCACTAAAAAGGAAATTCAGAGACAAGTCCTTGGAAAGAGTAATACAAGGAAAAACTAAAGAGAGAAAAAAAAAATGACTTTGACAGTCTTCAAAAATAAAATTTTTACAGTAGTTAGATTTTGGTAAACCTTTTTTGTTAGTAAACACAGTCAATAATACAAAATACTATTGAGAAAACTCATATAAAATAGAAAAACTGTAATGGCGGAGGAATTTCATTTTATATATCTTGCCTTTGGGTTTAGTTAGGCTGAGAACCTTTCAGCTCAGTGCATGGGTTAGTTAGGTGCAAACATGAGTGCAGGTGTTCACGCGCGTGCAGAGCAGACATATCATTCAGAGATGTCACAATAGAACCCCAGATGGAAAACGGGGCTAGGGAGTGTGAATGACGTCATGCACTGGAAGTGTGCGCGGAAGATTTTGGGGACTTGAGAAAAGTCAGTTAATTGAGTTTTTGCCTCCGAAGAAGAAGGTTGACTTTCGGAGCTTGCCGAGGCCTTGCGGCAGGTGCCGCATGTGATGGGGGTGCAGATGGAAAAGTCGTCATAGAAAGATTGTGCCTCTCTCTTCCTCATGTTGAAAAAACTTTTAACTCAAAAGGTAATAAAAAGTTTCGTACCTGAACTAAGAAGTCATAAAGTCTTTCGTGTTTTGGGATTCCTATGTTATCTATATATGAGTTAGGAACATTCTATGTACATTTCACATATTCATGTCTGGCTAGGTTACAAAACTAGCAAATGGAAATTTTAAGTATTGTGTTAGCTGCCATCTTGAAAATAATGTTTCTTGTTAACTTCAGTAGACTTTTGATACTTTTAATATTCAACATATCTTTTATAAGTTGCACAATAGAACAATTTTGGGTCATTTTGTTGCCTTTGGACTCTTCTAGATGGACATACCAGAGTTGACTGACCAGCAAAAACGTACATTCTTCAGATTTGTACAGACACTGGATGCAGTCTAGAGGGCCTACCAAGAGTAATGGCTGATTAGGACAAATGGCAAGAGAGTCAAAGGAATCTGTTGCTGAGATGCCTTAGTGATGATATTATGTTAAATGTAGAATTAACTGATACAAGATGTTCCATGGCATTTAAATGAGATCAATCTTCTTAGTGTAGATTGAATAAAATGTTCGGTTCAAAATTCCATGACTACTATGACAAAAAATACCTTAAGGTCAGAAGCTACAGTGGCCAAAACATTCAAAGTAAAATTTTGATATGGAAGCATTTGAATAATGTTCTGTTTATGAACAGAAATCAACATTAAATAAAAGACATAATCTAAAATATATAGTTGGTAAATCTGTCTAAATTTCTAAGATGCATTATTATTTATATTATTAACATATAATTTCACAATGCAGTGGAAATGATTTTACTGTAGGTATTAATTAGAAATATTTTTACTATAGAAATGCATTAGAAATAATTCTACCATAGATATGTTAGAAATAATTTTACTTTAAAAAAAACAAAACATAATTCTATAATAGAAATGCATTTCAAATGATTTTACTAGAGAAATGCATTAGAAATAATTCTACCATAGATATGTTAGAAATAATTTTACTTTAAAAAAAAAAAAAAATTTCTATAATAGAAATGCATTTCGAATGATTTTATTATAGAAATGCATTAGAAATAATTCTATCACAAAAATGACAGACATAATTCCATTATAAAAATGCATTAGAAATCATTTTTACTTGAAACATTTAACTGTGTAGAAACAATAGCAAGATAAATGCGCAAACTAATTAGTTCTAACTCATTTAAAAATAGAATTACCCACAAACTATTCACTTACAAATCATATATGTATATCCATTTAAATGTGAGCAAACAATGATTAATAGTAAATAGAATTATTCATGTTAGACAGAAATACTTGAAACCATTTAACTGTGTGCACCCCCCCCCAAAAAAAAACTAGGTACATTTAAAAATGTTAAATCATATTTAATATATATGTATAAAGAGGATTTTGCATTAAATAACCTACAATGATTGATATGCCATAAAACCCAACCCAACCAAACTTGGATGGTTTGTGAGATGGGAGGCAAGTGCCTGTACAGCTACTGTTTTGTGGAGTGCTGCTACCTGGATTTGTTGAAAACAGCATTGTTCTCACCTAACTTTTTCTTCAAGTATTTTGTTAAAGTCCAAGTGGTGCAACCATACAATAGTACTGACACAGCTACAACTTGGAAAAATTCTCCATTTTATTTTATCAGAGATCTAATTTCTATATGGTCAATAGTTCTTCATATCTTTCTTTTGCATATGTTGATATTGCTCTCAGTTGATGAAACATTAATGATTCAAATATCCTAAACTCAAAAATTTTCATTCAAACTTTTTGTGATGAGTATAATTATAAAACTTCCATTTGAAAAGGGAGGTTCACTGTTTTCCTTGCTTAGGTAGCACAGTGGTCTTGCAGGCTGGGGTTGATTTAGCTGAACACATTTGTATAGGTAACTAGTAGCCTTGGTTAGGCAACCAGTCTAGGAGAAAAACAAAATTCAAACCAGTTTTACTCCACTAAAAGAAAGATCTTTTATTATATTCTGCCCATAACAGCATTAAGCAGACTATGGTAAACACACTAAGAGAGGATGAACTCTATATAAAACCCATAACCAGCAGAAAAACATTCAAATTGCGAACAAGAGTGAGTTCAAGTCTCATTGAGTACCCCATTAAGAAGGCCTTGTGCCTTATATGTTCTCTGACAAAAGCAACAACCTGGAAACATACACATATATAACACATAAAAATAAATTGGGAAAAGAAAAAAAAAAAAAAAAAAAAAAAATTTCTTCGTGGACCTAAATATATTTTAATTTTTTCTTTGGACCTACAACAATCATCTTTTTTATATATATCACACACGTTTGATTAAATATTAGACATTTTGTCAATTTTATTAGGATCCTTTCAAGTGTTTTAGTTTGGAGTTAAATGAATTTACTGGAACTGTCCTGAACACTTTCGGACCTTTCAGAGGCCATCCTCAATGGTTATTTGTAGGTGTAAAGTTTATAGGTTTTTTTTTATTATAACATTACAAAAATTAAACAGTTGGATTAAACTGATGACATCAAACAAATTTAAAAACAGAACACTATCAATGGGAATAGAATATATACATACACAAAAGAGAGAAATAAGATGTGAGTGTGATGGAAATAAATTACTTATTTTATTTTGAGGTCGAGAATCTTTACACCACGTGATACTTTATAATAGCAAGGAGTAAATAATCTTGTTTGAAAGCAAATAATCACTTGCGATTCTATATGGCTACTAAGTATTCTTTATCAAGCTGTTTTGGATGTGTGCCTCTATGGGAGCTGAAACAGAAGTTGGCAGCTGGATTGCTATCAGTGGAATCTTGTCTTGCTGCTGAAGTCTGTTCTTGCCTTAATATAGTCAAAACCAAGACAGTTGTCAATATTGTGGAGTTCACAAAATGATGGCAGATTTCAGAGTTTAGTATTTCTTAAAAATTGTTTTCATTATTATCAACTTAATTCTAAAGTTATTAAATTAGTCTTTCCTGAGAAGATATCTACTGTTTCCTACACTGAATATGACAAAAGAAATGTTTCTGTAGGATATTTATGAAGCAACTTCAGATAATTTATTATCTCTTATTTCACCTTGTTGTCAGAGCCTAGAATATACCAACAGAATGGATAAGACAAAATATTTATCAATATCAAAATAAAGTGTATGTCCAAACCTTTAACCCCCCCCCCTCATGTTCCAGTAAGTCTAAACACAAAAGTGGCTCTTTTTTTTTTTTTGGGTAGTCAGAATTCATAAACAAATGTATTCAACAATAAATTATCAGTAACATGTACTTTTATTTCTTTTGGTGGGTTCAATAAGTATTGATGCTGAATGTAAAAAAACAAAAAAAAACCACAAAAACTTCATATTCAAATTAAAAAGGTGTTCAGTATCAAATGATAATATCTAGTGAGTTTAGAGCTAACTTGTAACAAAAACATTAAGACTGTCTTGACTTTTTAACAAAGTTTAGAGCAAAACACAGGATTTTGCAAGTGCAACACCTTCCACACACACCTAACCCAACATCATGAACTTTTCTTTCTTTTCTAAACAGAAAATTCAAAGCTTGGATTTGAGGATATTAAAATATGCAGTTTTACAGAACAAGATAAGACTGTCAGGTGCTTAAACCAACGAAAGCTTGCTGAAATCAGTCCAGTGAAGGACAAGGGACAATTCCAAAAGAAAATTAATGTTTTATTTCTGTCTTGGTGAATAATTTAATTTCAGAGTCACTTTTTGAACACACCTTATACAAGTTTCCACCTTTCTCACCATCTAAGTAGAAAAGTGGATATATCAATTCTGAAGAAGTTCTTCCATGAATAAAAAAAAACAAAATATTACTACTAAACCTGTTGCAAGTGTTTGATTTGATTTATCCACTTTTCTACTTATTTTTATCATCTTGTCAGATTTACTGAAATATACCATTTCCCTTTTTCTGTATGCGTACACACACACACACAAACATATATACATACATACATACACATATATATATATATATATATATATACATATATACACACACACGCCAACAAAGAAGTGAATCAAAAGAAAAAAAAAATCTAAAAGAAAAAAAGATGAGAGACTTTGCCTGATGATGATGATCTAAGGCCAAAAATGAAAAATAAAATAGCTATAAAGAAATATCTTAATTGGCCACACACAAAGAAACCTACATGGCAAAAATACATTTACTAATTATATTTTCTATAATTTTGAGGATATTGAAAACTATAAGTTTTTAATTTTATAAAATATTCAATGGAGGGATATTTAAATCAATTCTAATATTTCTACCAGGTGTAACTAAGCCATAACACCATGCAATATTCCATATTCTAGTTTGAAGATGAATGTGAATACAATAAAATGTTTTTAATCAATTCTCTCTTGAAGTTTGCAAATTTAAATTGTATGATTAGCTATCCTAACAAATTCCCACTAATTATTATTTTTCTTTTTTATTATATATTTATATTTTAAGCATTTAAATATATATATTTTTATATTTTTTTATTATATATTTATATTTTAAGCATTTAAATATCCCACAAGCTTAAGACATTTGTTTTCTAATAGGAAATATTTTCTTTATTCCATGTTATTTGAAATATTTTAAACAAAATAAAACATTAAGGACTAGATACTACACAACCTGAGAAGAGTTGATACATTCTGTTAATATCTTAAAGATAACAGAAACAAGATTGGTACACTTTCAAAAATTTATTGGCTCAAGTTATCACTTAAGATTCTTTCATCTCACGAAGACGTCTGATGGCACTGCGAACTGTAACGGCAGCTGTCGTGCTAGAAAAGAAAGAAAGAAAAAACATCCAAATGAATTTGAAGGTTACACAAACAAGCAACTTTACTGCAGGATACACACATCTTTATAATTCTATTAAAACTAAAGCTGTGAATGGTCACTGTATTAAATATTTTTTTCAAATTTATTAGTATCCACTGTGATTTGGGCTTTCTAACCTTATTGAGGCAACCAGTTTAAAAAGGAAAACTAAATTCAAAACCCAGAATCACTAACAACATTGATGTCAAGTTCCCTTGGATGATATTAATTTCAAGCACAAATCCACAGGCTTTTAAGCTTGACAGGAGTTATAGACACCTCTTGTATGCATCAATAAACCATTACATCAAAATGAACTATACTTAGTAATGTAACAGGTTTTTGGGGAAAGGGGATACATATTACAACTATAAAATTAGTTGAAACAAAAAGCATGACTAACCCAAAACATTAACAGACATGATTAATCTACAATGTGAGAAACAAGAAAAAAAGATGAACAAGAAAGAATCTTTTTGATTTCAAGCTGATATGTTTAATTCAACAATAAATATTTCAGAAGGCCAACATGGACAAAAAAAGAAAAATTCTGGGCTACACAAAATAAACTGATAAATGAAAACCAATTTGGGAGAATGTTTATGAGGTTTTATCTTGCATGAGGAACTTGATCATATGATTTGTAAAAAAAAAAAAAAAAAAAAAAAAAAAAAAAAAAAAAAAAAAAAATTGGGGGAAATATAACTGTCTATAGGGTTGTCATGGTAATGTAATCAGGAAAGCCAGTTATGAAACTTTAAAAAGGGTGAATGCAAGGGGAGAGGGGAAAAAAAATAAAGTACTTTATAATGATTATCTAAACCATGAATTAAAAGGATTCAACAACTGTTGTGTATAAAGTAAAATATTGATAAATAAACTAAACTATAAATAAATAAAACATGAAATATTAGTGAATGTTTGGGATAAGATTTTATTCTAATCATTTAAATCTGTCAAATTAACTGGAGGAACTGGGCCATTGGCCTAATGAGTAGTGTTCGCCAATGGTCCGGGATACTAGGGTTCAATCCCAAGTCATAAAAAAAAAAAAAAAGTACTTGATGCCGGCTTGGTTAACACTCAGCATTATAAGGTAAGGATTAAGGATAAAGTGGAGTAATCCAAGGAATAGAATAGCACCTTCCCCTACATCTTAGTGTAGTAGCTACTGAAAAAGGAGCCTTTGGGTCACCCTCGACTAAAGTCGCCATCTTTTACTTTGTTTCCACAGAAAAGGTGACACTTTATAAAACCCAACTTTTGCAAAAATTTTTTTTTTTAAACCACAAAACATCTGATGACGTTCAGAGAACAAAACATTATAAATACTCCCAACTGGTCTTCATTTTTCTTCCATTACAATAAACCTCCATCAAAATTTAGAGAATTGCATTTACAAATCATGCAAAATGAATTATATTTCCAAGTCCTTCAAAAGAAATTGATTACAAATAAAAAGTTTAATAACTTACCTGTAAGACCAAGCACCTCCAGCTACAATTTTTCTACAAGATTTGCAGGCCCAAATACCAACGGCTCGTCTCTTTACAGCATCCTAAAATTAACAAGGTAAGTAAATTGTTAAAAACTCAACAGTATCAAGTCTGACATAAAAAAAAGTTTATGAATTTATAGCAACCAATAATAACACAAAGCAAATTGCTTAATGAGTAAGAAGATAAAGTTTATAAATCGATTTTGTTTATGCATGTTTACAGATATTTTAAATCTAGTTAACATAAAGATATCATTTCCTTAAACATTTTTCACCTGGGGGAAAAAAAAACCAATGTGTTAAAAAAAATTCCATAAAAAAAAAAAAAAAAAAAAAATAGTAGTCACATTTACACAAATTAGATACCAGATGATTTCATGATTATGTTATTTCGTTAAACTATCTTTTCAAAAGTTAATCAAATTATGACACCAGTTCTTTTTCTTTTAGTTCATGGAAGAAAATATAAACTTCTTAAACTAATACCTTCATTTCAGATCAGCTGTGTGCAGGTTATAATGAGGAAAACCAAACATTTTAATATCTTTTTGAATAATGGAGTTTTCATGTACTACTTAGACAAAGATTATTTCCTCAATTAAAATAGATTTTTAAATTGCAAGCAAAGCCTATCTAATTTAATGGTATATGAACCTTCATAGTTTATTTTAATACTGAAGACATTCTTTCAGAAGAACAATAGTGATACTATTTAACTGATAGCTGAGGGGATAAAAGAGTTCATACCTTTCCTAAAGATATTAGTCTGAAACAAAGTGATAGTGCAACTGGAGTTTGAACTATTTTATTATAATGTTGCAGGCCAGCACATTTATTACTATGCCATGAGGATCCCAACCCAAACATTTTTAAAAATAATTCTTCTCTTGCTTAAATGAATAACATTTAAACCTGTTATAAAAAAGACTTTTGAACAATGCAGTTTTGAATAGTAGCTAAAATTTTTGAACAAATTAGCTGTACAATTTCAAGATCTTATTGTACTTTCAATATCTACCAAGAAAGTTACTCCAGCCAAATTGATATGTCAATCTAAATAAAACAGTGCCCATGTTTTGATACTTTAAGAAATGTAAAAAGGAACAGTTAAGATCATTAGTCAGTTTTACAGCATGTCAGAGATATATCTAAGATTTGTCTTTTTTTTTTTTTGCAAGGAAATTATATGGTTTCAGTTAACTATTCATAATACAATAAATTTGCATAGTTATAAGGTTTCTAAATATTCTCATCTAATACTAATAATTTCCAAAACATAATGAAACTAAAATTAGCCACTTCAGCTAGTTTCCTTAATTGTTATCCTTTTTTATAAGCAGAAAACATTTGAAATAGTAAAGAAGAAAATTCTACATTGGGGAAGAATAAGTTCCTATATATTTTTTTTTTTTGTGATTTGAACCTCAATCTCATTGAATTTTTCATTATTTCAGGCTATTTCTTGGATTGATTGTATTTTTTCATAGATTTTGAGATAGTAAAGAAAAAGTCACCCCCTTAAAATTAAGTTTTCCTTTTTAAAGAAGCCCCCCCCACTTAATCCCTCCTTCAACACAGACAAGGACCCCCCCCACACAATATGGTTGTCCTTTCCATTGCTAACAGTTCTGGAAATGAGTGACCATTCTACATTAAGTTAAAATGTGAAGTGAACCCTCTCCCCTATAAAATGTTAAGTATTTTTTTTTCTTTTAATATATATATATATAAAAGCGATTTGGTTGAGGATCAAATTAGTTCAAAATCACATAAACACAAAATACAAGAATAGCCGCTTTCCTCGAACTTGAACGTAAGCACATGGAGAAATTTAGCGCAAAATTTATCATATAAAAGATACGAAGACATCATTGTGTGCCAAGAACGGCTTTGTAAGATTTGAGTGAAAAATAAATAACTAAAATAGATAAAAAGCGCAAAATTTTTCGATTACACAAGTAAATCATCGTGGCAGTCCACAATTCATAACATGCTTGCGCATTAGTTTAATGAAACGTAAAAAGTCTTATTCACGATAGAGTGTTGGTATCAAGTTTCTCAAAAATAAGTGAATAAATAAAAATGAGAGGTCAGCCTTCGATGAATTTGAATAATCGAGAAATATGTCATTTTTTCATAGGATTCCTTAACCAAAGATCTATAGAAGACAATGATCAGTTGTTGTTTTTTTTTTGCCATGGGCTTAAACAAAATTATGAACAGAATATAAATCGATATGTTGCCACTGCAAACAATCAACAACCAAAAAAAAAAAAAAAGATATTAAATGTTATTTTTTTTTTTGTCGGCGTGGTAGCAAAATGATGCCTATGTGGACAAAATGTCGAAATTTAACATTCAGGTAGTTGCATGTTAAAATAAAGCACTTTGATAGTTTTTAAAAGTATTTATTTTTAAAAAATTGCCTTATTTTATCAAAAAAAAAAAAAAAAAAAAAAAAAGCAAACATACGTATGTATTTTCCAATAAGATTTCTTTTCCAATCAAATAAAATGAATAGAAGTGATCGAACTTTTTAAAAATGAAATTATACATTTATAAAATTAAGAGATCGGATTTTCCAAAATTTTATTAAAGTGTATAGGAAAAAAAAGAAAAAAAGGAGAGGGTACATCTAAAGGATAGTAAAATATACAAAAAGGTAATAAGAGAAAATTTGCTTAAAAAAGTCAATCGGTTTAGATCAATCAATTTTCTTTTACTTCTTTCTATCGCTAAGATCTTTGTGTCATGAAAACTTTTTAAAATATTAAAATTATTTTATGTTTTTTTAACAAAGAGGGAGTAGTCAGTTTTTAATTTACTCCAATCGTAAAACAAAAAACGTTTACCCATCGTATGAAAGCAACATAACTTATCTTTATAATTTAGAGTTAAACTCATCAATACTGGCTTAAGTTTACGATAAACCATAAATATTTTGCATCTTTTTGAAAAATGTAAAACTTATTCACTAAAATAAAAAATGGGGATAAAATATAAAAGTGTAAAAAATTTAAGTTGAAATTTTACTTTCTCATACGAATAGAAAATAAGGGTTCATTTTACTGTAGCAGATACATTGTAAAGCGAACACCAATCTTTAAAAAGGTTAATAATTCACAAAACAATTTCCAGGATCTTACCAATTCAAAGAACAAAAAAATTATCTTAATGTTTTATGTATGAAAACAATAAACTAACAAATTTCTCCCTAAAATCACTAAAAAAACCCAAAAAAAACTGACCACTTGTGGTATACACACGAGGTGAATTATTTATATATATATATATATATATATATATTACTTACCTTTCCACAGAATTTGCATGTGTACTTAGCGTGCTGTGAGATTTCCATTTTCTTCACAGTTTTTCTGAGAGAGGCACCATATCTGGTACCATACTTTCCACAGATTCCAACCTTTTTGGTACGCTTGGCCTGATATATAGAAAAACTTATTAAATTTCAAAGCACAAATTTACAACACATGGGAATATAAAAATCATTCGACAATACGTACTTGTAGCTTATCTGTTAAATTAAACAAAATTAGAGTTTAATAATTTCCCTAGTCATTATTATTATTAACTTTATAAATCAGAAAAAGACAAAAAGGTAAATGATATAAATATATTCTCGATTAATATTTTACAATTATTTTTTAAACGTGAACTTAACTTAGAGATCCACGCTGAAGTTACATGCTTTAAAAATCATTCAAATAATCATACTAAAAATCAAAATTTTAGTGTTTCACATTAAAAGAACAGCTATAAAATACAGAAAGTCTAAACGAACTAATAAAAAAATTAAATAGTCGCGAGATGAAGTTAGATCGATGAAGAGAGAAAAAATACATACCATCTTGAAAAAGTATCTAAGCGGAAGAGGAAGTGTTACGCTAAGGATTGTGGTAAATCAAAAATAGAGCTGATTACAATTTATTAGCCGCGGTTTCGTATTAAAAAAAGAATTTGTTATTAAATATTTGGTAAATTTATATTAAATTTATTGATAAAAATGAATTAAATAGATTTGTACATAAAAATATGCCTATATTTGTCTTGATTTAGATAATTTAATCACGTACAAAATACGAAGATGAACAATTCTGTTTTTGGAAGGCGCGGCGGAGTAATAAAATAGAGATATATATAGAGTTTTAAGTGAACCTCTCCCAATGTAATAGTTAGCAAGCTAGAATGGGTGCCCGAACTAAGCAAAGTTTAATCAATAACTACTTGAGAGTTTTAGTATCATTGACTGCCTCAGACTTCTGGTTTTGGGGGCCTTACAAAGCTTTGTACTAACAATATGGACCTTTCATTCTATAACAAGTCACTACTACAGATTTTTAAAAAATCACCTAAGATCAGGGAATTATCTGTTCGTTACTTAATGGCATATCGACCTTCTCGGATTATTTAATGCCAAATCCATCGTTTCAGAAGGACATTAGTGATACTATTTAACTGACAAATGGTTGGATAAAGGGGTTCATACCTTTCTCAAGGGTATTTATCTGAAAGTGAACGTAAAAACGCGACTGGATTTCGAACTTGCGTACTAAGATTCCGCAGTCCAACGCTTTAACCATTACATCACAGGGACATCTGATTTCAATGAAATTTTCTATGTTCATTTATTAATGAACTAATTTTATAACGCATTCGTTGTATTATAACAAGAAGAACATACTGCGTTTTTTTCTGGTCACTTAATTTTACCGTCCCCCATGTATGTGGCGCTAGTAAATCAGTAGGGATATAGGATATTGCATATAGTTTCTGTACAAGTCTGAAGGTATGCATGAAGTAAAGAAAAGATGTGAGAAAGTTGTACCCCAAATGTAGATATTAAATTTTAAAAATGTTTTAATAGATAATATAATTTTTCTTTTAAATTATTAGGGATATAATTCTACATCGATATGTTCTGCTTAAGGGAGGGTTGTATCAGGTTTTAACGTACTTTTCTCGAATCTCAGGCCAAATTTAAATATGTTATTAAATAAAGAATATTTTTAGTAATTGAAGAATATGAATTTTAAAGCAAAAACTGGGAACTTATTAAAAAGATATTTTTATTCATTTTTCAGATATAAAAATAATGCTTGACAAAAAAAAGTATGGAAAACCACAATGACAATAATTTTTTGATTAATTTCCAGTTTGTTCTTTGTTTTAGGGTTGAGAATTTCTATTTTTAGTATGCTTTGCTGTATCTTTCAGTTTCATTACATTTCACTCGAGTCATATTTTGAAAGGTTCTTTTATCTTAGCTTCTTTTTCGGAAAGATGTCAAAGATTTAAAAGAAGTTCAATTAGTTCTTTTCAAACATTCATTTTTAATTCAAATTAATTTAATATCTTTTAAATTTCAACTTCTAAACTGCTAAATAGTATTTTTTGTTTTTTTAAACCAGGTGCTTGTAATGTTACCAGATGTAAAACTTGTACAATTTCAGTAAATTATTTGTTTATTTGAAAAGCTTTTAGAAATGTATGAAATTTATAATTTCTTATAAAAAAATTGGAGATTTTAAAAAAAAAGTCAAAATTAGTGTTTGAGGAGGTAATGAAAGATTTGTAGATATTATCTGGGAAAACATTGAATATTAAAAAGGCAATTAAAAAAAGGATTTTATTTCTTTATTTCCAAAAAGAGAAAATGAATTTACAATTTTTGGTGAGCACAAGGCCCAAAGAATTTGAAGGGAGGGGAAAGAAAAAGAAAAAAGACAAAGAAAACATTGTTGTCCATGGTGCCCTAGCTAGTTTCTTTCACGACCAGTCACACTAGAATTTATTTAACCATGATTTATTCCCATTCATCTCTGACACGCAACAGTCGCCAATATGAAAAAACCTACTGAAAGCCGATGAGGAGAAAAGTGATGTATGTACAATAATGATGAGGAAGAGATTCTATGATAAGGAATTAATAAGAAATTAAAAATGATTATTTCATTGAGTTTTCTTAATTGGACATTCAAAAACCAGGTTAACGAGCTTACTAACCTTTTTCAAGATTAAATACAAAAAATAAAATATTGCTGATAAGATTTTCAATACTTAAAAAAGTTGAGTTTTATTTTTTGCATGGTTGGCTTTCCATACTAACAATTTTTAGCAGGGAAACTAAAAAGCATTTTAATAGGTGTATTTAAAATGAAAGACAAACTATTTTGTCATTAATTTTGACCTGGTACCTGCTCAAGTAAAAGTAACTTTTGGTAAATTAAGATTTTTTTAAATATATTAAAAATCAATTCAGTAAGTATGTTTTTTTTGCTCTTAATACTGATGACTATGATGTTACTGTCTTTCAAATAAAACTAAAATTTAACAAGTTCACTTGGCTGGGGATGTAGAATGCACCGACTGCATCTCTGCAGAAGGGTAAGATTCCCTCCTCCAAATGGGTGTCCTGGAATATGACACTAAAAAATATGATGGTGAGGCTCCAGTAATGCTGGAGCTTTAGGGAATGCAGAGTACCACTTCATTGACATTGTTCCCATGTCCACCCTAGCCTGGAGTGGTAGAACCTGATAGGGTCCTATCTATCGGTCAGAAATAGACGTGTTTGACCATGTAACTGTGTGTAAACAAATGAATGATGTTTAATAAAATTATTAGTGATACATAGCAATGCTTGGAACTATTCAACTGTGTGCAAACAAATGAGTAATGTTGAATAGAATAATTGGAGTTAAATAGCAATGCTTGCTTGAAATCTTTTAACTGGTTGCGAAAAAATGAGCTCAGGCTCATTTAAAAATGTTATCAACAAAATGTGTTTAAAAATCATATGTATTCAGTATATATGTATAAAGAGGATTTGGCATTAAATAATCTACAATAGTTGATATACCATAAAACCAAACCAAACAAAATGAAATCATATATATTTAATATATATGTATAAAGAGGATTTGGCTTTAAATAACCTACAAGGGTTGATATGCCATAAAACCCAACCAAACCAAATCATATATATTCAATATGTATGTATTAAGAGGATTTGGCATTAAATAACCTACAAGGGTTGATATGTGTCACGTGATATCCCACTGGGAGGAGGGAGATAAGATTGATACTATCCTCCCATTGAATTAACAGTATCTAGCCGTCAAAAAGTGACCGTCAAGGAAGAATGTAGGTCACAGGGGGTATCAACAGGTGTTGGCACTTAGTAACCTCAGGTCGCCGGACACCGGAAGGGTAAAGAGAGAGAAACCAAATGATTGGTTGGGACCCCAAAACGGAAGTGGGGCTCCCTTCCCCTCAGCGGAAGTAAAGGATAAGAAAATTAGTTTTTGAGCAGGGTCCGTAGCGGGCAGGCGAACCATAGCCATTTTACTCCGGGTGGAAGACAAAAGAATTACTGAGACACGAAGGACCCCAGGTTCTTCAAGCCAGTGTAAAAAAATAGAACAAAGTCTATTAGCCCGTGAAAGAGGAAAGATTCTCCAGTGGAACCCCGTCGAAAAATAAGATAAGTAACTTTGGGGCCATTTTCCTTTATACCCAAATTTTGTATACCACTCTCTCTCTCTCTCTCTCTCTCTCTCTCAATTTGAAGAAAGACAAAAGTCAAGAAAAGACATTTATATTCGTGGACTGTCCAATTATTATATGTTTTGACACTTTGAAAGTGTATATAACTGTAGTAAAGGATTTCATGTATTTTTATGTTACCATGTGGTCTATGTTGTTCTTTGCCGTTCTACTACGAATTTGTTGTTGTCACATTTCCTTTTTAGCTTCTATTCGCCTTAAGTTATCTTGCTTAGAATTGTCCTATTAATTCCTTTAAAATATCACACGGGAAACCGGAGTTGCCGACTACTACAATATAATATTATTACGACTAAGACCTATAGGTCCATATTCTTCCATAGTCGAGGGGAAGGAAGTTTAGCGGCCTGGTGGGTGTGTGATAGTGTGAAATTTGGAACCCCTTGCCTGCAGCGGTCAGTCTGGCTCTAAAAATTGATCCCTCACGTAATATGCCAGGTCTTATATGCCTGAGAGAAAAACTCTGAACGAGGTCTTTTTCTATAGGGGATCAAGTGTCAACCTGCCCCGTCTTCACACGTGCGAAAATAAAGTCCCGTTTTGGGATTTTAGTCAATTTGCCGTCACAATATGCAATAAAACCCAACCAAACCCAACTCAACCAAACCTAAAATTTAATCTTAATTGATAACTTTGGTTATTTTTTAATTTATTTTAATGGAAAAAAGAACCAAATCTTGTTAGTACCTAGATTTGTAAATATCTACTTACGAGTTCAAGCCTCACTGGGTATCCTACACTTCTGGCCTTGTGCCACAACTATAACAAACTTATGGTGATTTTGATTCACACTGGAGGTTCTCAGAAAATATTGATATAGAATTATAGACATCTCATGGAGTGTATTGGTTCGCAAGATAGATTTGCGAACCGTAGTGAGTTTGATTCTCACTGGGCACCCCATACTTGTACATTCTTGTATATAAAAATGCATTCATCTTGTCTTTCATTCTGTTGTGTTCAGTGTTAGTATATCACAGATATACTAATGCTAATATAAGTTCTTGGTGAGTTGGGACTCGACAGAATATCATCCTTAGTTCTAATCGTACCAATAGTCCATTATTACAACTGGTAGTGCTTACCTATATCGTATAAAGATTTTTAAATGGTTATGAATATTAATAAAATATGCTGAATTAAAACTTTTATATTGATAACATACATGTTATTTTCAAAATCTGATATTTCAAATATTTTCATCATGAAAAAAACTCTGGATAGACAAAATTGTTTATGTTGTATGTGTTCTCCTTCTTGTTAAAAACAAGAATACATTGAAAATCATTAAGAAAAGGATTGTCAGTGGTCAGGAATTAATGCAAGCATTATTGCTACTATAGAGCTATTAAAAAGAGTAAAAGATTAAAGTTACAAGAGAGATCAGAAAAATTAGGATGTACTACTTTATAGACCTAGCGGTTAGAGTGTTCACCAATGGTCCAGGAGATCAAGGTTCAATCCCAGGTCGAGTCATACCAAAGACTCAAAAAATGGTACTTGGTCTCTCCTTGCTTAACACTCAGCATTATAAGGTATGGATCAAAGGTAAAGTGGAGCAATCCAGGAAAAGGAGTAGCACCCTTCCCTACACCTCGGGAGCTTTCGGGTCACCCTCGACTATAGTCGCCAACTTTACTTACTTTAGTTTATGAGAGTGAGAGTATGGATGCAGACTACGCTGATGACATAATGCTTCTAACAAATACACCTATCCAGGCCGAATCTCTGTGGCATAGTCTGGAATTGGCAGCAGGTGGCATAGGCTTCCATGTAAATGCAGACACAACAGAGATCATGTGCTTTAATCAAATAGACAACATCTTCACACTAAACGGTAGTTCTCTGAAACTAGTGGACAAGTTCACCTATCTCGAAAGCAGTGTCTTGTCTACCAAAAATGACATCAATACACAACTAGTGAAGGCATGGACAGTTATCAATAGGCTATCGGTCATATGGAAGTCAGACCTATCTGATAAAATAAAACTTGTTTTTTCTAAGTAGCGGTCGTGTCAATATTACTATATGTGTAATATAATGGCTGAGGGATTTCGTTTTATGCCTTTGGGTTTAGTTAGGCTGACAACCTTTCGGCTCAGTGCATGGTTACTTAGGTGCAACATTAACACAGGTGTTCACGCACATGCACAGAGTAGACATATCACTCAGAGATGTCACAATAGCCCAGATTGGAAACGGGGCTACAGAGTGCGGGTGACGTCACGCACCAGAAGCGAGCGGAGGATTTTGGGGATTTTGAAAAAGTCTGTGAGTTGAGTTGAGTCCTGCCTCAGGAGAAGACGGTTGAATTTTGCTTGCTCGCAGAGGCCTTGGGCAGGTGTCGCATGAAATGGGGGGGGGGGGCAGATGAAAAAGCCAGAATAGAAAGAATGTGTATCTCCTTATGTCGAAGAACCTTTAAACTCAAAGGTAATAAAAAGTTTCGTACCTGAACTGAGAAGTCGTAAGTGTTTTTCGTGTTTCGAGATTCCTATGTTCTATGTATATATGTTATGAACATTATATGTACGTTTCACACATAGCCGTATCTGGCTATGGAACATATGGATTCACTACATGGACACTGACTAAGTCTATGGAGAAAAAGCTTGACGACAATTGCACAAGAATGCTACAAGCTGTATTGAACAAATCCTGGAGGCAACATCCCATAAAACAGCAGCTGTATGGCCACCTACCACCCATCTTGAAAACCATCCAAATTAGATGAACAAGGCATGCGGGATACTGCTGGATAAGTAAGGACGAACTCATACACAATGTACTCCTGTGGATCTTTTGACATGGATAAGCAAGTGTTGGGTGACTAGCTTGAACCCATCCACAACAGCTCTGTGCTGATACAGGATGTAGCCCGGAAGACCTGCCGAGAGCAATGGACAATAGAGACGAATGGCGAGAGAGGATCAGGGAAATCTGTGTCAAATCTGAGAAAGAAAAATGAAAGGTGATCTAATTGAAACCTTCAAAACAATTAATGCAATTTTTGACCATGGTGAACATTTTTTCAATATTTCTCCTCAAACTAGAAATTTTCTGTCAAGACAGATTTCAAAAATATTTACTAGAATTTTAAGATTAATTTTGATGTTTTCAGAAATTAACAGGACATTTTTAGAAACAATCAGATGAAATATTTAACATAATTTTATATGTATGTAGATATCATGTTAATAGTATATATATTTTGTTCAAACATTTTATTTTGCTAAAGGTTGATGTGAGAAGATAGTAAAAAACAGAGATGCTCATTGAGACATAACAAACAAATAATAATTTCTTAGCCATATTACATACATGTTTTAAGATGGTCTGTAGTCGAGGCTAACCAGAAACCAGCTCATTGGCCTAGTGGGTAGAGTGTTTTCCAATGGTCCGGGAGACTGGGGTTCAATCCCAGGTCGGGTCATACCAAAGACTTTAAAAATGGTACTTGATACCCCTTTGCTTAACACTCAGCATTATAAGGTAAATATCAAGGGTAAAGTGGAGCAATCCAGGAAAAAGAGTAGCGCCCTCCCCTAAACCTTGGTGTAGTTGCTATTGAAAAGGGAGCCTTCAGGTAGCCCTCGACTATGGTCGCCAACTTTACGTACTTTAAGATGGTCACCGATGTTCATAAAGTATTTTGTGTTAACATCTTTAATTTATTTACACCTAACATACATGTCACTTTCAAAATCTGATATTACAAATATTTTCATAAGGAAAGAACATCTGGATAGACAATTATGTATGTGCCCTCTTTCTTATTTGATACTGTGGTGAGGATACATTGAAAATCATGAATAAAGGTATTGTCAATGGTCAGGAATTAATGTAAGCATTACTGGTAGAATAGAGGTGTTATATATAATAGTAGTACTTAGTCATATTACATACAGGTCTTAAGATGGTCACAGATACTCATAAAGTATTTTGTGTTAACATCTTAAATTTATTTATGTCTAACATACAAATCACTTTCAAAATCTGATATTATAACAATTTTCATAATGAAAGAACATCTGGATAGACAATATTACTTATTATATATTTAGTTTGGTTTGGTTTGATTTGGTTTGATGGCATATCAACCCTTGTAGGTTGTTTGATGCCAAATCCATTTTTATACATATAACCTGTTCTATTTCAAACAATTCAGTTAAGCATATGTACAGGTTTTTGTTTACACTCAGTTAAATGTAAAAACAGTTCTATTTCAAACAGTTCAGTTTAACATAAGTACACTGTTCTATTTGACCCATAGATAGGACCCTATCAGATGCTATCACTCTGGGCCAAAGTGGACCTGGGAGCGATGGCAATAAAAGGGTACTCCGCATTCTTCAAAGTTCCATCATTACTGGAACATCGCCATAAGATTTTTTTTGTGTTATATCCAGGACACTCGTTGCGGAAGTCTTACCTCTCTGCAGAGATGCAGTCGGTGTATTCTACAACCCTTCCCCCAGCCGACTGGGTAACTGATTATGTATTCTGCTTCTTTTTTGACTTTTTGGTAAGGAGTCTCAAAACCTCTCAGGATTTCCAACTCTGCTCATGACTGTATAGAGTTGCCGCGACCGGCCTTCGAACGTCAACAAATTGGATTACATTTCGCCCTAGAGAAATAACATCCAGGCGCGGCCGGAAATGATGAAGCCCTTTTTCGATTTTAACCAGCCGTTACAGCTAAGAAAGGGATAAATTAATATTTATCAACATTTGCAAAACACTTCTGCCAGAAATAATTCTATAAAGATGGAAGTAATACTTTTCGCCAGCCTCTACTGGGCTAAAGAAATACTTATTTTCTGCGTCCATTTTTTGTAGAACTTTCTATCCACGTAGTGCGACAGAAGTGGAGTTCCCTTTCTTCCATATAAAAAGGCTTCTGGCGGTGAAAATTCAGAGGTCCCCACGGACGCTCTAGGGCGTTTGTGTGTGGCCTTTCCTCTCCAGTTCTTGGGTTGCATTCGGTAGGCCGTCTTACCTCTGGGCAATTCTGCCGGGTGTGAATCGGCACTGGAAATTTCCTCCGGCCTCAGGGGGCCATCCCCCCAGGCCTTTACCTCCTTTGGGGGGGTTGGGTTTATTGCCTGGCGCCTGAGGCGCCCCAAAAAGGGGAATGCCAACAGGGCCGAAGGTATTTTTGACCTTGCCGGATACGTGTGGGCTTTGGCCCTGTGACAGGACCCACCTTAAAAAACGGCCTTGTGCCATATTCGAGCGTTGGTGGGACGCATTGATAAATACCAGAGGTCCCCGCAGACTTTCTCGAAATCTATGTATGGTACTAGACCTTGGTGTCTAGTTCAAGCCATAACCTGGCATACGTGCCCGGACCCAGATTTGGCTTCGTGAAACTGCTTGCCTTATCAGGCTCACATTGCACCAAGTGAGCCGATGAGCAGCATAGACCAGCAGGGTTTGAGACTCGGCTCGTTCCTGACCTTCACCTCCCCTTTATCCCCACTTTAATCAGCCTTTGGGCTTTTGACCATGTGTCAAGTCGTGTCTGGTGGGAGGCAGCGACAAATAAACAGAGGTCTACGAGGACGCTTTCAGGGGCCACTCGGCTCGGGTCCTACGTTATCGTGGTTGCACCCACCTCACCACCACTTCTAGTGGCAGATTCAACTTTTTTTTTACGGTCCTTTTTAAGGGCTATGAGAGGTAACCTTCTGCAGGTCGGTGCATCTCTGGCGGTCAGTAATGATCAGTCGAAATAGACGGCCTGGAGGCAAACACGAAGAGGACTCACTAAGACCAGCCGGTCTTAACCATCGCTCGGTTCTGCTCGTCCGTTTGGCTGCACAGCGCTAAAGGCAGGGGTTGGCCTTTAGCTACTGCTCCACCATCCGCGCAGCGCTAAGATAACGCCAATCTTAGCCTCGGCCTACTGGCCTGTTCGCTCAACAGTGCAGAGCTTTGGCACGCAAGCCTTAGCTATCGCCTCGATACGTCCGTACAGCTTTGGCGCGAAACAGCCTTAGCAACCGCCCCGACTCGTCCGCACAGCTGTATGGCATGACAAAGCCATAGCTCTCGTAAACGATACGCCCGCACAGCTATCTGGCGCGACAAAACCATAGCTACTGTAAACGATACGCCCGCACAGCTATCTGGCACGATAAAGCCATAGCTACTGTAAACGATACGCCCGCACAGCTATGTGGCACGACAAAGACATAGCTCCCGACAACGATACGCCCGCACAAGCTATATGGCACGAAAAAGCCATAGCTCTCGTAAACGATACGCCCGCACAGCTACCTGGCACGACAAAGCCATAGCTACTGTAAACGATACGTCCGCACAGCTATCTTGCACAACAAAGCCATAGCTCTCGACAACGATACGCCCGCACAAGCTATATGGCACGAAAAAGCCATAGCTCCCGTAAACGATACGCCCGCACAGCTATCTGGCGCGACAAAACCATAGCTACTGTAAACGATACGCCCGCACAGCTATGTGGCACGACAAAGCCATAGCTCCCGACAACGATACGCCCGCACAAGCTATATGGCACGACAAAGCCATAGCTCTCGTAAACGATACGCCCGCATAGCTATCTGGCACGACAAAGCCATAACTACCGACCACGACGCTCCGGCGATGCAGTCCACGTAACGACTCACTGTTACGGACTACACTAGCATTGCAGCATCTGGCCCACGTAACGACTCGCTGTTACGGACTACACTAGCATTGCAGCATCTGGCCCACGTAACGACTCACTGTTACGGACTACACTAGCATTGCAGCATCTGGCCCACGTAACGACTCGCTGTTACGGACTACACTAGCATTGCAGCATCTGGCCCACGTAACGACTCGCTGTTACGGACTACACTAGCAATGCAGCATCTGGCCCACGTAACGACTCACTGTTACGGACTACACTAGCAATGCAGCATCTAGTCCACGTAACGACTCGCTGTTACGGACTACACTAGCATTGCAGCATCTGGCCCACGTAACGACTCACTGTTACGGACTACACTAGCATTGCAGCATCTGGCCCACGTAACGACTCGCTGTTACGGACTACACTAGCATTGCAGCATCTGGCCCACGTAACGACTCGCTGTTACGGACTACACTAGCATTGCAGCATCTGGCCCACGTAACGACTCGCTGTTACGGGCTTGCAACCTGATCGACACACCCCTGGTTAACCCAACGTACTGTCAAAACCGGGATATCGATCTACCGACCACGACGCTCCTGCAATGCAGTCCACGTAACGACTCGCTGTTACGGACTACCCAAGCAATGCAGCATCTAGTCAACGTAACGACTCGCTGTTACGGACTACACTAGCATTGCAACCACTAGCTCACGTAACGACTCGCTGTTACGAGCTAGCAACCACGACTCGACCATACCAACGAAATGTCAAAACCGGGACATCGATTTACCAGCGACCGACTTCGGCTTTCCGCAACGACTCGACCGACCTCAGCTGCCCGCGACGACTGTCCAACTGCATCCAACGCCTCGACCGATCTCAGCTTACCAGCATCAAACATCTAGCTGTATCTCCACGACTCGACCTACGCCAGCTACCCTCGTCGAACGTCCAGCTGCGAACATCTTCAACGCGACTATACCAGCTAACGACGTAACCCATCCTAGCTGAAGACTACATACAACCGCCAAGGACATTTACATACACATTTGTAATTCCGGCAATAAAATCGTCACCTTTGTTGTATCTATTCTCCTGCCTTTTGTTTCCTTCATTGTCTCTGGCTGACACTACACTCGCACGCATTTAACTTAATTTATTTGCGGAGTCAATGCGCTTAACGGCTCCGCAACAGAGTTGACTTAGTCACTTTTTAGGAGGTTGCTAATTTGGGGCAGAATTTGTCCCTATGTTATGCTGTTATTCCTGATATAAACTAAAACCTTTTTATTACTAGCAAAAAAAGTTTGTTACTGAAAAAGATAGAAATATGTCCAACGGAGACACTTTTACTGCAAAACGGTCTGTAAGACATAGAATTAGGGTGAAAAGGTCTGTAAGATATAGTAAAAAAAGTAAAGTTAGCGACCATAGTCGAGGTGTGACCCGAAGGCTCCCTTTTCGATAGCTACTACACCAAGGTGTTGGGGAGGGCGCTACTCCATTCCCAGGATTGCTCCACTTTACCCTTGAACCGTACCTTATAATGCTGAGTGTTAAGCAAGGTGGTATCAAGTACCATTTTTAAAGTCTTTGGTATGACTCGACCTGGGATTGAACCCAGGTCTCCCGGGCCATTGGCGAACACTCTAACCGCTGGGCCAATGATTAAAAAGTCTGTAAGACGTAGAATTAGGGTGAGAAGGGCTGTAAGATGTAGAATTAGGATTAAAAACTCTGTAAGACGTAGAATTAGGGTGAAAAGGTCTGTAAGATGTAGAATTAAGATTAAAAAGTCTGTAAGACGTAGAATTAGGGTGAGAAGGTCCGTAAGATGTAGAATTAGGATTAAAAAGTCTGTAAGACGTAGAATTAGGATGAGAAGGTCTGTAAGATATAGAATTAGGATTAAAAAGTCTGTAAGACGAAGAATTAGGGTGAGAAGGTCTATAAGATGTAGAATTAGGATTAAAAAGTCTGTAAGACGTAGAATTAGGATGAGAAGGTCTGTAAGATATAGAATTAGGATTAAAAAGTCTGTAAGACGTAGAATGACAGTGAGAAGGTCTGTAAGATATAGAATTAGGATTAAAAAGTCTGTAAGACGTAGAATTAGGATGAGAAGGTCTGTAAGATATAGAATTAGGATTAAAATGTCTGTAAGATGTAGAATTAGGGTGAGAAGGTCTGTAAGATATAGAATTAGGATTAAAAAGTCTGTAAGACGTAGAATGAGGGTGAGAAGGTCTGTAAGATATAGAATTAGGATTAAAAAGTCTGTAAGGTGTAGAATTAGGGTGAGAAGGTCTGTAAGATGTAGAATTAGGATTAAAAAGTCTGTAAGACGTAGAATGAGGGTGAGAAGGTCTGTAAGATGTAGAATTAGGATTAAAAAGTCTGTAAGACGTAGAATGAGGATGAGAAGGTCTGTAAGATATAGAATTAGGATTAAAAAGTCTGTAAGACGTAGAATTAGGATGAGAAGGTCTGTAAGATATAGAATTAGGATTAAAAAGTCTGTAAGACGTAGAATTAGGGTGAGAAGGTCTGTAAGATGTAGAATTAGGATTAAAAAGTCTGTAAGACGTAGAATTAGGGTGAGAAGGTCTGTAAGATGTAGAATTAGGATTAAAAAGTCTGTAAGACGTAGAATTAGGATGAGAAGGTCTGTAAGATGTAGAATTAGGATTAAAAAGTCTGTAAGATGTAGAATGAGGGTGAGAAGGTCTGTAAGATATAGAATTAGGATTAAAATGTCTGTAAGGTGTAGAATTAGGGTGAGAAGGTCTGTAAGATGTAGAATTAGGATTAAAAAGTCTGTAAGACGTAGAATTAGGATGAGAAGGTCTGTAAGATGTAGAATTAGGATTAAAAAGTCTGTAAGATGTAGAATGAGGGTGAGAAGGTCTGTAAGATATAGAATTAGGATTAAAAAGTCTGTAAGACGTAGAATTAGGATGAGAAGGGCTGTAAGATGTAGAATTAGGATTAAAAAGTCTGTAAGACGTAGAATTAGGGTGAGAAGGTCTGTAAGATGTAGAATTAGGATTAAAAAGTCTGTAAGATGTAGAATGAGGGTGAGAAGGTCTGTAAGATATAGAATTAGGATTAAAAAGTCTGTAAGACGTAGAATTAGGGTGAGAAGGTCTGTAAGATGTAGAATTAGGATTAAAAAGTCTGTAAGATGTAGAATTAGGATGGGAAGGGCTGTAAGATGCAGAATTTGCGTGAAAAACATATTCCAGTCTGAGCTGGATCTTCAAATATCATTCAAAACCTTTCAAGAGATAAGCCAAACAATTCGTAAACCCACGCATTTATACTAAAACAGAAACTACCACCAAAATATTCATGTGGAAAACGATACACGATGACGCATATATTGATAGAATGCAAAGACTTCTCCCATATTTAAGAGCTTTTCACAATGCCCCAAAACATGAAATACCTATCTAAATCAACTGATTCTACTCACATAATCAACTACATGAGAAGAATTGGCCTTCTATCAATGATATAGGTCCATGGACCTTTCTTGTAACATAAAAGCTCATTTCAGAAATGCAAACCAAATTCTGGATCATTTAAAATGTTACTCACAATCTACTTGCTTACAAAACATATATACTTATATTTGTATAAACAGGATTTGGCATTAAATAACCTACAAAGGTTGATATACCAACCAACCAACCAACCCATTCCTAAAAGTTTGGTTGAGGTTCAGACAAAAATGACAATGAAACATTTGGTGAATTATGATAAGATATGAATAAAAATAATGGCTAACAAAGAGGAAAAATATGCCCTACTAAACCATTTAAAAAAGAAAAGGATCAATTTATTAAACAAGAAAGTATCGGTGAGAACAATGCTTAAGCTTAGTGTAATCTGACACAAATATGGGTCATCCAGGAAGGACAGAAATTTCTAAGGGTTTATTCGTCTCCCCAAAATTTGATAAATAGTCTTTTTAATGTAGAACTATATACATTTTCATCTGCCCAGTTGACTGGGGTGTAGAATATGCGGACTGCATCTCAGCAGAGGAGTAAGACCCACTCTCCAAAACAAGGCCATCTGTGTGCTGTGGGTAGCAATCTGAAATGCTTCAGGATGGGATCTTGGTGGCTGAGCAGTGTGTGACACAGCAACCACAGTGATCACATGACCTTACTGAGCTAGAAAGGTGATTAGAGAGGCCCAATCTGATCAATCAGCTGGTCATGTCATGCCCTCAAACATATATGACAGTACCAACTGTATTCTTCAAATTGCTCTTGTGGCAAACAAATAAAGTAAAACTAAAGTTGACGACCTTTGTCGAAGGTGATCCGAAGGCTCCCTTTGCAATAGCTACAACACCGAGGTATATGGGAGGATGCTACTCCATTCCCTGGATTGCTTCACTTTACCCTTGATCCTTACCTTATAATGCTGAGTGTTAAGTAAGGCAACATCAAGTACCATTTTTTGAGTTTTTGGTGACTCGACCTGGGCCATTGGCGAACACTCTACTCATTTGGCCAAGATGCGAGAAGGCAGTGGCTGTGGGTCAATTGTGCTGAGATAGCAATACTTGAATTGATTTAATTGTGTGCAAACAATTGATTTATATTAAATAGAATTATTTGTATTTGATCGCAATACTTGAAACCATTTAACTGTATGCAAACAAATGATTAATATTAAATTGAATTATCAGCGTTAAATACTAATACTTGAATAGTAATACTCTGTGCAAACATATGAGTTCATACAACTCATTTATAAATAAAGTTATCAAAAACAATAATATATATAAGTAAAAATCTGTGCTATCAGTTAGACAAATTTGCGAGTTACAACTCACGTAACAAGGCTTTGATCAAAGCAAGAACTATCTCAAAACAGTCTGCTTTTTTAAAAACTAGATAAACAAATTTCCTGTCAAACTAAAAGGCCTTTGTCAGATAAACAAAAGCCATATGTTGTAATTTGCATTGTTCTCTAGATTTCTAATGATGCTACGACACACAGAATATTGTAGTGGTCTATCATTGGAATTGTATATTGTACAGAGTTGTCTCAGTTGCGGAGGCCAGATAAATATACCGGTTCCCGCAAACTTTTGAAATATAAGTGATTGACAACAAACTAGACAAGAATGACAAAATGAGGGTGTTGCTTCGAAAGGCCAAACTTTATTATGTCAAATCGGAAAAGCATATGGCAAACAGTCGCTTCGGCCGGATGATCGTTGGAGCAGGATCTAGTCGCTAGTGCAGGTCTGGATAGCTGGTACAAGACTGGTAGTCGTTGAATAGGTGGTCACTGGTGCAGGACTGGTGTCTGCTGATGCAGGAAGACGGTCGCTAGTTCAGGACTGGTATCTGATGGTACAGGAAGGTGGTTGCTGGTTCAGGACTGGTAGCCGCTGGTATCTGCTGGTACAGGAAAGTGGTTGCTGGTTCAGGACTGGTAGCTGCTGGTGCAGGAAGGTGGTCGCTGCTGCAGGAAGGTGGACGCTGGAGCTTGGCGTCATCAGTGACCCATCACTTCTTGGAAAGGGGTTTGTTTGTTTTGTTTTTGTTTGGTTTATGAGTAGTCGGTTGACTACGATATCTCTAAGGATCAATATTTTTATATCTGTGGTTTACTAAAACTGAACAAAACGGAAAGACAAAATAAACTAACAGGAAATCTTCCAAGTTGTAGCTGTGTCAGTACTACTATATGGTTGCACCACTTGTTTTTTTTTAAGAAAACGCCTGGAGAAAAAGCTGGATAGGAACTACACAAGGATACTGAGCGCTGTTTTGCAAATATCTTGGAAGTAGCACACCACAAAACATCAATTGTACGACCACTTACTTCTTCTGAAACCATCCAAGTAAAATGAGTAAGACACTGTTGGTGAAGTAAGAACGAACTCATCAGTGACGTTCTCTTATGGACTCCTACACATGGACATACCAATGTTTGGCCGACCAGTAAAAACTTACATTCATCAGTTCTGTGCGGATATTAGATGCCGTCTAAAGGAGTTGCCAAGAGCGATGACAGCGAGGAATGGATGTTAGGAGAGGGTCAAGGGAAACTGTGATGTCAGCATGCATTGGGGATGATGATGATGATAACTGTTAATGTTTTATATGTACAAAATGTATGCAGATGGCATTACAATGAAAGAATACACAAATGTGTCCCAATAGTTAGAATTATACACTTATTGTTCCATGAACAAGTAGTATATGTAAGGGATACAAAATAGCAAAATGGTTACTTGTTAAACGTAGGTTATTTGGCCACGTGGCTTGACCACCTCTAGGCAGGAGTCAGAGACACTGTTCAAAGATCAAAAGTAAAAAGAGACCGAGAATGTGTTTCTGGGACTGTAATATGGACATACCAATTCTCTAAGAGAGATAATTATTTATTGTCTCTCTACAGACCTAATGATTATTGTTTGTAAATTGAAGTTGTTTACTTAATTTGCTAATGTTGAAGGAAATTTTCTGAGAAAAATGTTCTTTTCTTTCAAAAATAAGCATAAAAACAATTATTTGAGAATTAATTTTTATTTATTGCGGACTTTCCCCCCTCATCTTGGTAGTTTTTGTGTTGTTTCTTCTTTCACTACGTTTCGGCCAAATTTCACCTCTGGCCTTCTTCAGGTGAAATTTAGCCGAAACGTAGTGAAAGAAGAAACAACACAAAAACTACCAAGATGAGGGGGAAAAGTCCGCAATAAATAAAAATTAATTCTCAGATTAAAAGCCTCATCTCAAAATGATTCCAATTAAAGACAAGTACAAAAAAACAAACAAACAAAAAAAAAACAACAACAATTATTTGTTATTAAAAATTTAGCGAGTAAACGTGTTCTTGCGCGTGTGTGTTATTCCCTCGCTAATTGATGTTGTTAATAAAGGAGGATGAAGAAGCAAGAAGACGAAGATGCCATTAGCTTTTACATGAAGGTTTTTAATGGCAGCATGGAATAAAGAGTGTACATTTATGCTGCGAGTCTCGTAGGAAGGAAAGAAGTAAGTGAACGATTTGAAGTTATGAGAGAGTGGAGAAAGCAGCGCGTGTCGTTGGACGTGCGAGGGAGATATATTCACCATAAGTGTAGCAAAAGTCGTGTTTGCTGTTTGAGGAGAGAAACGTTGAAGTCACCGTGAGTTTGTGGTTCTGGTTGTTTCGAGGAGAAGCGTGAAAATGTTGTCCATGGGTGAAGTCGCTAGGTGTCAGAGCGAATTTCTGCATCGCAGTCGACATAGCCAATTTTGGGGGTGACGCAAAGTTGTTCCTGTGTGTGGCGTATTGAATTTATCTAATTCATATTCAACTGGGAACCCTTGGTCTAAGAGAAATAGACGCAAGGGATCCATAAATTAGACGGCTTCCCTCATTGTGTCCATGCTGCTGCTACTGCTATTGAAGAGCAGACAGTGAGACGTCTGCACTGAATGAAGTTGTTCAGCCAAAGAGAAAGTGTTTGGTAGATTTTCCCCAGTTTGTGCTGCTTGGAAGGTGGCCCAGTCTGAATAGAATAAGTCATCCTGATTGGGTGAAATTATGCGTCGACCCTAACGGTCGAATTAAATTACGTGCCAAACAAATATACGAAATGTCTTCTGCTACACACTGTTGAAAAATAACTGACGTGAACGCAATCGAAAAATTTAACAGAATTTATTTATAAATATGTGTACAAAGAAAGACACAGAATAAATATGTGTGAAGGCAATAAAAAGGAGAAAGTCCTTGAGTAAAGTTCTTTATAATACGTATGGAAAACTAGAGGTTTGGTTTGGTTTCTTTGTTTAATGGCATATCAACTCCTTTTAGGTTATTTAATGCCAAAGCCATTCTCCTTGAAGAACAGTAGTGGTACTATTTAACCCATAGCTGGGAGGATAGAGGGGTTCATACCTTTCCCAAGGGTATTTGCCCGAAAGTGATTGTGACATATCGAGATTTGGTTTGGTTTCTTTGTTTAATGGCATATCAACTCCTTTTAGGTTATTTAATGCCAAAGCCATTCTCCTTGAAGAACAGTAGTGGTACTATTTAACCCATAGCTGGGAGGATAGAGGGGTTCATACCTTTCCCAAGGGTATTTGCCCGAAAGTGAACGTAATAGCGCGACTGGAGTACGAACTCGTGTACTACGATTCCGCTGTCAATCGCTTTAACCATTACACCACGAGGAGACCCCACTGGAGGAAAAAATATATATGAATAAAAACAGGAAAAAGGCATTTGATAAAGTCCTCGTGTATGTGTGATTGTTCTAAATTCCTACCTCCTGGTGTCTATTGAGGCCTAGAACCATGTAAGTTATTAAAGCATGGCTCTCTTTGAGTGATAGTGGTGGAAAAAGAGAGGATTTGGGAGAAGTATGAACCCCTTACTCCTCACAGTTACGGTTTAGAGAGTACATTTTCGTATCTCACCAGCCACTCACATAAAAAATCCCTGTTTAAAATTCCCAAGTCATCTATGTCGTCAGGGAACGGAATTTCCCCCCGCAATCGGAAATGAACCCTAGTATCAACAAAGATAACATCACTAAGTTCTCCAGTGAGTGGAATTTTTCACTATCAACTATTTTCGAGATAAATCAATTCTGCCAACCGTCTCGAAAGTAGCTTTTAACTGTTGAGCCGAACGGTATTATGGTTTATTTCCTTTTATTACCCACAATTAAAGAGCGGCTTCGTGTCCACTGTCAGACACGTACAGATACCTTTTTACGATAAACGCAACAGTCACAGATGGCAAAGATAACTTCAGCGGCCGCCATCGGCTTTGAGGCAAAAGAAATTCGTTTCTTTCATTGGTCATTGTACCCTGACCAGACGCCTTACCCCAGCCATCAGCGGTCACGAAGCCGTCCTGTCCGAGTCCATGGAGCTCTTTTCGTTGAATCTTTACAACTAGCACCCAGACTCCTCTTCTCGGTCCTAGCAGCAGATGCCACTGTTCAGCTTATCACCACCACCATCAGCAGCAGCATCTTTACTATCCTTTTCAGGTTTAAACTTAAAAAATCTCAAACACTACTTTTCAACTTTGTTGTATAGGATTACCAACCTCCCCCATGGGACGTAAAAGAATGGCTGCCTCTGTCTTATTAATTAGCTGTCAGACAGACTGAGTTGATACATATATGAATTCCTTATCGAATAAATATATTATTACCAAATATTTTATTTTCCCTTATTATTACATATCTCCTATTTTCTCTTTTTGCCCTGTCAGCTAGGGCTGTAGAATACACTGACTGCACCTCTGCAGAGGGGTAAGACCCCCCCAACGAGTGTACTGGATATGACACTAAACAATCTGATGGTGAGGTTCCAGCAATGCTGGAGCTTTGGGGAATGCGGAGTACCCCCTCATTGCCATCGCTCCTAGGTCCACTCTGGCCCAGAGTGGTAGCACCTGATAGGGCCCTATCTATGCGCTAAATAGAACTAACAGCATACTTATGCTAAAATGAATTGTCAGAGTAAACTGAATAGCTTGAAATAGAAATGTTTTTGACAATTAAACCGTACTTACATTTACACTGCGTGCTTATGCTTAACTGAATTATTTGAAATAAAACTGTTTTTTGACATTAAAACTGTATTTACATTTAATTGAATTGTTACATATAACTGCTTGAATAGTTTGAAATGGAAATGTTTTTGGCAATTAAACTGTGTACTTATGCTAAACTGAATTGTTTTAAATAGAACAGATTATTTACATAAAAATGGATTTGGCGTTAAATAACCTACAAAGGTTGATATGCCATAAAACCCAACAAATCAAACAATCAATCAGTCAATCAATATTTTCTCTTTGTGAGGGTAATTGGCCGCCTTTATCACGACACCAAAAGGTTTAAACTTCGAAAGTATCATACATTGCTATTCAGGCTTAAACTTTGAAAGTCTCAAACAGTTTGCAAGTCACACTCGGAGCAAAGGAGCAGTCCACGTGCAAACCAAGAACTTAACAACCGGGACATCGATCATTCTGCTTCCGTGACCTGGGACGTCCTACTGTCCGACCATCTCCAAATACCTAGCCACGTAGATACAGTTGCGACCTGCCCAGAGCATCAAGACTTGTTCCAGATCTTCTAGACTCGCTGTCGCCAAGAACAATTGATAGCTAAGTCTACACTTTCGACTCCAACATGGACTGCATTCAACAGCACAGATTTTCGACATCCCAGAGACTTTATCCAACCACAGGGACTCTGCACACAAAATTTTCGTTTACGATTCGCCCAATAAAAACTTGGCATTTTCCGACTTAACCATCACATATTTTATCTTTTCTTAACCCACATCACATCATTACCTACATTTCGAAAAATTCGCGGCATCGACGTTATTTATCCGTCACTGCAATAATCACTACTGTTCTTCTATAAGGATGGCTTTGATATTAAATAACCCACAAAAGTTGACACAGCATTAAAAAAAACCCCAAACGAACAGCTTCACTTGCTTCTGGTTCATTGTCAAGATATTTCATTGTCAACAAATCTGGAATATTTTAAGAGTTTACAGTGGAGACATCATCATGAATACAATACACTTCAGAAGAATGGTTACCATTTTTAGCGTGGATAATTGTTAAGTTACGTAGTTACCTTAGTTCCTCGCTATGTATTATTGGAAATAAAAGAAGAACGAAGATGCCGTAAAGTTTTTATAAAGGTTTAATGACAGCCAGAATAAAGGGTACCTTTATACTTCAAGTCTCGCAGGAAGAAAGGAAGGAAAGAAATAGTTATTGAGTAGAGAAGGAATTATAGCAGCTAAATGCCTGAGCGAAATGTGCGTCGCTACAGTTAAGGCATTGTTGAATGTCTGAGCGGAATTACGTCACCATAGGTGTAGCAAAAGTTGTGTTTGCTGGTTAAGGACAGGAATGATGTAGTCACCCATAAATATGTGGTCCTGGTTTCTGTAGGAGAGAGGCATAAAAGTCTCCAGATAATGTTGCCCAGGAATGAGGTAACTGAATGTCTGAGCGGAATTGTGCGTTGCGGCAGACATAGCAAAAGTTAGAGGAGACATGAAGGTGTTCCTGTATGTGGCGGATTAAATGCATCTAATTCATATTCAACTGGGAACCCTAGGTCTAAGAGAGTAGACTCAAGAGGTCCATAAATTAGATGGCTTTCCTCATGGTGTTGTGATTCTGTGGCTATAAAGGGAGCGGACAGAAAGTACGTCCATCCTTCTCGAAAGGTTTTGAGGAAGAGAGTGTTTGGCGGGCTTTCACCATTTTTATGTTGTCCAGAAAAATGGTCCGGGCTGAATAGGATAAGCCATCCTCATTGGGTAAAAATATGCGTCGACCATAACGGTCAAATTAATTTACGCGCCAAACAAAAATACGAAGTTCTTTCTGCTACAAGGGTATTGTTCCATCCAGTATTTAGGTTTTTCTATTTTTCCACTTATAATGGAACAAGCCATTCTGTGAGGAACTCAACATGGCTGGATTGAAGGGTATGAGGATTAAAAAGAAATTAAGAAAAAAAGACAAAAATTTGAAAAAAAAATGCACGAGTGACGATTTCGTGGGGATCCTTTGATAGGAGGCGAGGCTAAGTCAGCGCATGTATACTTCCTGACGTCAAGGAGAAACTGGAGTCTGGAAGCTTTCACCATTTCGGCTGAGACAGACGAGCCTTTTTTCTCTCTGCTGCGGATAGGGAGCACGCGTGCTTGCAGAGTTCCGAACTTAGCAGCATGTTGTGTCTCTCCTACTAATAGCAATCTCTGTCGAATGTATCCACTGAACACGGATGCATACAACGGACCCTCAACTTATAATTTGACAAAGATAATTCCCTTATGTTCTTCAAACGCCTTGTCTGTGGGAGCGCGACTATTCCAACTGGTTCAGGAAAACATTCAACATCACAGAATAGCCGTAGACCCTAAAATAAAATATGAGTCTAAAGGTATCCAAGTCTTTTTTCCCCCTTCCGTCCTTAATTCCCTTACAGCTTCGACAGACGAAAAAAGAAAACAAGTAAACGAGGCAAAAAGAAAAAGGAGCCTGACACAAACCTCATATCATATTTTTAGTATCAATAGTTTCGATTATTATATGCCTACACATGTACAGAAATTATTTTAGAAAAAAAAAATACCGATAATTATCAGATCTGAATTCATATTAGCTATCAGGTTTACAGGGTATTTTTTTGGTCAATCACCGCTGAAGAATTAAAAAAAAGCATGGCGGTGTCAAGATGGCAGTGTTAATCAGATTGTCTCGATCTTCCTTTCTGTTTCTGTTTATTTTCACCTTTTTGTTATTTTATTCTTGCTTTCTCGTTTGCTTTTTCCCCATCAAAAAGAACCCGAGAAATGTCCCCACGCAAAAAGATATTTTCCATTCATCAAATGACAGTATCCATGATTATTATAAGAACTTGCGTCGACAGGCTTTGTTCAAACGTTTAGTGTTTATTGTGATCGATTCTTTACGCGCTGATTTTGTGATCGACAACCGATATTCTTTCATGACTTATCTCAGCCAGCTCTTACAGCAGGGCAGGGCCATAGGCCACTATGGAATCACCCATCCACCTACGGTGACATTACCCCGTATTAAAGTAAGTTTTTTAAAAAAATAAATAAATCCGATGTTTTGTTGAGGTGGGCTGTCTTTTAGTTTTAAGAAAATCTTTGAAGAAAAAAGTGCTGTTTCTTCTTTTTTAAAAAAAAAAAAAATACTGCTTAGTTGTTGCGTGTTACTTGGAGAGGAGATGGACGCCGTTAAGTAACCACCATTCCCTACAAGAGATGCCACGAAGGAAATTATTCAGCCTGATATCCCATAAGCAAAGTTCTTAACACATCATAAGCCCTTTCTCTTTTGTAGAGGGAAATACGAGAAGCAAAAACGTAATAAAATTTGAGAAAGTTTGTTTGTGGTGATTAATTGATTTAGGAATTTCATATAGTTGTTACTTTTACCCCTTTAAAATGTTCACTACATCATTTGTAGTAATTATGACCTGAACACTTTCATTTTTTTTTTTTTTTTTCATTCTTATTTTCTATTTTTAAGAGTTAGCTATTCAATGGGCCATTAGCCTAATGAGTAAAGTGTTTGCCAATGGTCCAGGAGATAGGGTTACAATCCCAGGTCGAGTCATACCAAAGACTCAAAAAATGGTACTTGATGCTGCCTTGCTTAGCACTCAGCATTATAAAGTGAGGATCAAGGGTAAAGTAGAGCAATCCAGAGAATGGACTAACGCCCTCCCCTACACCACGGTGTAGTAGCTATTAAAAAATGAGCCTTCAGATCACCCTTGACTAAAGTCGACAACTTTACTTACTTATTACCCATACCAAAAAAAACAAAAACGAAAAACAAAAAAACACTCACTGAAAATGCCATTTACTCTGAAGCGGGCATTTTAAAACAGGAAAGGTAACAATTGCCTTATTAAACATATAAACTTTGTTAGACACCTCTTACATCTTTTGGCCCAGTCAGCTGGGTTCTGTAGAATACACTGACTGCATCTCTGCAGAGAGGTAAGACTCCCCCAATGAGTGCCCTTGGTATGACACTAAAAAATCTGATGGTGAGACTCCAAGAATGCAAGAGCTTTGGGGAATATAGAGCACTCCTTCATTGCCATTGCTCCCAGATCCACTCTGGCCCAGAGTGATAGCACCTGATAGGGTCCTATCTATAGGTCAAATAGAACTAAACTGCTAAACTGAATTGTTTGAAATAAAACAGTTTATATGTATTAAAATGGATTTTGTATGAAATAACCTGTAATGGTTGATATGCCATAAAACTAAACCAAACCAATATTAGAACTTACTTGGCATAGTAGCTGTATTGCTTTTGACAAAATATTTAGAGACAGTTGTTGGTATAGAAAAAGATTTGAAGATGGATATTGTAAATTAGAATTTGCTTAGTCTGAGTATTTGTCAAGAAGATATAGTTACATTTTTTGTCAGCAAACAAGGTTGGTGTTATTGTTTCCTTTTTAATTACTGAAAAATACAATTGTATTGTTATTTTCCGGAATTACTCTTATTACTTTTACAAGCGAACTGATATTGTTGTTTAAGTTTATTTAATTGCATATCAACTCCTAATGGTTTATTTAATCCTAAAACATGTTAGCACTCAGTTATAATATCAACTATCCCTAACTCATATAAATAATTTGTATCGTTTCAAGTATTCCTATCAAATACTGATAATTTATAAGCAATTGGCCTAATGAGTAGAGTGTTCGCAATGGCCCAGAAGACCAGGGTTCGATTCCAGGTAGAATCATGCCAAAGACTCAAAAAATGGTACTTCATACCTCCTTGCTTAACACTTAGTGATCTAAGGTATGGACCAAGGGTAAAGTGGAGCAATCCAGGGAAAGGAGTAGTGCCCTTCCTTACACCTTGGTGTAATAGCTATTGAAAAGGGAGCCTTTGGGTTACCCTTGACTAAGGTCGCCAACTTTACTTTTTATATAGTTTAAAGTAAGTATTCAATCTAATAATTCATGCACATGCAGTTTCAGAAATTCCAATCTGATACCAATAATTTCCAAAGAGATTCACTTGACCCGCAGATGGGATCCCAATAGGTACTGTTATTCTGGGTCAGAGAAAACCTAAGAGTAGATGGCCTCAAAGGGAGTACTCAACACATTTCAAAACTCAAGTTTCTCCACTAGATGTAGTCTTGTGTCACTTTAAGGAAAACATTTGTGGGTGGAGGTCTCATTCTTCTGCAGAAGATGCCGTTGATGCATCCCAAGTTCTGCTGATAGGGCAAAATATTCTTGGAGCTTCATCATCAAGATTTTTGCAATCAGAATTCCCCATACATTTAAAATCAAAGCATAGCATGAATAAAAAGATGACACATTTTGTAGATACATACAGTTAAATGATCAAACAGTTCTATTTCTAACAATTCAGTTTAGCATGACAACAAAATTAAATAGTTTCAAGTATTGCTATGTATAACTAACAATTCAATTAAACATCAGTCATTTATTTACACACAGTTAAACCATCAAACAGTTCTATTTCTAACAACTCAGTTTAGCATGACAACATAATTAAATAGTTCCAAGTATTGCTATGTATAACTAACAATTCAATTAAACATCAGTCATTTATTTACACACAAATGATCAAACAGTTCTATTTCTAACAATTCAGTTTAGCATGACAACAAAATTAAATAGTTTCAAGTATTGCTATGTATAACTAACAATTCAATTAAACATCAGTCATTTATTTACACACAGTTAAACCATCTAACAGTTCTATTTCAAACAATTCAATTTAGAATGTCATTTATTTACACACAAATGTTCAAACAGTTCTATTTCTGACAATTTGATTTAGCATGTCATTTTTTTGCACACTGGTTAAATGTCAAACGATTTTATTTGACCCTTAGATAGGACCTTTTCAGGTGCTACCACACCAGGTCAGAGTGGACCTGGGAGCAATAGCAATGAAGGGGTACTCTGCATTCCTCAAAGCTCCAGCATTACTAGAGCTTAACCATCAGATTGTTAATGTCATATATCAGAACACTCATTAGTGGGCGGGGGTTATTGCCTCTCTGCAGAAATTCATTTGGTGTATTCTACAGCTCCAGCTGACTGGGCTTAATGCACATTGTGTCAGTACACCAACTATCATAATACTACCAACCAGAATAGATACCTTTCATGGCTTCAACTGCTTTTGTCAAATCATATGTGTTGTAGACTAGCAATGTATCAAAATATTGCATAAGCTTTGACTCCTATTATTTTGCTATGAATATACACAATTTAGAATGAAATCATTTCTTTTCTAGAAATAACTTTGTATAAAAATGGATTTGGCATTAAATAACCTACAAAGGTTGATATGCCATGAAACTCAACCAACCAACAATCTAGAAAGAACTTTGGTGTGTCAAAGCTCAAAGAAAGTAAAAAGATTTGATAAGAATGTGTCTATAAACAGCAAAAAAAAATGCATACATATCTTTTTGATTTACATTGTAGTTTTTTGTCTTTTTTGTAGGGTTCTAAAGTTTTTGCATATTGACTGATGATGTATTTAAAATTGGTAAAGGGAAAGATTATCAGTGTTCAACTTGGAACCTCTGAAAAAAAAAAAAGACCTGGGGAATGGTGATTGGCTCAATTTAGTTGTCATATGATCTGTTCCTCACGACATTATATAGATATTTAAAATTTTTTAACCTTCTTTATATACAGACATGGCCCAGTTGGCTAGGGCTGTAGAATACAGTGACTGTATCTCTGCAGAGGGGTAACCCCCCCTCTCCACAGCACCAATGTTTTGTGGATAGGACATTAAACAATATGATGGTGAGGCTCCAGTAATGCTGGTGCTTTGGGATATTTTGGAATACCCCTTCATTGCCATTACTCCCAGGTCTTCTCTGGCCTGGAGTGGTAACACCTGATAGGGTCCTATCTATGGGACAGATAAAACTGTTTGACATCCAAACTGTGTGCAAACAAATGAATTATGCTAAACTAAATTGTTAGAAATATAACTGTTTGATCATTTAAATGTGTGTAAACAAATGACTGATGTTTAATTGAACTGTTAGTAATACATAGCAATACTTGGAATCATTTGACTGCATGCAAAAGAATGAGTTTAGGCTCATTTAAAAATGTTATCAACAAAATGTTTACAAATTATATATATTTGATATATATGTATAAAGAGGATTTGACATTAAATAACTTACAATGGTTGATATGCCATAAAAACAAACCAAATCAAACCAACTTACACTGACATTTCTGTTGCCACTGAAATTTTGACCTGCATTTTCTTCTGTTTTAAAAGAAGAAAAAACTGATGGATTGTGATTAGCTCTTTAATTAATTTAGTTGTCTCATGACCTGTTTTTGACTGCATCTTATAAGTTTTTAAAATTTGGCCCCTGATGATTCATTTTTGGTTTTTGGACCAAACTAAACTGATATTTTACTTTTCTTATATGATTATAAATTTCTACTTGTAATTGATTTAGTGATTTATTCATTTTGAAGGTGAAGTTCCCATAATAGCTTTGTGTTACTCTTTGTATTCTAGCTCAGCCTTATAAGATGCAGTCGAAAACAGGTCATGAGACAACTAAATTGATTAAAGAGCTAATCACAATCCATCAGTTTTTTCTTCTTTTAAAATAGAAGAAAATGCAGGTCAAAATTTCAGTGGCAACAGAAATGTCAGTGTAAGTTGGTTTGATTTGATGGCATATCAGCCCAGGAATAAGTCTGTGGTCAACAGTAAATTTATCTATTCTTTTTGACTGAAAAAAGTAATTTTAGAAGTAAATTCTTGAGAATTTATCATTAATTAAAAGAAATATTTCCCTGGTTCAATTTAAAAATTTTTTTTAAATACTTTAAAAGTAGCACAGTTCTTCTTTTTTATGAATAAGATTGATTTATTGATTTTGACTGCATGTCAACTCATCTCAGGTTATTTTATGCCAAGAGGTTAGGGAATTATATACATTGTATGTTTGTATTTACAATTTTTGTGTAGTTGTTTCTTAAGAATTTTTTTTGCACACAGTTATATGATATCAAGTATTCCTATCTAATACAAGTAATTTGCACGCAGTTGTATTGCTCCATGTGACTGATGATAATAATAATCCTTACGTTTCAGATCTTCCTAACAATAATGATTCTATTTAGTAAGGGAAGAGTCACCATGGCGTAGTGGCTGACATGTTGGAATGCAATATCATAGTAAGTGAGTTCAAACTCCAGTCATGCTAATACATTTACTTTTGGACTAATACCTTTGGGAAAGGCATGAACCCCCTTATCCCTCTATGTTAGACTGCAACCTCAAAGTAAGTAAGTTCAAACTCCAGTCATGCTTATACATTCACTTTTGGACTAATACCTTTGGGAAAGGCATGAACCCCCTTATCCCTCTATGTTAGACTGCAACCTCAAAGTAAGTAAGTTCAAACTCCAGTCATGCTAATACATTCACTTTTGGACCAATACCTTTGAGAAAGGCATGAACCCCCTATGTTAGACTGCAACCTCAAAGTAAGTGAGTTCAAACTCCAGTCATGCTAATACATTCACTTTTGGACTAATACCTTTGGGAAACATATGAACACCCTTACCCTTCCAGCTATGGGTTAAATAGTACCTCTGTCATTCTTCAAGGATGGCTTTGGCATTAAATAACCCGTGAAGGCTGATATGCCATTAAACAAAGAAAAGAAACCAACTAAACTATCTATTTAGTAATAATCATTTGTTTGCACACAGTTATTCCATACTAATAATTTTCAAACAGATCTGTTTGATCCATAGATAGGATGCTAACAGATACTACCAGTCTAGGTCAGAGTGGACCTGGGAGTAATGGCTATGAAGAGGTATTCAACACAGAACTGGAGCTTCATCACAAGATACAGTTTTGTGTCATACCTAGGATACACTTATTTTGGGTGGTCTTACCCCTTTGCAAAGGATATATATTCAATGCTCCACCCACAAGGTATTATGAATAAAAGTTGACTTTTGGGGTCAAGGTGTCTGCAGCATTCTTACTGTGGAGACCAGTCACAAAAAGCTTTCACTTACTACAGATATATTGGCATAGAATTAGAAATTTTTTAAAATATTGGATGGGACATTTCACTTGATACATTATAATTAAAATAAATGAAAATTTCAAGGATTAATTGCTTGGTAATATTATTGCCAAATAAACAGCTTTTGTGTTTTGGGATTGAGGCTAAACTACATCTGATAGTGAGCCTCCAGTTGTGAGGAGTTTGAAGTATTCTGTTAACTTTACTCTGTATTCTGTTAACTTTACTCTGACTTTTTGTCCTCATCTTGGTAGTTTTTGTGTTGTTTCTTCTTTCACTACAAATAATTGGATTTATAAGACCAAAAAATCCAACCTTGATCGCCCTTCGGGGCCCGTGGCGCAGCGGATAGAGGCGTTGAGTCTCTACAGTTCCAGGTGAGCATTGTCAGAAGATAGCGGTTTCAAATCCTACCCAAGCCAGCCAGAGGTTTACTAGGTCAAAAACGTGGTGCGATAGACAATAACTATGGAAGGCAGTAATTACTAGGGATACGGTTACAAGACTCAGCATTCCTATCCGAGGTCGTGATAAATCACCTGAAGAAGGCCAGTGGGGAAATTTGGCCAAAATGTAGTGAAAGAAGAAACAACACGAAAACTACCAAAATGAGGACAAAAAGTCCGCAATAAATAATTAAAAAAAAAAATTAGTTCTCAGATTAAAAAACCTCAACTCAAAATGATTCCAATTAAGACAAATTATTATTGATTACTTGAAACCATATAATTGTGTGCCGACTAATGATTATTATTAAGGAATAAAAATGTTGGCGACCTTAGTCAAGGGTGACCCGAAGGCTCCCTTTTCAATAGTTACTACACTGAGGTGTTGGGGAGAGTGCTACTTCATCCCCTGGATTGCTCCACTTTACCCTTGATCCTTACCTTATAATGCTGAGTGTTAAGCAAGGTGGCATCAAGTACCATTTTTTGAGTCTTTGGTATGACTTGACCTGGGATTGAACCCCGGTCTCCCTGCGAACATTCTACTCATTAGGCCAATAGTTACCCTAAATAATATAATTGAGTGAAAATTACTAGTATTAGATAGGAATACTTGAAATTATATTATTATGTGGCAACAAATGATTAGAGACAAAGGGCAATTTTAAAAATGCAGTGAACATTGAAAATATAATCATGATTACAATGAAACATTTACAAATAAATTAAATTTCAGCATTAAATAACCCATAAGGAGTTGATATGCCATGTAACAAATAAATTTAAACCATAACCAGCTTCAAACCAAGTCTTGACTCTTTGCTTGATCCACCCTGTTGTTGGGGCTTAGAATTCACTATCCTTCCCCTACAGAGGAGTAACCCTCTGCTTTGTATCCTTGGTATGGCATTAAACTGTATCTGATAGTGAGTCTCCAGTTCTGGAGATCTGGGGAGTGTGAAGTATTTATTCATTGCTATTACTCTCAGGTCCACTGACCTAAGATTGTAATACCTGTTATAATCTATGGGTCAAATAGATCTGTTTAAAAATTATTCATATTCAGTAGGACTGTGTGCCAAAAAAGCCCTCTTAAGAAACAACTAAATAACAAAAATATAAATATGAGTGTATAATGAATGTAATTCCCTAACCTCTTCATATAAAATAATAGTAGACAGATTGAGATGAAAAATCAATCAATCTTTGCTAGTTGTAGTTGGGTACTTCAACTTTTAAAGTATTAGATTGTTTGGAAAGTACTTTCTGATTTTAGTATAAATTGTTTAAATTCTCTGTGAACATATTATTCTGATATTAGTTATATAAAAAAATTGACATTCCTAATGATTAAAGTGTCGTCTTTGTTAATTTTCTATCACTTCTTTCAGAATTTGATTTTGAAAGTTAGATATGCCCCTAATCATGAACATGAAAAAAAAGTGATATATTTACTTTTTTGTATGAGTTCAAGCTTGGTTGTAATGCTTCTCAAACAGCTACCAATATCAACAGAGCATTGGGGTAAAGGATACACTTGTGATCAGACAGTATGGTGCCGTTTTCTGAAGTTTCAAAGATCAAGAGGATAGAAGATTTTGATCCACAATTCATGACAGACATCTGAAAACACTTCTTGAACAAAACCCATTTCAAAGTGTCAGAGAAATGTTTCAATTAATGGGTTTTGACAATATCAGATCATCTCATAAAATTGACAAGGTGAAGAAACTTGATAAATGGGTTCCATATAAACATCAAAGAGTTAGATATTTTTGGGAGTGCATTTGATACTGTTTCTGCGGAACTTAAGTGATCTGTTTCTTAATCAAATAGTGACTTGTGACAAAAAAATGGATCCTTTGTGACAATTGTTATTAACAATTATTGCAAAGGATCCATTTCGAAGGTTGAAATTTGCTTCATGACAATGTTCGGCCACATGTTGCCGGGATGACACTGCAAATAATCGCTGACTTGGGATGTGAGACTTTGTTACATCCACCACATTCTCCTAATATCTAATCCACCGATTACCATTTTTGAAGCATGTGGACACATTTTATGCCAAAAAACATTACATTCCAAAGGAGGGGAAGAAACTGCATTCAAAGATTTATTAGCAGCTAAACCTTTAACGTTTTATCATACAGGCATAAATTGTTAATCAATGGCAGAAATACACAATGACTTGGTGAAGCACCCAAATGTTTTTTGAAACAAAACCAAAGCTGGAGAAACAAAAGATAGAGACTGTCCAGTGATCTGCCATTGGCATTGGCCTTTACAGCAATCTGGAATCTAACCAGAGTATTACTGCAGAAGTTTTTTGCTAGAAACTGGATGAAATTCAGTTAAGCAAAATATGACAGGCACTGGTTAATAGACAAGGTTGAAATTTACTTCATGACAATGTTTGACCACATGTTGCCAGGATGACACTGCAAATGTTCACTGACTTGGGATGTGAGACTTTGCTTCATCTGCCATATTCTCTTGATCTCTTAATCACTGAATACCATTTTTTTCAAGCATCTGGTCATTTTTTTAATGCCAAAAACATTACATTTCAAACGAGGTAGAAACTGCATCAAAACCTTTAGAGTTTTATCATACAGACGTAAATAACCTTTTTAATCAATGGCTGAAATGTATAAATGTTCAAGGATAATATTTTGTCTGATTTAAACACTGTTCAAATTGATTAATTCAGGAATAAAAGTTTATTTTAAAATCAGACATTATTTTCGAACAACTTAATATTTTGTTTGAAAGTTTGGTCTTTTTTTTTAATAACTTATTGAATATATATTCTTTCTTTTTTTTCTTTCAGGCAATGATGACTGGCAGTATTCCTGGTTTTATTGATGTTGTCTTGAATTTCAACACAAATGCTTTACTAGAAGATAATCTTTTATCTCAGTTCTACAGAGCTGGAAAAAAAATTATATTTTATGGTGATGACACGTGGATAAAGTTGTTTCCTGGTCATTTTTTAAGACATGATGGAACAACATCATTTTATGTAACTGATTACACAGAGGTGAATATCTTCTATTTATTTATATATTTTGAGTAGTGAGATAAGTAATTATTGTTGAAAGCATGGACAGCTATCAATAGGCTATTGATTATATGGAAATCAGACCTAACCGATAAAATGAAACGCAGTTTCTTCCAGGCAGCGGTCGCATCGATACTGCTATATAGATGCACTACATGGACTCTAACAAAACAGCTGGAGAAGAAGCTAGATGGCAATTACACAAGAATGTTGCGAGCAATCTTGAACAAGTCCTGGCGGCAACACCCCACAAGACACCATTTGTACGGCCACCTGCCTCCTATCACGAAAACTATTCAAGTTAGATGAACCAGACATGCAGGACACTGCTGGAGAAGCAGGGGTGAACTCATAAATGATGTACTCTTATGGACCCCCACACATGGCCGTGCAAAAGCAGGACGACCAGCACAAACATACATTCAGCAATTATGTGAGGATACAGGATGTTGTCCAGAAGACCTGCCTGAGGCGATGAACGATAGGGAAAAGTGACGAGAGAGGGTCAGGGATATCCGTGCTACCAGCACGACATGATGATGATGATATATGTCTAGGCCTTTCTCTCGATATTACAACCTTTAATCACATTAAATGTATATGTATATATATATTGTTGTCATAATGTCTTACAACAAAGAAAACATCTTGTTTATAACTCACCATATCTATCACTAGTCCTATCTCCATCTTAAACTTCTCTCTCTATCTACCTGATTCAATATATTCCAGTCTTTTCATATCTATCTATCTATCTATCATGAATATTTATTTATACTATATATGTATGTATATAATTCAAAAGGTTTTTAATAATTAACGATCAAATCTTGACAAAAGAAAGGGGATTTGACAAGAAATAACAAATTTTACTAAATTCTTTTTCATATGGAATTTTAGATGTTTTCATTTTAGGTTGATCAAAATGTCAGCCGACATTTGGATTGGGAGCTTCGACAACCTGACTGGGATGTGATGATATTGCATTACCTTGGATTGGATCATATTGGACACTTAGCAAAACCTTCCAGTCCCTTAGTCAAACCAAAATTAAAAGAAATGGATAAAATTATTAAAAATATTCATGAACATCTTATTTCACAGGTAATGAAATGCTTCTATTAATTGGTACTTTATTTTCAAAGCAAATTCATTTAAATTTCATTTTTATTTATTTGAAATGAACTCTTTAAAGGGGTTTTTGCATTATTTTTTTTTATAAGACTGTTTTTATTTCATTTCAATTGCTCAAAAATATCTGCTTGATAAATTATCTGAACAACATTTTTTTGTTTAGAGTCTTCTTCCTCTGGCAGTAAATTAGATAGTGATTCAAGCAAATTAATTTTGTAAAAGCAATGATTGTTCTAGAGTGGCTGATGAGATATTTCATTGTTCTGGTTCTTCTTAGTGAATTGAATTGTTAGTTATTTTGTTTAATGGCATATCAACCGTTGTAGTTTATTTATTGCCAAACCTTTTTTTTTGTAAATAGGATTTGTGTGCAAATAGCTGTGTTGGTTGGCTGGCTATTTTGTTTAATTGCATATCAACTGTTGTGGGTTATTTATTGCCAAATTCTTTTTTTTTTGTGAATATGATTTGTGTGCAAATAGCTGTGTTGGTTGGCTTGCTATTTTTTTTAATGGCATATCAACTGCTGTGGGTTATTTATTGCCAAATCTTTTTATTTCGGTGAATAGGATTTGTGTGGAAATAGCTATGTTGGTTGGCTGGCTATTTTTTTTATGGCATAAGAACCATTGTGGGTTATTTATTGCCAAATTTTCTTTGTGTGGATATGATTTGTGTGCAAATAGCTGTGTTGGTTGGCTTGCTATTTTGTTTAATGGCATATAAACCCTTTTGGGTTACTTAATGCGAAATCTTTTTTTTGTATATATGATTTGTAAATGAATAGTTCAAATTATTAGACCACAAGATAAAAGTTTGCAGATAATTCTGCTGCACAGGTGCATGCTTTGTAAATGGTCTAGTTTCGCAGATTCATTTTATATTTTTTATATGTATCTGCTAATTTAAAGTTTACAATTATGCTTTCAGTTTCATTATCCATATGTTTACACTTTCAGTTTCATTATCCATATGTTTACACTTTCAGTTTCATTATCTGTATGTTTACACTTTCAGGTCTATTTATTGTTTTATGGTTTTATATTTTGATCTTCATTGTTTTTGTTTGTTTGTATGATCTTGTTTAATATTTGTTTTTCATTGGTTTTTTTGGTGTTATTTGTTCTGGATGTTGAGGGTTCTCTGGATTGAGATGCGGGGTTTAATATCATCAGTTGTTTTTTGTTCAATTGTTGATTGAGCACGACTTATTTTGTGTAGTAGGGAAGGTTCAAGTTTCATTGGGATAATCAAAAAGTGTTTTGGAATTGACCGCCTCAGGTCACTGAATCCATTTATGGCAGTAATAACTAAGTAAGTAAGTAAAGTAAAGTTGGCGACCATAGTCGAGGGTGACCCGAAGGCTCCCTTTTCGATAGCTACTACACCAAGGTGTAGGGGAGGGCGCTACTCCTTCCCTGGATTGCTTCACTTTACCCTTGATCCGTACCTTATAATGCTGAGTGTTAAGCAAGGAGGCATCAAGTACCATTTTTTGAGTCTTTGGTATCACTCGACCTGGGATTGAACCCAGGTCTCCCGGGCCATTGGTGAACACTCTAACCGCTAGGCCAATGTCTGGTTTAGTAATAACTACTGTACCATTATTGCCACTGCTTATAGTGATAAAAAAATGAATTACAAACAACAATATTTCTATAAAACAAGCAATTCATATAGTCAAAAAGTCTGTCTAGTGAAAGTTCTTTGCTGTTGATATTTAAAAGTTGCATGAAGACAGAAGGAAAGAGAAAATTTGTGTGCAGAGTGTAGGCTTACTTATGTTCATATTTACTGTGATAGTGAGGAAAAGAAGTTTGGCTTTAGAGTATGGCTCATAGCAGTTCTGTTGGTGACATTATATTTGTTAGGTGGATGAGTGTTCTTTGGCTGGTTTCAAATAGAGCCAAAATGAGGGGTTGATATACAATATGCAAGAGCATAGATATGACTGTGTAAGGGTCTATGATGCTGCACGGGATTCATGTAAAGATATTTTGTGTTGCATGTAGTTAAATAAATGGTGCTTGATACAGGTTGCACAAGTTGGTGTGGGAGAGCTGTAACAGTGTATTACTATTTAGGAGGTGTCTTTACGGTGCATTTACTATAGTCAGTAAAATGTCTCTGGAGTTACTGTGTTGCATGCATGTGTGGTCAGGGCTGTTGTGCATAACTCTATCTGCAAATAAGCTGCAAAGTTGAAAATGGTTGTGTATGTGAAGAAGTGGGGGTGGGGGTGGACGGTATGCTTCCTCGGCAACAAAAAGAACACGTGGAATCAATTTCTTCTTATGGTTTCGCAATATTATATATTATTTATATAATCTTATATATTATTTATATAATCTTTTATATACAGTCATGTCTGCCAATGTGCTTCAGCTGCAGTACGAATCTCTTGGTAAATATTCCTTTTTCTCTTCCTCGACAATCTTCTCCAGTGGTCCTGTATCCAATCTCGTCTCATGTTGTATGTCGCCGAGACTCAAATGATACTGCCTCCGGTGCATTCAGGCAGGACTTAAGTAATCATGCCAAAATGCTACCTCTGGGTTAATCGCGCAATGTGGTAATTTACAAGTGCGCTTACGCCAAACACCATTCACAATCAGGAGGATGTGAGTTCGATCTTCCCTATCTCCTGTTTCTTTCTCCCTGATCTCATTTTACACGCCAGGCATGTTCGAGCACGCTTTGAGTTGCCACGTGCATGATTTCTCTCACTACAGTATGCTGACTGGCTGTGATGTATTAGAGGTTCTATAAATGGCTTAGTTGAGTGTCCACCGTGTGTTTGTGGTCTGTTGGTGTGTTAGTTGACACTGCTGTGAGAAAAGGATATCACATGGTGAGACACTGCTGTGAGAAAAGGATATCACATGGTGAGAAAAAGAGAGGAAATCCCAGTATATATATATGCCTTGGGTGCACTACTTGTGATACTTTCTGTTTGGTCAAAGGGGTTATGTGAACTAACCACCATTGTTTCTGTAGAGTAAGCAGTCAGCTGAAATCTCGTATAGTTGCATATCATCCTATTTTTTGACTTTGGTAAACAAGACATGAACATAATGAGATTTGACTCGGATTGATAAAGGCAATGAAAGTATAGAGTGTTGCTAAGCAGCTGATATTTCAGCTGACTTCCTATAAAATATCCCAGTCTTGGATGTTTGAAATTCTAAATTGAATATCTAATATGAGTTTAAACTTTACAGGAATTAATTCCTTTGACTCCAAAATATTTGACAGATTTTTGGAATTGAATTAAGAAAATAATTTTTTTTTTAAATTTTAAATTGTTTTTTCTGTTTATTTTTATTAATTAGAATGACAAGAGTGAAACATTAATGGTCATTTGTGGTGACCATGGTATGAGTGATCAGGGAAGTCATGGAGGGGCATCTAAAAAGGAAGTAACCGTTGCAGTTGTCTGGCTTACATCTGCAACCAACAAGAAAAAAGGTTTTTGCTTTTCTTTTTTATTCTTTTCATATGATTCGTTTTTTATATTTATGATATTCACATTTTTTATGTTGTTTATATTTTTTATTTGATGTATTTTTAGGATTTTTTATACAATGTTTACATGATATTTATATTTCTTTTATATGTCTATATTCCTTTTATTATGTCTATATTTCTTTTTTTATGTCTATATTTCTTTTATATGTCTATATTTCTTTTATATGTCTATAAATGACTGACTGGCAAATGCTACTTAATTATTAATAAAAAGTAAAGTTGGCAACCATAGTTGAGGGTGACCGGAAGGCTCCTTTTTCAATAGCTACTACACTGAGGTGTAGAGGAGGGCGCTACTCCTTTCCCTGGATTGCTCCACTTTACCCTTGATACATACCTTATAATGATGAGTGCTAAGCAAGTAGGTATCAAGTACCATTTTTAAAGTCTTTGGTATGGCCTGACCTGGGATTGAACCCTGGTCTCTCGGACCATTGGCGAACACTCTATCCACTAGGCCAATGAGCCAGCATAATTATTAATATAGATTCTAAAAAAATATCAATTCTTAAAAAAATGTACTACACCTGTCTCATAATATTGCTAATGTATTAAATTCATATGTAAAAGTGATATTTAGTGATATTTATTACATAACAGATTTAGTAGCTTCTCTTTGACGCATGATAATTTTTATTTGTCAATTTTTCAGGTTACAGTCGAATGTCCCAGTTGCAGTCATCTGTAATTGATCAGATTGATATCACTCCAACGCTTTCTCTGGCTTTTGGACTGCCAATTCCTAGAAATAATCTTGGTGCTGCAATTCCAGACATTTTTTTATCCCATGGGTCTACAAAGAATGCAGTTAGAGCAATGTACCTTAATGCACAACAAGTCGCTACAGTTCTTGAAGAAAATAATCCCAAATGGAAAAATGGTTTGTTTTTCTTTTCTAATTCTAAATCAACTTGTTTCCCTATGTGGTTAGATTAGGTTATTTGGTTTAATGGCATATCAATCCTTGTAGGTTATTTAATGCCAAATTCTGTTTATACACATACATATACAAATATATATACATAGTAAAGTTGGCGATTGTAGTTGAGGGCGACCCGAAGGCTCCCTTTTTAATAGCTATCACACCGAAGTATAAGGGAGGGTGCTACTCCTTTCCCTGGATTGATCCACTTTACCCTTGATACACACCTTATAATGCTGAGTGTTAAGCAAGGAGGCATCAAGTACCATTTTTTGAGTCTTTGGTATGACTTGATCTAGGATTGAACCCTGGTCTCCCGGACCATTGGCGAACACTCTACCAATTAGACCAATAGGGAGCATAAAGATCAGAACAATGTTTAGAAAAGTCTAAATGTGAAATAACTTTTTATTTTAAAGCTTCATAGAACATTTTATCAAGGAAAAATAAGGATATAAAGATATTATATATTTTCAAAATATAAAGCTCAATAAACTTTTGACAAATTTTTAAGAATAATTATATAACATTAAAAAAAATAGACGATCAAGAAATTCTGAAACATTAAATAAATCTATAAAATTTAATAATTATTTTTTCCTAGTCAAGGCTAACAAACCCAATCTGCCCTACTATTTACCCATAGCATGCTGGAGAAATGATGAATTCATGCTTTTCACATTATTGCTGGGCAATAGCAATGTAGAAATAAATATTGCATGGCTAGACTAACTGGGTAGATGTTTTTTAGGTAGTGGCAGAAATACCACCTGCCTGTAGTGACACAAATACCACCCACCTGGCTGTATGTACTTCTAGGTAGTGACACAAATACCACCCACCTAGCTATATATATTTCTCAGAAGTGGCTCAAATACCACCCATCTGGCTATATGTTTTTCTATGTAGTGGTACAAATACCACCCACCTGGCTATATATATTTCTCAGAAGTGGCAGAAATATTACCTACATACATATGTGTATTTTTAGGTAGTGGCACAAATACCACCCACCTGGCTATATATATTTCTCAGAAGTGGCAGAAATATTACCTACATACATATGTGTATTTTTAAGTAGTAACACAAATACTACTCACCAGGCTACATGTATTTCTCAGTAGTGGCACAAGTATCACCCACGTACATATGTGTATTTTTAGGTAGTGGCACAAATACCACCAACTAGGCTGTATGTATTTCTATGTAATGGCACAAATACTGGCTGCTCAATTTTTAAGGGTTAAGATATACTTTTCAAGAGGCATTTGAAAATTATTTCTGCAACTTACAGTTAACTCATGAATTAGACCCTCCACAAAACCATCTTCATCCAAAGAGAGTAATGTGCCCTACCATTTACCCATAGCTGGGATGGGAGAGAAAAAGTGATCAATTCATGTCTTTCCATAGGGCTCTCTTTGATGTGTAGCATATATTTTTTCTTCCCTTATAATTAGAATTAAAATGTCCTGGGTATGGCACCAAACTCTATCTTAAGAATACTCTAGTTCTAGAGCTTTGGGGGATATAGAGTACCCCTATATTGCCATTACTCCCAGGTCCACTCTGACCCAGAGTGGTAGTACCTTTTTGGGTCTCATCTATGGGGCAAATAGAACTGTTTAACCATTTAACTGTGTGCAAATGAATGACTGATGTTAAACTGAATTGTTAGTGTTGCACAGCAATACTTTAAACCATTTAACTATGTGTAAACAAATGATTAATATTGAATAGAATTATTTGTGTTAGATAGCAATACTTGAAACCATTTAACTGTGTGCAAACAAATGAGCTCTGGTTTGTTGTTGCCTATCCCATTGGCATGATGGTTAGAGTATCCTCCAATGGCCCGGGAGACTGGGGTTCAATCCCAGGTCGAGTCATACCACAAACTTAAAAAATGGTTCTTGATGCCGTCTTGCTTAGCACTCAACATTATAAAGTACAGAAAAAGGGTAATGTGGAAAGGAATAATGCCCACCCCTTTACTTTAGTGTTGTAGCTATTGAAAAGGGAACTTTGAGGTTGCCAACTTATGTATAAACAGGATTTGGCATTGAATAACCTACAAGGGTTGATATGCCATAAAACTCGCCCAGTCAACTAAAATGAAAGTGTCCATTATTTCACAGAATTCAGAGTTTTCCTACTGATTGCCTTACTTAATCTACCCACTATTTGCCCATAGCTGAAGAGGGGAGGAGAAGAGATTGATTCATATCTTTTCCAAGGGCATTAGAATGAAGTGAAATGCAAACAGCTCCATCAAGGTTTTGATCTCGGGTCATCATATTCATTTCCTAAGATGATGGTCACGCACCTCCATATTAAATTGATTATTAAATGTAATGCAGCATTGAAATGTTAGAAACTATTGGTTAATTTTTCATTAAATTTTATGCATAGAATTATTAAAATCATTTCCGTAGATTTAAACTGATTATTTTTACTGATTTTCAGTTTTTAATGCAGTAATTACAGATTTTTCTTTCTGTAAATTTAATCTTAATTCAGATAGATTTTTCTTTCCTTCTCAGATGCTGGTTACCAAATGTTTGAGTTGGCTGTACAACAACACATCTCTTGGTTAAATAATAGTGATAAAGACACAGGAACTTGGCATCAACAGGGATTGTCGCTTGTCAAACAATATCATAGTACAATAAAAACTATGAGTGGAAAGATGATGACAAAAATGACCAAATATGACATTTATGGAATGATGTTGTGTAGTGTTAGCCTGTGCTTGGTGAGTTTTTGTTTATCCATTTATTACAATCCACCCCTCCTGGCATTCAAGGTGGGAGCTTAGATTCACATTGCACTGGACTTCTGGGTCTGGTGAATCTATGACCAGCAAGGTCACCAGGTATACGTTCCGGGAAACATTACAATGACTAGCATAGATTCACATTGCACTGGGCCCCTACGGGTCTGGTGAATCTATGACCATCAAGGTCACCAGGTATACATGCTGGGAAACTTTACAGTGAGAAGCATAGATTCACATTGCACTGGACCTACGGGTCTGATGAATCTATGACCAGCAAGGTCACCAGGTATATGTACCAGAAAACTTTACAGTGACTAGCATTGATTCACATTGCACCTAGTTATTCTATGACCAGCACTGACCAGCATAGTATGAGTCTTGGCTTGTGTGTGACCTCCTCCTCCCCTAAATCCTCACTATAAAGAAGACCTTGTTCCAAATTCTGCATGGTGGGAGGCACGGATAAATATCTACACTTATTTTTAGTCTGGCATGGGAACAGGGAAGAACAGATGGGTTCATGTTTTTACCAATGGCATTTGTGCAAAGTTTTCCTTCTCCTAGAATGGTTGGCAAGCCAAAGCTAAAGAACCCAGTCTGCCCTACTATTTATTCATTGACATGGGAAAAATAAATGGATTCATGCCTTTCCAAATGGCAATATTACAAAGTGAAATGTAAACAGCTTTGTCTAGGAATTGAACTTGGGTCACTGATTCCATTTCCTATGATGATAACCAGTATGCTAATTGTGCCTTTTTCAGTGGCAATAATTTTCGCCCAGTCCACTGGGGCTGTAGAATGTCAACTGCATCTCTGCAAATCATATTTACCAACCCCTCCACACAGGCAGGATATGACACAAGGTCAATTTTTAAGCAGAGTTTAACAGGTTTGAATTCAGAGTTTTCCTTCTCCTAGACTAGTTGCTTCACCAAGGCTGAAGAACCTAGTCTGCTCTACTATTTACCCATAGCTGGAGGGAGAATAATTGGATTCATACCTTTCTCAAGGGTATTAGTGCTTTGTGAAATACAATCAGTCTCGTCCGGGATTTCAACTTGTGTTGCCATGTCCATTTCCTACGACGATAACCATTACACCACGGGTACCTCCATCTCTGCAAATGTCTTGGATATAACACTAAACCATCTGATGAGGAGACTCCAATGAGTACCCCTTCATTGCCATTACTCCCAGGTTCACTCTGACCTGAAATGGTAGTATCTGATAGGGTCCTATCTATTGGACATTTAAACTATGTGCAAACAAATGGCTTGCATTAAATTGAATTGTTTGAAATAGAACTGATGGATCTGTGTGTAAATAAATGACTAATGTCCAATTGAATTGTTATTGATACATAACAATACTTGGAACCATTTAACTGAATGCAAATGAATGAGTGATGTTGAATACAATTATTAGTGTTGGATAGCAGTACTTGCTTGAAACCATTTAACTTTATGCAAACAAATGATTAATAGTAAATGGAATTGTTCATATTAGATAGAAATACTTTAAACCATTTAACTGTGTGTAAAAAAATGAGTGATGTTGAATACAATTATTAGTGTTGGATAGCAGTACTTGCTTGAAACCATTTAACTTTGTGCAAACAAATGATTAATAGTAAATGGAATTGTTCATATTAGATAGAAATACTTTAAACCATTTAACTGTGTGTAAAAAAATGAGCTCAGGCTCATTTAAAAATGTTATCCACAAAATGTGTTGACAAATCATATATATTTAACATATATATATAGACAGGATTTGGCATTAAATAAGCTACAATGGTTGATATGTCATAAAACCCTACTAAACCAAATCCTATATATCTAATATATGTGTATAAAGATTGTTTGTTTGGGTTTATAGCATATCAATCTTTGTAGGTTATTTAATGCCAAATCAATTTTTATACAAATAAACAGTTCTCTTTCAAACAATTCAGTTTAGCATAAGTACATACTTTAATTGTCAAAAACATTCCTATTTCAAGCTATTCAGTTTATTAAAACAGTTCAATTTAGTATAAGTATAGTTTTTGTTTACACAAGGTTAAATGTCAAAACAGTTCTGTTTCAAACAATTCAGTTTAACAAACAAAAATAGTTATATTTCAAGCATTTCAGTTTAGCATAAGTATGCAGTTTAGTTCTATTTGACCCATAGATAGGACCTTTTCAGGTGCTACCACTCTGGGCCAGAAAGCACTTGGGAGCAATGGCACTGAATGGGTACTCCACATTCCCCAAAGCTCCTGCATTACTGGAACCTCACCATCAGATTGTTTAATGTCATATTCCAGGACACTCAATTCTTACCCCTCTGCAGACATGCAGTTAGTGTATTCTTCAGGCCCAGCTGACTGAGCAATGTGTATAAAGAGGAACTGGCATTAAATAACCCACAGTGGTTGATATGTCATAAAACCCTACCAAACCAGATCCTTTATATTATATATATGTATAAAGAGGATTTGGTATTAAATAACCTACAATGATTGATATGCTATAAAACCAAACCAAACCAAATCCTATATATCTGATATGTATAAAGAGGAACTAGCATTAAATAACCTACAAAGGTTAATATAAAACCTAACCAAACCAAACTAAACTAAATTATGTAGGAATTAGTCATCTCCTTGCTTTGAAGTATGGTTTTTTTTCTTTTTAGGTTAGCTTACCTCTTTACAAGGCTAGAGACCTCAATCTGCCTTACTATTTATTTTGTCGTTAGGTTGAAAAAAAGAATTTGTGCCTTTTGAAACCAGATAGCAATACTTGAAATCATTTAACTGTGTGCAAATAAATGAGCTCTAACTCATTTGAAATAATGTTACCAACAAACCTCACATACAAATCATATATATGTATAAACAGGATTTGGCTTTAAATACCCCACAATGTTGGTATGCCATAAAACACAACCAAAGCAAACTTTGTTTGAATATAGTAGTCTTAGGGTACCATATTACATGCTAACCAGAAAAGAGGGAGAAGTAACTCAGCAATGGAGACATTGCACAAAATAAATCTTCTTGATGTTCATGGGGAAGTCATCAGTGATGTAATGTTTCTGGGATCCTTGGGAATTTTGGGTATATCTACATTATATCCCCTCCCACAGGCAACCTAATGAAAGCTGATTAGACCCCAATTCCACTTTCACTTCCAGCAGCTGATATTTGCAAACTTAGCCATTATTTTACCATTTACTGAATATTATGGCTGCTTAGTGGTTTCAACTGGGCCGTTGGCCTAATGAGTAGAGTATTTGCCAATTGTCCGGGAGACTGGGGTTCAATCCCAGGTTGAGTCATACCAAAGACTCAAAAATGGTACTTGATGCCTCCTTGCTTAACACTCAGCATTTTAAGGTAAGGATCAAGGGTAAAGTGGAGCAATTTAGGGAAAAGAGTAGCACCCTCCCTTACACCTTGATGTAGTAGCTATTGAAAAGGGAACCTTCGGGTCATCCTTGACTAAGGTTGTCAACTTTACTTGTACTTAGTGGTTTTGTCATTTCATGTCTTAGTTACAACACTGCTAATCAATGACATTTGAGATCCATTAAATGGTTCTCTATAAGAGAGTATTCTGTTTGACAGTCTGAGTTTTGATATCTATTTCTTTACCTACATAAATCGATACTAGACCGATTGATGCACATAGATTCATTTGGGATCTCATACCCTTGTTTATTCGTGGATATGTCACATTCTACAGTTGTGGTTAAGATGGACCACGTAGACAAAGTCCAGATATCAAGTTTATGGCATATTGTAGTTAGTTGTTATTGCATAATGTATGTATTTACCCAACCCCCTCTGGGGGTGTCCTGATGGTGTAATGGTTAAAGCGCTGGACTGTGGAATCGTAGTAAGCAAGTTCGAACTCCAGTCATGCTATTGCGTTCACTTTTGGTCAAATACCCTTAGGAAAGGCATGAACTCCAAGCAGGGACGAACTCATAAGTGATGTACTCTTGTGGACCCCCACACATGGCTGGGCAAAAGCAGGACGGCCAGCACGAACATACATTCAGCAACTATGTGAGGATACGGGATGTTGTCCGGAAGACTTGCCTGAGGCGATGAACGATAGGGAAAAGTGGCGAGAGAGGGTCAGGGATATCCGTGCTACCAGCACGACATGATGATGATGATGGGTTAAATAACATCACTGTTGTACTTCTAGAAGGATGGCTTTGGCATTACATAACTCACAAAGGTTGATATGCCATTAAAACAAAGAAATCGAACCAACCCTCTCTGACATAAGATCAATTTTTAAATGGAGAACAGTTTTCCTTTTCGACTGGTCACCTAACAAAGGCTCAAGAACCCAATCGGCCCTATTATTTATCCAAAGCTGGGGTAAGAATTGGTGGATCTATGCCTTTCCCAATGCAAGCAACTTCATCCAGGATTTTTGCCCACTTGGCTCGGGCTGTAGAATACACTGACTGCATCTCTGCAGAGGGGTAAGACCCCCCCCATTGAGTGTCCTGGATATGACACTAAACAATCTGATGGTGAGGTTTCAGTGATGCTGGAGCTTTGGGGAATGTGGAGTATCCCTTTATTGCCATTGCTCCCAGGTCCACTCTGGCCCAGAATGGTAGCACCTGATAAGGCCCTATCTATGGGTTAAATAGAACTAACTGCATACATATGCTAAACTGAATTGTTTGAATTAGAACTGTTTGACTAAACTAAATAGCTTGAAATAGAAATGTTTTTGACAATTAAACTGTACTTACATTTAAACTATGTACTTATGCTAAACTGAATTGTTTGAAATGGAACTGTACTTATACTAAACTAAATTGTTTGATATAGAACTGTTTCGATATTTAACTGTGTGTAAACAAAACCTGTACTGAACTGAATTAGCTGAATTAGAACTGTTTGAATAAACTGAATAGCTTGAAATAGAAATGTTTTTGATAATTAAACTGTGTACTCATGCTAAACTGAATTGTTTGAAATAGAACTATTTGCATAAAATGGATTTGGTTTTAGATAACCTACAAAGGTTAATATGCCATAAAACCCAACCAACCAATCATCCAGGATTTGAACTTGAGTTGCCATTTTCATTTTCTATGGTTATAAATGTTTGACTCGGTGTTTGGTGGATTTTTGCTGCTACATTATATTGGCATTTCTGGTGGGTTGTATCTTTGAGGTTGCTGCTACTCAGTGGTCAGTCAGCATCTCAATGAGGCTGCTGTTGACCTATCATCACATAGACCATCATAGATACTTGAGCCTTTGCTGAAAATGTTTCCTCTTTGTTGCTGGGTCAAATTAGTCTTTCTAATACATGAGCATTTACAAGCCCTTCCACATGAGCAGGGTGTGACAGAATGTCAATTTTTTAAGCAAAGTTTAACAGGTTTGAATTCAGAGTTTTCCTTCTCCTAGACTGGTTGCTATACCAAAGCTAAAGAGTCCAGTCTGCTCTACTATTTTACCAATTGCTGGAGGGAGAATAGCTGAATGTACGCCTTTCTCAAGGGTATAAATGCTATGTGAAATATGAATATATATACAGCTGAGCAACTTATATAGTGATGGTATGAATTCTGGATACTTTTTGATCAGCAGTCTTAATACCTTTTGAACAGAATGTTTTTGGTGAAACACAGGTTTGTGCAAGTGCAGCAGCTTTCCTAATTATCAGACCTGGCTCTGTGCAACTTTTTCTTTTCTCTTGATCTTAAGATTAATTTTTAGTTCAAGATTTGAGAATTTAGAAATTATTAAAAAGCAATACAATGGTCCAGCTCCACAACATATGAAAAGTTGAGGTTCATTAATTTTTTAAAACCCCAGTCAAGACAACAGCAACAACATTATCATCATCATCATGTCGTGCTGCTGGCATGGATATCCCTGACCCTCTCTCGCCACTTCTCCCTATCATTCATCCCGTATCCTCACATAGCTGCTGTATGTATGTTTGAGCTGGTCGTCCTGCTTTTGCTTGGCCATATGCAGGGGTCCATAAGAGTATGTCACTTATGAGCTCGTCCTTGCTTCTCCAGCAGTGTCCTGCATGTCTGGTTTGTCTAACTTGGATAGTTTTCGTGATGGGAGGCAGGTGGCTGTAGAGTTGGTGCCTTGTGGGGTGTTGCCACCAGGACTTGTTCAGTATTGCTTGCAACATTCTTGTGTAATTGCCGTCTAGCTTCTTCTTCAGCCGTTTAGTTAAACAACATTATAGTTGTGTTTTATTTTCCAGATCCTTTATGGAATCATGATGGCCTTGCTCCAAACGGAAAGAACAGCCATTAAACTAGTCTTCTCTTCTACATCTTGTATTCTCAGTATGCTGCTTTCAATATTCATAGTTGGTTTTCATGTGACTAGTTGTACCAGTTCCTATCGCAGTGATGTTCTATGCAACTCTTTACTCATGAGTAGCATTGTTCTCTCGGCTCTACTCCTTTCAGTGATAATTTTCATTTCTCTGGCTCTTGGACTTATCCAATCAATAAAAGTAAGTATCCACTTCCTTTTAAGGAATATTTTCTCTTTAACTTAATCTGGGTACATGCATAGAATTCTGGTACTATATATTATATATATCTGGTGCATTCAATAAGTTTCCAGATTTTTTTGTACAGGCATTTAAAATTGTTGTAGACTCTTGAAAATTCAGTATGTTATTGCTATACATCTTATGAGATGACTGACCAATTTTTATGATTTCAGGTTTAAATCAACAGCTACAGCAGCAATTGGAATACACCCTACTAAAGCCTGATTTTCACAGCTGGTGAATTTCAAAAATGCAATCTGGACATGAGGACACTTTAGAAGAACAATATGCAATAAAATTCTGTTTTAAACTTGGAAAAAAATGCCACAGAAATGTATGGAATGCTTCAGACTGCTTTTGGAGCATTTTGCATGAATCGAGCATCAGTTTTTGAGTGGCATAAGAGATTCAAGGAAGGCAGGGAGTCTCTGAGGGATGATGAGAGGTGTGGGAGGAGTAAGGAAGTCAATACACCAGAATTGATTGGCCAAAGGGTTAGGGTTAGGATTAGGGTTACTATGTTGAGGTTTTAAGGGAGTTCAGGAAGAGATTCTGTCAGAAGAGGTCAGCACTCTTCAAATCAGGTCTGTGGCATTTCCACCAGGACAATGCACCAGTCCACAACTCCATCCTTGTCACAGTGTGGCAGTATTGGTCTATGGCGGTACATGAAGGGTTAACCAAAAAAGTTGAGCAGCCAAATTTAATTGCTGAGAAGTGAAAAAAAATTGAAATTCTGGGAAAAGAACTTTTGACAATGGCCAGAAATGAGATTTGGAAGATGTTGACAGGTAATGGGGGTGACCAAGTTGGTTACAAGTACAATCGGAAATAGAGGAAGAAAAATATGTTGTTTTAAGAAATGAGTGATATCATGAAACGATTCCCAAGCCTGAAAAAAAAATGAAAATTAGAAATTTGACAATCAGGGAAGATAACCCATGACCTGTGACTCGCACCTGATCGCAGTGACATGGAGATACCCCAGTTAAAGAATGGACCTCAGAGGCGAATAAGTACAAATGGAAATTGAGGAAGAAAAAAGTGTTGAAAGGTGAACGAGGGAATCTTTGTTGATGGTGGGAAGGCTGTCTGGCATTAATGAAACACTGCGACTAATGAGGTGAGGTAATTTTCCAGAATTACTTATCGGTGCTGAAAAAGGAATTATCAATTGGTCTGGGATGAAGACCAGCCCTTCCTCCCACGCAGGTTGAAACCAGTTCTATCAAAGAGGTGACAGGCAAGAATATTTGGGCATAAGGGGAGGAATCTCCAGCTTGACGTCATAAGCAGTGAGAGGAGCGATTTAATGGAAGAAGTGGAAAAGGGGTTGGACCCTTTCTGATGACGAGAATAAGCAGTAAAATGAGAGAAACTATGCTGGTAGGAGGAGAGCTATCCTCCTGTATTCCTCATCATGAGTGCAGTGAGAAGAGTGATATTATGGAAGAAGTGGAAAAGGGGTTGGACCCTTTCTGATGACGAGAATTGAAACAAAGACATAACGGATGTCTGATGAGTTAAAAATGACGTTATGGAGATCACCCCTGCCTCAGTCAGAACCTACCCCAGAATATTAGCAATTATTATATAAACAAGCTGATTTTTGAACTCAGCAGTTGGTGGCAGTAAGCGAAGCAGTTGGGACCAGACCAAGCAGATGAAGACCAGGCGGGGACCAACAGATTGGAATTGTGCTTTGCGCTGCCAACTCATATCACCAGTCCGCCGCTGGGACGAATTATTGCTAAGAAGACTTAACCCTCACCAGACCGATGCCTTAGACCATTATAAGTCACACATTATAAGTTTACACCATCTGTAAACTTGAAGATTATAAAACCCTTTTTATTATTAACTACTGCAGAAATCGGAGTTGTATTTTTTTTGTGTTCTACAATATATACCCTTCGGTTTTCAGTCTTCAGCTGCCAGTAACCCCTCTTCCTTTCAGATGTGGCCATTGGCCTTTCCATTAAAGAATCACAACGTGGGGCAGGGCAGTGTATGGTCACTTTCCTGGAGGGAACTTTCGATCTGTTTTTTCCCACGCTGTAGCAGAGAGATTGGAGGGAGGTGAACGAGGATTGGACGCTGGGGGTATTATACAGACTATTTGACCAAGATGGGCATCAAGACAGTTCCTCACCCTCCCTATAGTCCAGACCTTGCTCCCTGTGACTTTTGCTTATTCCCTAAGCTCAGAGGCTGTCATTATGAGACAATTGAGGAGAAGGTCATTGACACGCTCACACAAGAGGACTTCCATGGGGCCTTGAAGAAGTTGTTGGAATGGTACAACAAGTGCATTGCAGCCGGAGGCGATTACTTTGAAGGGGACTAGAGTTTCATGTGTGTACTATCAATAAATGTGCCCATATGAAAAAAGTCTGGAAACTTATTTCATGATCCTCGTATATATCAAGAAACAAGAAAATCAAAAAGTATATATAAAAGGGAATATCCTTATTGATTTTCTTGTTTCTCAATGACATTTTGCTCTGTATATATACATATATTATAAACTTTACATTGAGCACTAAATTTGGATATTGCCTAGTTGACTGGGGCAGTAGATTATACCAACTGCATCTCTGCAGAGGGGTAAGAACCCTCCCAACGAATGTCCTGGATATGACACTAAAAAATCTGATGGTGAAGCTCCAGTAATGCTGGGGCTTTGGGGAATATGGAGTATCCCTTCATTGCCATTGCTCCCAGGTCCACTTTGACCTGGAGTGGTAGTACCTAATAGGGCCCTATCATAGGGTCAATTAGAACTAAACTACATACTTATGCTAAACTGAATTACTTGAAATAGAACTGTTTTGATATTTAATGGTGTGTTTACGCTTAACTGAATTGTTTGAATTAGAACTGTTTCACTAAATGGAATAGCTTGAAATAGAAATGTTTTTGACAATTAAACTGTGTACTCATGCTAAACTGAATTGTTTGAAATAGAACTGATTATTTGTATAAAAATGGATTTGGCATTAAATAACCTACAAAGGTTGATATGCCATAAACCCCAAACAAAAAATTAGAGAGGAGATAAAAAAAATGACTTGATGTAAGAAACATTCTTGAAGCCATAGGAATTACACTATTTCACCTTAACCTTTGCCAACAGAGAAGATAATTCTATTCACTGTCTATTTGGGGAGTCTTGTGGTAATTTAGAGAGTTGAGATTTTTTTTTACCTCCTCTCTAAGTTTTTATTCATTAATGCTACCCCACTTGTTCTTTAATTTTACTAATTTAATTGATTCCAGTCGTTTGAATTGAAGAAGTGCTGGATGAAAGGGTCCCTTTAGTGTTTTATTGTTTTAAACGATCTAATAAAATGATCCCCCGGATTAGAATAATAATACAATTCTGATGTACCAAAAATTTGTTTTTATATATATATATATATATATTATTATATAGTATTATTCGGTCCAGTTAAACCAGAGTTGGGAGTAATTCCTTCAGGACAAGAAAATCATTCAAAAGCTGAACATCTAAATTTTCCTGGTAGAGAGCTCAATGTAATTGATATTACAGAGCAATACTTTCTTTAAAGAAAAAACCAAAGACTGGTTATTTTAGGATTATAAATTTATTTCCATCCTGTTTTGTGTTTCTGATGTAAACCAAAAACATAAAGAAAAATATAACAGGACTTCTTCAGATCTTATGGATAAAATAAATTTATTGGATTTATTTTATACATAAGATCTGAAGAAGTCCTGTTATATTTTTCTTCGTGTTTTTGGTTTACATAAATTTATTGGATTTATCTTATCCATAAGATCTGAAGAAGTCCTGTTATATTTTTCTTCGTGTTTTTGGTTTACATCAGAAACACAAAACAGGATGGAAATAAATTTATAATCCTAAAGTAACCGGTCTTTGGTTTTTTCTTTAAAGAAAGTATATATATATATATATATATATATATATATATAATGTGTTTAATCACAGTTTGAACTTATATCAATTTTTTGCTTACAAATGTTCCTTTTTTTTCTTTCCTATTCTGTAGGTGATTTATTATGACAAAACTATTTCTTTATCTGGAACAACGTTATTTTTGGGGTTTGGCTGTTTACTTCATTGTGTAAGTTTTATGTCCTCCAGTTTTGTCGAAGAAGAGCATCAGACTTGGTATTTTCTGACTGTCAGTCTTTTTGTTGTCATGACAATTGACTCATTACGGAAACGGCTTGCATATCGAAGATCTCTAAATACGTTTGACTCGGCAGGATACCAAAAACTCATTCCAAACAAGTGAGTTGAATTAGCTATGATTTACTATGTTAAAATATAATTTAAAGCATAAATTCATTATCAGATTTATAAGGGCGGACCAACATGTCTGTAGCATGACATATATTCATTATCTGAATTTGCATTCAAACTTTTATCTCTCACTTCTGAATTAAGTGCATTGACAAAGAAAGTGATTATTTTGAAAAAATATTTTTGTATTGATTAAATGCTTTTTTTTTTTTAATGAGGCTACAAACTTGATTTTAAAACAAAATGTAGAAAATATGAAATAAATCTTTACGCATTCTAATTCTCTCAAAATTTGATATATTCTATTCTATATCTATTTGCTTTTTCTTTCCCAGAATTCTGCAATCTTCAAATCTGGATCTTAAAACCATTCTTGTTACTGTCTTAATGCTTCTCCTGTGCCGTTTCCAAAGATCCTGGAATCAAACTGGAGACAAATGGCAACATCTGTCTGACATTGGAGACTGGCTCATTAGGTGAGTCGCATCTTTGTTACCTCCCTTTGTTTGAATGATTATCAGAAAAAATATTTCTATTATTTTTAATTTAATTACGGACATATCAAAACAGATATTATTAGATACTATTTATTACCAAACTTTACAGGATTAGAGCTAACAGTCCAAAAATAAGTACACCTCTTATACAAGGTGGTGCCAATCACCATTTTAAAAATTGAACTACTTTTAAAAAAGAAAAAAATAAAGGAACTTTTCTTTAAAGGTTTTGCAATAGATGTAGTTTTGTGAGTTATTTCTTCTCATTTTAAGTCTTTATGCTTAGTTTTATATCAAACACTGAGTTATATCGACAGCTTTTAGAACCAACTAATGACATAGGCTGAGGTATGAGTGTACTTATAGAAAGTTTTATGATAATCTAATTGTTTTTCAGTTTGTTTTATAATACAAACTGATAAAATTATGACTGACAACAAAAGGAGAAACAGCCCAGTCAGTCGAGGCTGTAAAATACAGGATATGACATAGGTAGAATACACTGTCCTGGATATGACATTAAACAATCTGATGGTGAGGCTTCAGTAATGTTGGAACTTTAGGGAATGTGGAGTACTCCTTCATTACCATTGTTCCCAGGTCCACTCTGACCCGGAGTGATAACATCTGAAAGGGTCCTATCTATGAGTCAAATTGAACTGTTTGACATTTAAACTGTGTGCAAACAAATGACTTATACTAAATTGAATTGTTTGATCATTTAACTGTGTAAACAAATGACTGATTTTTAATTGAATTGTTAATGATACATAGCAATACTTGGAACTTTTTAAACTTATATTTACAAACAATATATATATATATATATATATATATATAGAGTATTATTCTGTCCAGTTAAACCAGAGTTGGGAGTAATTCCTTCAGGACAAGAAAATCATTCAAAAGCTGAACATCTAAATTTTCCTGGTTGAGAGCTCAATGTAACTAATATTACAGAGCAATACTTTCTTTAAAGAAAAACCCAAAGACCGGTTACTTTAGGATTATAAATTTATTTCCATCCTATTTTGTGTTTCTGATGTAAACCAAAAACACGAAGAAAAATATAACAGGACTTCTTCAGATCTTCAGACTTGGTATTTTCTGACTGTCAGTTATATTTTTCTTCGTGTTTTTGGTTTACATAAATTGGATTTGGTATTAAATAACCTACACTGGTTGATATGCTATAAAACCAAACCAAACCAAACCAAACCAAACCAAACCAAACCGAGAAAATTCTACAAAAATTTTATTTTATTTTTCAGACCTGAAAACCAATCACTGCTGTCCATTGTCTGTTTATTGTGTCTCCTGATTATTTTGATATTGATTTGGATTCATCGTATCCAACAGATCCGTTCTTGTCACCAGTTGTTACTGCTTGCAGCTCTCATTTACATATATTTATTTCATGCTGCCGCAAAAAAATTCTTGATACCTCCTCAATGGCTTTGGAATATCAGTGAAAAGTAATCATGTTTTATTAACATTTTATCTTTTTTTACTTTTTTATCGCATCTTTAACTTATAATTTATATTTCTTTGGGTTTTTTTTTTGCATAGTTTAATTTTGTATTCAAATATGTATATTATTATCTTCTTAGTATTACTGAGAAGAGTACTATTATTATTTTTTTGTTGTGATAAACTCAACTTTACTGCTGATATAAGTAGTTAATAAGATCCTTTTTGATAAGTATAAGGGTCATCTAGAAATAATAAAATTTAGTATCTTTGGTTTAGAAGAAAATTACCCTTTTTTATAAAAGTTGTTAGCGGGTATATTTACTGCTGTGTTTCCGCCCTCAACTGAACCAGTCCTCGTGAGTCAACCTGGTCAGCTGAAGCTCCCTCCAACCAACTATATTGATGCCAGGTATAGTGTGGATGCCTGATTCCCATAGAACAAAGCACAACAGAACCCTTAAACTCGAACAGACCACCTACCCATTGGTCTAATGAGTAGAGTGTTCGCCAATGGCCCAGGTGACTAGGGTTCAATCCCAGGTTGAGTCATATCAAACTCAAAAAAATAGTACTTCATAACTCTTTGGTTAACACTCAGCATTATAAGGTATTTATCAAGGGTAAAGTGGAGCAATCCAGCGAAAGGAGTAGCACCCTCCTCTACACCTTCGTGTAGTAGCTATTGAGAAGGGAGCCTTTGGGTCACCCTCAACTACAGTCGCCAACTTTATTTTATTTATATTTATTTATGGAATATACTGTGTTATATTTAATAAAATCTGTTGTAGAGTTTGGTAATAAATAATATCTAATTATATTTATTTTGACTGCATATTGTTCCACTAGAAATGATAAAATCCTGGTATCTTTGGTTTAGAAGAAAATTAATATTTTATTTTAAAACAATTTGTGGGTGTACATATTCATAGATGATACTATAATACCTAGTAGAATCTGTTTGTTGTAGAGTTTGGTAATAAATAATACATAACAATATCCACCTTCACTGAATAATATTCCACTTGAAATAATAAAATCCTGGTAGCTTTGATTTAGATGAAAATTAACCTTTATTAAAAAATTGGTAGTGGTGTACTTATTTATTAATGATACTCTACCTAATCTATTTTCATTGAATATTGTTCCACTTGAAATAATAAAATCCTGGTAGCTTTGATTTAGAAGAAAATTAACCCTTTATTAAAAAATTGGTAGTGATGTACTTATTTATTAATGATACTCTACCTAATCTATTTTCATTGTATATTGTTCCACTTGAAATAATAAAATCCTGGTAGCTTTGATTTAGATGAAAATTAAGCCTTTATTAAAAAATTGGTAGTGATGTACTTATTTATTAATGATACTCTACCTAATCTATTTTCATTGTATATTGTTCCACTTGAAATAATAAAATCCTGGTAGCTTTGATTTAGAAGAAAATTAACCCTTTATTAAAAAATTGGTAGTGGTGTAACTATTTATAAATGATACTCATACAGGGCTATCTCACGGCATTGAATCATCTTAGTTTCTCCTCGCTTCTCTACTTTTATGAGTCTCACACTGAGCCATCTCAAGTGTTGCAGATGCAATGGCAAGGAATTTGAATCAGATCATGACTTACCTCATTGTCGCCATAAAAGAGCTTGTCTTTGTCTGGTGTGCAAAGCGTTAATGCAAGGAGAAAACTAATACGCACCGGCACTGCAATATTTATGCGTATTGACCACGTGTGACCAGCATGCTTTGCCAACTATAAAAGAAGGGCATAGTGAGGGTTGGCTCAGAACTCTTTTACCCCTGAGGTATAGAGATTAATAGCAAAGAAGGTATAGTTGGTGAGCTATTTGAAAGATGGTTGGATCCGGTGTAGCCCGGAGGAGGGTTCAGCAAGTAACTGAGTTCCAGTGACGGATTGCCTGTCTTTGGTGTTGCTCTGTTGGTTTTGTTTTGTTTTGTTTTGTTTTGTTTATTTTTTGCTTCCCTTTTTCCTTTTACACTTCATCAAGGCATTGGATTATCTTAGTTTCTCCTTGCTTCACTTTTTTCATAAGTCTGGCATTATCACCAGCCCCTCTCTGTTTCCCAACCCTGGGTAGTCTGCTGCAAGACCAGAGCCTTGATGCTTCTCTTGTCTCTGCTTGTTATAAAACTAATTATATTCATTTTGATTGTATAATCTTTCATGAGAAAGAATAAAACCTTGGTATCTGTTTTTTCCCTTGAGAAAAAACTAGAAGGAACTACACAAAAATGCTGCGTTCTGTCTAGAACAAAATTTGGGAAGCAGCATCCTACATCTTACAAAGTAGCTGCAAAGATTTATAATGCCCTGCTTCTTCTCACTTGTATCCTAGTCCAGTTGGATAGGGCTGTAGAATACACTGATTGCATCTCTGCAGAGAGGTAAGTCTCTCCCAACAAGTGCCCTGGATATGACACTAAAAATTTTGATGGTAAGGCTCCAGTAATGCTGGAGCTTTGGGGAATGTGGAGTACCTCTTCATTTCCATCTCTCCCAGGTCCACTCTGGTCCAGAGTGGTAGCACCTGATAGGGTCCTATCTATGAGTCAAATAGAACTATACTGCATACTTATGCTAAGTTGGATTGTTTGAAATAGAACTGTTTAAATGTATAAAAATGGATTTGGCATTAAATAATCTACAATGGTTGATATGCCATAAAACCAAATCAAACCTAACTAAATCAGTTGTAATGTAAATAGCCTTGTCCATGATTTGAACTCAGGTTGCTGTGTCCATTTCCTATGACAATATCTATTATACCATGAATGCCTTTGAGAAAAATAATGTTTATTAAAAGATGCACCTGTAATTTAAAGAAAATACTTTTAATAAAATTTTGATTCATGAATTTTGAAAATTCTTAATTTTTTCTTCAAATCATGAATTGTCTTCATATTGAATAGATTGATTTTACAAGAATTCATTTTTTTTCTTTTAATTATTCCTTCATGTATCATAGCAGCAGTGTGTATTAATCATATTAATGTTTCATGTTTTTTTTTACCAAAGAGAAAAAAAACAAAAAAACTTTTCCCTATTTCTAAAGCAGATACTTATGCATATGATCTTCTGTTGTGAAAATGGTTGAGATACCTTCAACATAAAATGACCTTAAATTTTTTTAGTAGTGCTTCTGTATATGGTCTTCTGTAGTAAAAATGGTTGAGTTACCTTCAACATAAAATTACCTTGAATGTTTTTAGCAGTGCTTACATATATGGTCTTCTGTAGTGAAAATGGTTGAGGTACCTTCAACATAAAATTACCTTGAATTTTTTAGTTATACTTACATATATGGTCTTCTGTAGTGAAAATGGTTGAGGTACCTTTAACATAAAATTACCTTGAATTTTTTAGTTATACTTACATATATGGTCTTCTGTAGTGAAAATGGTTGAGGTACCTTTAACATAAAATTACCTTGAATTTTTTAGTTATACTTACATATATGGTCTTCTGTAGTGAAAATGGTTGAGGTACCTTTAACATAAAATTACCTTGAATTTTTTAGTAGTGTAGCCCACTTGATGATGAGCCATGTCTCATGTACCTTGCTTCTCAAAAAAGGTTGCCCATGGTTTAAGTCTTAAGATTTTGTTGCATATTCAGTTTAATATAGTTTTCCCTTTTTTATTTTCAGCGGCTTAAAAGAATCACATATTATATATAGTTTAGCACTGTTGTTGATTCTGGAGACTTGCATTGTAATCCGTATGAAAAGAATTTCAAATACCAGAGATCAAAATGTCCAGTACATCTCCTTACAATCAGCTGTTTTATGTTTGAAATCAGTCTCTATCATAATGGCTACACTTTTGACTTCATATCCACATAATATTTGTGTGCTGGCTATAGCAAGCATACAAGAAATCTTTCTACAAAAATTGCTCTCTCATATCAACTTACCTGTTTGGGCTACAACATTGATTTATACATGGATGGCACAAGCTACATATTTCTATCAGGTAAGCAGTGTTCCTCATTCTTATATTCTATAATTCTCCTTAACATTTTTCTGGGCTGTGGAAGGGGTGGGGGCTTAGTTGGCAGTGCCCAACTCCTCTCCAATATGTATTTACCCAACTTCTCCTCCACAAACAGAATGTGACACAAGGTCAATTTGTTAAGCAGAGTACAACTAATTTTGGTTTAGAGTTTTCCTTCTCCAAGATTGGTTGATATGCCAAGGCTAAAGAACCCAGCTTACCCATAGTTAGTAGAGGTTAGAAGTGATAGATTCATGTTTTTTCCCTGGTAGGTTAGGGCAAAGTGAAGTGTAACCTTATTCAGGATTTAAATTTGTATCACCATTTCCTACAACCATAACCATTACTTCAGAGTCAAAATAAAAGAAAACTTTTCAGCAAATTTCCTAAATTTGTGGATGGCCCAATCAGCTGGGGCTGTAGAATACACTGACTGCATCTCTGCAGAGGGGTAAGACTTCCCCAATGTGGATATGACATTAAACAATCTGATGATGAGGTTCCAGTAATGCTGGAGCTTTGGAGAATGCAGAGTACCCCTTCATTGCCATCACTCTCAGGTCCTCTCTAGCACAGAATAGTAGCACCTGATAGGGTCCTATCTATGGGTCAAACAGAACTGTTTGACATTTAAACTGTGTACTTATGCTAAACTGAACTGTTTGATCATCTTACTGTGTGTAAACAAATGACTGATGTTTAATTGAATTGTTAGTGATATATAGCAATACTTGGTAATATTAAACTGTGTGCAAACAAATCACTAATTGTAAATAGAATTATTCGTATTAGATAGAAATAAGTGAAAGCATTTAACTGTGTGAAAAAAAATGAGCTCATGCTTGTTTAAAAATGTTATCTACAAATGTGTTTAGAAATCATATTTGATAAATATATATATATATATATATATATAAAGGATTTGGCATTAGATAACCTACAATGGTTGATATGCCATAAAACCTAGCCAAACCAAATCATATATTTAATATATATGTATAAAAAGGATTTGGCATTAAATAACCTACGATGATTGGTTTGCCATAAAACCAAACCAAACCAAACCAAATCATATATATTTTATTAATGTATAAAGAGGATTTGGCATTAAATAACCAACAATGCTTGATATGCCACCAAACCAAACCATATATATTTAATATATATGTATAAAGAGGATTTGGCATTAAATAACCTACAATAGTTGATATGCCACCAAACCCAACCAAACCAAACCATATATATTTAATATATATGTATAAATAGGATTTGGCATTTAATAACCTACAATGGTTGATATGCCACCAAACCCAACCATATATATTTAATATATATGTATAAATAGGATTTGGCATTAAATAACCTACAATGGTTGATATGCCATGAAACCAAACCAAACCAAACCTTTCATAGTGAGCAAACAAATGAGCTCTGTTGTTTAGAATGTTACCAACAAACTATTCGTTTAGAAATCATATATCTTTAATATATATATATATATATATATATATATAGATAGACATATACATACAGGGTTTGGCATTAAATAACCTATAAAGGTTGCTGGGTCATGAGAAGGGTGAGATAAATCCAAGCTTTACTAATGAGATTTAACATTCTTAGATTCAACCAGTGAAATATAGGATAGGACAATGGCTTAAGGGTTAAATATGTTGGTTTCTACTGTGAAGTCTTATCTTGGGATTGGGAGTTCAATCTCTGGGTCAGATAGCATGGAGTATTATACCACTATAAGTATAGATTTGGTGGTGAGAAATTATGAAGTTGTAAACCATTTAAAAGGATGCTTGATTAAAAATGGCTTTTTGTTTCAAAATCCTTGAAGAATCAATCTATGCAAGTTCAAAATAAACTTCTTTTTTAATGTCATTCTACTTTTGTTGATTCTTTTTTCTTATGCTTGACCTACAGATTGAACTCTTACCCCAAAGGTTAGACAAGTTAACTAGTTGTACTTGAAATCACACTCCAGTGATAAGACATGAAAAGTAGTTGAACTAACACCTTTACCCATTAGGCCACTGTCCAAAGGGACAATTAAGTGTGGGGCTTTTTGACCTTTAAATTCATTTTTGTGATTTCCTGATAAAAAAATTTCCGTTCCTTTGCCAGATTATTTTATCTGACTGCTTGACTCAGAGTTTGAACTTGGTAGCTAGTTGTACTTGAACTAACAGTTGTCTTATTCATTAGGCCACTGTCCAAAGGGACAGTTAAGTGGAGGACTTTTTGAGCTTTAAATTTATATTTGTGCTTTCCTAATAAAAAAAATTCCCTTAATCCACTAAGAGTGGATAGATGCTGTTATCTGACTGCTTGACTTAGAGATTGAACTCACAATTGAGAGGTTAGACGTAGGAAGTAGTCAAACTAACACTATTATCCAAAGGGACAATTAAGTGGAGGATTTTTTTCAGCTTTAAATAAGCTTGTTCTTTCCTAATCAAAAAATTACCTTAATCTGCTGTGAGTTGATAGACATTAGATTACTTTGTTATCTGATTGCTTGACTTAGGATTTAAACTCACACTCCAGAGATTAAACATAAGTAGTTGAATTAACACTTTCATCCATTAGGCCACTGTCCAATGGGATAATTTAGTGTGGGACTTTTTTATCTTTAATCTATGTTTGTGCTTTCCTAATAAAGAATTCCCATCCCTTAAAAATTTATAGATTATTTTATCGGTCTGCTTGACCCAGAGATTGAACTCACACTCCTGCAGTTAGATATGAGAATTAATACTTTTATCCATTTCCATTAGGCCACTGTCCAAGGGGACAATTATGTACGGCATTTTTTAAATTTTAAATCTATGTTTGTTCTTTCCTCATTAAAAATTCCCTCGATCCACTAAGAGTGGATAAACATTAGGTTACATCGTTATCACACTGCTTGACCCAGAGATTAAACTCATACTCCTGAGGTTAGATATGGGAAGTAGGTGCATTAGAACAAATACTTCTTTCCCGAGGACTGCTATTCTGCATGATTTTTTTTAGCTTTAAATCTTATTTCTTTGTTGGATCTGCTGAGCATGGATGAATGTTAGATTTCAATTTGTTTATTTTAGTATCCATTTGGTTGGTTGGGTTTTATCGCCTATCAAATCTTGTAGGTTATTTAATGTCAAATTTTCATTCTGCATGTCTACACGCACACACACAGACAATATATATATATATATATATATATATATAAATTGAAAAACTCAACTATCTGTCATTTGGCTATTATAAATTTATTTCAGCTGGCAATTTTATAAAAAGAAACCAGCTTCTTCAGATAGCCATCACACAATGGAGAGAAAAAAAATTATATAAAAACCCAGATGTAATATAAAAATTTTAGATACCTAAGGATACATGACTCCAATGACATTACATTCATTTTTGATACTAACTTTTAGCCTATATCTTTTTGTTCTCTCTCTTCTTTAAAAAGAAAAAAGTAAGAGTTCTTTGAAAAAATATAAAAACTTTTTCTCTCTATTGTGTGATGGCTATCTGAAGAAACTGGTTTCTTTAATTGTTGTGGCCTTGAAGGGCCAGAAATGAATAACACAAAGACATGTAAGGTTTACAGCAGTATATATTTATGGAAATACAGACAGTAAAGGTTACCGGTAACTGACTCATTTATCAAGTCAGTCACTATTTATAATGTCGAGGAGGGTCCATGCAGTGATGTCATGGGTATATCACCATAACATTAATAAAGTTAGCAGCTGAAATAAATTTATGATAGCCAAGGATTTGTTCAATATAATTTGTAGTGTTCTTGTGAAGTTTCTGTCTTGCTTTTTTCTATATGTTTTGTCAGAGTCCATGTGGTGCATCCATAGCATAGTATTGACACAACTGTTGCTTGGAAGAAATCCCTTTTTATTTAATCGGATATATCAGATTTCCAGATAATTGATACCCTATCAATAGCAATTCATGCCTTCACTATGCACATATTAACATTGCTTTCTGTAGATGAGACATTGCTATTGAGGTACGTGAACTTGTCTATTAATTTCAGAGGACCACCATTTAAAATTCATTCTTCATTATGTTTGAGTTCATGTGGAGACCAATGCCTCCTGCTGCCTGTTCCTGGCTATGTAGCCGGGACTTGACTTGGGTCGGTGTATTTGCAAGAAGCGCTGTATCATCCGCATTGTCTGTGTCAGTTATAGTTTTTGTGGAATGATATCTGCTTTTTGCCTTTTTTAGTGTAAAGCTATTTTTTTATTAGATCTCATGATGTTTGAAGTACATAGTCTAGGCAGATTATAAGCAAATATGGTACTAATGTATCTCTTTGCAGAACTCTAGCAACAATCTTGAAAAAGTCTGTGTCTCCATCCAATGAGTGAACCTTGACTTTTGTATTTCTACAGAGCATCATTATAGCTGTAACAGTTTCTTTGGGGGAGACTATATGCTAGAAGTACTTGCACTATCTTTCCTCTGTGTATGGAATCAAATACCTTAGAGAAATCTACAAACAATAGTGTTGCCTGAAGATTTTTTGCAAACATCCTTCAATTATATATATATATATATATAATTTTTTTTTTCATCATACAACGTGTGAAAGCACATGCGATACTCTGTCCTTATCAGGGTGATAACACAGTTTCAGTAGCTCAAGGCAGTACTGCCACTCAGCAACAACAGTGTTGCCTGAAAATTTTATATATATATATATATATGCCCTTTGGTGGTTTAATGGTTAGCAATCTAGACTAGCAAACCTTCTTGAGTGAGTTTGATTCTCATTGGGTGTTCCTTTCATATGGCCTTGTGCCACATCGAAGCAAAATGCTAAGTAAATTGATATATATGTCTGTGTGTGTGTGTATATATATATATGTATGTATGTATGTGTGTGTATAGGAAAAGGTATATCTATAAATTCTTTTTATTACAGGGTCATTCTAACAGTCTCAGTTCGATTGATGTTGCAGCAGGATATACAGGTGTTGGTAGATACAAGCCTATTCTTGTAGCAGTTTTATTAGCAATTTCAACTTATTCTGGTGTCATCTTCTGGTATTCATGCCTCATCAATTATCAACTGAAGAATTCATTTCAACTCCACAAGACTCAAGTGGAAAACAGGTAAGTTTTTTTGGCAGGGGACAAGAACATTAACATTATTGTAATACTCACCTGGCCTTTTGGCTGGGCCGTCTGGTATTCGTGTCGGATGGGCTCTCAAACAATGGTAGATTCGAGGCCGAAAGGCCGCCACCTTCGGGTGGGCAAGCTGCAACCTTTGTCCCCTATGTATAGCACTAGACCTTGTTGTCTAGTTTAAGCAATAACCCGGCATACATGCCTGGATCCAAATTTGGATTTGTGAAACTGCTTGCCTCATTAGAGCCACATTGCACTTAGTGGGTTGATGAGCAGCACAGACCAGCAGGGTTTGAGCTTCGGCTTGTGCCCGACCTCCCCCACCTTTATCCCCACTTTAATCAGCCTTCGGGCTTTTGACCTTGTGTCAAGTCCTGTCTGGTGGGAGGCAACGACAAATATTATTAACATCATTGTAATTATTTGTGTATAAGGGATTTATCCCTACCTCCCACCAGGCAGGATTTGACACAAGGTCTTTTTTATATTGGGGATTTAAAAGGAAGTTGGGCACAAGCCGAAATCTGTGTCCTGCTGGACTTAGGATTGGCGAGTGTAATGTGAACTATGTTAGCCTTTGCCAATTCTCCTGGCACGTATGCCAGTTGACCTTGCTGGTCATAGCTTCAGCTAGACTTGAAGGTCTAGTGCTATGCTTATCATTAATTCTTCAACCACCTGAAGGTGGCCTGGTTGGAGCTAGTGGCCATTTAATATCAAAGCTATCATTGGTCTTGATACACCACCCACCATGAATGCTAGGAGGCCTACCCAAAGGAGAGGAGTAATTATTTGTGATACACATATTTTATACCCAGGAACTAAATATATATTTTTTTTTATTCAGCCTCATTCATCACCTTATTCTGGATGATATAACAGAAAGTAAGTTATCCAAACTAACTAATGTAATTTATAGCTGTTGAACACAGCGGATGTTGTTGACAGATACATTGATAAGATCGGGGTGATTACTGGAATGTCACTATGTCCTGCAGGTGTTGTTGTATTGGGAGATGTTATTGACAGCTTTATCTGGCCGAAGATAATATCAACAAAGTGATTACCGGAATGTCACCATGTCCTGCAGGTGTTGTGGTATCGGCGGATGTTGTTGACAGCTTTATCCGGCCGAAGATAATATCAACAAGGTGATTATCGGAATATCACCTTGACCTATGGACGTGGTTGAACTTGGCGAAGGGTGGGCAAGTAGCCAATGGGGAGTAAGCAACACATGGATGTGAACTGTAACCAATGGAAAATAAAGAAGTGAGACGTGGGTATAACCATAACCAATGAAAAAGTGGAATTACTGCAGGTCATGTGGGAGTTGTAGACTATATAAGTTCCCGAATTTTGGCTAAAGTCAGTTGTTCACTGGCTCCTCAGACTCCCGACGACCCCTTCATGTGTGCGAGCTCTCTGTGATTGTTTTTCCTCTCCACACAAGTATCATCGTCAAGAAAAAAAAATGTAATCTTATATTTTTTATATATATACATGTTCCTCAAGACATAGCTGTAGTAGACAACACTAATGTATAACAAACACTTCTGTTTTATGCTGCAACTGGAATGAGTGTTTGTTTATAATTTTGTTTCTCCTCATGTGAGTGTTTATTTATATTTTTGTTTCTCTTCATGTAAGTTTATTTTTGCTACAAGCTTGTTGCCTTTTTGTTGAAACATGTCTGTGTTTTTGATCTACATGCTGCATAAATATTTTGTTTCAAAACATAAGTAAACTGTATAAATTTTCATTTTTTGTTTATATAAACTGGATAAAATGTTGAACTCATATTAAATTTTGCTGCAAAAAAATTCTAAAAGGTCAGAGTGTATTGTGTATATATTATTTTGTAATCATTGTATGCCACAATTTGACCTTTTTCAAACTCAGACAATTGGCTGCCCAGTCGGCTAGGGCTGTAGAATACACCGACTGCTTCTCTGCAGAGGGGTAAGACCCCCCCCCAACGAGTGTCCTGGATACGACATAAAACAATCTGATGGTGAGGTTCCAGCAGTGCTAGAGCTTTGGGGAATGTGAAGTACCCCTTCATTGCCATCACTCCCAGGTCCACTCTGACCCGGAGTAGTAGCACCTGATAGGGCTCTATCTATGGGTTAAATAGAACTAACAGCATACTTATGCTAAAATGAATTGTTTGAGTAAACTGAATAGCTTGAAATAGAAATGTTTTTGAAAATTAAACGATACTTACATTTAAACTGCGTGCTTATGCTTAACTGAATTATTTGAAATAGAACTGTTTTTCGAGATTAAAATTATATTTACACTTAACTGAATTGTTACATATAACTGCTTGAATAGTTTGAAATGGAAATGTTTTTGACAATTAAACTGTGTACTTATGCTAAACTGAATTGTTTTAAATAGAACAGATTATTTACATAAAAATTGATTTGGCGTTAAATAACCTACAAAGGTTGATATGCCATAAAACCCAACCAAACCAAACCAATCAGACAATAGCTTACCATGAGCAAAGGACTAACCAAAAATTAGGATATTCAATCAAGGAAAAGAAAATTCTAAGAAATTTCCTATTTTTCGGTATTTTCAATTAATTTTAAACTATAACAAAGGGAATTTTGACAACAATAATTAAGGAAAATAACCACTTCCTATGTGTGTCTAAGCCATTGAAATTTCATTAAAATTTGTGGCAATAATAAAAAATGGTTCAGTTTTTCACCGGTTTTTGGTCCAGTACTTCCTAATATAGTGACTACCTCTTCTAGACAGAAGGTGGCTTTCATTTCAATCCCACTAAGAGCATCAGTAGGTATGCATGTGATCCCTCAGGCCAATTTCATCTTTGCAAGTCCCACTGCATATGTGAAAAGTAAAAGACCTGTCTTTGTTGTGGATAGTCAGCCTGTGCACCCTTATATAGTTTCTTAGACCTGCTGCAGACTCATATTTTGTCACAGAATTGACACAAATTAACAGTAGGTAGTGGGTAAGGACCTGTGTAAAATCAGCCTGCCATTGTTTGCTGTCATAAATGACAAAATCAAAATTCCTTCAAGTTTGGGGATGTTTTTTTTTTATCAGGTATTAGAGAAATTTAAAAAAGAAAATTTTCAGATAGATAAGGAAAACTAACACTGTAATTAAAATGCAGTATCAACCATCTTTCATTTTGATATGACAGTCAGGTCCCTATGGGAGTTTTTGTCTCCTATAAATTTTTGTGGTGGAGGTTTAAAAAAAATTTTAAAGCCCAGAACAAACCTAGAAGCCAACTGGGGGTGTCCTCGTGGTGTAATGGTTAAAGCGATGGACTGCGGAATCGTAGTAAGCGAGTTTGTACTCCAGTCGCGCTATTACATTCACTTTCGGACAAATACCCTTAGGAAAGGTACGAACCCCCTTATCCTCCCAGCTATGGGTTAAATAGTACCACTACTGTTCTTCTAGGAGAATAGCTTTGGCATGAAATAACCTACAAAAGGTTGATATGCCATTAAAAAACCCAAGAAACAAAGTAGAAGCCAACTATATATATATATATATATATATATATATATATAAATTTACTAATCCACAAGCAAGATGTGACACAAGGTCAATTTTAAGCAGAGTTTGACTGGTTTGAATTTAGAGTTTTCCTTGTCTTTAACTGGTTCTCATATCAAGGTGAAAGAACCCAATCTACCTATTATTTATCCATAGGTGGAGCGAGAATAGTTGTATTCATACCTTTCTCATGGGTCTTAGTGCTATGTGAAATGCAATCAGTTTTGTCCAGGATTTGAACTCTGGTCCCTATGTTCATAACACCCCAACTGCCTCTTTCAGCTGCCGATATATACCAAATTTGTCAAAATTGGTTTGTTTTCTTTATAAAATATGCACACACACACACACACACACACACACAAACAGTGTTCATTTTTATAGTATAGATAAACAACTGATTAATGATATTTTCTTATTTCAGATTATTGACTACCTACTTAAACCTGATGCTCTCAGTTACATTGCCTCTTCCTACATACACACTCTTGGTCACTGCTCAACGTTATCATCTTTTCGTATGGACAGTCTTTTCTCCAAAACTCTTATTTTCAGCCATGTTGTATTTAATTACATCTCTTTTTGTATTGATTGTATTTTTGCTACAAAAAATTTGTTTATAAAAATATTCTTTATAAATATATCATTTTTTCTTTGTAAATTCTTTGGAGTTTTTATTTTTACCTTTATTGGAAGGTGTGATATATTGAACAGCAATATAGAGAATAAACTTGTAAAAAAAGGGGCCTTAGTTCCAGTTTACTCACAAATTATTAGCATCCCATTCTGAGTCAAAGATTATTCAAAGTTTGGCAAGACAGAGTGGAACTGAGAGTAATGGCAATAAAGGGATACTCCACATTCCTCATGAGATGCAGTTTAGTGACATATCAAGGACACTTGATGTGGGTGGGGAGCGTTTATGGTTATTTAGTGCCAAAGCCATCCTTGTAGAAGAACAGCAGTTGTACTTTTAAATCCATAGCTGGAAGAATAAAAGGCTTTATACCTTTCCCAAGGGTATTAGTCTGAAAGTGAATGTAAATGTATGATTAGATAACCTAGTGTAGCGAGAGAAGAAACTTACCTCTTGGATCAAAGCACGTAAGACAAGCCTTGTGTGTCAAGCAGTAGAAAATATGTACACTTCTGGAGGCAGAAGTTATAGTGGGCCGATCTCATCTCTCACGAGAAGAAATCTACCACACATGTAAATTTATATATGCCGAAACTTGCATAAAAGAACATGCCAGCAGCAGGAGTGGATTTGTTGTTGTTCCTTGCGGACTGCTTTTTTGTCTGACAAAACGAACGTGTTGACCAGAGGTATACTGAGGAAGAACTGCTAGTTGTGTGTGTTGTTTTTTGTAGTCAACTAAGGCTACCCAATTGTCTGAGGACTGGGCTACTGGTCTTGTTTGGACTAGTTCTACAACAGTAAACCAACACCTGGGTACACTATGTGTTTACTGGGGTAGAAAATATCCAGATGAAATTTACAAAGACTTCAGCCATCTGTTATAAACTTGTACTAATGCCCTAGGAGGATATACAGTATATTGATATGGGGTTTGTGTGCTGTTGATACACCCCTTAGGTTAGAACCTGTGCATGTATTCATTTATTTATAAGATCATTTGCTGTAATTCAGTTATATTACCTTTTCTATGGTTTGGTTTATTGGCATATCAACTTCTTATGGGTTATTTAATGCCAAGGTTTGATTCATTTAATGGCATATCAACTTCTTATGCGTTATTTAATGCCAAGATTTGATTCATTTGTTAAGGTTTGGTTTATTTGACAGCACATCAACTCCTAATGGGTTATTCAATGCTGAAATTTGCCTCATTTGAAAATGTATGATTGAAATTATCGCTATACTTTCAAATGTTCCATTGCAATAATGTTTTTTTTATTCACACTTTTTAAAAAATATTTGACTGCAATAATCATTTGTTTGCACAGTTCTATGGTATCAAGTATTCCTATCTAATACTAATAATTTATACACAATTATATGGATTAAAGAAACTATTCCTGTTTCTTTTTACTCATGTAGACATGCTTGCACCTATATACATTATTCCACTTAGATATATGCACTCAGAGCTTATAGTGTCACAAAGATCATAGGTTAATTTGGCGACCTTAGTCAAGAGTGACCTGAAAGCTCCCTTTTCAATAGCTACAACACAGAGGTGTAGAGGAGGGTACAACTCCATTCCCTGGATTGCTCTACTTTACCCTTGATCCTTACCTTATAATGCTGAGTGTTAAGCAAGGTGGCATCACGTACCATTTTTTAAGTCTTTGGTATGACTCGATCTGAGATTGAACCCTGATCTCCCAGACCACTAGCAAACACTCTACTCATTAGGCCAATGCAATGCTTATCTTAACCCTTTTGCAGCTAGATAACTCTTTTAATCCTTGTAGAGTGGACAAATTATTTTCAGAAAAATTTGTAAAATAGTAGGGATGTTAAATAAGTCAATTAATCATATATGATAATAAAAAAAACAAAACATGATAATTGGATTGGCAATTGCATGAAAACGATAAAATACTCACATTTAATTATGATATTTTGCAAAACAATCTTACATCATAGTAGAGCCTCCTTGTGATATTTCTATATATTAACCTTGAATTGGTCAATGAGCAGCCTATAGGAAAATGCCTTACATTGAGTTACCTAATGACAAAAATGTCACTCTGTCTGCAAAAGGGTTAAAATGATTAATTAAAAAGATGCAAACATACAAAATAGATAAATAAAATATCTAAAAATAAAAACAAAGCAAAAAAATAAAACAACAACGAAGAAAACATTTTTGCTATTGGCAGATTTTTATTGTCATCACTTCTAAAAATCAATTTTTTTTTTCTCTTGATTACTGTTGGGAAATCTGTTTATGGCTCTATGACTGTTGCACTCCCCAGCAGCAGCAGCAGCAGCAGCAAACTGATGGACCATCATAACTGCCCAGACCAAGAGTTGAGACGTGCACCCCTGCCACTTGGTCAGTGCAGTAAATCGGTCCATCCCACTGCAGAAGAGACTCAAAAAAAGAAAGCATTCTTAGTTAGTGCACTAGCAAGAAACCTGTGCCAGCTGCCACAAAAGGAGTTTGAGATAGATGCTCTCCAAACCCTTGAAAGAAAGAAAGGGGCTCAACAAAAGGAGTTGAAATACTCTCTAAACCCTTAAAAGGAAAAAAATAAAATAAAATAAAGAAGAGGTCACAAAAGGAGTTGAGCTAGATGCTCTCTAAACCAATAGAAGGGAGTCAACAAAAGGGAATGAGGTGTTCTCTTAAATCCTTGGAAGAACGAAATTAAGAAAGGTGGTTAAATCTGAAAAGAGTTCAAATAAATTGTTCACTTCTTGTATCAGCAAATTATTTTTTCATGGAGTGTGAGGGTGTATTTTAGATATGAAACACTTATTAAGAATTCTGTATCAGAGCAAAATTAATTTTTCTTTTTGTAGTTATCAGATCTTCACAAATACTCCTGTTACTTTTTGTTGTTTGCACATCCAATGTACCTCAAATGCATAAAATATTAACTCAAAAGGATTATGACAAAAATTGCTAGATTCATATTTTAGATAACAGAACTGTAAATGAGACTGAACTTTTTACATCTAATAAATATTCATAGTAATCTTTAATTGTATAGACATTTTTTTTTGAAAAACCTATTTTTACTAAAGAAACGTTAAAAATATATTTTCCCTTATACAATTCTAGTGGGTAATGATCAATCTAATTACTCACTCTTGACCAGTGGTTATATTTAAGAGAAAGACTAAGTCTCAGTCAGACTTGGGATCCAACCAAACATTTTTTCTTTTACTCTTATTAAAATTCTATCTATTTATTTATTTTTAACTCAGTAAAAATAAAGTAAAATTTTCTTTAACTTTTTTTAACCAATTTAACCATTATATAATTTTACTGTTTGCTTCTAAAATCCTAACATCACAGAGTCTTTATATGGGATATAAAATATTTAAGTTTAAAGAATTCAGTATTGTGGAATATTTATTTATTACCGATTGTACATACCATAAATGGAAACATTTATGATTCTGTAGAAATAATAATTGCTCAAATCATTTTTTTTTTCAGAATCAAATATCAATGGTATTATATTCTGAAAAAAAAAAAAATATATATATATATATACATACATATATATATAATTGAGTTTCTTTGTTACGATACGTAAAACAAAGATGGCTACTTTAAGTTAACTTGTTAACTCTCACGATAGTCAACATAAATCAGGGCTGCCCAATATATCAATCACGAGTGACCAGTAGATCAGAAAGATAGTGCCAGTAGATCGCATGTCATTCAAAAAAAAGTTTTTTGGTTTTTTTTTTAGATATTGATCGATCATCTATCTTTTTTTGGGCTAATGCCACTTGGTTGATGTATAGTGTGGCCAGTCTTCTATTACTTAAAACTTTATAAGCAAACATATATTGTATACATGTATACATAAAGTTTTCTCAGTACTTGTATAAGTGAATATATTTAGTATTTTTTTAATACAAGTAAATAATTTTGAACTGGTCATTTTAAAAGTAGCTCGCAAGCGGAAAAAATGTGGGTATCCCTGATCTAATTTAACCATAGAGGGCAATGGTGTACTTGTGGTTACTTTTGGTAGAATGACCTGCTTTTTATTTATTTTTTTGGCCACAAAGCAGTAGCTGCAAGTAATCCCCAAATAAAAATTCAGACTATTCGAAACTCACTATATACTTATTTAGAGAGTTACATGAATATATGAACCTTCCCAAGTTTCAACAAGGACACACACTGCCAACAATGGTGAAAGCAGTCTTCAAGTCCTCACTCTATGTTTACTCTAACTTGCTAATCACCTGAGGTGAATTTCAGCTGCTCAAATAGCCAAGTAGATGTTCTGAAACAATAACATCTAAAAGGATCTGCAGCAGTCAAGTCTGAAGATAGAAAAAAGCCTCCAAAAAAACAAAAACAAAACCCAAACTGCAGCCAATTTACCCAAAAAAGGACATTTATTTTCTACATGTCATGTAGTGACTTGTCAGCACAACACTGTACAAGTCAACTGCTAAACATGTTGGCAATTCGCAATTATTATTCCTTAACCCTTTCACTGTTTAAGACAAATTATAGAAGTCTATTTATTTTCACAAGATTTTACCCTTTATTTTAAATGACTCTCAAATGTGTCAAAGGAAACACAAACACTGAAAGCCATATGTGACTCTCAAAACAGTGAAAGCATTAAGAACAATCATATTTAGTAAATAAACTAAATAGATTTAAATGAACAGTTAACGAATAACTTTACAAACAGAATTTCATAAAGGTTTCACCATTTAATAGAACAACATCATTTGTACACAAAATTGTCTGCTGTTAAGTTTGTAAATCTGAAATATTCCTGGAATAGTTTTATTTGAATTCTTTAAAAATACAGCAACAGAAATTATCTGATTTTTTGAAAATCTGATAATTCTTTAAGCACTTTCTTTTAAAACAATTATTTTTGGTTGAAAATAACTTTGACAACTGACACAAATGTCTTGAATGAATGAAAAAAATGTTTCATAGTCTAAAAAAAAAAAAAAAAAAAAAAAAAAGATTTGCATTAAAAAAGAAAATGCTAACCATCTTGATTATATATATCTTAAATCCTTGATAACTAGTTGTAGAAATATAAAAGATTTTTCAGTTAGAATTGATTGGATATTCAATTGTCCAATCAGGAGGATAGTTGAAAAGGGAGAAATGATTAAACAAATTGAAGGGCCAACATTTATTTTATATTCAATATTTTTTTAGAGAAGGGAGAAATGATTTAAAAAAAAAACAGGAGGGTTAACATTTTACATTAAACATTTTTAAACCTCTTAACCACTAATCATGTTAATCTTATGCATTGATTATCTGCACATTCTTTCATTAGATTGTCAGATTCCCACTTAAATATCAGCAGTTATTTTAATACTTGACCATAACAAGACTTCCCAGTACTTTTATGAAATAAATGTGGACGTCCTTAACAATGAAATTAAAAAAAACCTGTTTTCATGTGCAATTTTTTGTTTAAGTTAATGCAAGCCTTGATGGATCTAAGAAAAGCATACACATTAATTTATTCAAACAAGTAACTTTGCTTTGATTGTTATAGTCACAATACATGTTGGGCTGTTTATCCTCTTTAGTAGACCTAGTATACTAGTGTGTGTGTGTATATATATATATATATTAGACACGCACACAGACAATATTTCAACTATGAAATAAAAAAACAGAATAAAAACTCTTGACTGAGTTCTGTGGGTCCAATCCTTTGATGAGCCAATATCAACACATCTCTGCTGCTATATATATATATATATATATATATATATATATATAAAATGGTTAATATCAGTTAGTTTTATGGCATGTTAACCCTTCTTGAGCTATTTAATGCCGAAGCCAATCTTATTTTTGATAGCAAATAAATGATTTCAAGCAACTAATTATTATTTGTAAGCAATTATTTCTTCACATAACTATTCTTAATGCAAATAATTTACATACAGTTTCAAGTATTTTTATCTAATACAAATCATTTAAACACAATCATATGGTTTTAAGTATTCCTATCTAATACTAATAATTTGCAAGCAATTTCATGGTTTAGAGTATTCCTATTAATAATAGCCATTTGTTTCCACACAGTTATCAATTATTTCTATCTAATACTTATAATTTTCACATGATTATATGGCTTCATGTATTTCAAGCAATTATATAGTTTTGAGTAACTAATAATTGTAATTCTTTGTAAACAATCACAGTAATTATTCTTAATACAAAAAATTTGCCTATAGTTATACTGTTTCAAATACAAATAATTTTCAGATTTATTTAACCCATAGATTGGATCCTAACAGGTACTACTATTCCAGATCAGAGTGGACCTGGGAGTAATGGTAATGAAGAGGTCATTCCACACTTCTCAAAGCTCCTGAACTGGAGCCTCAGTTTAGTGTCATACCTCGGACATATATAGTGATTAAGGGAATGTAAATATCTGGTGGTTGTGAGGGTGTCAGGCAGTGAAATTAATATCTTTTGGTTCAATCGGAAAAGGCACCATTGGCATCACAAGTGGAGAGATTAACAAGACAGATTAACAAGACAAGATTAACAAGATATTCTCTCGTATAAAGTGGAATGAGGATAATCTGCTCCTGTGGATTGAAATTTTGGCATCTGTCAGTGTCCAGGGATTACGGGTCTTGATCTCCGCATACTTGGAATACTGGCAGTTGCCCGTGCTACAGGTCTTCCCTTTTCAACTCAATGATGTTGTCCAAGGGAAGGGCAAAGTGCTATACAACTTGGTATTAATATTGCAGAAGGTGTTGCCAGAACGAAGCTGAATACAACTTCGGTCTGCCTTAGGGACTCCAAATCTACCCTGCCACACCGGTGGGGCAGGGTTTGGATTCAGAGTTTTCCTCCTCCTAGATCAGTCGTCCTACCAAGGCTAGAGAGCTTAGTCTACCCTACTATTGACCTCTAGCTGAGGAGAGACGAGATGGATTCTCGCCTTTCCTAAGGGCATTAGCACATAGTGAAATGCAAACAGCTTTGTCCAGAATTTGAACTTGGTATGCTAAGTCCATTCTGTTACAATAATTGTTACGCTACCATCACCATCTTAGTTTGAAATACCTAGGTTCCAATGGGCAAACATTGTGACTAAAACAACCAAGATAAAGATGCTATTTTAAACAAATCTGTGTATATAATAATGTTATTCCTCATCTCAGAGATTCAGATACAAAAGAAGCTATTGAAAAATTATGAGCAGATATTTTAGAAGGGTAGGGATATAGACAGGCAGATATTAATAATTTTACAAAGAATATTTCTGCCCGAGATCAAGAGAATATAAGATTAAATTAAAGGTTGACTGATATTTTCATGATTCTTTTTTTTTCAAGAGTCCTGAATTTGATTAGTTTATAGACAATAATTAAATTACACAGGGTGTGGGGCTAACAACTTCACCCCCATAAAACTCTACTTGCTACTGAAACAGCAGCACCATCCATGGTTATTATAAGAACAACTCTATGCTTCTTGAGGAATCTACAGAATTTAATTAATTACTTTTTAAATTAGTTTCAGATCAATATCAACTTTACATATACGAAATACGATGCCAAGATTTGGAGTTAGGAGAGAAAACAAGGCACTGTTTAATGATTACTTTATTTTGTTTAAACTTTTATAACTGTATTCACCAGCCTGTAAGATGCACCGTGATAACTAATTCTCCTCACAGTCATATCATTACTCTAGATATTAATATTTTATAATATGATGCCAAAGTTTGTGCATTCATGTCTGTGTCTTTATGAGAATTATGGCCAAATGGAAAGATCCAGGGATCTGATTATTGTTTCTGGAATACGGACTTGACCTTGGACTTTAATATAGACTGTACAAAGTTGGCCAAATGACATGAGATAGAGACACTGATATGAATTTTTTTTGATTTTATATATAGTAGAACTGACTTGGTCAAATCCTTATTTTTCACATGGTCAGCTATAGGAATAAATTCTAAGAAAAGACTATTCATATTAGCAAAAAATAGAAGAACAATAAATATTGTTTATAAAGAGACTCTGAAAAACTAAGAAATTTGTTTAAAATTCTTGTAGCAGTCACAGATCTATTTCCTCTTGCGAATCAATGCCCCCGCCAAGTGATTCGGCCACTCATTGACCTATCATCAGGCAGAGTGCATTGATTCCTTCTTCCTCTCTAGAACTATTTTTCTAGTCCTTTTTGGTAGTCGGCCTATGGTCAGAGAGCTCCTAGTTAGCAGCCAAGATAGACTTCTCTTGCCTTCACAGAAGAACGTGCTGCTACTAGCTTCACACACAGAAGAACCAGCTTTGCGGTCAGTCACACGAGCTACTTGCTACATTGACACACACACACACTTACTACAAACTCAAGGACCAACATACTAACTGGTGACACCAAAAAGAACCTTTTCTCACTCTGACTGATTTACTTCTGCTACTATAATAAACCTTTTCGTTGTTGTGTTTTCAAAAGAAGTTTCATTATTTATTTGTGTTGTCAATTAATTTATAGTGTTATGGAAACTAACCATTTCAATACACTAAATTCTTTTGTGAGTTTGGGTTTATAGAATCTTGCTAGAATATACATCAGAAGTATTTTATCAAATATTTTCTTGTATCTTTTTTTTCTGAAACAATGCCAAATATCTGTTCAATATACAAATGTATTAACTATGAGACTGTTTTTTTTTTTATTAACTTTCTCTAAATATGCGTCTTTAAGGCAGGCAAATACAGTTTATTTCTTTCATAATTTACAGAGATTTCAGAGGAACTTTTCTTTGATTATCAATAAATGAAAAAAAAAAAAAATCATTTAAAATCAGTGGTTCCCAAACTATGCCCCATGGCTCACTGGTGTACTGCAAGATGTACTTCTGTTCAGCAGAAAAGTATGCACAAAAACAGAATAAAAGAAATGACTTCTACTTTAGTGAAACATTTGACAAATTTGAAACAGAAACTGATTTTTTATTTTCAATCTTTAAAGATGGAAGAACCCATATTTGTTTGAAATTATCTTACAAAGAAGAATTAGTTTTTATATTCAGTGATTGATTGGAAATTTGAGATGAAGACTGAAGAGTTACCTATTGAAACATTTTTAATATCTATAAGAGAAGAATATCATTAAGTGAAAAATAAAACCTTGAAGTATTTCAGTCCTGTTTTTGCCATTCATTTCATTCGGTTTCTTTGTTTAGTAGCATATCAACCTTCACAGATTATTTAATTGCTAAAGCCATCCTTGTAGAAGGACAATGTTACTATTTAACCCATAGCTGGCTGGGGATAAAGGGGTTCATGCCTTTCCCAAGGGTATTAGACCAAAAGTGAATAGTATGATTCAAGCTTGAACTCACTCACTCACTTTGAGGCTGCAGTGCAGTATTTTAGCGATTATGCCATGGGGACTCCCTCATTTTCCAATTAATATTTAGGTGAATTGAGATTTTTTTTTTACTAACATTAAAAGCAAAAGAAAAAAAAAAGAAATACTTCAGTACGCAGAAGTAAAAATAGATTTGTTTCATTTACTGAGTAAAAGAAAATTAAATACTAATAATGTTCTGTGGTTTAAATTATCTTCAAAAGCTAAAAAAAAACCCAAACCTTTTTTATAGTATTTTTTGAATTTATGTAAAATGTGTACCAAAATATTTTAGTTGTTTTTTTTTATGTATAACAGGAGCAAGATATGTTTGGGAACTACTGATTTAACTAATGAGCTAGATATCACCCACTAAAAAAAAAAAAAAAAAAAAAAAAAAAGAAACCATGATTTATTATTGGTTAAAAATAATAGATTTTTGGCTCAGAAAGTATTTGCTGTCTTAGCAATTATACTGAAAACAATTATGAAATGCCCACAAAAAAAAAAAAAAAAAATATATATATATATATATATATATAAATATATGTATGTCCTATAATTGTTGTTAACATTTAGTCTATGTAATTTATATGCAAATGGAACATCTATTATGGGACAAAGGTTTCTGTTCCATAATGGTTGTTACATTTAATGTATGAAATAGTAATGCAAATGTAACAACTACTATGGGACAGAGGTAGTAGCATTTTTCCAGCAGTATGCTAATGACCAGACAGACTAGCCGTGACTGACAGCACGGGTGAATAACAAATATCCCCTTGTACCAGTGTACTTCTGATTCTTGACTTGCTGGGTAAGCCACTACGAAAATATAACTTACAACTTAGTTGTAACGAAATGAGAAAATGAAAGAAATAAAGAAAGGTACCATCATCAAAACACTAGGGTCTAGATATATTTTAAAAAAACTAAAAAATCAAAACAAAATTTTTTAAAAAATTTCCTTATGAAATCTTATGCCAGTGTTAGCTTAAAATATTTCTGTTCTTTAAAAAATTCCATCATACTCATTGCCATCATAGAACCAAGTGACAGTTTTTGTTGATTGGGTTTTATAGCACATCAACTCATTATTTTATGTCAGTTTAATAATTATATTCAGTACTGACATATTTCTTCACAATTATTTTAAACAGGTAAACACTTCCTACTTAGTTACAATATAAATGTTTTAAAACTCAATATATTAATAAAAAGATTTAAGTATAAAAAGTTATAGCAAGAGATGACTTAAAACAAAAAACCCTGCTTAGTACAATGCCTTAGTAGTTAGACATGAAGATAGTTTAACAATTAAGTGCTTCAATTATATATGGTACAAAAATGTATCTTCACATTTAAACAGGTCAACACTTTATATTTAATTACAATATCAATGTTTTGAGAGCCAATGTATTAATATAGTTCAAATCTAATTATTAATATAATTATAGATATAATTCAAATCTATTGTAAACCTAATCTCAAACAAATCTATTAGGGCATATAGATGCAACCCTAACACATGCTGCCATACAAGGTCACAATGGATCTAAAAAAAATGGTAATGGGGTGGGTGACTAGAGCTTCACCACTTTTGTTACACCCAAGATACATTGTGACAGATTAATTTGATTTTTTCAATGATTTTTAATCTATATTCTTTAATTTACTAAAACCAAACATGATTTTTATTCATTGCATTTCTGTGACATAGGATTTTAAGATTTAAAATTTAATTGACTATCTAAAAAATGAATTACAAACACTTATGAGGCATCAATTATTAATCTTATTTTGATATACTATTTCCATTCGTCTGAATATTTCAGTTGCTTTTTATCACAATTTTGCATTAACTGTTTAAGTCAATGCGAATTTAGACTAGATGACCAACCATTGTTGTACTTTTGAAGTTGTAAGAGACTTCCTACAAGAAAAGGAGTTAATGTATATAATGGACATTTTTAGGCTAATACCAGCATAAGATTTTGCAACAAATTTTTATTTTTTTGTAGTGTGGGGATATGTCTGGCTCCCAGAGCTGTGACAGTACCTAAAGAAAAAAGAAAAAACTCACAAAACATTAGTTTTGAGGATCAGAGTTGCTTTGTTTGATTCGGAAATGTTTCAGCCTGTGTAGAGATACCCCCATCCCTTGATCAATCTGAATGTTTCTTCCGCTCACAAATCCAAAACATTGTTCTTACTTCTTTGAGATCAGAAGTACACAAGCCAAGGATATAGTAAAGCAAGAATGAATTGAAAGAACATTTTTCCTTTTTTTTTCTCTTTCTTCAAAGGGGAATTTCAATGCAACTGTGTGAAAAACATATCAGAATTTATAACATAGCTGAGGAAATAGATTTGAATATTGAATATCACAGTTAGAGCAACAGTCAAGATGATTTAGAAAGAACCGTAGATTTGTATTTTCCAAAGGGATTGGGATTAAAGATGGAGGAAGAATCTTCTCTTTAAAATAGAAAGAAAATGGACGTAGGATTTAAGGCATCGTATTTATCAGTATAAAAGGCACCGGATTTATATTAAAAAAATGGAAACGAATACATAGAGGTGTACCTGGTGTAGGTGGGGATGGTAGGAAAAATTGCTTCAATGCATCAAGTGGGGTTGATATGAGGAATGTTAAGTATGAGATAACGCTGTGAAAAGAAAGAAAAAAAAAGGATAAAGGTATTCATTAAAGACAACAAATGGAATATAAATTGAGAAAATCTTGTACCGAATGTTATTACACCATATAATCACTTTGTTAAATTCATCTGACAGGGTGAGAAATGCATGCTGCAATTTGTATCAGTTTACACCACGATTTAGGTTGTGACAGGTCATTGTCGAACTAAACCTGGAATCGTTCATATTAAGCTGTTGAATCTAACACAGTAGATAAAGTAAGCTGATACACACACCTCTTGCAGACTGAGGTCATAGAGTATTTGATAATTTAAAAATAAAAGTTGTTTTTTTGTTATTCTGTAATGTTTGAAGAGGATTTCACATTAATTTTTAAAAATGGCTGCAAATTTAGAGACTTTGTTAAATAAAACAAAACAGTGTAGGTAAGTTACAAGGGTCATTTAGAAAGATCTAAGCCTCACCCAGATTATAGATTTGTAGCACAATTCTCACTTTTTTTTAGGCTTCACCTACACAGAAATTAAAACAGAAATCTGAATTAGTTTTTCTAGTGGTAGTGTGTTGCCACAACAAAAAATGTTCAGCTATGGCTTTTCTTTCTGGGTGAGGGTTAGAACTTTTTGAACAACACTCATATATATAAAATACTTAAATAAAATAGAGATAGTTAAAGACTAAAGCATTATGGGAAGGATTTGTTGATGACAAGAGGCAGGGTTCTATATTTGACACAAGAATATTTTCCAAGTTAAATTTATTCAAATACTATCTCTTACCTCTAATAGCTATAATAAATTTCATACACTAAATGTTTGGTTTGGTTTCTTTGCATATCAACCTTCATGGGTTATTTAATACCAAAGCCATCCTTGTAGAAGGACAGTTGTGGTACTATCTAACACATACCTTGATGGATAATGGAGTTCATATCTTTTTCACAGGTATTAGTTTGATAGTGCATATAATTGTACAATTGAGTTTGAACTTGTTTACTTTGATGTCACAGTCCAGAACTTTAGTAACGACACCATTGTGACTCCCTCATACTAAATGTAACACCTATCATGGGTTAAGAGGTAGTATATTTTCATTGAATATCAAATCAGCTTTAATTTCTGACTTTTTTTATATAATAGATTTATATATTTAAAGAATTTTCCATACAGTAAAATTTTAAAATGACATACTACAGTTCTTCATGTATCATTAAAAAAAAGAATTGAAATATTTAAACTAGTGTTGATATCCGAAGTTTGAATTTTAAAAGAAATTTTATCATCTAATATTCCCTACTACGTATTCTTTGGGTCAAAACATTTCTTCCTTCTCTAAAACAACTGAACAATTTCCATTCTATTTAACCCTTTCGATCCAACTTTTATGCCAAAAACATTTTCAGTCTTTTTTTATATTGAGTCTGTTAGACATTCAATAAGCTGTACTCTTTAGATCTAATGTATTTTGTTTTATTTCATTTTTATTTTTCAAATTCAATGTAAATTTTTTAACAGTGGAGAAAAATGTCCCAACAATATTATCATGTAACATACAAATGGAATTATTTACAAAAATTAACAAATGGTATTATTAATAGATATTTTCTTGGGACATTTATCTCATTAGGATCGAAAGGATTAATATATTTATCCTATAGATAAATATTCTCCCATGAGTCATTAAAATATAAAGCTGATATCATTTATATATATATATATATTGTAAACCCACTATATCATGGATCTTATCACAGGGCTAAGGTTGTGTATATATCAGATTATATATAATAGAGATATCAAATATATAACAAAATAGATATCAGATTATATATATATATATAAAGTGGATATCATATATATATGAAGTTGATATCTGTATATATATATATATATATATATATATGAATACTATTTCTAAATTTCTTGTTTTTTAAACAAATATATATATATATATATATATATATATATGTATATATATAATGTGAATGAGTATTTCCTATTTCTAATGAATGTCATCATCCAAATACCTCCAAATTATCTCAAGATTCTTAGAATGTGGATATATCTTTTCAAATTATCAAACAGAAATATATAACGGACACTTTAAAGATGTTGAAACTTTGAGTTGATATTAAACAGAACATAAAATTTGGAACAAGAAAAAAAAAGAAACAAAAAATTCAACTGACATTTATGATGAGTCTAAAACAGTTCTCCACTTTGATATAAGTAAGTAAAGTGTTTAGATGGTTGCCAATCAGTTCTGGATTAAGAAAAGAGTTTTACAGGGCTGCAACCCAGGGGCCTTTGCTAGCTGCAGGGCACCCAGATGTTAAGTAAAAGTTATTGAATTTGTAAATGTGAAATCAAAAATCCTCTAAGTTATATATATATTTAAAGAAAAGTTCAATTAATATATTTGTAATAAATAATAGCTTAAATTCTTTGTTCTCTAATTCTGAAATATTACTTCATTTGTACTTAATAGCTAAAGAAATTGGAGAAAGAAATGTCACCAACATCAAACATCTTCAAGAATATCCACAGATTGACAAGGATACAAGAATGACTTAACAGGCTTGTTCTCATGACAAAATGATATTCTTAAAAAGTTTTAGAGAAGTTTGTTTCTAAAAAATAGCATAAAGCAAATGTTAAAATTTTAATCTTTATCCATTTTAAAATAAATCTAATTTTTCCTTAACTTTTCTTTGTGAAAAAATTTCTGGGGGCTTCACATTACCTGCAACCCAAGAGCTTCACAGTCATTCCAGCTCAGGGACTTCACTGCACTCCAGCCCAAGGGCCTCATAGTATCTGCAGCCCACACGTTTCACAGTACCTGCAGCCAATTGACTTCATTGTGCTAGCAACCCATGAACATCACAGTACCTGCAGCCCAAGAGCCTTCACAGTACCTGCAGCCCACGAGCCTCCACAGTACATGCAACCCACAAGAATCATAGTACCTATGGCCCATTAGTCTCCACAGTACCTGCAACCCACGAGTATCACTGTACTAGCAGCCCATAAGCAATACAGTACTTGTCACCCAAAAGTCTCACAGTACCTGTGGCCTAAGAACATCACAGTACCTGCAGCCCACAAACCTTCACAGTACCTGCAAACCCATGAGTATCACAGTACCTGCAGCCTATGAGCCTTCAAAGTACCTGTGGCCCATGAGCCTTCACAGTACCTGCAGCCCAAGAGTCTCTCCGTACCTGCAGCCCACGAACCTTCAAATTACCTACAAGTCCACGAGCATCACATTACCTGTGGCTGATGAGCATCACAGTACCTACCTGCAGCCTATGAACCTTCAAAGTACCTGCAAGTCCACAAGCATCACAGTACCTGCAGCCCACGAGCATTAGAGTACCTGCGGCCCATGAGCATCACAGTACCTGCAGCCCAAGAGCATCACAGTACCTGTGGCCCATGAGGCTTCAATGTACCTGCAAGTTCACAAGCATCACAGTACTTGCAGCCCCCGAGCATCACAGTACCTGCAGCCCAAGAACATCACAGTACCTGTGGCCCACAAGCCTTCAAAGTATCTGCCAGCCCCCAAGCATCACAGTACCTGCAGCCCACGAGTATCACAGTACCTGTGGCCCACGAGTATCACAGTACCTGCAGCCCATGAGCATCACAGTACCTGTGGCCTACAAGCCTTCAAAGTATCTGCAAGCCCCCGAGCATCACAGTACCTGCAGCCCAAGAACATCACAGTACCTGTGGCCCACAAGCCTTCAAAGTATCTGCAAGCCCCCAAGCATCACAGTAACTGCAGTCCACGAGTCTCACAGTACCTGCAGCCGATGAACATCACAGTACCTACAGCCTATTAGCTTTACAATACCTGCAACCCACAAACTTTACAGTACTTGCAGCTCATGAGCTTCATAGTTCCTGCGAACTATGAGCTTAAAAGTACCTGTGGCTCATGTGCTTCATGGTATCTGAAACCCGCGAGCATCACAGTACCTATCGCTCATAAGTTTTACAGTACCTGCAGTACATGTGCCTCACAGTATCCACAGCCCACGAGCTTCATAGTACTTGCAGCTAATTGGCTTCATGATGCTAGCAGCCCACAAGCGTCACAGTATCTGCAGTCCAGTGGACAACAAAATCCTAACCCAATACTGTTGGCAATTATTTTAAGGAACTGATCATATTTGGCTGGAGTAGCTTGCATGATTCAGACTGCCATATTTGAATTGTATTGCTCAAGTGGGTTTATGATGATTATTTCTGGCCATTGCAACATTTGACCACCTTGCCTGCTAAGTGTAATCATAACAAACAAAGCATCAATATGAACAGTAGTGGTATTACTTATGATGGCTGCATTTGCCGGGGAGTGCCACAATGATATTTACATCGGTTAAAGTTTGTAAACAGACAGATTGTAAAATTAGTAAGTTGGAAGTGCACAAGTCCAGTCTCAACTTAAAAAAAAAAAAAATCACACTACAATAACATAGTAACGGTTTTGTATTAAACCACAAAACATGAATAATTAACATACCCATGTGGAAGAATACAAAAACTGACCTTTACTATTCCAGCAGGACTTGAAACACATACTTACATTTAAAAAAAAAATTACCCTAAAAAATCTTTTTTGTTTTTTTTTTTGTTTTTTCTATTTTGTTTTTTGTTTTTGTTTTTTCTGTTATGGCTTTAAACAACAGCCGGTTTGTGAAAAAATTAATTGTTAAATTGATTAACAAAAAAAAAAAAAGATACAATTTGGCAGTCTTTTTGTTAACAAAAGAATACTCTGTGCAAAAAAAAAAAAAAATGAAAGTGACCTTTTCTTTTTGGTAAAGCTTTTCTCCTGGGGGTAGGGGGGTCACTAGTTTTGCAGATTTCCAATCCAGGACTAAGTGTGTCTGTGTGTGTCTGTGTGTCTGGTATGAACTGCTCCAGTTATTCGAAATAATTTTTAATCTATATCGGTTTCTTGCACATTGTCTCCTTTGGTATTTAATAATGTTGGATTTTTGATTCCATTAAATATGGTAGCAGAGTTTTTACCAACTGATGGTACTGATACCATAGATGTAAAGTTTGTCAGTTGGCTAGTTGTCCGTTGGGGAGGGTCAGGCCGGGCTTTTTTACCAGTGTTGATTCCATTTTGTTTAACCATTGTATCTTTGTGAATGACACTTTGTTGTGAGCCACTGGAGCTGAAGCTCTCAGTGCTACCTGCACTTTCATTTGAAGGAGACGTGTCTTGCTTTATGGTGGTAGTAGCAGTTGTCGGAGGGACAGGAGTCAAGGAGCCAGGGGCAAAGTTTCTCTGGATGTGGACTGTGGATGGTTTATTTTGGTGTGTGGTGATTGTATATTGTACAAATTGAGGAGAGCTTTTTTTGGTAGCATTAACTGTAGCTTCTTCTTGGCTACCAAGAGATTTTTGCCCCTTACTTGAAACAGGACTGTTAGAGGGGGATGCAGCAGTCACTCCTGGATGTTGACTGCTCTTGCGGGGTGGTGGAGGTGGGGGTACCTTCTTGGCAGAGACACTGGGTTTACTGTTGGGGACTTGGTTGGATCCAGTCTCTGATAATACTGGTGAAGATGGCGGGGATTTTGAAAGACTTTGTTGGGAGATGTTTGAGCTATTGGACAGGGAATGAATTGGTGAGAAGGCAGTTGACATTTGGGGTATAGTGTGTTCACCTGTTGTATAATTCACGATGACTGTTTGCTTGTTGTTAGGACTTCCTTTCCAAAGATGGGAAGGTTTCTTTAGTGTGGGAGGAGGTTGCTTGGGTCGTATCTCTGCCACGGCAACTGCCGTAGACATGGTTGGTTTCTTATTACTTCCTGTAGTAGAAGTTGCAGATGTAGAAGCAGGATTTGTGAATAAGGTATTCCTTACAGGAGAAATTCTGACTGTGTAGTCCAGTGTGGTGGCTGGGGCAGAAGGCTGGGTACTGTTGATCACTTGGTAACCCTGAGAAGGCAACATATTGTTAAAGAAATCAGCTCGGGCTGAATTCTTATTGCTTGCTAAGGCAATCAAAGATGCTTTAGTGTTGTCGGGATTATTAGCAATGTTTGATTCATTATTAGTTCTAGTATTACAGACTGGAGACAACACTGAAACATGAGACTTGTCAGTCGAGCCGGTCACTTTTTTGGCTGATAGGACAAAGTTGTGGCTGGAGGGTAGAGGTTTTGTGATATCAGCCTTTTTGGCAATGGGTTTAGTAACAATGTTTTGGGTGTGTCCAATGTTGGCATTCGAAGGAAAGGAAAATGTGTTATGTAAAGGAAAGGCTTTCTTATTCACTTCTCCTACTTTTACTGTCCGCACCTCTACACTACATGGCAACTGAGTCATTCTACTTTCTCCAGGTTCCTTTGCAGTCTGAAAATAAAAAAATGAAAAAATAAAAGAATTAATTTATCAAAAAAAATCATCAAATTTTATCACATAATTAGATAAAAAATCCAAAAATTTAAAGTTAAAAAAAAAAAAGTTAAAATGATTTCTAACATGGAACACAAAACTTATAGGGAGATACAATTTAAATATTTTTGGGGAAAATTTATAATTTGGGAGAGAAGAGTAAAAAGCATTTTCCTAATCATAAACGCAATATTTCAACCATTGTATTTTGCAGCTTTCTTTCTGCTTGAAGTTCACAGATGACATGGTATTACAATTACACATTCTAATCTCTTTGTTATATTCACCATGTATTGGGGACTGTACTTTCCAGATTTCTTTTCATACAAAATTCTGGAATGTGTTGTTAGTATTTAACGATGGCCAACTGAAAAGTTCATAGGCTGACCATTCATTAGAGTTCAGTAAGTACAGATTTTGTTTACACAGTTAAATGTCAAAACAGTTCTATATCAAACAAATCAGTTTAGTGTAAGTACAGTTTCAATGTTAAAAAACAGTCCCATTTCAAATAATCCAGTTTAGCATAAGCACACAGTTTAAATGTAAGTATGGTTTAATTGTAAAAAACATTTCTATTTTGAGCTATTAAATTTAGTCAAACAATTTAGTTTAGCACAAGTATGCCGTTAGTTCTATTTAACCTATAGATAGGGCCCAATCAAGTGCTACCACTCCAGGTCAGAGTGGACCTGGGAGCAATGACAATGAAGGGGTGCTCCACATTCCTCAAAGCCAAAGCATTACCGGAACCTCACCATCAGATTGTTTAGTGTCATATCAGGACACTCATTGGGGAGTGTTTTACTCCTCTGCAGAGGTGCAGTCGGTGTATTCTACAGCCCCAGCCGACTGGGCAATGATGATCTGGTTGATAAAACCTAGGTAGATTAGTTCTAGATCTGTAGGTATTCTAATTTCTGTCTACTTAGTGTATTGAGTACTTTTGTATATCAGCTGATGTATCTCTGTCTGTGTTTTTTCTTTTGGCTTGACATTGTGGTGCTGGTTGATTATTTTCAACCAGTATGAATGTTTTGTGTTTTCTTTTTTGATGATTTTTTTCCTCAGATATCAGTTTGTATAATATTTTTTATTTATTTACAAATTGTATCATCTGTTTTTTTTTCACACTGCTAAGGTTTTAGTATAGTCATGATATATATACATATCAGTACTATCACATGCAAAAAAAATCCATCATGAAATTATATATATATATATATATATATAAGATGGTTGTTGTAGGTCCAAAGAAAGAATAGAAATATATTTTAAAATAGGTAGGTCCACAAAGAGATTTTTATCTTCTGAATTTATTTATTTTGTTCTTACATGTGTTATATATGTGTGTTTCCAGCTTGTTGCTTTCGTCAGAGAACATATATAGCACAAGGCTTTGTTAATGGGGTACTCAAAGAGACTTGAACTCACTGTTGTTTCCAGTTTGAATGACCTTTGGTTTGTCATTGAGTATTCTATTAACAAAGCCTTGTGTCATATATGTTCTCTGACGAAAGCAATGAGCTGGAAACATACACATATATAACACATATGTAAGAATAAAATAAATAAATTCAAAGAATACAAATCTCTTTGTGGACCTTTTTATTTTAAAATACATTATTTATATATATATATATATTTGGTACTGGACATTGGCATGATGGTTAGAGTGTTTGTCAATGGCCCGGGAGACCTCAGGTCAAGTTATACCAAAGACTCAAAAAATGGTACTTGATGCCCCCTTGCTTAATATTCAGCATTTTAAGGTAGGGATCAAGGGTAAAGTGGACCAATCCAGGGAAAGGATTAGCACTCTCCCCTACACCTTGGTGTAGTAGCTATCAAAAAGGGAGCCTTCGAGTCACCCTCGACTACGGTCACCAACTTTACTAACTTTATATATATTTGGGAAAAACTGGAAATAAATCCAACAGAATGAAAATGTATAGAGAGAACCCCGCCCCCCACCAAAAAAAAACACGTCTTCAGAGGAATGATATTATTTGTAGAAATATTTGCCAACATTGAACATTTCAGTGTTTAGGCCTTCATCAAGGTATGTAAGTTATTATTGAAATGAAAAATATGAAAAAGTTTTAAAGCATTCTATTTCTGTTATTAGCATTCTGTTTCAAATTTGTGTGATGTAATAAGTGTTCAAAAATTTATTTAAAAAGGGATCAGATCTTCTTCATAACATTGCAAAACCTTTGGCTAAAATATTATCCCCTCTCTTAGGTATGATCAGCAAATCACCGCTCAAAAACTCAACAAAATTAATAATTTAAAGATAGAAAAAAAATCTCATGCCAGTTTCAACTTAAAATCATTATACACATATATTCCCGTTAAAAGAAAATGTATCAAACATTTAGAAATCCACCCCAAGAAAACAAATATTACTTTACCTGGTAAAGGTAATATAATATTTGCTTTATTCACAAAATAATTAAAGTTTGTAGATTATGTACAAAACTTTACTTTTTTTTTTTATACGACAGTATTTTTTATAAACAAAAATCTGGTTTATCCATGGGTCCTTGCATGCCTTTTCCTTGAATTTCTAAAATTTGGTCCCTTTAGATCTATAATACCCAAAGATTCTAACTATTTCTATTACATAGATGCTATATAACTCATATATCCATAGAATAATGACTTAACACAAATCACAGATTAACCAATATTGAACCTACTATTGATTTTACTTTTGAACTAGGAAATATCAACACCTTACCTTTCTTGGACATTTTACTAATAAATAATACAACAAATTAGAATTTAAATCTCATCACTAATCCACAAAAGAAAATGACCAGGTACAATTTTACTCACATCATAATACCATAATAAGGAGTGGATAATTGTAATTTTTTTACCTTTGAGCTCTTTTTGGACCCCCCCCATTTTTAAATGATGAATTTTTACTCTATTGAAAATTCTCTCACACAACTTCAACATTTTAATCTTTTATACAACATTCTAAAATAAAAGCTCCCAAAATTTACAAATATAAATGTTCTCCAGAAATTCAAAACAATAATTTTTCAAATAATAATACATTACATAGATATTTCATTTTATATGACAATTCAACCTCAAACACCATTAAAAAATACCTGAAATCACTTTGGAATTAAAACAGTCACTAATTTTTCAAAAACAATTAGGAATTTAAATAAAAATAAAAATATGTGGGAATTGAATAATAAATAAAAGTAGTAACAATAAATAATAAAATAAAACCAAATAAAAAACACAAAATAAAATAAACACAAAAGAAATAACAATTTCCCCGGAGACCTCTTAAAGGAAGAATAATCTGGGCATGTCTGTAAAAATAAGAGGTTTTCTAGTGCTTGAAAGACCTTGGCTAGGAAGGCACCTATTTTTTAACTTGGGGAGGTCTTCTCCTTTCAAAACTTAGTTGCTAACTTCCAAGTTAAGTCTTAATAGCTTCACTCATCTCTTTGTCTCTTTCTTTTCTTTTCTTCATTCCATTTTCAGCTAACACAATCAGCAGAAAATACCCAGTACATATTGGGACTTGAAAGAAGAAATAACCAACCAATAACTATTAACACCCATAAAAACTTAACCCCATAAATAACAATACCCACATAAAATGCAGAGCAGGGGTGTATGAAATTCCATGTCTGGATTGTAATAAAAAAAAATATGTGGGTGAAACGTCATGAATTTACAAGCACAGAAAAGATTTTAAAAGAGGAAGCATAAAGAACAGTTTGGTCAAACATAATTTAGAACCTAATCACATCTTTAATTTTAAAGATTTCAAGATGTTAGTTTACATATATAATAAAAAATATCAGAAAATCTAGTATCATTTCAAACCACAACACTATTACAGAGATCTGTTTTTATCAATTTGTCTCGTTATTTGGTTAGATTGATACTAAAAAGTTGCAAAATCCCTTATTCAAAATAATTTGGCTTCATTTATATATATTTAGATAAAAAAAATAGTCAAATTAAAGAGAGATAGGAAAAAAAAAGTTAACACTGATAAAGACATGTTATGGAACGGTTATAATAAGTAGATATGAACTAAATAATAGAAATTCATACATAGATTTATGTGATATGTATTTTTTTAAAAACATATATATATATTATATATATATATATACACAGATAGACAGACTGATGAAATAATAAATTTTAGAACACTGATTACATCACACAAATTTGAAACTGTATGCTACCAAAAGAAACAAAATGTTTTAAAATTTTGTCATCTTTTTCATTTCATTTAATAACTTACTTACCTAGATGAAAGTCTGAACATCAAAACGTTTACATTGGCAAATATTTTTACAAGTAAAATCATCCTTGTGTCTTTTCATCTATCTATCTATCTATCTATATATATATTGTAAAATCAGCACAGTAGGGTCTGGACATACTATAAAAATCTAATGAAATATTTTGCTCTCGCTCTCTCTCTCTCTATATATATATATTTAAAAAATTCAATTAAAAAATAAAATTTACTGACAAGCAGTTTATAAAAACTAAAAGTGTTTAATATCGAAATCGAGCAATCTACAAATTAAAAAAAAAAAGTGTGCTCAATGTCACTGTGCAGAGAGCACGAATTTATATATATATATATATATATATATATATATATAAAATTTGTGCTCTCTGCACAATGGCATTGAGCACACTTTATATATATATATATATATATATATATACATACATACACATGTAAACCAGCAAAAATGGTACATCTTAGTAAGACAATATACTTTAAATGCTCGAAGAGAATAAAGAAATTTTTAGTCCAATTTACAAGTGAATTTGCGATTTGTGCTCAGACGATATATTTCTTAAATCATTCAAATGTAAGGGAGATAACTAAGAAATGCTTCCGCAATAGAAGCATCAATGGTTTCACAGGTTGTCTAGTTATATAGTGATTCTTTTAAAACTCGAAAAAAAAAAAAACTTTTCTCTTTTTGTCAATTAAGATATTGTTAACCACAACAAGGATACATAGAAGAGGTTTGATTTTTCAAGCAATTTCTAGAAAGATCAGAAATGTGTTTGAAAATAAAATTATCAAAACATTTCTAAACAATCTTAAATCTTTACTTTCCTTGAGGGGCTAGAAAATGTGACTTGAAGAAGACTTGATTCATTGAATAAAAAAGAAAACATTTTTTTTGTGCCATATCAAGCATAAAGTAACAATTCTAGAAATAAAGACACATCTAAGCTGTGTGTGTTTTCTACGATTAAGTGACTTAATATTTATAGCAAAGTGTAAAAAAAAAAAAAATCTATATGAAAGAATATAGGAGAACACTTTTTTTTAATTAAAAGAGCAAGTCTACCTTTGGTGAAAGTTTTTATCATGTTTTTTTTCTTTATATAGGGTAATTAAAAGATAAAGACAGTGTTTCAAAAATCCATTATCTCAAAACTATTTCAGATATTTAACACACATGATGCAGTTTTCTTGAAAAACATTTGAAGTTTATAAACTCTGAATGTTTCTCTACAAAACTCAACATCTCATAACACTTTTTATCTAATTTTATATGAATCATCATTATCATAATTACTATTTTTTGCTCCTTGCGAGTTTTTCCCACAAGTAGTTTTTCAGCAAAGTCCAAGTGACAACAAATCTCCTCAGTACGCCAGGAGATTTCTCTGTACTTTAGCCAATTTCAGCAGTGCTGTGGTTTGAACAGTCTTTTGATTTCCAGTTATTTCAGTTTCTTTTGGTTCCAAGTTCTCCAGCTATGATTGGTATCACTGCCACTTTCATGTTCCTTAGTTTTTTCAGTTCTCTAGGAAGGTCCAAGTATTTATCAACTTTTTGCTTTCCTTTAGTTTAACATTAGATTTGGTTTGGTTTCTTTGTTTAATGGCATATCAACTTTCATGGGTTATTTAATGCCAAAGTCATCTTTGTAAAAGAACAGCAGTGGGACTATTTAACCCATAGCTGGTGGGGAGGAATAAGGGGCTTCATACCATTCACAAGGGCATTAATCTGAAAGTGAATGCAACAGCATGACAGAAGTTCAAAGTTGTTGACTACAATGCCATGTTAGCCACTGTGCCATAGAGATTCTCCTCTTACTAATTATTACTTTCACTTAATGCAAGTTTTTCACACCTGTTTTAACAGGTGGTTTTTTCACTGATGTCCAAGTGACAGCAAAACTCTTCTCAATATTCTAGCTGAATATTAACAGTGCTGCGGTCTGGATGGTCTCCATTCCTCCTCTGATTTCTTGTTCCTCCTGTGGTGTTTTTTCCAGACCTTAGGAGACTGTTCCAAGGGCACCGGCTACAATTGGTATCACTGTCACTTCCATGTTCTACAGTTTTTTTTGTTCTCCGGCAATGTCCCAGTGTTTGTCTATCATTTTATTTTATTTTCACTCTGTGATCGACTGGAACAGCCAAATCCACAAGTTCTTTTCTTTTTGTTGATTGACTCTAGGTTTGGTCTTCTATTTGAGATTGAATAATCCCTCTGCATCTCAAAACCCCAGAGAATTTTATGATCCTCACTTTCTTGGATAGATTCTGGTTTGTGTATATACCATTTATCAGCATGGTCAAATTTTAATCCCTTTCATAATTACCAATGGATCACTTTTCCCACCCAGTCATGCATTGTCTTGTATTCTTTTGGTGCCTGTTTGCTGCATTCATTTATGATGTATGTATTTACCAACCTCCCCACATGAATTGGATGCAACACAAAGTGAATTTTTTTTGACAGGTTTGAATTCAAAGTTTTCCGTCTCCTTGACCAGCTGGCATACCAAGGCTAAAAAACCTCATCTGTCCTATTATTTTACCCATAACCGGAAAGAGAATAGTTGGATTCATACCTTTCTAAAGGGTATTAGCACTAAGTGAAATGCAAACAGCATTGTCCAGGATTTGAACTCAGGTTGCCATGTCCATTTCCTACAATCATATTTATTACACCATGAGTACCATCACTTATGTGAATAACCATTTCACGTCTGTCACCTCATAGACTGCTGCTGCTGCTGCTATTATTATTATCCTCATCAATTCTAATGAGTCTTTATCTTAATGTTAAATTTTTAGTTGTTTTTTTTATCATAACTCACGTTTGTTATCATTTATAGAAATCGTAAACACTTGAAGTTTAATAAAGTACCTTTTATTTATTTTTCAATTTTTTGCATAAAGCATTAATAATTATAATAATATTATTATTGTTATTATCATCATCATCAATATTCTTATCATCATCATTGTTATTAATTATTATCATTATTATCAATTTTAATGAGTTTTCATTTTTTTCAATTATTAGTTGTTTTTAAAAAATTTTTTTTTATCAAAACTTAGTCAGGTCCTTTTTAAAACAATGAGAAACAATACATATTGAAGATGAAAGATTAAAGAAAATACTTATTAAAACTATCAATAATGATTGATAATACTTCAAGTAAAACTTAAAAATAAATACAAGTGTATAACAAAAATAACAATATAGTGTCAAGATATTGATTGGTTTCATTGGCATATCAACCATTGTAGGTTATTTAATACCAAATCCTCTTTATACATATATATAGGATTCGGTTTGGTTGGGTTTTATGGCATATCAACCATTGTAGGTTATTTAATACCAAATCCTCTTTATACATATATATAGGATTCGGTTTGGTTGGGTTTTATGGCATATCAACCATTGTAGGTTATTTAATGCCAAATCCTCTTTATATATATATATATGATTTTCATACACATTTTGTAGATAACATTCTTAAATGAGCTTGAGCTCTTTTTTACACACAGTTAAAATCTTTTAAGTATTGCTATATATTATTCACAATTTAACATCAGTCATTTGTTTGCACACATGATTTGTTCTATTTGAGCCATAGATTTGGAGCCTAACATGCTACCGCTCTGGGTCAGAGTGGACCTGGGAGCAATGACAATGAAGTGGTAATCCACATTCCCCAAATCTCCAAGGCTGAAGCCTCACCATCAGATGGTTTAATGTCATATCCAGGATACTCGTAGGGGGAAGGGGTCTTACCCATTTACAGGTTTGGTTTGGTTTCTTTGTTTAATGGCATATCAACTCTTTTTAGGTTATTTAATGCCAAAACTATTCTCCTAGAAAAACAGTAGTGGTACTATTTAACCCATAGCTTGGGGGATAAGGGGGTTCATACCTTTCCTAAGGGTATTTGCCCGAAAGTGAACATAATAGCGTGACTTGAGTACGAACTCGCATACTACGATTCCGCAATCCATCGCATTAACCATTACACCACGAGGACACCCCACCCATTTACAGAGATGCAGTCAGTGTATTCTACAGCCTCAACTGACTGGGCTGCAAGATATTGAGATGAGTTTATAGGTTAGATTTGGGCTTTAATAAAACCAGCAGCTCTTGTAGCTTAGTTGATAAAGCAGTTTTATTTAGGCTTCTCTAAGGCTAAAAGGGTTGTGAGTTTCAATAGGAGCTTATTCTTTATTATTGTCTCTGATATAAACTGTTTCTCACATTTGTAGAAATGATAAGCTGAAAATAATAATAAAAATTATACAGATTCTTTAGAGGTTAAATCACCTGTGAAAATTTCTTGACAAAACTGTAGAGTTTGGCAATAAATAATACCTAATGATATATGTGTATCATAAGAGAATTTCTTGACAAAACTGTAGAGTTTGGCAATAAATAATACCTAATGATATATGTGTATCATGAGAGTGAATATCTTTAATATACTTGCAGAAAGTAAAATTTCAACACCCTGAAGGAAGATGCTGATTTTGACTTGGCAATAATATGCACACAGTATTTGACTACTATTGATACACCTCTAATTTCAGAATTGTAAATGTCTTGATCTCGATATGTAATCACAGTTACTTTTATCCAGCTACAGCATCATCTATAAACAAGTAAACACCTACTGATTTTTTTAATAAAACATTAATTTTCTTCTAAACTAAAGATAAGTAAATAAAGTTGGCAACATTAGTCGACAGTGATTCAAAGGCTCCCTTTTCAATAGCTACTACACCGAGGTGTAGGGGAGGGCATTACTCCTTTCTCTGGATTGCTCCACTTTACCCTTGATCCACACCTTATAACACTGAGTTTTAAGCAAGGTGGCATCAAGTACCATTTTTTGAGTCTTTAATATGATTTAACCTGGGATTGAACCTTGGTCTCCCGGACCATTGGCGAACACTCTACTCATTAGGCCAATGGCCTAAAACTAAAGATACTAGGATTTTATTATTTCTAGTGAAAATTAAAATGGATATTATCTGGTATTATTTATAACCAAACTCTTCAGCATTCAACTAGTGGGTTCGAATCTTACTGAGTGCTTCATACATTCAGCTTTGTACCACAACTAAGCAAAGCTTAGTAAAACATATATATATATATATATATATATATATATATATATATATATATATATATTACTAATCTAATATCTACCAGTATTCACGGTATCGGAAAAAACAAAAAAACCCTGGTCAGGAACAAGAGATAAAAGTACCTCGAATCACCGCCCAGGGGAAAAAGAAAAAAGTTTTTTGGGTAAAAAAGAAAGAAAAGGCCAACCTCGTCCGACTCCTTGAAAAAAATCAAGGGGTACGCATTCAGTGGTCAAAAGAAAACCAAAAAACCCTCCGCGAATGCTGCAATGCTATAATTACTAAAGTGCTCAACACAATACAATGGAGCCAATTATAGAACTTAAATTAACTTAAATCGCGAGTCGAAAATCTTCTACTAAAGTTTCACCTTAACGGATCATCAGGAAGCCTAATTTCGAAATTAGGCTTCCTGATGATCCGTTAAGGTGAAACTTTAGTAGAAGATTTTCGACTTGCGATTTAAGTTAATTCTATATATATATATATATATAAGGGATGTAAGTATTCACCCAACCTCTTCCACACAGGCAGGATATGACACAAGGTCAATTTTTAAGCAGAGTTTAACAGGTTTGAATTTAGAGTTTTCCTTCTCCTAAACTGGTTGCTTAACCAACACTAAAGAACCCAGTCTGCCCTACTATTTATCAATAGCTGAAGAGATAATAGTTGGATTCATACCTTCCCAAAGGTATTAGCGCTATGTGAAATGCAATGAGCCTCATTCAGGGATGGTACATATTCATATTTTTGGTTAAAAAATTTTAATGCTGTAGAGTTTGGCAATAAATAATACCTAATGATATATGTTTGGAGTGTATAATGTTCCAATACTGCTATCTTTGTCATTAAGGGTTTTCGGACTATTGTCTTCATCTTTATTGTTATTTCCACAATGTTTTGGCCTATATGTCCCCCAGCCTTCTTCAGGTGTTTGTCAAACTTGGGAACCTACACGGAACTTTGAACTGCATCCTTTATTGAATCCACAGGAGTCGCCTGTTCTGATTCCATTAGCCATAAGTGGGTACAAGTGTTAAGTATTTCTGTATTGTTACTTACCTGTTGTCAGGATTGAACCTGCAACCACTAGATGATTGTCTCCTTAGAAGCTTAGGGAACCAATGCCTATAACCGTTATGCTATGTGTCCTACTGGACATACCCAGTTATGGCTAACGGAATCAGAACAGGCGTTCCTCGTGGATTCAATAAAGGATGTAGTTTGAAGTTCTCAGTAGGTTCCTGAGTTTGACAAACACCTGAAGAAGGCCGGAGGACATATCAGCTGAAATGCTGTGGAAATAACAATAAAGATGAAGACAATAGTCCAAAAACCCTTAATGATAAAAAGCCTCAAGCTTTATCTCAAAAATTCAAACAAGTGCTATCTTTGGTTTACAGAAAACTGGAAAATATAAATTCAACCTCTTGAAGTGTACTAGGAAGGATGACACTGATTTTGATCTGGATATAGTATGAGTTTGGGGCCTGAGTAGAGTAGATATTCTCCTTATTGGTCTTTGGTTTATTCAAAGACATATCAAAACCCTTATGGTTTCTTTAATACTGAAATTTCGTTCAATTGTAAATGTTTCTTAAAAATCATAACTATTTAGACTTTTAAAATTCTATTGCAAGCATTTTTTTGAAATTGTACTTTTTATCTGTCTATGATATTTTGTTTGCACACAGTTATCTGGTTTCAAACCTTCATATATAATATTAATATTTTATACACAATTATATGGTCTCAAATGACAATTCCAATCTAATAATAATTATAATTTGTTTCCATACAGTTTCATGGTTTCAAACATTCCTATCCAATACATATATTTTGCACACAGTTATATTGTTTTGTGTGTTCCTATGTACTATAAATTTATACAGGTTTATATATGGTTTCATGTATTCCCATGTAATACAAATTTATAAATGTTTTCAAGTGCTCCTATGTAATATAGATTTATACAGGTTTATATATGGTTTCATGTATTCCCATGTAATACAAATTTATATATGGTTTCAAGTGTTCCTATGTAATACAGATTTATACTGATTTACATATGGTTTAATGTGTTCCTATGTAAAACAATTTTATACAAATCTATATATGGTTTCAAGTGTTCCGATATTGTACAGATTTATCTATAGTTTCATGTGTTCCTATGCAATACAGATTTACATATGATTTCATGTGTTCCTGTGTAATACAGATTTATATGTTTCCAAGTGTTCCTATGTAATATAAATTTATACAGGTTTATATATGGCTTTATGTGTTCCTATATAATACAGATTTATATATGGTTTTAAGTGTTCCTATGTAATACAAATTTATATATGGCTTCATGTGTTCATATGTAATACAGATTTATCTATAGTTTCATGTGTTCCTATGTAATAGAGATTTATATATGAGCGCTCCAATGTAACACAAATTTATACAGGTTTATATATGGTTTCAAGTGTCCCTATGTAATACAGATTTATATATGTTTCCAAGTGCTCCAATGTAATGCGAATTTATACAGGTTTATAAATGGTTTCAAGTGTCCCTATGTAAACAGATTTATATGTTTCCAAGTGTTCCTATGTAATATAAATTTATACAGGTTTATATATGGTTTCATGTGTTCCTATGTAATACATATTTACATATGGTTTGATATTGCTATTCAATAATAATAATAATAATTTGTTTGCACAGAGTTATATGGTTTCAAGTCTTCGTATTAAATACAAATAATTTTTAAACTAATCTATTTTTGAACCTTTGAATGTATTGATGCATATAAGCAACCATTTGCTGTGCTCTAGCTTTTATTCTTTTATGTTTAAATCTCGGGTAAATTGAAACATTCAAAATATTCTGATTTTATTTTCAATTAATGATCAAATAGATTTTTGAAACTCATTATCTTTTATAATCACCATGGATACAAATTGTTCAAAATGGAAGGATTGGAGGTAAATTGTCGAAAAATAGGAAATTGAAAAACAGAAAAACAAAATGTGATTGTAAATGGCAAGGGAAGGTATCACTCAATAAGACTAAAAAGCTTCTGTTGCTACAATCAGAGAAAATATTACTTGAATGCTGATTTATTGGTGAATTGAGCAGCTTGGTTAGTTTCACTCATGCCAAAAGGAATGATCCATAGATTTTTCTGTAATGTAAGAGAGGAGATGATAAACAATTTTTCCTTGCGTGTAAGGATTTCAGTGATTGCCAAGTGAGGAGAAGCATTTGAAGGCATCTATGACATGTCATTAATTAACAGCATGGTTGAATTTCTTAAATGAGACATTGCTGCTATTATATATTGATTCTTTTAGTTAAGTTTCTTCATCATTGTTAACTTTATTCCATTTCACCCTCAAAGTTTCAAGCTGTCTAGATTTCTAGAAAAAGACATTGCTGCTATTATACATTGATTCTTTTAGTTAAGTTTCTTCATCATTGTTAACTTTATCCCATTTCACCCTCAAAGGCTCAAGTTTTCTGAATTTCTAGAAAAAGACATTGTTGCTATTATACATTGATTCTTTTAGTTAAGTATCTTCATCATTGTTAACTTCATTCCATTTCACCCTCAAAGGCTCAAGTTGTCTGAATTTCTAGAAAAAGACATTGCTGCTATTATACATTGATTCTTTTAGTTAAGTTTCTTCATCATTGTTAACTTTATCCCATTTCACCCTCAAAGGCTCAAGTTGTCTGAATTTCTAGAAAAAGACATTGCTGCTATTATACATTGATTCTTTTAGTTAAGTATCTTCATCATTGTTAACTTCATTCCATTTCACCCTCAAAGGCTCAAGCTGTCCAAATTTCTTGAATAAGACATTGCTACCATTATACATTGATTCTTTTAGTTAAGTTTCTTCATCATTGTTAACTTTATCCCATTTCACCCTCAAAGGCTCAAGCTGTCCAAATTTCTTGAATAAGACATTGCTACCATTATACATTCATTCTTTTAGTTAAGTTTCTTCATCATTGTTAACTTTATCCCATTTCACCCTCAAAGGCTCAAGTTGTCTGAATTTCTAGAAAAAAACATTGCTGCTATTATACATTGATTCTTTTAGTTAAGTTTCTTCATCATTGTTAACTTTATCCCATTTCACCCTCAAAGGCTCAAATTGTCTGAATTTCTAGAATAAGACAATGCTGCTATTATACATTGATTCTTTTAGTTAAGTTTCTTCATCATTGTTAACTTTATCCCATTTCACCCTCAAAGGCTCAAGTTGTCTGAATTTCTAGAAAAAGACATTGCTGCTATTATACATTGATTCTTTTAGTTAAGTTTCTTCATCATTGTTAACTTTATCCCATTTCACCCTCAAAGGCTCAAGTTGTCTGAATTTCTAGAAAAAGACATTGCTGCTATTATACATTGATTCTTTTAGTTAAGTTTCTTCATCATTGTTAACTTTATCCCATTTCACCCTCAAAGGCTCAAGTTGTCTGAATTTCTAGAAAAAGACATTGATGCTATTATACATTGATTCTTTTAGTTAAGTTTCTTCATCATTGTTAACTTTATCCCATTTCACCCTCAAAGGCTCAAGTTGTCTGAATTTCTAGAAAAAGACATTGCTGCTATTATACATTGATTCTTTTAGTTAAGTTTCTTCATCATTGTTAACTTTATCCCATTTCACCCTCAAAGGCTCAAGCTGTCCAAATTTCTTGAATAAGACATTGCTACCATTATACATTGATTCTTTTAGTTAAGTTTCTTCATCATTGTTAACTTTATCCCATTTCACCCTCAATGACTCAAGTTGTCTGAATTTCTAGAAAAAAACATTGCTGCTATTATACATTGATTCTTTTAGTTAAGTTTCTTCATCATTGTTAACTTTATCCCATTTCACCCTCAAAGGCTCAAATTGTCTGAATTTCTAGAATAAGACAATGCTGCTATTATACATTGATTCTTTTAGTTAAGTATCTTCATCATTGTTAACTTCATTCCATTTCACCCTCAAAGGCTCAAGTTGTCTGAATTTCTAGAAAAAGACATTGCTGCTATTATACATTGATTCTTTTAGTTAAGTTTCTTCATCATTGTTAACTTTATCCCATTTCACCCTCAAAGGCTCAAATTGTCTGAATTTCTAGAATAAGACAATACTGCTATTATACATTGATTCTTTTAGTTAAGTATCTTCATCATTGTTAACTTTATCCCATTTCACCCTCAAAGGCTCAAGTTGTCCAAATTTCTTGAATAAGACATTGCTACCATTATACATTGTATATCAGGTCTTTTAGACTAGTTTCTTCATCTTTTTTAACTTTATCACTTTTCAATCTCAGTATCCTTAAGTATTAAATCTCTGTAAATTTCTAAGATATTGTTATATTCATTTACATAATAGCACTATCAACGCTCAAGTAAAGCAAATATACTAAAATAAAAGTCAAAGTTCAACTTAATAAAATAAAGAAAAAATGAAATATTGAGTCTATAAAGATCAGCACTGATAATGAATTTTCAATCCATAATATAATTATAATTGTTATATTTTATCATCAACTAATTTTAATGTTTAACTGTGCCTAATTTATGAATTAAACTTTATCATAGTTATATTTGTATAGAAAAAGATATTTGTATATATTAGGTTTGTTCAAAACGTTCTAAGCTTCATCTAAGAACAAGGGGATAGCCAAATGTTTTTATTTTGGTAACACACTACCACTTCTTGTAAAACTAGAAAAATCTGAATTAGCTTTTCTAGATGTTCAACTATGGCTCTTCTTTCTGGAAGAGGCTTAGAACTTTTTGAACGACATTTGTGTATATATAAGATTGTTGTTGAGGATGACCCAAAGGCTCCCTTTTCAACAGCAGCTACACCAAGGTGTAGAGGAGAGTGTTAATCCTTACCTGGGATTGTTCCACTTAACCTTGATCCATCCTTATAATGCTTTGTTGAGTAAAAAGGTATCAAGTACCATTTTTTGAGTCTTTGATATGACTCAACCTGGGATTAAACCCAGGTCTCCCGGACCGTTCGCAGACACTAACCATTATGCTAATGTTTAAGATTTAGTACTTTCCTCTGTTCTATATACAACCCATGAAAATAAGGGAGAATGATAAACTGCGACTGTGAATACATATATCTTATCAGCCATTTTCTTTGACTGCTGCAAAATTAAAGCCTTCTGCAAGGTTTGTAAAACATCAAGAGTAATGGGTCTTACTTCTCACAACTTATAAAAATATACAGTAATAAAATTGCCAATGGTTCAGGAGACTAGGGTTCAATCCCAGGTTGTCATACCAAAGACTCAAAAAATGGTACTTGATGCCACCTTGCTTAGCACTCAGCACTATGAGGTAAGGATCAAGGGTAAAGTGGAGCAATTCTGGTAATGGAGTAGCGCCCTCCCCTACACCTTGGTGTAGTAGTTATCGAAAAGGGAGCCTTCAGGTCACCCTCGACTAAGGTCGCCAACTTTACTTACTGTTGGTAGACTATTATTGCATCTATTTTATAAATTAAACTTTATCATTGTTACTTATTTGTATGAAAGTAAAACTTAGTACTATCCATGGTTTCAAGAATTGTCCGAGGATCTTTTTAAACTACTATTCCCTTCTTGATTATTATAGTTAGATCATTTTAGACATTGTACTCTGACCTTCTCCAAGAGCTAATGATATTTAGTAATCTTATGTAAGGTTTCTATCTGAATTTATAAGATAAGAAATCATTAATATTATACATCGTGTCCTTATCTATTTTGGTTATAGCATTTTAGATCTTCTGTAGTTATATGGGAGCTTGGTGTTGCCAAGTATGATAGCAGTTGTGTGGTGTGATGACCTAGAAATTACCCCTGTATCTCCAGGTGTAGAGTTGAGGAGTGGGTAAGGTATCCAGCACCAGAAGCTGAGCATCACAAGTATGGCTCTCATGTGATTGGGAGGTGATAGAAGAGACTTAACAGACGGAGAATGAAGGTAAGGGAATGAGGTTTGTGACACTGGGAAGAGTGAAGCTCAGGTCATTCAGAGGAGCAACCCCAGGGGGTAATTCTACTTGGGGTTAGAATTTGTGGTTTACAACTATTTCATTTCAGGGAACTAATTTGACAACCTCCAATCAATAATAAAAATTATACAATCATTGGAAAGACGTGGTTTCTGTTTATTTTTTATCACAAGTTGGTCAACAATCACCCGCCAGTATTTGAGCCCAATATTGAAAATTGCCATACTTATACTCTGCTTTTCTTCAGCCGTCATATTCAGTAACCCCCAAGAAATAGGGAGGTACTTGTAGTATCACTGAAAATAGACCTGGTGATCTGAGTTCAAATCCTGGATGGAGCGGTTTGCATTTCACAGTGCTGATACCCTTGAGAAAGGCATGAATCCAATTATTCTTCCTCCCACTTTGGGTAAATAGTAGGGCAGACTGAGCTCTTTAACCTTGGTATGACAACTGATCTAGGAGAAGGAAAACTCTGAATTCAAACTTGTTAAACTCTGCTTAAAAATTAACCTTGTGTCAACCTCTCCTGCTTAAAAATTGACCTCGTGTCAATCTCTCCAGCTCATAGCGGAGAGGTTGGGTAAAAACAAAGCTCTAGAAATTTTTATCCATTTAAATTCATTCCTTTTATCAGGTAGTGAAAATCATAAGGAAGAGTAAATATTCCATAACCTGACACAGTTTTTAGGAACCCGAGAAGATGAGAGAAAAGAGAGCATAAAGAAGGAAAGGTAGGAGATAAAAAGAAAAATAAGAATCTATGTTATTATTCTTCTTGTTTGTACGAAGGTCATTTTATAAATAAAATAAAATGAAATATTGCCTAAGGATTTGGCAAGGGGAAGCACTGTTTACAGATGCACTCTTTTCAAGGAAATCAATAGTTAAGGGTCTTTTTATGTTCCAGAAGACAGTCAGCATGATCTTCTTTACTGAGCACTTGGGGAGTGGGGAGTAGACTGACCTATTAGGATCTCATGTTAGGTCTGTTTAAAAATTATTTGTATTCGATAGGAATACTTGATACCATATAACTGTAAATTATATGTATTAAGAATAGTTACTTGAGAATATGATTGTTTACTAGTATTGTTGGAACGTTGGGGAATGCAGAGTACCCCTTCATTGCCATCACTCCCAGGTCCACTCTGGCCTGGAGTGTTAGCATCTGATGGGGTCCTATAGAACTGTTTGACATTTAAACTGAGTGCAAACAAATGACTTATCTTAAATTGAATTGTTAGCGATACATAGCAATACTTGGAGCTATTTGACTTTGTTGATTTATGTTTACAAATCATGTACATCTAATATCAATGTATATACCAGATTTGGCATTAAATAATCTACAATGGTTGATATGCCATAAAACCAAAGCAAACTTATTATTGAATATATATATATATATATATATATACATACAAGGGTCATTCGTTAAATGAAGTGAATATTGCCAAAGGAGTTGCACCTTTTTCAAGGAAATCAATAGTAGTGAGTCTTTTCATGTCCCAGAACACCCTCGACATTACCTTCTTGACTGACTGCTCTGGCCAGAACCATTTCTTTACTGGAGAGTCAGTGTGTTTCCACTTCATGGACTGTCTTTTTGACTTGGGCTTGTAGTGGCAAACCCATGTTTAGCTCATTCATTATTTTGACTTACACATCTTTTTGTTAGTTTCACATGGTTTGCACTTCTCAGGCACCAAAAAAGTTTTATGATAGACCTCTGTTCAAGCCTTGAGCACTTTGTTTAAATTTGCCACCATTTTGAATAGCCTCAAAACAAATATTTTATGAGATTAAAATAATTTTTGCTATGAAACAATTCCAAACAATGAAGCATAAATGGAAAAAATTCTGGAAAAAAATTTATTTGCTTTTTTACAAAAAATCATCCTAATTTATTGATTAAATCTTGTATATTGTATTCAGTAGCTTATAAAACATAATCCCCCCTTCCAAATATGGCTAGAAAAATTATTCTGCATTTTTTATATGATCCTGAGGCTTCTCGTAGACTAATCCTATTCCCAACATTGACTTTTGCAGATTTTATCTTGGATGGTCACTTCTATTTCAACTGAATCTATAGTTGACCTTAGTCAAGGGCGACCAGAAGGCTCTCTTTTTTTAATAGCTACCACACCGGTGTACGGGAGGGTGCTACTCCTTTCCCTCTATTGCTCCACTTTACCCTTCATATATACCTTATATTCCTGAGGCATTAAGTACCATTTTTAAAGTCTTTGGTATGACATGTCCTGGGATTGAACCCAGGTATCCCGGACCATTGGCAAACACTCTATCCACAAGGCCAATGAAGTCTTTGGTGGTGTAATGGTTAGCCAGCTAGACTTGCAAACCTTCATGAGTGAATTTGAGGAGGTGCCCGTGGTGTAATTGTTATCGTCGCAGGAAATGGACACGGCGACACGAGTTCAAATCCTGGACGAGATTGATTGTATTTCCCATAGCACTAATACCCTTGGGAAAGGTATGAATCCAATTATTCTCCCTCTAGCTATCGGTAAATAGTAGGGCAGACTAGGTTCTTCAGCCTTGGTGAGGCAACTAGTCCAGGAGAAGGAAAACTCTGAATTCAAACCTGTTAAACTCCGCTTAAAAAATTGACCTTGTGTCATATCCTGCCCGAGCGGAGGGGTTGGTAAATATGATGAGTGAATTTGAGTCTCACTGGGTGCCTAATTCACTGAATCTATAATACACATTTACTTATTTGCTTTTTTATAACAGTTTTCCCCTTGTTTTATCTTGAAATATTTTTATTATAATCATGTCAGATATTTTTCATTATGATTTCTTGTTTTATGTTCAGCTGTACTGCCCACTTGCTTTTTATATACAATAATGTTTTCTCTTGAAACATTTTTCTGCTATAGTTAAAGTGCTTTTATTAGCTTGCTTTAAGCATTACATACTGAAATATACTAAAAATATTTCTTTCTCTTGAATATATACAGCTGAATTGGAGGTGTATTGAACATGTTCATATATCTTTTATGCCATCAAATATGGTACTTACATTGCACTTAAGATCAGAGAGTAGTATCTGCTCAAATCCCTGCTGCTTTTTCATGTGGAATCAATATGCTTTGTAACCAAAAAACCAACATAATGATATTTAAGAATCTATAGTATTATTGTATGTATATACTGCCATTACATTTTTCTACTGAGGATCATTGGGCAGACTGTTTCATTCCCAGTCCAGGTGAAAAAATGGATAAAGTGGATACTGTACTCTGGTCAGTTCATGAGCAATGGACATTAGTGAGTGGAGAGGGAGAAGCGTGATATTTAGATTAGTATTTGGAATTGTAGTCTGTTAATGGGACACCGACACCAGTGGTGTAGGAAGTGAGATACACTAAGGTTTTCACAGCTAATAATATTTGGTTTATTTAATGGCATATCAACTCCTTATGGATTATTTAATGACAAAATTTGATTAATTTGGAAATGTTTGATAGTAATCATAACTATATTTTCAATGTTCAATTGAAATGTCTTTTTTTAAATTGTACTTTTTTTGTCTGTATATAATCATTTGTTTGCATGCAATTTTATGGTTTCAAGTATTCCTATCTGATACAAATAATTATTTGGAGTAATGGCAATGAAGAGGGTGACACAGCACTCTCCAGTGTGCCATCTTGAATCTCGCAACCAGGAACAGTTCAGTGTCATACCTAGGACATTGAATAGACTAACATTGGTTTAGTTTGGTTTGGATTATTTGTTTAATGGCATATCAGCTACTTATGGGTTACTCAGTGCTAAATTTTGATTGATTTTTAAATGTTTGTTTGTTTCTATTAGTCTGTAATTTGTTTGTACACAATTATATTGTTTTAAGTATTTCTATCAAATACAAATAATTTGCACACAGTTATGTAGTTTCAAGTATTCCTATCTAATACTTATAATTTGCACACAGTTATGCAGTTTCAAGTATTCATATCTAATACTAATAATTTTCTGTTATGTAGTTTCAAGTATTCCTATCCAATATCAATAATTTCTGAAAAGGTTTATTTGACCTATAGATGGAACTCTAGCAGGAATTACCACTCCTGTTAAGGGTGGACCCAAGAGTAAGAGCAATGAAGGGGTACTCCACACTCCAGAGTTCCAGAACTGATGCCTCAACCCAATACAGTTTAATGTCCTACTCATCAAATGAAAAAAAAATGAATAAATCTAAATAGTTATTGCACCAAAATTTAAAGTCTAATGTTAGTTAAGTAGAATTTTGTACAATTGAAATAAGATTTAAAAAGTATGGCTAGTAATTTAGATTTATTTGCTCAAGACATTCCTTAGCAGGGGATGCAGTTGATATATTCTAACAGGGCAATTCAGGCAATAAGCAAATCCTATTCATTTGATAATTAAAAAAAAAAAACAAGAACAAAAAAAAAAAGAAAAGAAAAATCCTTTAAGTTATTGATTGGATGAAGTGTTATCATTAGTATATTCTTTAAGAATGATTGGAAGGAAAATTCTTATCAAAAATTGCTATGCAAAAAAATTATTTTTCTATTCAGCATAACTGAAAGAGTTAAATTTTTTAAAGATTTTTTTCTTTTTTCTTTTAAATATCCAAATGATAGGATAAAAAAAAAACAACAACCTTTAAACCAAAGCTTTAGTGAGGATAAATGAATGAAAAGCTCTAAATTCTAAAAAGATTAAAAAAAAAAAAATCAAAAACTGAAAGTTACCCACAAAGTGCTAAGTGCAAGTTAATTTACTTAAAATTTACTTAACGCCCTCTTATCTCGAGAGTATCAGGGGAGGTAACTGGCATGTCTTAACATTTATTATTCCCTTGTTTGTATATATGGCTGTTATACTTTTATAGAAAGGATCAAAATGTAGTCCCTGTTCAATTATGATTTCTAACATTATAATAGCATTAAGTGGATATGTGTTTGGTGCAATTGTTATTGTCATAGGATATGGAGTCAGCAATACCTAGACAGGGCTGTTTGTGTTTTATTTTGTGCTAATACACTTGAGAAAGGAATGAATCTATCTCTTCTCCTCCTTCCTTCAGCCATGAGTAAATAGTAGGACAGACTAAGCTCTTTAGCCTTGCTATGGTGACCAGTCTAGGAGAAGGAAAACTCTGAATTCTAACCAGTAGAACTTTGCAGAAAAATTGCCTTTATGTTGCATTCTGCCCATGTTGGAGGGGTTTGGTAAATAGATAAATCTTCTTGGTCTGTACAACCATTACCCTTTTTTTTATTTATAATCAGAGTGTAGGATCTTTTTAATTCCCAGATCCTTTGAGGTGGAATTTATATACTTTTTAACCAAGAAATGTGCTTCGTAATATTAAGAGGGAAAGAATTCCAAAATGTAAAGGGGAGATGTGGAAGAGGTTTCAAGTATTCCAATCCAACATTAATAATTTTAAAATATAGATGGTCCAGTTGGTTGATTGGTTCAGTGGTATATCAACCCCTGTTAGGTTATTTAATACCAAAGTCAATCTTTTATCAAGCTATTACATGACTTCAAGTAACTACTCCTATTCAATATTAATCATTTGTTTGCACACGGTTATTTACTATCAAGTATTCCTATCTAATACTAATAACTTACACACAATTATATGGTTTCAAGTATTCCTATCTAATACTGATAATTTGCACACAATTATATTGTTTCAAGTACTCTTATCTAATACTAATAACTTACACACAATTATATGGTTTCAAGTATTCCTATCTAATACTGATAATTTGCACACAATTATATTGTTTCAAGTACTCTTATCTAATACTAATAACTTACACACAATTATATGGTTTCAAGTATTCCTATCTAATACTAATAATCTGCACACAATTATATTGTTTCAAGTATTCTTATCTAATACTAATAACTTACACACAATTATATGGTTTCAAGTATTCCTATCTAATACTAATAATTTGCACACAATTATATTGTTTCAAGTACTCTTATCTAATACTAATAACTTACACACAATTATATGGTTTCAAGTATTCCTATCTAATACTGATAATTTGCACACAATTATATTGTTTCAAGTATTCTTATCTAATACTAATAACTTACAAACAATAATATGGTTTCAAGTATTCCTATCTAATACTAATAATTTGCACACAATTATATTGTTTCAAGTACTCTTATCTAATACTAATAACTTACACACAATTATATGGTTTCAAGTATTCCTATCTAATACTGATAATTTGCACACAATTATATTGTTTCAAGTATTCTTATCTAATACTAATAACTTACACACAATTATATGGTTTCAAGTATTCCTATCTAATACTGATAATTTGCACACAATTATATTGTTTCAAGTATTCTTATCTAATACTAATAACTTACACACAATTATATGGTTTCAAGTATTCCTATCGAATACTAATAATTTGCACACAATTATATTGTTTCAAGTATTCTTATCTAATACTAATAACTTACACACAATTATATGGTTTCAAGTATTCCTATCTAATACTAATAATTTGCACACAATTATATTGTTTCAAGTACTCTTATCTAATACTAATAACTTACACACAATTATATGGTTTCAAGTATTCCTATCGAATACTAATAATTTGCACACAATTATATTGTTTCAAGTTTTAGCTAAAGAAAGATGTCAAGAACCTATACTATTAGTCTTCTCATTAGTATATTTCAACTGAATTGTTAAAATTCATGAAATTATGACAAGTCTAGCTTGTAGGATAAGGAAGATAATGAGAAGATACAGGAAATGTGTAAAAGAAGACTAGTACAAAACCATGGATAAGTTGAATCGTTAACACTAATAGCGTTTCAGTATGTTCAACTAGTAGTTGAATAAATACAACTCATTTAGAAAAAAAAGGAAAAAAACTTTGTGGGCAACTTTTAGCAAAGGCAATGTAAGGTTGGGTGGAGAGGAAGCGAATTAAAACATTAACAAACTTAACCAGGAATGGATTTATGTATATAATATGTACTGGTAATTACAAGTACACCCTGAAATTGAAATAAAAATGGTTACATAAAATACTTAGACAATGTGAATTATAAAATAAAAAAGGATTAAACAATAAAACATAAATAGATATTTGGTTGGTTGGAATCTTATCGCATATCAACCCTTGTGGGTTATTTAATGCCAACTCCTGTTATGTAGATATGTTTGTAGGTAACATTATTTTTTAACAAGTTAGAGCCCATTTTTTTTGTACACAGTGAAATGGTTTCAAGTATTGCAATTTAACACTAATAATTCTATTTAATATTAATTATTTGTTTGCACACAGTGAAATGGTTTCAAGTATTGCAATTTAACACTAATAATTCTATTTAAAATTAATTATTTGTTTGCACACAGTGAAATGGTTTCAAGTATTGCAATTTAACACTAATAATTCTATTTAATATTAATTATTTGTTTGCACACAGTGAAATGGTTTCCAGTATTGCAATTTAACACTAATAATTCTGTTTATCAATACTACTATCTAATATGAACAATTTGCACACAGCTGCATATTTTAAATAACTACTACTAACAATCCTTAGTAAATGATTGAACAATTCTATTTAACCCATAGATGGGACCCTAATAGGTACTACCAATCTGGGTCAGAGTGGGCCTGGAAGTAATAGTAATGAAGGAGTAATCCACATGCTTCAAACCTTGGAACTAGAGCTTCACCATTAGATGCAGTTCAGTGTCATACCCAGGGCACTTGTTGTGGAGTCTTACCCTTCAGCAGAGATGCAGATGGTGTATTCTACAGCCCCAACTGGCAGGGCTTTAGATGTTTAGACTTCCATCATGAGAAGCTGTTCTTGTTTATAACCATAGATATTTGCACATCTTGCAACTTTCTGAGACTTAAATCAAAAACTTTTGTAGCTGGAAATTATAGGTATACGAAGTTTATATCTCCTGTGTAGTGTGACCCACTAATATTTGGCAGCCTAGTCAGCTGGGGTTGTAGAATACATTGACTCCATCTCTGCAGAGGAGTAAGACACCTCCACTCCAACGAGTGTCTTGGATATGATATTAAACCATCTGATGGTGAGGCTCCAGCCTTGGAGATTTGGGATATGTGGAGTACCTCTTCATTGCCATTGCTTCTAGGTCCACTCTGACTCAGAGTGGTGGCACCTGATAGGGTACTATCTATGGGTCAAATAGAAAAAAATGTATGTGCAAACAAATGACTGATGTTAAATTGTAACTGATATATAACAATACTTGAAAGCCTTTAACTGTGTGCAAAAAAAGAGCTCAGGCTTATTTAAGAATGTTATCAACAAAATATATTTGCAAATCATATATATTTAATGATTATATATAAAAAGGATTTGGTATTTATTACAACCTATTATTCAGCGTCAATAAAGAAATAACTCAACATGGAGATATGAGATGCCACATAAATGTATCCAAGTCTCTGAGGAGGGTTTCCTTGGTTCAACATACACAAAGACAGGCAAGGTGCTTAATATCACTGCTGCTCACTCTACCAGCTTAGTTCTTGATTTTTATACCCTTTGGGTAAGTCTATTATTCTGGTCATAGGTGAGTCACCTACAACAGTATTGATAACCTAAAATGGTTGATATGCCACCAGACCAAACCTACCCAAAATGATATGGGCTAAAATTTAATTCTCAATAAGTCACATGGTATATGAGTATATAAAATTAGTTTATTATATACTCAATTATCAAATCTTAAAAGAAATATTAAGTCTGCAACAAATTTTCATATGCAAACATAGGTAAATGGATAGGTATGAACAATATCATATTTACATTATTTTCACACACACATATATAATAAAAAGAGAAATGCAAAGGAGAAACATTTGCATAAAAATGTGCTTGATGCTATTTTATCAGTGCAAATATAAAACCTAGAAAATATAATGGGTTGAAGGTTGTTTGGGCTTTATGGCATATCAACCTGTAAACACTCTACTCACGGGGCCAACTGTGTTTAAAATTGACATTTTATATCTCATCCTGAATCCTGTGAAAGGTTTGGTAAATAAGTCTATTCCTTTTTCAAACATGGTAAATATCTCTTGATAATCCACCATGATCTATTCAACCCTCTCTCTCTCTCTATATATATATATATATATATAGTCGTCATCCACAGACAGACTGTTTCGTTCTATCAGAACTCTTCAGTGTGGCTAGACACGATATATATATAAGAAAAAACTTTAAAGAGTATCCATATTTTTTTGTAATAATAGTGATTTCAGCAGTCCTTATATTTTTTTTAAAATGTTAGATCTGCATCTTCAGACAAAAAAATAATGAGAAATTTCTAATGAAGATTTAGAAAAAGTCACAAAATTCTGGCCACCCTATTTCCCTAACCCAAATTCCATTTCATTTTTTTTCCTTGGATCATATATATATATATATATATATATATAGTCTAGGGTTTACACATTAAAGTGGTAATCCAAGGTGAATGGGAATCTCCAGTTGAATGCTCAATGTCAACGGCTATCGAATATATGATAAATTTCAGATTAAAGATATATCGAAACTCACATGCAGAGCAAAAACATTTTTTTATATATTTAACAGAAAAAATTCAATTCAGTGGTTCCATTATAAAATTATTTCAAGTCTAATGAATTATTGAATATTTAATACTAACATTAATTTCATAGAAAATTAGGAATCCATGTTGTCTTTATTTTAATTAGTTTTTTTTTTTTTTAACTAATTTTCAACTTCACTAGGAACACCCTCTGATATTCTTCGGTTTTAAAAATCAAATAGCAATTTGAATTATAGGTAACAAATTCTTTAAAATAAGATAAAAAAGAGGAATATTTAAATATATTAATATGTAAAGATATTTTCTTAAAAAAAATTCTTTTTTTTTCCTTTGAGCCGGAAACAAGGTAGAGATATTTTCATCATATTCTAAGCATAAATGTATTAAAGTCTATTTGACGAGGGTCATTAGACCTGAAATAGATCTATAATGGAACCACTGAGTTGAATTTTTTTGTTATATATACACATATAAATATATAATAAAGACAAGTTTGGTTTGTATAATTTATTCAAGATCCTTTCAAGTTTTCTGGTAAGTGTCTTAGTTTCCGGTTGGAATTGGTAGATGAATTTCCCAACTTGAAAGGATCTTAAATAAATTATAGACAAAATTTGTCTTTATCATTTAATGAAACATCCTTAAATGAATGATTGCTGCCTAACCACACACACACACACACACACACACACACACACACACACACGGATGTATGTAAACAATAGTAATTGTGTTTCATAACCGTTTAAAATTTACTTTGCAGCTAATGTCTCCTCTTGGCTGAATGGTTAGAAGCTTTGGCTTGGCGTTTGAGTCAACTGGGTTTCGATCCCAGCTACGGGAAGATACTGTCTAGCCACACTGATGAGTTCTGATAGAACGAAACAGATCTGTCTGTGGATGACTATATATATATATATATATATACACACACACACACACACACACACATATATATTAACCCTCTACATGAACAGAATGTGACAAGGCCAATTTAGCTTTGAATTTAGAGTTTTTCTATTTACCCATAGTGAGAAGGAGAGTAGTTAGGTTCATATCTTTCTTAAGGCTATTAGCTAACCAACCCTCAATAAACCAAAATGATAAAAATCTTCAAAAACAACCATCAAGAAACTAGATACACTTTAACCAATGCTCTTATCCACTAGGCTATGAATCTCAAATTAAGCTGGAGAGTACAGTAGCTAAAAATGGGAATTACACAAGAATGCTATGTGTTGTTTTGAACAAATCTTGGAACTAGCACCCAACAAAATAGCAACTGTATAGCCACTTACTTCCCATCTCATAAATCATCCAACTAGGACAAGCAAGATATGGTGGGCACAGTTGGAGAAGTAAGGATGGACTCACAACTGATGGATTCCAACACATGTTGTTTTGAGAAATCCTGGAAGCAGCACCCCACAAAACAGTTACTTACCTCCCATATCTCAAACCATCCAAGCAAGATGAAAAGACATAGTGCAAACTGCTGGAGAAGTGGACTCCAACACACGGACACTCCAGTGATAGCCGACCAACAAAAATCTACATTCTTTAGCACTGGATGCTATCTAGAGGACTTACCAAAGGCAATAGTTAATAGGAATAGATGGTGAGAAAAAGTCAAGGAAATCTGTGCAGTCAGTATAAAATGGGGATTATGATAATAAGAACCAAAATAAGGATACTAGTTGAAGTATATCAAGAGGATATGAGTCTTGAAGGAAGCTGGAGAGTACAACGGCCAAAACATTGTGACTATGATAACAACCAAGATGAGGACAACATTTAAAATAAGAATAATTCATCTTCTCAGAAATTCAGGCAAAAATTATCTAGATATTAGTCTAAATGAACCAAATGTAATGATTACAACACCTCAGCTAAAAAGATCCACTCAAAAATTAAAAGGAGGCATATTTTTATCATCAAGGGTTTTCGGACTATTGTCTTCATCTTTATTGTTATTATTATTTCCACAACATTTTGGCCGATATATCTTCCGGCCTTCTTCAAGTGTTTGTCGAACTACTTCGAACTACGTCCTTTATTGAAGCCAGGGGGGTTGCCTGTTCTGATTCCATTCTTTGTTACCTGCCTGTAGTGAGAATTGAACCTACAACCTCCAGATGATTGTCTCCTTAGAAGCTTAGGGAACCAACGCCTATAACCATTATGCCATGTGTCCTGCTGGACAATTCAGAGTGAATTTTTGGGACTAATAATCTTAATGTTCTTACTTGACTAGAATTATAACTATTATGTAGTTGTGGAAATTATTACTATTATGTAGTTGACAAAACGTTGTGCCTCCTTAGAAGCTTAGGGAACCAACGCCTATAACCATTATGCCATGTGTCCTGCTGGACAATTCAGAGTGAATTTTTGGGACTAATAATCTTAATGTTCTTACTTGACTAGAATTATTACTATTATGTAGTTGATGAAACGTTGTGGAAATAACAATAAAGATGAAGACAATAGTCTGAAAACCCTTAATGATAAAAATCAACAAGCTTCGTCTCAGAAATTTAGACAACTAGGAGGCATATTGTTTCAGTTTCAGATTATCCACAGCTTAGTGTCATACTCTGGAGACCCTTTTTTGAGATGCAGTCAGCATCTTCTAATCCCTGCCAACAAGTCTGTACTAGTACAAAAGAATGACAAAAATAAAATGAAAGACAAATCAAAAATTAACATTTGACAGTGCTTCATAGTTGAATAAATAAAGACAAAGAAAAACTGATAAACAAGGTAATCCAAAAAGAGGAAGAGTTTAATGAGAAAGAAAGCCAACACTATAACGTTTCAGTTCTAACAAACCATCATCAGGTTTCTTTCTTTTGTTTAATGGCATATCAACCTTTGTAGGTTATTTAATGCCAAAGCCATTCTCCTAGAAGAACAGTAGTGGTACTATTTAACCCATAGCTGGGAGGATAAGGGGGTTCATACCTTTCCCAAGGGTATTTGCCCGAAAGTGAATGTAATAGCGTGACTGGAGTACGAACTCGTGTACTATGATACTGCAGTCAATCGCTTTAACCATTACACCATGAGAACACCCACCATCATCAGGTCTTATAAGGATGATATCTGGTGATGTTAAATCACCGATGGATGTTTAATAAAATATAAAAACAAGGCGGAAATACTATTTATACAGAGAAAGGAGTAACCGTTTAATCAATAAATTTTATCTCAATATGTAAAACATTTCTTACCTTGTCACTGATACAGTTGGAGAGGGATGTCTCATCGCCGTCACCACCAGCATTGCTATTGTCACCATGAGGGGGCATCCCATTGGTTGGCAGCAAGTTGTAGGTGGCTTGAATGTGTTGACCTGGGCCAGGAGCAAGCTGACCGGTAACTGCTTGCTCGGATTTTAACTGGTCACTGTTGGCTACTGCCCCCTGGTGTTGGCTTGGCCACAGTGGTGACGGCGACTGATGCAAAGCTGTTGTTAGGACCTTTTGAGTTGTTTTGGTTGGAGTCAAGGATGGATTGCGTTCCTGGACTAAAGCTAACCTGAAATACAGACAAGAAAATCATATATATTAATGTCATTGTCAAGTTTATATTTATTTAATATTCTTTTTAAGGAACTATTACTTTCTGGTTTAAAACAAATTCATTTATAACAGTGTTAGGATTGAAATATTAACATTGGTAATTGTTTTGGTTAGAAGATGCTTTTATTGTTAAAGAAATAATGAAGAAAATAAACATTTTTAGCTTATGTAGGAATTCTTTATTATATTATTAAAGTTTGTTGTTATATATGACCTCTGTCCCATAATGGTTGTTATGTTGAATGTATGGAGAGTATATGGTTATGTAACAACTATTATGGGACAGATGTTGTAAAAAGTAAATTTTAGACATGTTAACATTTTTATTATTTATTGGCATCTTGCAGAGAAAATAGGGATCAAGGTTTCATTCTGAACAGGTTTAGAAAGAGAAATATTAATAGAAATGTATTCTTTGTCAGTGAAACAAAAAAGATTTCTCAAATAAATATATTAATTTTCCTTAGTTCAAAAGGTCAGGTTTGTCAGTGATTGCATATCAATGATTGTTTTTAATGACATATCAACCCATCTTGGGCTATTTTATGCCAAGAGGTTAGGGAATTGTATTCATTGTACATTCATATTTATATTGTTGTATAGTTGTTTGTTTTTTTTTTGACTGTTTCTTTTTTTTGGTATATAGTCCTATCAAATATTAATAATTTTTAAACAGACCTGAACATTACAGCCATGGCAATTAAGGCTTATAAGATGCTTATATTGTTAAAGTAAAGATTTTTAACTTATATCGTTCTTTATTATATCATCAAAGTTTGTTGTTATATACTACCTCTGTCCCACAATGATTGTTATGTTGAATGTATAAAGAGTATATGGCAATGTAACAAGTATTATGGGACAGATGTAGAAAAAGTAAATTTTAGACATGTTTTTTCAGTTATTAAGAGTGCTCTAACAAATAAGCACTCTCCACAGATCTTTAGAACTGGAGCCTCACCATCAGATGGAGTTAAATGTCATACCTTGACACCCCTTTTTTTGGAAGGGATCTTACTCCTCTGTTAGGGATACAGTTAGCATATTCTAAGCCCTGCCAACAGGGCAAAAGTCAGGTTTATATTTACTTGTCCGTTCCATAAATAAAATCAAGTTATCTTACAGTATGAAACATTGATTAGCAATATTTGTTGGTTTGGTTGGGTTTGATTTGGTTTTATGGCATATCAACCATTGTAGGTTATTTAATGCCAAATCCTCTTTATACATATATATCAAATATATAGAATTTGGTTTGGTTGGGTTTTATGGCATATCAACCATTGTAGGTTATTTAATGCCAAATCCTCTTTATACATATATATCAAATATATATGATTTGGTTTGGTTGGGTTTTATGGCATATCAACCATTGTAGGTTATTTAATGTCAAATCCTCTTTATACATATATACTAAATATATATGATTTGGTTTAGTTGGGGTTCTATGGGATATCAACCATTGTAGGTTGTTCAATGTCAGATCCTCTTTATACATATATATCAAATATTTGTAAGCACATTTTGTTGATAACATTTTTAAACAAGCCTGAGCTCATTTTTTTGCAGACAATTAAATGGTTTTATGTATTGTTATGTATCACTAACAATTCAATTAAACATTAGTCAATACATACAGTTAAATGATCAAACAGTTTCGTTTCTAACAATTCAATTTAGCATAAGTCATTTGTTTGTACACGGTTTTAATGTCAAGTACTTCTATTTGACCCATAGATAGGACCCTATCAGGTGCTACCACTCTGGGCCAGAGTGGACCTGGGAGCAGTGGCAATAAAACGGTACTTCATATTCCCCAGAGCTCAAGGACTGGAGTCTCACCATCAGATTGTTTTGAGTCATATCCAGGACGCTCTTTGTTGGGGTTGGGGTTACACTCTCTGCAGAGATGCGGTGAGTGTATTTTACAGCCCTAGCTGACGGGAAAATATTTTTTGTTTATGTATGTAAATATGAAAATATGCTATAAAAAGGTATTCAGAAGATGGGTTTATTCATAGTTGAATTTTTTGCCAATGTTAAACGTTTCATTTTTTTAAATATAAGACCATCATCCAGGCTATGTTAATATGTGATGTTGTATCTTTGGAATTATATTCTATTTTTGATGGTTTTATATATGACAATAAATCATTACATGAAGTGAAAAGGCTTCCTCCTAATATCACAAGAAAACACACATTTATTTCTAAAGGCTTCTACTCCAATGACCTTTGGTGTAAAATTGTATCGACAGGTCTCACTTTCAGAATAGTTTCATTAGAAATGAAATTTTATTTTGCAAAAATGGAATGACAAAAGAGAGAGAGAGAACTGTGCCACATTTTTTTCATCAATTCAACTCTATGCAGTCTTCCTTTTCTCATTTTTAAATATACATATAAGTTATACCGGAACTATACACTCAGTGACTCTTTTTAGTACGACACCGGTAAAGATATAAATGGACGGTGTCTGACTACTTCAGGGAAAAAAGCGTTAATTGCTCTCTGATAGACTTGCCAACTCTTTGGCTTGTACTTGTGGAATACCTTTATTGAACCAACGATACAACAATAAGTAAAGTTGGTGAACTTTGTTGAGGGTGACTCAAAGGCTCCCTTTTTAATAGCTACCACACCGAGGTGTAGGGGAAGGCACTACTCAATTCCCTGGATTGCTCAACTTTACCTTACCTTATAATGCTGAGTGTTAATATGACTCAACCTGGGATTGAACCCCAGTCTCCCAGACCATTAGTGAACACTCTACTCATTAGGCCAATGGCCCGGTTAATATATATATATATATATATATATACACACATATAGGAATAATTTTGTTAGATACTTGGTCAGGTGATTGTCCTATCTGTAATGGCTGACCTTCTATTCAGGAGGACTCAAAAAAATCAGGTTTACAAATTTTTGAAAATTAGATATTACAACTTATATCCCATAATAATTGTTACATTTAATGTATTAAATTCATAGGCAAATGAAACAACTGTTATGGGACAGAAGTTGTGTATAGATTATTGTAAAGAACAACAATAGTTACTGAGCTGATTATATTTTTTGAGTGGATTTTATTTTTTATTTATTTCCAAATTTTTCAATTATAATTTTAATAATTTTGACCTGTTCAGAATTTTAAGATGCACTTTAATAAGTAAAAAAAAAAAAAAATAATGTTTGAAAATAAACTTTCCATAAAATGAAATTAGTTATAAAATTGAACAGAAGAGAATAGAAAGTAACAGAAATTATAATATGCTGTGAAAAATTGATAGATCTTTTTTCTTTTTTTATTTATTCATAAAACCTCATTTTTGTTTATGCATGCAACAAACAAAAAAAAGAAAGAAAACAGAAAAGAAAGAAAATGAAAATTCCAAAATGTTAAAAAAGCAAATCATTCCAAATTTGTTAAAGGAGAAGAAAAACGAATAAAAAAATAAATAAAAAGGGAGTAGTGTTAAAAAAAAACAACAAACAAAAGAGGAAACCTTTTTTTTTATTTGCCTAAATCTTAAAGATGAAAGTTACACTAAAAATATATCAGTACCTTGACTGATATTTGAACATAATTAATCACTAGTAATAATATTATATACTTGTTAGATAAATCATTATTATCTATTATTAATTTTTGCCAACTCTTTCTTTTGTTGAATTGTGACAGAAAGAAGATTTCTTTGACAGGCTGCATAAGTTACATGGGTAGAAAATGGGATATGCACCTGTGTCTTAAGATAAACAAAACATGGTAGAAATACTACGTGAATTGCATGGGTGGCATGCCAGAAGGAAGAAACAGACTCCTGAAAGTAGAAGAAATGTGAAGAAACAGGCTCGATGAAGTTGAAAGTGGGTACGATCCAAGAAGAATGAAGAAGGGGTGTCTTGTGAAGGCCCTGAAGTTAAAAAACATGTAGATGATGAGATGTTTTGAGTTAGCCCAGTGCTAGTCTCATGAAAGCAGAACAAAGAAGAAGAGGTTCACTGATGATTCCGTATCTCCCTCTGAGTGTATATCTAAGCAGTTCCTTGACTCTCTCCTTCAATCTACTATTTTGTACATTTCATAATAAAAGAAAAAGAAAAGAAGCAGATTATATTTTCATAAATCAGGGTTATTGTCAATTTTTCTTCTGGTATATAACATTTTCATCTTATGCTTTTTATTACATAAGTCATAGTATTCAAATTATCAAAAGCATTGCTCTTAAGATTATTATTTTACTAGCACTTTAATCTCATCTTCATTGCCTTTTATCTTAACCTGCAGACTAGTATTCCACTTATACAAAATGTTGATTCATTGATTTTAATGGCATGTCAACCAATTGAGGGTTATTTTATGCCTAGAGGTTAGAGAATTATGTTCATTGTACGTTCATATTTACATTTTTTTTTAATTCTTTCTTATTAGTTTTTTTGTACACAGTCCTATCAAATATGAATAATTTTTGAACAGATCGATTTGACTCATTTATGGGACCCTAACAGGTACTACCACTTCGGATCAGAGTGGACTTGGGAGTAATGTCAATGAAGGGGTACTTTAAACTCTCCAGATTTCCAGAACTAGAGCCTCTCCATGAGATATAGCTTAGTGTCATACCCTGGAGATCCTTTTTTGAGATGCAGTCAGCATCTTCTAATCCCTGCCAACAAGGCTGTACTAGTAGAAAAGAGCAACAAAAATAAAATGAAAGACAAATCAAAAATTAAAATTTGACAGTGCTTCAGCTGCCATAGTTCAATACTATTACATCAAATAGTAATCATGATAAAAAGCAATGGAAATAAGATGAAAGAAACAATCAAGATTTGCCATTTTAGGGAGACATTAAATAATTGTATAAAGGGTGTATCTGTTGATGGTCATATATCAATCCCATAAACCATATCAACCTCTTTCATCTTTGAACAATTAAGTGCCTTTTTAGGGAGACATTAAATAATTGTATAAAGGGTGTATCTGTTGATGGTCATATATCAATCCCATAAACCATATCAACCTCTTTCATCTTTGAACAATTAAGTGCCTTTTTAGGGAGACATTAAATAATTGTATAAAGGGTGTATCTGTTGATGGTCATATATCAATCCCATAAACCATATCAACCTCTTTCATCTTTGAACAATTAAGTGCCATTTTAGGGAGACATTAAATAATTGTATAAAGGGTGTATCTGTTGATGGTCATATATCAATCCCATAAACCATATCAACCTCTTTCATCTTTGAACAATTAAGTGCCTTTTTAGGGAGACATTAAATAACTTTATAAGAGGTGTATTTGTTGATTGACATATGTCAATCCCATAAACCATATTCATTCATCCAAGTTCTTTGAACAATTAAGAAGTTTCGTTTTATCTCTGTTCATTAAACAGACTTTGTCTTACCACTTGACAAATGATGTCTCTTGCCTCCCCATTCAAATGTAAAGACCAGATGGCTATGAACGCCAAAGAACTCAATTAAGACTTATTACTGTTTTTGTACCCTTTTCATATACTGCTTGTTCATGGAACAATATGTGTACATTTTATCTGTTGGGACACATTTGTATATTCTTTTTAATACTTATTGTATGGTTATTATGTATGTATTAAATGTTCCTATTTATGCAAATGAACTTATCTTGTCTTTGCTTCCATCTGTTTAATGTTAGTGTGTCATTGAATATATTAATGATAATACTGGACATTGTAAGAGAGGGTGTGACTAGTTTAGTTTGGTTTTATGGCATGTCAACCATTGTTGGTTATTTAATGCCAAATTTTGTTTATATATATATTTTGAATATATGATTTGAAAACACAGTTAAATGATCAAATAGTTCTATTTCTAACAATTCAATTTAGCATGTCATTTGATTTCCCAGTTTAAATGTCAAACAGTTCTATTTGACTCATAGATAAGACCCTATCAGGTACTACCATTCAGGACCAGAGTGGACCTGGGAATGATGGCAATGAAGGGGTACTCTGCATTCCCCAAAGTTCCAGTATTACTGGAACCTCACCATTAGATGGTTTAATGTGATATCCAAGACACTTGTTGGAGAGCGTTTTACTCCTCTGCGGCAATGCAGTAAGTGTATTCTACAACCCCACCTGACTGGGCTGGGGATGCGACTAAATATCTTCCCTAGCACCAACAACTCCAATATAAGTATAGAAATCATGAAACAATTTCTAATTTTGATTTACAACATCCAAATGAATGTCAAAGGTTAATCAAAGATCATATGTCAATTCCATAAACGGTATCAACTTCTTTCATCCATGTTTCTTAAACTATTAAGAAGTGCCTTTTTATCTCAGTTCATTGAACAGACTTTGCCTTACCACCTAGCAAAAACCACTCCAATATAAGTATGAAAATCATGTTTTTATTTTTTTATTCAAAACTTGCAAATGTCTTAATGTCAAAAGGTTAACCAGCTCCAAATCCTTGGTTTGATATATCTGAAAATTCTATGTCGATAAATTGTGTTTATAAAAACTAATTCTAAAGTCACACTGTCCAAAACTCAAATGTTAAGATTATGGAGTTCATAAAGGCATTCAGCAAAAAAGAAAACAGAAATACTAGTTACAAATCGATAAATATTGAGAAGGTTTTGTTATATTCATGTATGGTAATGTATGTTTTTTTTTAATGTATGGTAACGCAAGGTAGAAAAGTGAGGAAGAGTGAAAGATAAGTTACTGATCAGGATGTCATACTATCTGCTTGTAAGCAATGGAAGTGGGGGGGGGAGAAATGCTAAGAAACAATAAGTAAGTAAAGTTGGCGACCATAGTCGAGGGTGACCCGAAGGCTCCCTTTTTGATAGCTTACTACACCAAGGTGTAGGGGAGGGTGCTACTCCTTACCCTTGATCCGTACCTTATAATGCTGAGTGTTAAGCAAGGAGGCATCAAGTACCATTTTTTGAGTCTTTGGTATGACTTGACCTGGGATTTAACTCCGGTCTCCTGGACCATTGGCGAACACTCTACTCATTAGGCCAATGACCCGGTTTTACTTTATTATTTATTTACTTTTTTTAGTCTTTGGTATGACTCGACCTGGGATTGAACCCAGGTCTCCCGGGCCATTAGCGAACACTCTAACTGCTAGGCCAATGTCCAGTAAGAAACAATAGAATCACCAAATCAGTAGAATTTATACACGGAAATGAACAAAGGGGTTCCTTTTCCTTATATATAAAGAAGTTAAGTTGCTGAATGTCCAATTTTATGGTGTTTGTGTTCTCAGTAAGTTCACAGATAACTTATTTTGGGTTATCTTTTAGTGTGTATGTGAGGTAAAATGGCTTGGTCCCTAAAGGATGTGTTCTGAGTGTTATTAGTGCCTGGCTGTTGAGGTGAATGACGGAGCTACTGACTGTCAAAGTCGTGTGGGGACTGCGAGAATGAGGACTAGTTATTGTGGAATGCAGAGGGTTATTTATATACTTTTGATGAGATCAAGAAAGCATCCACAGCTTCAGTTTGCAGTGCCTTCTGATTGGCAAAAAAAAGTCTTAATTTCTTGTCATGTGATTGCTCACTTCTTTGTCCACCAATTGGAGAATGACCTCAAATGATTTTTATCATTAAGGGTTTTCGGACTATTGTCTTCATTTTGATTGTTATTTCCACAACGTTTCGGTTGATAAAAATCAAAATCATCAAGCTTTGTCTTAGAAATTTAGACAACTGACTTCAAATGGTCTACAGGCTTTTCTATTTTTTGACTGCAATTAAGAGTTTATGAATAACAATGAGATTTGACTAGGAGTGAAACAGTCTCCTTTTAGAAAAACTTTCAGGCTGTTTTTCTGTAATTATTAGTAAGCATCATGGATCAGAAATTTAAAACATAAACCTCCAATGAGATTCAAATCTGAATTGATTTGAATATTAGTGGGAGAGTGGTGATAAAAAGCAACAGAAATAAGATAAAAGAAACACTAGTTAAAAATTGATAATAAATGGCAATGATACATATAATAAATATAATATCTAATCTCTCTCACTGACCCCATAACTGAATTTGGTCATTGGAGTACTATGTCTTGGGCAGGAATAGCTTAGCAGAGCCCATCCCTCTCCATGTCTACAATTGGTTTAGATTCAGTTTTCCTACACCTAAACCAGTTGCCATACTAAGGTTAAAGAGCTCTGCCCTACTATTTACTGATAGCTGATGGGAGGATATTTGAATTCATACCTTTCCTAAGGGTATTAATGCTATGTGAAATACAAACAGCCTCCTCCAGGATCTGTGTAGCTGATTCTGTTTCTTAGAATGATAACCACATAACCATGAGATCTTTCTACATCTAATACAATAATACAATAATAATCAATAATAATCAATAATAAACAATAATAATCAATAATAATAATCAATAATAATCAATAATAATAATCAATAATAATACAATAATAATCTAATACAATAATACAATAATACAATAATACTCAATATTACTCAGAAATAAGATAAAGGGCTCAACAAAAATTAATAATAATTAACATTGCTTCATTATAGAAAATTGAACACTATCTTATCTAATACAACTAGTTCAAAATAGTAACAGAAGAAAGACTTACTAAAATTTAATAATTCTTTATTTAAGGAAATTTAATATTCTTACAGCTAATACTATCAGTCTAATAAAAGTAAAGTTGGCGACCGTAGTCGAGGGCGACCAGGAGGCTCCCTTTTCAATAGCTACTACACCGAGGTGTAGGTGAGGGCGCTACTACACCGAGGTGTAGGTGAGGGCGCTACTACACCGAGGTGTAGGTGAGGGCGCTACTACACCGAGGTGTAGGTGAGGGCGCTACTCCTTTCCCTAGTATTGCTCCATTTTACCCTTGATACGTACTTTATATTGGTGAGTGTTAAGTAAGGAGGTATCAAGTACCATTTTTAAAGTCTTTGGTATGACTCAACCTGGGATTGAACCCAGGTCTCCCGGACCATTAGGCGAAAGTGCTTTATCAAAGAAATTTTTATATGAGTACATGTAATACCAGCCTATTGGCGTTATGGTTAGTGTTTGCTAATAGTCAGGGAGACAAGGGTTCAATCCCAGGCCAAGTTATATCAAAGACTCAAAAATTGGTCAGCCAACTTACATCTAATACTGATAGTTGGATAAAAAGCAATAGGTGAAAGAAATATAAGTAAAAATAAATGAATAATAGATTTAACCTGATTTTCTTATGTATAGTTTAAATTGTCATTTGACAAAAGTAATTGTTTTTTAGTGTTATTTTCATCTTTTATACAACCGGCTAATTGGCCTAGTGAGTAGAGCGTTCGCCAATGGTCCGGGAGACCTGGGTTCAATCCCAGGTCGCATCATACCAAAGACTTTAAAAATGGTACTTGATGCCACCTTACTTAACACTCAGCATTATAAGGTTAGGATCAAGGGTAAAGTGGAGCAATTCTGGGAATGGAGTAGCGCCCTCTCCTACACCTTGGTGTAGTAGCTATTGAAAAGGGTGCCTTCAGGTCACCCTCGACTAAAGGTTGCCAACTTTAGTTTTTACTTTATACAATAATATAATCTGAAAGAATTTTCCAGAGTTTATTACCAGTTAAATATCAAGAATTTATTTTCTGTAAAGTCTGTCAATATCTGTCAGTTCTTTTTATTCCAGAGGAGGAATATAAAGGACATTGAAATTTACTTGAAAGATTTGGATCTTATATTGCATGTATTCTTTATACAGTATTGTAAATGGGAAATTTATGCATGTACTTTTTACACATTATTGTAAATATGAAATGTGTGCATGTATTTTTTACACATTATTGTAAATATGAAATGTATGCATGTATTTTTTACACATTATTGTAAATGCGAAATGTGTGCATGTATTTTTTACACATTGTAAATGTGAAATGTATGTTTGTATTCTTTATAAAATACTGTAAATGTGAGATGTATTCTTTATAATGTAGTAAACGTATGCCTGTATTTTTTTTATACAGGATTGTAGATGTGAAATGTTTACACATTTTTCATGCAATATTTTAAGCATCTAATGTATGCATAGATTCTTTCTAGAGTACTGTAAATATGAGATGTATTCATGTATTCTTTACAGTGTTGTAAACTTCAAATATATGCATGTATTCTTGATACATTGCTGTAAATGTAAGATGTATGCATGTATTCTTTACACAGTAATGTAGATGTGAAATGTATGCATGTATACTAATAGTGTTGTAAATATGTGTAAATACATAAGAAAGCTGAATATCCATGATGTATTACATAATAGATATAGTATTTTATTGTACAGTATAAGCCTGGCATAGTAATCAACTCCATATAACAAAATGGTTAAGCAAAAACGAAAAATTATATGAATGAATAAGATGCAACAGAAAAAAAAAAAGTTACATTCAAAGATAATTTTTTTTAGAACAGCTTTAAAAATTAGATAAATATAAAATATTCAAGCCAAGCAAAAAAAAAAAAAAAAAAAAAGAAAAAATTAGCATTGCTTATTATTACTTGCTTTCCTCCCATAGTAATTGTTATATTTGCATATAAATTTCATACTATTATTATGGGACAGAGGTAATTAAAAAAAAAATTCAGCTGAAAATATAAAAAAGTTAGATGATATTTTGGAGATCTAAAATTCTTTTCCGTTAATTTCTAAGACTTAAAAGAGACTTATCACATAACTTTGAGTGGCTCTAGGGGTGTAACTCATGCAATGTGTCTTGAGCAGGAATAGCCCAGCAGAACCCATTCCTTTTCAGGTCTAGTTTTCCTTCTCCTAGACTGGTTGCCATACCAAGGTTAAAGAGCCCAATCTGCTCTACTATGTACCCATAGCTGAAGGGAGAATAGTTGGATTTACACCTTTCTCAAGGATATTAGTGCAATGTGAAATGCAAACAGCTTCATCCAGGATTTGAAATCAAATAGCCAAATCCACTTCTCTATTATAATTATTTCTCAAAACTTTCATACTTGACCCCTTTCAGTCAAATTATATATATTTTTTTTACAATTCCTCACTTATACTTATTGTAGGTACTAAAACTGCATATTCTAGACAACCTACAAACTTGTTGAGTTCCTCTTGTAACAGAGGTCCTTGATGATATTAGTATTTCTATTTAGGAAGGATTGGTTTGGTTTGGTTTTATGGCACATAAACACATTTTGTCAATACATACAGTTATATGATCAAATTTCTCTTTCTAACATTTCAATTTAGCATAAGTCAACAAAGTTAAATGGTTCCAAGTATTGTTATATTCACTAACAATACAATTAAACATCAGTCATTTGTTCACACATAGTTAAATGATCAAACTGTTCTATTTAAACAATTCAATTAAGCAGAAGTCATTTGTTTGCACCCAGATTAAATGTCAAACAGTTCTATTTGACCCATAGATAGGACCCTATCAGGTGCGACCAGAGTGGACCTGGGAACAATGGCAGTGAAGGGGTACACCACATTCCCCAAAGCACCATCAGATTGTTTAATGTCATAACCAGGACACTCATTCGGGGGTCTTACCCCACTGCAGATATGTAATTGGTATATTCTACATCCCCAGCCGACTGGGCTATATTCAAGAAAGTTGCTTGGTTGGGTTTTATGACATATCAACGGTTCTAGGTTATTTAACGCTAAATCCATTTTTATATGAATAGTCAGTTCTATTTCAAATAATTCAGTCTAGCATGAGTACACAGTTTAATTGTCAAAAACATTTCTATATTAAATTATTCAGTTTATTCAAACAGTTCTAATTCAGCTAATTTTGTTTACACATAGTTAAATGTTAAAACAGTTCTATATATAACAATTCAATTTAGTGTAAGTACACTTTTAATGTCAAAAACAGTTCCATTTCAAAAAATTCAGTTTAGCATAAGCACACAGTTTAAATGTAAGTACAGTTTAATTGTCAAAAACATTTCTATTTCAAGCTATTCAGTTTAGTCAGACAGTTCTAATTTAAACAATTCAGTTTGGCATAAGTATGCAGGCAGTATAAATCATTCTATTTACTTTTCCTCATTTGTTTGCACACAGTTAAATTATTACAAGAGTTGCAATAAGAATTTAACATCAGTCATTTGTTTGCACACATCTAAATAGATACGTATATGTAAGAGATTGTTGGTTGATTGGGTTTTATGGCATTATTTAGGAAGGAGTGAAAGATTCTAGCTGTGGCATATTAATGTATGTCACAATTATCTTCATTCTCTCAACAATACAAGTGATTAAAATAATTATATCCAGCCCAAACATATACCCCTTAAAATTATTATTTTGTTACAAATTAGATTGGAAATAGTTTTATTCTCCTAAATCAGAACATTTTAAGTGCATTGCTCTAATAAAAAATCTTGTGCTGTTTTTTTCAGTTTGGTTTGTTTTATTTGTTTAAATACGTGTCAACTCCTTATGGGTTATTTAATGCTGAAATTTGATTCATTTATAAATGTTTGATTACAATCATAACTTTTTATATCTTCATTTTCCATTTTTAAAAATCGCACTTTTTTATTTGACTCAAACAATAACCATCTGTTTACAGTTATATAGTATCAAGTATATAATAATAAAGTAAAACCAGGCCATTGGCCTAATGAGTAGAGTGTTTACCAATGGTCCAGGAGACCAGGGTTCAATCCCAGGTTGAGTCATACCAAAGACTTTCAAAATGGTACTTGATACCACCTTGCTTAACACTCAGCATTATAAGGTAAGGATCAAGAGTAAAGTGGAGCAATCCTGGGAATGGAGTAGTGCCCTCCCTTACACCTTGGTGTAGTAGTTATTGAAAAGGGAGCTTTCCTTTCACCCTCAACTAAGGTCGCCAACTTTACTTATATAATGATAAATTGTGATAATTGTATCAAGTATTCCTAGTTAGTATTAATAGTTTTTACACAATAATATGGTTTAAACTAACTATTCCTATCTAACAATAATTATTTGTTTGCACACAGTTATATGGTTTCAAGTATTCCTATCTATTGCCAACATTTTATAAGCAACTATATGGTTTATGCTAACTAATAATTATTATTATTAGTTATCATAAACCATATAGTTCCTTAGTAAATAATTATAGCTTGGAGTGAATCTACTTAATACAAGGGGGGTGTCCTCGTGGCGTAATGGTTAAAGCGATGGACTGCAGAATCGTTGTACGCAAGTTCGTATTCCAGTTGCGCTATTACGTTCACTTTCGGGCAAATACCCTTGGGAAAGGTATGAACCCCCTTATCCTCCCAGCTATGGGTTAAATAGTACCACTACTGTTCTTCTCGGAGGATGGCTTTGGCATTAAATAACCTACATGCCATTAAACAAAGAAACCAAACCTACTTAATACAAATAATTTGCATACAGGTACATAGTATCACGTATTCCTATCTAATGCCAACAATTTATAAGCAATTTTATGGTTTATGATAACTAATAATAATAATGATTTGTAAACAATTATAGCTTCAAGTGAATCTACTTAAAACAAATAATTTGCATACAGTTAAATAGTATCAAGTATTCCTATCTAATACAAATAATTTTCAAACAGATTCCATTTGACCCAGAGATGTGACTTTAACATGTATTACCACTCAGGCCCTCTTGAAATCTCAAGCCTTACCATCAGATGCAGGTTTGTGTTATACAAAGGATACCCCTCCTGGGTAGGTTTTACTCCTCTGCAGAGGATGCTGTTCATTTATTCTAAGGTCTCACCGACAGGGTGACCAATAATTTACACAATTATATAGTTTCAAGAAACTAATAATAATAATCTTTTGTGGACAATTGTCACTTCAAGTAACTATTCTTAATACAAATGATTAGCATACAGTTATATGGTTTCAAGTATGTGAAGCAAGTGACCCCATACTCCCCAGAGCACTAGAACTGGTGTTTTATGACCAGATGTAGTCTAGAGTCATGTTCAGAATACCTGTTTGTTGGGGGAATATCTTACCCCTCTTCAAAATATATAGTTGATGTATTCTAAGTCCTGCCAACAGGGTAACCAATAATTTGCACACAATCATATGGTTGGTTGGTTGAATTTCATGACATATCAACCATTTTGGGTTATTTAATGCCAAATCCATTTCTAAACATATAAACAGTTCTATTTCAAACAATTCAGTTTAGCATAAGTACGCAGTTTAAATGCAAGTACACAATTTAATTGTCAAAAACATTTCTATTTCAAGCTATTCAGTTTAGTCAAACAGTTCTATTTCAAACAATTGAGTTTAATATAAGTACACAGTTTAGTTTTATTTGACTCATAGAGAGGACTCTACCTGGTGCTACCACTCAGGGCCATACTGGACCTGGGAGCAATGACAATGAAGGGGTACTCTGTATTCCCCAAAGCTCCAGCATTACTGGAGCCTCACCATCAGATAGTTTAGTGTCATATCCAGGACACTTGTTGGGGAGGGGTCTTACCCCTCTGCAGAGATGTGGTCAATTGGGCCAGTACAGTCGTATGGATTCTAGTAATTAATAACAATAATTCTTTCTAAACATTGTCACTTCAATTCTGTAATGGACCTAATAGTGACTTACTAAATACTAAACATATACACTATCTCGCTTGTCAAGTCGCTATTTGTGGGGAGTCTGGTGCGCATGTGTAAAACCGCCTATTTTATACAGTGGAATCATTTGTATGAGAGAGCAAACACATTTAAAAAAAAACAGGTGAGTAGATGTGGCAGCTTAGTTTTTCTCTCTTAGATTCGGCGAGCAAGAACATTGGAGCACAAGTTACAACTTAAATCTACACGAGTGAGTGAGAGTGATGGATTATGAGCATGAATTACGACTATGACTGAAATCTACATGGTTGGGAGAGCATTGGGTTACAAGCATAAATTACGACTACAACTGAAATCGACAAATAAAAATAACTTGCATACAGTTAAATGGTTTCAAGTATTCCCATCTATCATCAATAATTCTATTTAACAATAATCATTTGTTTTCCATCAGTTATATGGTTTTATGTATTTCTTTCCAGTACTAATGATTTTCAAACAGATCTATTTGACCCATAAATGGGACCCTAACAGGTACTACCACCCTGGGTAGCATTGGTATGATAATTACTTTGAGAAATCCAGTTTGAAATGATAAATCTTTGAAAAATTTGATATTTACAGTTGGAAGTAATATTCCACTTAACTAAAACTTTCTCATTGTTGGGTAATGGGAACCAATTTGGTGAGAAATGAAAGACAATACAGGAAATCAAACTGACATATTTTGCTTCAAGGATTACTTTGTTAAAATTAATTTTATCAAACATAAACAAAATGTACATGTAATGAGTAGGGTGTTGGGTGGAGAAATGTGCCATTTAAAACAATTTTTTTTAATATCTACTGTATTGGTTAAATTTGTTATCTATTCTCATGTGTAGATTACATGTTTGTGGAATAAAATAGATTCCAAAGAAGCAAACCTTGAAGTGATACTCACTAGGTTTCAGATGTACGTAATATTCAAATGTTATTCCTCTTAAAGTACAGTTTATACTCAGGCAAATATACAAACAGAAAATATATTACAAATAAAAAAATGCAATGTAGACTTTTGAACTGTTTGGTTGGGTTTCATGGCATATCAACCATTGTTGGTTATTTAATGCCAAATCCTATTTTTGCACATATATCACATATATGATTTGTAAACACATTATTAGATACACATAGTTAAATGATCAAACAGTTCTATTTCTTACAATACAGTTTAGCAGAAGTCAACAAAGTTAAATGGTTCCAAGTATTATCATATTCACTAACAATTCAATTAAACAGCAGTCATTTGTTTACACACTGTACATCAAACAGTTCTATTTTAAACAATTCAATTTAGCAGAAGTCATTTGTTTGATCTTGGTTTAAATGTCAAACAATTCTATTTGACCCATAGACAGGATAGAGTGAACCTGGGATCAATAGCAATTAAGGAGTATTCCACATTCCCAAAAACTCCAGCATTACTGGAGCCTCACCATCAGATTGTTTAATGTCATATCCAGGACACTCATTGGGGTATGCAGAGATGCAGTTGGTGTATTCTACAACCCCAACCAACTGGGCTACAAAGCTCCAGGACTGAAGCCTTACCATCAGATGGCTTAGTATCATATCCAGGACACTTACTGGGGAAATCTTACCTCTCTGCAGAGATGCAGTCGGTGTATTCTATGGTCCCAGCCAACTGGGCCATTTCTAACCTTTTGATAGTTATATACGACTCTCACTGAATTTCTAGCATCATGCCATGTCTAACTATTGTTAAACGTCATCTAGAGTTCTGTTTGCAGAACCATATTATACACGTGTTGGAGAATTTTATTGAGAAGTTTCTCATTATTTTCACACCAAATTTGACTATTTTTGCCTGTTACTTTTTGATTTAGATTGTTGCCATGGAAACTCAGAGGTAGGCAATATCAGTCATAAACTGAACAGGAAAAAATTGTGTGTGACTCAGACTTAGAATTAAGTGAAATTAGTGGCTACAAAATTGATGATATACATGCTGCTGTACATAATGTAGGACAAGGTAGAAAATTTACAGATTTTATAAAAAAAATTATTTTTCTTTTTTTGTTCTAAATCCAGTTCGTAACATATTGATTATCATATTTTATATTTTTAAAGATTTTAGAATAATGTTTAAAAAAAAACATTTTTCTTTGTTGGGTGGGGTGGGGTTATTTTTTCTGGAAAATGTAGCACTGGGTGCTACTGAAAACTGGTATATGTGGCAGTGAAAAAATGAAGTAAAAAATTACAAAAACTTTTTTAAAAGATACAGAATTTCTCTTTGTCATATTGTGTGTATAAAATGGAGAGAGAAAAAAAAAACAAACTTGATAACTGGAAATAAAAGTTTAGGTTTCAAAAAGAAAAATTAACAAAATTCAATAATCTAAAACCAACAAATTCCTTTATTCATTTATCTAAGTTTTAATTATTGTCTATTCACTTATCTAAATTTTAATTACTGTTTATTCATGTATCTAAATTTTAATTACTGTTTATTCATTTATCTAAATTTTAATTACTGTTTATTCATTTATCTAAATTTTTATTACTGTTTTTTTACTTATCTAAATTTTAATTACTGTTTATTCACTTATCTAAATTTTAATTACTGTTTACAAAATTGAATTTTTGAATTAGGGAATCACTATAAAAGGAGCTACAAATTAGCTCAAGTATTAATTATCCTTGGTCTTTGGTGGATGTATATAATCCACTATCTCTAAAGTGATGGGATGTGATAAGAAATCCTTGTGGGTAGGATGTTTAAAAACGGTCATAGTCCTTACGTCTATCCATAAGTGTTACTGTCACTGGAATATGTACAAACCAAGACGAATAAAATTAATAAGTACTAACAAAAATAAATAAAACTGATATGTACCAACAATAATAAATAAAATTAATATATACTAATAAAAATAGATATAACTATATATAAATATATTATGCACAAAAATGAATAAAATTGATATGAACTAACAAAAATAAATAAAATTGATACTGTAAAATAAACAATAGACAAATGTTTTTAGTAATAGGGCCGTTAATTCTTGGAACAATCTACCATCAGCATTGGTGAATGTAGCCTCATTAAACTCTTAAGTCTAGGATGGAATAATCATACATACTCAACAGAATTACAACTACTACTTCCACCTCAAGATAACAAAATATGAGGGTCATTCTATAAATAAGGTGAATTTTGCAAAAGAAGTTGGCAATAGAAAGACGTGTTTACAATTGCCTCTTTTTCAAGAAAATCAATAGTGATTGAATCCTTTCAAGTCCCAGAACACTGTCTCAACATGACCTTCTTTACTGACTTGTGTCTGGAACTTTTTCTTTACTTGAGAGTAGGAGTGTTTTAATTTCATAGAATATCTTTTCAACTCAGGTTTGTAGTGGCAAACCCATGTTTATTCTATTTTTTTTTCTTAAACATGCTTCTTCTAAAACATCATACATTTTTCTGTATATTTCACATGGTTTGCACTTTTCAGGTACCAAAAATTTGATGACAGACCTCTGTTCAAATCTAGAGCACTTTGTTTGATTTGTGGCCATTTTGAATACTTTTGCAAGATTAAAATAATAATTGCTATAAACCAATTCCAAATAATGCAGAATTTTCATTTATAGAAAAGAATTCTGAAAAGAAAATTTATTTTGGCTTAAAAAAATCCCCTTATTTATTAAATGACCTTCATATAAATCCCAACAATGATGACCAGTTGCCAGATCTTGAGATCTAATAATATGGGTATTTCTAGGAAAATAAATAATTTGCACTTAAATTACAAGGGAACTAAAAATTAGAAAAAAAGTATGTTTTAATAATCACATAAGAAAAAAGGTTCTAAACTCAAAATAGAGAATTCTCTGGAAGAAATGAAAATATTCTAAAATTAGATCTTTAGTAGCAAGAAAGAAATATGGAAAAAGTAAATTTTCTCTAATTTATTTAACATGAAAAAGTCAAGTGTATAATTTTTCTTGTACTGATTTTATATGAGCACTAGCTGACATACCCAGCAGTGCTTGCAAGGAGTGGCCATGGCATGGCATGGTCTAGTGGCTAACATACAGGATTGTGTCATCGTAGTCTATGAGTTTAAACTTTGGTTATGTTATTATGTTCACTTTCATATTAATCCTATTTACCAACCCCTCCGCTCGGGCAGGATATGATACAAGGTCAACTTTTAAGCGGAGTTTAACAGGTTTGAATTCAAAGTTTTCCTTCTCCTAGACTAGTTGCCTCACCAAGGCTGAAGAACCAAGTTTGTCCTACTATTTACCCATAGCTGGAGGGAGAATAATAAGATTCATACCTTTCCCAAGGGTATTAGTGCTATATGAAATGCAATCAGTCTCATCCAGGATTTGAACTCGTGTCGCCGTGTCCATTTCCTACGACGATAACCATTACACCATGGGCACTTTCATATTAATAACCTCAGGAAAAGTATGTCAAACTCCAGTTTTGCTATTGCATTCACATTTGGACTAATGCCCTTGAGAAAGGCATGAATTTCTATTCCTCCAGCTATAGTTTAATTAGTACCACTACTGACTTCCTAAAAAGATGGCTTTGGCATTAAATAGCCCATGAAGGCTGATATGCCATTAAACAAAGAAACTAAACCAAACAAGTATTGCTACCAAGACTTAAAGGCTAGTAGATACGTTCTAGCATATATAAAAAAACATAACAAAAAACATAGCAAAAAACAGTATTCTGAGAAAATGCCTTTAAATTATGAAGGCTTTAGGAGGTTAGCACTAAAATTCCAGTTGCAAAACTTCAGCCGTCATAAGGTGCTAACAGTGAAAGGTATTGTGACCTAAATTTACTCGGCAAGTAGTTAAAAAGAGATTTAACTGACTGCCCAACTACTTGATATATGACACAAAGTTGTTTTATAGCGGGGAGCCATGCAAAATTTGAGACACATGCACAGCTAGACCAAAAATTGCTTGGTCCTGTTGGCATATTCTATATCTGGTGGTTGATAAGTATAAAAAAATTTATTTTTTCCTTCGGCAGATCATGAATAGGGTACAAAGTCTTTTTTGTAGTAGATTATTTTCTTCTCTTTCACCATAAAAAAACAAGAAAAAAAAACTAAAAGTAAATAGTATTAGATAAGGCTTCATCAAAGAATTTCAAATAAAATTGTGACTAATGTCACCAGTGTATATGGAAAAAGAAAATGGTGACATATCAAGTGGTTGGAAAAAGGTGACTTAATATAAAACCAAATGTAATACATGTAACAAGCTAAGCAATAATAATAATAGTAATAATAATGATAATTATAGAATAATAATAAAATAATAATAATTATGGGCGCTTTAAACGACTAATAAATCACATCTTGCACGAGAAAACCTGGACGTGGCTAAGGAAAGGAAACATTAAAAGAGAAACAGAATCTCTCCTAATAGCAGCACAAAACAACGCCCAAAGAACCAATCAAATCAAAGCGAGAATAGATAAGACACAACAAAATAGCAAATGTAGGTTATGTGGTGATAGAGATGAAACCATCAATCCCATAAGCGAATGCAGCAAATTAGTTCAGAAGGAGTATAAGACTAGACATGAGTGGGTGGGCAAGGTGATCCACTGGGAGATGTGCAAGAAATTTAAATTTGACCATATGAACAAATAGTATATGCACAACCCAGCAGCTATCCTGAAGAATGACACACACAAACTCCTATGGGACTTTGACATACAAACAAATTACCTAATCTCAGCCAGAAGACCAGACCTAATAGTAATCAACAAAAAAAAGAGAACTTGCAAAATTGTCAACTTTGCAGTACAGGCTGACCACAGGATAAAACTGAAAGAAAGTGAAAAGAAGGATAAGTACCTAGACCTTGCTAGGGAATTAAAAAAAACTATGGAACATGAAGGTGATGATTATACCAATCATGATTGGTGCATTTTGGTACAATAACTAAAGGATTATTAAAGGGACTGGAGGACTTGGAAACTGGAGGACGAGTGGAGACCATACAAACTATAGCATTGTTGAGAACGGCCAGAATACTGAGAATAGTCCTGGAGACTTGAGGAGATTTGCTGTTACTCAAATTCCAATGAAAGACCATCAGCTAACACTGATCTGAAAAACTCTAAATGAGTAATAATGATAATAATAAAATAGGGTATTGTGAAAAAACTCAAGCTTGTAAAAGTGGTGACAATGACTGCAGATTTTAACAGGATGAAAAATCATACATTTGAGAACATGCTGAAAACAAACTATTGAACAAAAGAAGCAAATTTATATTTAAGTGTAGGTATGTTAACAAATTTCTCAAATGTTATCTACTCCTATAATTTTCTCTTCTATTTACATATTTACCAGCCCCTCTGCTCAGGTAGGATATGACACAAGGTCAATTTTTTAAGCGGAGTTTAACAGGTTTGAATTCAGAGTTTTCATTCTCCTAGACTAGTTGCCTCACCAAGGCTGAAGAACCCAGTCTGCCCTACTATTTACCCATAGCTGGAGGGAGAATAATAAGATTCATACCTTTCCCAAGAGTATTAGTATTATGTGAAATGCAATCAGTCTTGTTTAGAATTTGAACTCGTGTCGCCGTGTCCATTTCCTATGATGACAACCATAACACAATAGGCACCTCCTTTTTCTCTTCTATTTAGATTAACCTAAATTATATATACACATTTTTCTTTGTGTGAATGTCACATGTACTAACATCTTAATATGGGACTGTATCTCATGCTATGGAGGTGCCTGTGGTGTAATGGTTATCGTCGTAGGAAATGGACATGGCGACAAGTTCAAATCCTGGACAAGACTGATTGTATTTCACATAGCACTAATATCCTTGGGAAAGGTATGAATCCAATTATTCTCCCTCCAGCTATGGGCAAATAGTAGGGCATACTATGTTCTTCAGCCTTGGTGAGGCAACTAGTCTAGGAGAAGGAAAACTCTGAATTTAAACTTGTTAAACATCACTTAAAAAAAAAATTTGACCTTGCGTCATATCCTGCCCGAGCGGAGGGGTGGTAAATATGATATCTCATGCTATATAGACTCTTGATTAGTCATTTTTCTTCTCCCATTTCAGCCTGAAGATTGTGCCAAATTTAATTTTCATTTCTTCAATAATTATATATTTATCTCAATTTGAAAGTTAGAAAGTCAGAATGACCATTTTGCTTTAGACTAAATAATTACAGACAAAATCAAATCTATTGATTACACCAAACTAATATTTGTAGAACAACATTTCCACTCAAATGGTCAGGACTTTATAACTGAAACACAAAATTCACTATCATAGAAAAAATGAAAAAGAAACAAAACAATATCACAGTGGTGATCGAAGCACAAAGATAAATTGATAAAGCATCTCCAAAAACCTCAAGTAGCTTTAACATTAAGCTAAATTATCTTGTGATAGGATGGACAGACTTGGGGTGACACAAACACCTAAATGAAAAAAAAAATGTCTGATCAAGCAATCATGGCTAATATATCTCCCAAAAGGAGAGCTCAATGCCAGGTGTCTAGAATAGCAGAGATCATATAAAGGTCAGTTGAAGACACTTGTTTACCAGAAAATAATTTTAATTCAAAAAATGGATATTCTACATCACCTGTGCATTTTTTGTCTTCTCTTATATTCTAAAAGTTTTCTAAAAAAATTATTTTGATAATAACCTAAGGTCAAAACTAGTTGAGAACAATCAAAAATAAGTAACACAAAACAATTATTCCTACGTGTCTGATCACTTTTGTGAACAGAGTTGGTTGTCACTAAATCACTTTGTGGGTTTGTGTTGAACCAAGTGCAATATAATATGGAGAGTGCTCAATATCTAGGATAGAGCTACTTTATAATAATAATAAATATATATTAGATATATATATTTAATTCATAGAATATAGACTGCGACTCGTGGGTTTTATGGAGTTTTTTGCAAAACAACAATCATCAGGTGTGTCATTTTCTTAACTGGCTGATGAATATTGTTTTGCAAAAAACTCCATGAAACCCAGTGTTTGCAGTCTATATTCCATGAATTATATATATATATATATATAAAACTGTAAATCTAACAATATGAAAAACAAGGTATTCAGAGAATGAGTTTATAGTTGAATATTCAGTCAGTATTAAACATCTAATTTAAAAAAAAAAATCAAACCATCATAATGAATATTAATAAAAATATTAATATAAAAAATTTAATGTTGGCAGGATATTCAACTATAAACACATTTTTGGACCTCAGTGGTACCCAGAAGCACATCTGATGCAAAAAGAAGGATAACTTTAGTTTCTTCTTTTCTTTTGTTTTCATTTAATTGTTTAATGGTATTTCAACTCCTTATGGGTAATTTAATGCCAAAACTTGATTCACTTGTAAATGGTTCAAATATTCCCATCTAACATTAATAATTCTATTTATCAAGTATTCCTGTCTAATACAAATAATTTTCACACAGCTGTATAATTTCTAATAACTAATAACAATACTTCATAAATGATCAAACAGTTTTATTTGAGCCATAGTACCAAACCAGTTTGGGTCAGAATGAACCTGAGAGTAATGACAATGAAAGGTACTACACATTCTCCAGAACCAGAGTCTCGGCATTAGATGTAGCTTAGTGTCATACCCAAGACATTTCAGCCTTTTGTAGACTTAAGAAAAAAAAATTGAAATTGAAAAAAATCTTTCAAAGGCAACTAAGGACTTGTCTCTATAATGTACTAATAGTCCCAATAGCCATCTACACTGGAGAAATTTGGAGTTTAAAGAAAACTTAGTTTGTTGGAGAACAATTGCCTTGGGAGTGGGAGTTTCTCACTATAATCACATCAAAATGGATTATATAAAGAGTGACCTTGGAATACTAAATAAAATCACAGACATTATCAAGAAGAAAAGATGGAAGTGGTTTGGTCATGTGGTGTGCAAAGACAATTTCAACCATTTATACAAGAATAATTTTACAAACAGAAGACCCAGAGAGTTACCTAATAAGGTTTGGTTTCATTTCTTTTGTTTAATTGCATATCAACCTTCATGGGTTATTTAATGCCAAAGCCATCATTGTAGAAAGACAGCCATGATACTATTTCGCCCATAGTTGGGAGAATAAGGGATTCATACCTTTTCCAAGGGTATTAGTCTGATAGTGAATATAATATTGCACCTAGAGTTTAAACTCAGTTACTTTGAGGTCACAGTCAAGCTCTTTATGCCATGGGGACTCCCTCTGTGTCTTAATAAGACTGCTAACAGTGGAAAGATAAGAGAAAGTAGAGGTCTTATGTGGATAAATATGTGAATGGAACTTTTTGACATTTATGTAGATAATAGTAAATAATTAATTTGTAATATAAAAACATTAAATGTTTACAAAAGACATCCATGTAAGAATGGTTTTATCTACTGAAGATCTAGAGGATGATCCTCAAAGCAATATAGTGACCAAATAAGAGAGGAAACAAAACTACTTGTGTTCAGAGTGGAAAGATTAGCAAAAAACAGAACAAAATGGTGGTCTTATGTGGACAAATATATGTGTGGAATCTATGCAGGGTATGCAGTAAGTAAAGGATCTGTTAAAATGATTTAAAGGAGTAACAAAATTAGGTTATTTGTTTGTTTTGTTTTGTGGCATATCAACCTCATCGGTCATTTAATGCCAAATCAAATTAAAGAAAATAAGTCTGAAAAGAAATTCAAAGGAGAGGTCTTAGGAATTAATGATAAACTTTAGATAATTAGTTGGTTATTTGATTTTTTTTTATAAGGAGTTTATTTGTAGGGAATCATGATCAGAACCCCCCACTCCAATAAAAAAAAAACTGTGGAACAGGTTGGGGAAGGGATCAGTTTGTTAGAATATATCTAGTAAAGAAAGGGTTTATAGAAGTAATTTGGTCTTATTGTAAATTTCTTTAAATTTTTGTGTATAACTTCACTGTTTTTAGAAATGATATCACATTATTTATTTCAGTGTTTTGGAATAGTTCCTTCATATTGTTTGCACTATAGAAGGTTTTTCTTATATGGAGTAGGTCGGTACATTCGATGAGAATGTGCTTTACGGTGTATTTGGTCTGACATGAATAACACATTGGTTGTTGTTTTCCTTCAAGTAAATAAGAGTGTGTTATCCTTGTATGACCTATCCGGAGTCTGGACAATGTAACCTCCTCTTTTCATTTTTTTTAAAGCTTTGCTTCCATCCCCCCAGTGTGGGTTTAATTTCTAATAATTTATCATTTTCATTATTGTTCCAGTGTTGTTGTCGTTGCTGTAAGTATAGGTTATTTGGTTTAATGGTATATCAACCCTTGATGATTATTTAATGCTAAATCCTGTTTGTATATATGTATATAAATCTTAAAAAAAACAATTTTTTTTAAAATTTCATAATGTAAGTTGCTATATTTATAAAAAAGATTGATCAGTATCAGTGAGATATATATATATATATATATATATATATATATATATATAAGAATAACATAGTCACAGATCCAGTGGTGCTATGGGAAGGGTGATCTAGTTTGTTGGGCATTCTGAGAAAGAGCAGACTAGTTTATATTGTGAGGTTATTTACATCGCTATATCATATTTTGTGACATGTGCATATATATATATATATATATATATAAACTGAAAAGAATTCCAGCCCTATATATGGCAAGGTAAGTCATCTTGGAGTCTTGATTGGACAAAAAAATGATATCTGAATATGCCAAATATTGAAGTTCACAGATTAGATGTCACATATATGGGTGTATCTGTAAAAGAGAACCTGGCCTGTTGAGTTATCTGCACACACATAGCTGTGCAATAAAGGAATCTTAATTTAAAAAATTGATATCTTTTGACAAAAAGAGGCAAAAATATATATATATATATATATATATATATATATATATATATATATACACACTACAAGTATCTGTAAACACAAAATAATGAAATTAAATATGGTGGTGCAAAGCAATCGGGTAGGGTTGAAATAAAGAATAAGTTTATATGGTTAAGCTTGTTTATTCTGCAATCATTGGTTTGTATGATTATTCGGCAGTCATTAGCTTGAATGAGAGAGCAGCTGTCATACATAGATTTCTCAAGATAAAAAGGATGAGAGTTTATCATTTATGATCTATGATATTTACTCATGGCTTTGAAAAAACAGTCTGAGAAGTTATAATAAAAAAGTTGACAATTCTTTGTCTAATAAGATTAAATGATTAATCACCACAGAATTACGAGTTGAGTAATTGTAATGAAGTGCCAGTGAAATCAATATGAAATAAAATGATAAGGAAAAATTAATAACAGTTGACAATGTTTCATCTAATTATAAGATTCATGATACAAATATTACAAATGTAATAAAAAGCAAGTGAAATTAAGATGAAAGAAATATGAGTCAAATGTGAATAATGGTTAGCAATGATTCATCTAATGATAAAACCCTAGATAACATTACAATTAGTTTATGTAAATGAATCATTAAAAAGGTGGCCGTATCATGCAGTCAGGAAAATAAAGAATAATGCTATACAGTCTAAGCTTTTATAGCTAAACCAGTTGAACAGATGTCATACTGAGGATTCCAGAGGGAAAATGGATGTGGCTAAAAGCTGTAGTGAAAGTTTCATCTCATAAAAATTCAAGTTAATATTACTACTACTATTAATGGTCATAGACTGAAGTTGGACTAATTGTGATAAAAATAAAACAAGAATAAGGATGAAACAAATACAAGTCAAAAATTAATAATATTTGACAATGACTCATTGAATAAAAATTCAAGATAATATTATTACAAGAGGAAATAAACAAATGAAATTTTTATAAAAGAAATACTAGACAAAAATGAATAATGCTTTCACCAAATAAATTCACGATAATAATATTACTACTATTATAAATTAAGCAAGTGAAAGTGAGATGAAAGAAATACAAGTAAAAATGAATAATCGCTGACAACATTTCACCAAATAAAAATTCAAGACAGTAATTTCTATTATAAATTATAAGTGAAATTTAGATGAAAGGAAAACTAGTCAAAAATGAAAAATGGCTGACAATGTTTCATCAAATCAAAATTCAAGTTGAATATGACTACTAATGGCCAAAGAATGACAGTCTGAGTATTTGGAATGTAAAGTATTTTAAAATTAAGACAGAAATTCAAGTAAAAAATTAATATTTGAACATTTTTATTTAATAATAAAATAGAAGATAATATTTCTAAGATTATGATTATTCAACTTAATCGAGTTATCTTAAATAGTTTATTTATTTTACCTCTACAGATTTTGACGTTTTTTGAAGTAGAGATTTTTCCTACAGAATGAGGTCTTTCTTCATTAAATTGAAAACTTATCTTTTCACTGAAAGGAAATACTTTACATTTTTTTACTTTGGCATATCTAATATGGCCAGCATTACAATTTTTGTATTTTGTGACCATTATTAATAAAAATATGAATACTCTATTTCTGAGGGTGAACATGGAAAATTGAAACTACAAAACCAAAATTTATCAAGAATCTCCTGAGATTGTCATTTATTTTCTTATCTTATTCTCATCAATAACACTGTTAATCTAGACAAAATAAAAGGTAAAATTCAGAGCTATGGTCTGTTCTAATAAAATAATGACTTTTTTTTTTTTTTTTGTATATGGCATATCAACCTTTGTAGGTTATTTAATGCCAAATCCATTTTTATGTAAATCTGTTCTATTTAAAATAATTCAGTTTAGCATAAATACGGTTTAATTGTCAAAAACATTTCTATTTCAAGCTATTCAGTTTACTCAAACAATTCAGTTTAGCATAAGAATGCTGTTAGTTCTATTTAACCCATAGATAGGGCCCTTTCAGGTGCTACCACTCCGGGCCAGAGTGGACCTGGGAGCAATGGCAATGAAGGGGTACTCCACATTCCCCAAAGCTCCAGCATTGCTGGAACCTCACCATCAGATTGTTTAGTGTCATATTCCAGGACACTCGTTGGGGGGGGGGGGTCTTACCTCTCTGCAGAGAAGCAGTCGGTGTATTCTACAGCCCCAGCCAACTGGGCAATTTTGTATATAATGTTAGTGCTTATAGGTTGAGAATTTTTGTTTTTCATGACTTAGATTAGTTGGTAAGTTAGTTTTATGGCATTTCAGTCCTAATTGGATTATTTTCTTGTAATTATCAGATTTCAAGTAACTATTACTATTTAATAATAATGATCATGTGTTAACACACACTTAATTTAAGTGCTAATATAAATAATTTTCAAACAGATATAATCCATAGATTGAACTCTAACAGATACTACCAGTTCAGAGTGGATCTGGGAGTAATAACAAGAAAGGGGTAACTATACATTCCTCAGAGCTTTGAAATTAGAGCCTCATTAGGGGATGTGGTTTTATGTTATGCTAGGATACAATTCAGATTAGTGAATTAAAAAATGTTTGCAGAGGTGATAACAAAAAAAATGGTTTGGTCTGGTTTCTTTGTTTAATGGCATATCAACCGTTGGGGGTTATTTAATGGCAAATCTATTCTTATCCAATAACACTATTGGTACAATTTAACCCGTAGTTGGCGGAATAAAGAGCAAAAGTGAACGTAATAGTGTAACTGGAGTTTGAACTTGCTTACTATGATCCTATTTACCAGCCCCTCCGCTCGGGCAGGATATGACACAAGGTCAACTTTTAAGCGGAGTTTAACAGGTTTGAATTCAGAGTTTTCCTTCTCCTAGATTAGTTGCCTCACCAAGGCATAAGAACCCAGTCTGTCCTACTATTTACCCATAGCTAGAGGGAGAATAATAAGATTCATACCTTTCGCAAGGGTATTAGTGCTATGTGAAATGCAATCAGTCTCGTTCAGGATTTGAACTTGGGTCGCCGTGTCTATTTCCTACAACGATAACCATTACACCACAGGCACCTCCATGCTTACTATGATGTTGCAATCCAGCAACTTAGCTATTAAGCCACAGGAGACTCCCTCATAAAAACTCTGTATAACACTTAATGATAATCTAATGTGACTAAAGAAGGCCTGTCAAACCTTATTGGGTTATTTGATAGTGAGGTCAGTCATTTATTTGCATATGGTTTTATAGTTTCAATTATTTCTATCTAATATAAATAATTTGCACACAATTATATGGTTTTAAGTATTCCAATCTAATACTAATAATTTCCAAAAAGACGTATGGGACTTGGGGCTCCAGAACTGGAGTCTCACCATCATATGCAGTTTTGTGTCATATCCAAAACTTATCTCTCTGTAAATTCACATTCTCTTTATATCATAATTAATTGTAAATAAATAAAGGGAAGTAGTCTATAATTAGTATTTAATAGTTATCTCCCTTTGGAAATTAAAATGATCATGGTGAGCACAAACAGAGACCTCACATTAATTTAGTTGCAAATTATAACTTCAATGTATCTGAACGATGCAAAAAATAAATAAAGAAAGGAAGATGAAAATAGCTGTTTATGAATATCAGTTGGAAAACTTGAAGATTTATGCCTTTTTCTGTATGCAAATTATACAAGTTGAATTAATTGTTTGAATGAACTTCCCAAGAATTCTTTGTAGCCCCATTATACTTCATTTCACAGCTTCTCGGTTTTTTTCAAACCCCCTGAGGGAAAATTGTTTTATTCTCTAAGCATATTTTAACACTATTGCACACAAAAAAAACTTGCTATGATGTGCTGGTTTTTGATGTTGTTAGGGTAAAATACATGCAAAAATCAGATTTAACATAAAATTTTCAGTATATCATTAAACAAATCTTTTTCCTGCATAATAAATAATAGCAACTATAAGTAAAAAAAAATGTTACCTTATTCCCTAAATTTTACCTTATTCCCAAGATGGACCTTTCCAATTTTCGGCCTTAAATAGATGTTACATGCAATACTAATTACTTTATATTTCTTCTATATAATAACAATCTAAACATTTACTGATGGGAAAAAACAAATTACCAAAATAATATCAACAAAGTAATGGCTGCTATTACTGAATTTTCACCAAGATTATTGAAAAGTTTTTTTTCTAAAAAAATGTCAAGTAATTTTACTGAAATGCATGCATTAGAATATGAAACAAGCAAGATTCAGTTACTCCAAGTGTTTATAAAATTGCTGAAGATAGACAACGTTTCTAGCAGCATCTTGTGAAAGAGGTTATTGTCAGAGCATTCAGAAATCTGTTTGTGGTTACATTCTTGTAATATCAATAAGCTAGTACAACTCTGACAGTAAATAGAAATATCAAGACTTTAGTAAACAGAATCATGCAGGTTTTAACACTTAATTTAATGTGTGTACATATTTTAAAAATACAATTAAAAAAAAAAAAGGATTATTAAAAAAAGAATAAATGAATAAAATAAACAATGTCATTTTGCTTTCTAAGAAACAAAAAAGAAAGAAAAAAGAAGAAAAAAAAAGAAACGAAAAAAGAAAAATAGACACCATGCACTGTTGCCTCAAAAAGACTTAAGCAATTTTCATTTAAAAGAGTTTATCCCAGTTTATGAATTAATATATTAATATATAATAACATAAAAACAAGATATGTAAAGAGTTCTTATTTGAAAAGAAGTGTAATTGTTCATTCTTAACTCTTTTGGTGCAGAGAGCAGCTCAAGTAGCCCAAATATACTTAATGTATGAAGGTGAGATGCATCTTTAGAGTACATTACTTAAAATTTTAGAATTTGTGCAATATACTCATAAAAGTGCCTCTTGTTTGATATTACTTGACCCTAAAAAATAAAATAAATAAAATAAATAACTTTATTACTTGAAAAACTTAAAAAAAACTTGAATTACTTAAAAAAGATAAAATAAATAACTTTATTACTTGAAAAACTTTAGTAAAAGAGTCATTTTTAGAAGTATCAGTGAATAAAAAAAACTTTCTTATAAACACTTGTGTAATATACTTTCCTACATATATTGTAGTATTGTAATTGTGAAACTCCAATAAATTTTTTGATATTTCATCTTATGTCAAATATGCTGCACCAAAAGAGTTGATTATTAATATGATCTGTTTTTTTTTTGTTTTTTTTTTTAAATCGGAGGTTTAGTTGAAGATTTTAGCACAAGAATATTACAGAATGTACTGGAAAATCTTTTTTGCTTTATAACCAAAAATAGATTAGAGTTGAAAAATTATAGATTGGGAGTTTATTAAACTGGTTGATTGATTTGTTGAACAGCATGGTTAACTTATCTTGAGTTATTTTATGGGTTAGAGAATTGCATTCATTCTATATTTAAATTCACATTTATATATTTTGTGTGGTTGATTCTTAAAAGTCCCAGAGATGGGACCCAAACAAAGTACTACCACTCTGGGTCTGAGTGGACCTGGGAGTAATGGCAATGAAGAAGTACTCCACATTTTCCAGATTTCCAGGACTGGAGCCTCACTATGAGACACAGTTTAGTGTTATTTCAGGACTTTCTTTTGTGTGTGAGTCTTATCATTCCGCAGGGGAGTACAGTTAGTGTAAGCCCTTTTGACAGGGTGGGAGAGTTTATTAGAATGGGATAGATAAGTTATAAGTGGGTACTGGTTTATTTAAATGTTAGTATTTTAAATATATCTTGAACAGGAATATGAATTACCAATTTTTTAACTAGATTTTCTTTCATTTTATTTTTGTTGCTTTTATTACAAATCTAATTTATTAATCTAATAACTAGAAATTTGGATGACATTGGACTATTATATCTACAACTACTTCTTAGTCCAGAAGTACAGAGAATGAAAGCAATGAACTGGGTTCCGACCTGAGATAGTTTGCATTTAGGAAATGCACAAATTCATCTCTTCTTCTCATTGATAAGAATAAAATAAACGAGTAGATTGAGTTCTTTAGCTTGAAGTGAGCAACCAATCTAGAAGAATAACTAGGAGTTCTTTATCCTTGCTTCACTGCCTTATTGGTTAGTTATAAAAAGAGAGAAAGTTCAGCGAAGCAACTATGAAATAATCCATGGTGTATTTACAAGAACTGACTAATGAGAATTTGGTTTAGTTTGGTTAGGTTTTATGGTATATCAACCATTGTAGGTTATATAATGCCAAATCCTCTTTATACATATATATTAAATATATATGATTTGGTTTGGTTTTATGGTATATCAACCATTGTAGATTATTTAATGCCAAATCCTCTTTATGCATATATATTGAATATATAGGATTTGGTTTGGTTGAGTTTTATGGCATATCAACCATTGTAGATTATTTAATGCCAAATCCTCTTTATACAGGTATATTGAATACATATGAATGGGTTTGGTTGGGTTTTGTGTCATATCAATCATTGTACGCTATTTAATGCCAAATCCTCTTTATACATATATATCAAATATATATGATTTGTAAACAAATTTTGTTGATAACATTTTCAAACAAACTCATTTTCTTTTTGAACATGGTTAAATTGTTTCAAGTATTTCTGTTTAATACTAATAATTCTATTTATCATTAATCATTTGTTTGTACAAAGTTAAATGGTTTTAAGTATTGTAATGTAATAGTAACAATTTAACATCAGTCATTTGTTTGTACACATTTCATTTCTATTATCACTATCTCACAGTTTAAATATCAAACAGTCCTATTTGACACATAGATAAAACCCTTTTACAGTAGATTTGGGAGAAATGGCAATGAAGTGGTTCTCCACATTTTCTTAAAGCTCCAGGACTGGAGTCTCACCATCAGATGGTTTTGTGTCATATCCAGGACACTTGTTCAAACCTGTTAAACTCCGCTTAAAATTTGACCTTGTGTCATATCCTGCCTGGGCGGAGGGGTTGGGTAAATATGGAGTAAATTTGGATAAAAATTACAGTAAGCCATTATATAGAGCATTCAGCAGTAGTTTATATGGTGAAGAAGTGAGCTTATAGGTAAAGTATTTTTAGATATTTTTTATCTACAGTAAATATATTATTTTATTTTTTGTTTCAGCTGAATTTCTTACTAATTATCATAGTTTTAGAATGATAGAATTAACATGGATAATTTGATAATGATTGTCATAAATCAATGGTGTAAGTTTTCTAAATCAGTTAAATTTCTCTTTTACAGTTATGCTTGGAGGTTTATAAATGTAATCACTAGTGGTTATATGTTAAATTAATAAAAATTATTCTGTTTAATCTAACATATTTGCTTACCCCAGTATATCTCTCAAGACATACCATACATAACTATAGAATTACAATAAAACACTTACTGACCTAGGGGTCCCAACTAGTGTCCAGTTGGCAGATAATAATTGGGTGGTAACCTAATACAGACCCCATGCTATTATTAAGCAATTGGAGTTGGATATTTATACACAAATATTTCCACTCAGAGACTAGCAGTCAATCAAAACCCAGAGAATGGGCTTCCCCATATATGCACGATGGAACATTCTAATCTGCTTTCAGGCGTCTCTTCTCTCTGGAATTTGAGTTCTTGTCACTCAGTTTGCATTGTGCTTTTGGGTTGGACAGTTGTTGGCATGCTATGACACCTTGGGCTCAGGTCTTTGCCAGCTTACAGGGCTAGGTTTATTGCTTGATGTCTGAGGCACTCCAAAAGGGAAATGCTGACAGGGTCAATTATTTTTGTATCTGCCACACGTGAGTCTCAATTTGTGTGTGGCTACCACCATGAAACAGCCTTGTGCCATATTCTGACACAGTGGGATGCCAGATGAATTGCAGTTCTTGTCACTCAACTGGTCACACAGCTGAACATTGACATTAATAATTTGCTAAACTTTACAAATAGCTATATTATGAAATCTAAATGATGTCAGCTGATTAGCTTTTAAAGCCTAATCAGTAAGGCCATTTCCCTGTAAGATAAGCTCTTAAAGATAAACAAAAATAATTATTAAATTGGATCATGTAGAATGTAGTTATATGATTAAATTTCAATGAAGTTTGCTGGTTAGCTTATATAGTCTAATCAGTAAGGCCATGGCTCGCTGTGACCTGCATGTAAGAATAAAGAATATCAGTTTAAATTTCATTGGAAGCTTATTCTTTAATTCATGTCCATGCTGCTTACTTAATGGTCATAGTAAATCAGAACAATCAAAGATTTGTGATTAAAAAAAAAAGCAACAAAAATAAAAAAAGAAATTAATTAAAAATAACAATTGCTATTAAATTTCAGTCTTATGTTTTGAGCATCAGAAATGAGTAAAAAAAAAAACTATACAAATTCATAATGATGGTGCTTCACCTAAAAAAATTAATTCAGACAATTAAATACAATTTATTTTACTCATAATTACCAAGTTATTGGAGGTGGGGGTCCCCATTGTGTAGTTGCTAAAATGCCAGACTGCAACAGTGTAGTAAGTGAGTTCAAACTCCAGCCACGCTATTATGTTCACTTTTGGTTTAATACTCTTGGGAAAGAGGTATGAATCCCTTTATCCCCCCCTCCAGCTAGGGGTTAAATAATATCAGTGCTGTTCTTCTACAAGAATGGCTTTAGCATTAAATAACTCATGAAGGTTGATATGCCATTAAACAAAGAAACTGAAACCAAAGCAAGTTATCAATATTAAACATGTTAACTAAGTTAGGAAACATTAAAAACTGAAAACCTTTTTATATTTGTAAAAAGAACTGTCTTAAAACAGCATGCTTAAAAGATTATGTAAGTTGTCTTTAAAGGCAAACTTAACCCCTTACCTACCAAATGCACCCCCACAACCAAGTATGCAGGTTGTAAACCATACTCTGCATCCTTTACATTAGAAATAACATATTTCAAATTATGAATAATATGATAGTAGTTTTATTGGACATAGGTAGAGCAGGCCTCTTTGCAACAAATTTTCACTAATTTGTGAATGTGATCATATTTGGGATGGAGGAGTAAAAGGTTAAGAGAGCTTCTTTGATGGACCCAGTAAGATGGGTTGATCTTTTTGGATAATAACACGTTGGCTATCAGGCCATTCATAATGAAGATTAGACTCACTGGTCTAATGAACAATTGAGTTTTAGGATTTATAAATACAATACAAATTAGTGGCCCAGTCAAAAGATTTATATATCAATGTATTTTTTAAATTAATTTTTTAAAACTAAGCTTAATTATAATGATAAAATGTTTCATTGAAGATATATTTTTGCCACATTATTCACCAATGCATAAAAGTAAGTACTATATATGATAGCATATAAGATGACTTTGAAATTTTTAAATTAAAATGAAGTTTTTGAACCATATTTGCTGCACAAGATGGCCTCCACCAAATCATGGTAGGTTATAATTGTGTTTTTGCATCAACATCACTGAAAAATGGAAGTACAATATTATCAATTAACAACCACAAGATAAAGCTTATTTGTGTTTTTGGTTTGTCACCATAAAAAAAAAAAAAAAAAAAAAAAATGGTGTAGATGAAACACACATAGCACTTGCAGTTTTTTGTTTACAGTACATCTGATCAATTTCTGCAACTAGTGATGCAATGATAGCCATATGTACTTACCCAACCCCTTTACTATAAACAGGATATGACACCAGGTCAGTTTTTGTATAAAGTTTAACAGATTGTAATTTAGAGTTTTCCTTCTCCTAGACTGGTTGCCATATCAAGGTTAAGAGATCAGTCTATTCTACTATTTACACATAGCTGGAAGGAGAATAGTTGGAGGCATATCTTTCCCAAGGGTATAAAAAGGTAAGTAAAGTTGGTGACCGTAGTCGAGGGCGACCCGAAGGCTCCCTTTTCAATAGCTACAACACCGAGGTGTAGGGGAGGGCACTACTCCTTTCCCTGGATTGCTCCACTTTACCCTTGATGTGTACCTTATAATGTTGAGTGTTAAGGAAGGAGGTATCAAGTACCATTTTTAAAGTCTTTGGTATGACTCAACCTAGGATTGAACCCTGGTCTCCTGGACCATTGGTGAACACTAGGCCAATGTGAATTGCAAACAGCTTCATCCAGGAATTGATACAATGTGTCAATGGTCATAGATTTTTCTCATGATGAATATGTATTGTATTGTTGTTGTGGAATCATAGCACATATTATTTTAAGGTAAGAATATTTTTATTATTCTATTGTTTATAATGTAAATTAAGTTGTTTAAGTAGAAAATATTTCTCATTAGTTATTGAGTCAAGGATTAGCCCATTGTCATCTGGTAGCTGTAATAACAACTTACTGTACAACACAGGATTTCAGGTTCATATTTTATTCCTGGATTATAAGATGACCCCTCATTTTATGAGGGTATTTTTTTGGTTAAAATGTCATCTTGCATGCTAGCATATACAGTATATTCAGAATTTGTATTTAATAGGTTAGAGTTCCAATTTGGCCTGGGAATACAACAGAAGAAGGTATTTTCAAAAGAAATATTTCTAATCATTGATGCTATGATATTTTTATCAGTACTTGCTGTAAAACAATAAAGATTAGAAACAAGGTATGAAAAATACTATTATGAAAATAAACATTTGAAAAAAAAATCTTTTTTTTTCTTTTTAGTTTTTTTTAGAAATAAATTCTGCTACAGTAGTAAAATTATCGGGAGTTAAAAAACAGATTTCTTATTAGAAAGGATTTGTTTTATTAAAATTTATTTGCTGACAGAATCAAATAAAAACTAACATAAATTACAGGAGAAAAACTTAAACTGCAATATCAATTCATCTTCTGAGAAACTTTATATATATTTTAATTTTTTCAAATTTTAACCTGCTTGCTGCTAAGTATATTTTTAAGGTGATAACTCCAATGTGGTGTTTTTCCTAAAAAAATAGAAATCTTCAGTATGGATAATCTCCCTTTTAAAAATTTCCTAACTTCTTGTTTGGAAAACCTTGTTTTAACAATGTTTTTCATATAATATTAAGTGTTAAATTTAAAAAAAAAAATTCAGAATAGAATGTTATAAGTCAAGTGTGGTAAATATATATATATATATATTTCTACATAAAAATCATAGCTGAAAATTATCTTCATTGTGAGTTATCTTCCTTCTGAAAATACTTTCTAACTTGAAAGGCATTTCTTTTTAAAAAAAATTTCTCATCAAATTAAATTTTAAATTATTAAATTGTAAAATAAAAATCCAAAATTGAGATGATTGCATCATTACTACATAGACCCATATGACCTAATCAAATAGAATAATGTAGATTGAATTGAAATACACAGTATCACCATAAGTATACAATTTTTTCATAAAAATTTTCTTCAAAACCAAAGATGTCAGGATTAAATCATTTCTAGTGGATTTGGTTTGGTTTCTTTGTTTAATAGCATATCAACCTTCGTGGGTTATTTAATGCTAAAGCCATCCTTCTAGAAGAACAGCAGTGATGCTATTTAACCCATAGCTGGGAGGGTAAGGGGATTCCTACCTTTCCCAAGGGTATTTGTTCAAAAATGGACGTAATAGCACGACCAGAGTTTGAACTTGCTCATTACAATCCGACAGTCCAATGCTTTAACCATAGACACCACGAAGACCCCCCCATTTCTAGTGGAACATTATACAATCAAAGCAGATATCATTAGGTATTATATATTATCAAACTCAAACTGTATCCAAATATATCAATATGTAGCTGTTTAAAAATAAGTAAATTTCTTATATATAATTTTGTTTTGAGTTACAGAGGTGTTACAATTTTATTTTTTATGAGTCTCTGTGACATCATGGCTAAAGTTTCAGAATGCAATATTTTAGTGAGTTTGAATTCCAGCTGCTGTATTATGTTTACTTTTGGACTAATACTCTTGGGAAAGGCATGAACTTCCTTATCCCTCCAGCTATGGGTTAAATAGTACCCCTACAATGCTTCTACAATGATGGCTTTGGCATAAAATAATCTATGAAAGATGATATGTCATTAAACAAAGAAACAGGATTTTAATGCTGTTGAATTTAATAATGATAACTATAAAAGTTTTGGTTGGATGAAATTCTGGTTTATTTGGTTTTGCAGAAAACTGGATTTTTATAAAAGATTGTTAGGTGTGTACTTATCTATGAGCAATGCAAAAAAATATTTCATACTTGTATATCTGTGTGTGCAAGATAAGGCAAGAACAATTGAAAAAGTAACTCCCAATTTCCTTATTCAATTTGTTCCTCAAATATAATTTTAAACATTATCTGTCTGAAATTTAACTTCTTACAATAAAGATGAGAATAATAGTCCGAAAAATCACAACCAAAATAATATATTTTAAACATTTTAAAGGCTGTATTGTGTTCTTTTTGTCAATAAAAATTTATGTAAACCTAATTTTCAATTTGAGTTATTTCCCCTTGAAAACTAGTTTGTCTTTAAAAAATTAAAATGAGGTTTTGTCTTCTGGTCTGGGTTGGGTGATCCATTTGTATTTCAAAGTCCCAGAGAATTTTATGTGTCTCATTTTCTAGAATAAATACTGGTTTTATACTATTTGTCAGTAAGGCCAAATTTCAATTTCTTGCACAATTCCCAGTGGATCACTTTCCCATCATGCTTGCTCCCTTTATGCTAATTTGTTTATTATTATTATGAGTTTTTCACACCAGTTTTAACTGGTGGTTTTTCATTGAAGTCTGAGTGACAGCAAGTCTCCTTAGCTCTCCAGGACTCTTCTGAGTATTGTAGTTGATTTAAGCAGTGCTATGGTCTAAATGGTCTTCCTCTGATTTCCACTTAATCAAATATCTTTTCCAGGCCTTTGGGAACCATTCCAAGAGCACCAACTACAATTTGTATCACTGTTACAGTTTTTGTAGCCATCTGCCATGATCCAAGTATTTGTCTATCTTTTTACTGTATTCCATTTTTTTAATTATTTGTAATAGTAATATTATCTTTGCTAGGCTTTTCATTATTTTTCTATCCAACATATATTTTAATCTATTTGTTGTCAAGTATATTGTTTCAAGTTGGAATTTCATTATCTGCTTTTCCTTGTTAAAAAAATGATGAAAATAGTCTCCATTGCATATTTAAAACTTCTATTTTCATACAAATAATCTTATATGCACAACAGAATCAACAGAATATCGAATCAATTTAATATATACAGGTTTTAAAATATCTTAAAAGATGGGTCCTTACAAAGTACATAATTCTGCAAAAATTCAATTGTTGTCACATGACCTAAGTAAATATATTTTTCTTACCCATAGCATTAAATTAAAAATTTGCAAAAAAATTATAATTTAGCCATGCCAAAGAATAGGCTAAATTTCAAATACATAAAAGCAATATATACATATATTAAGTTACCCAACCCTTCTGCATGAGCAGGATGTGACACATGGACAATTTTTAAGGTGAGTTTAACAGGTTTGAAATCAGAGTTTTATTTCTCTTTGGCCAATTGCCATATGAAGGTTAAAGAGCCCAGTCTGTTCAACTCTTACCCATAGCAGGAGGGAGAATAGTTGGATGCACATCTTTCCTAAGGGTATTAGTGCTATGTGAAATCATCCAGGATTTGAACTTGGATTGCTGTTTCCTTTTCCTATGATAATACCCATTACACCATGAGTGCCTCCTGTATATTCATATATGTATTAAAATATTTGATAATTTAAACCTCTTAAAGCATAGACCTGCATATAAGGTACAAGGTTGTACATTAGAAAAATATTATTTACAATAATGTAAAGGTAAATATGAAAATTTTTGTTTGCCATCTTGTCGAAGAAAAACTGATAACCATAAATTCTTTTATCTGTGGCACTAAACTGAAAATTTATAATCATTGGTTCGACATCTTAAAATGTTTTCGGTAAGAACCAGCTTTGCCGTCTAAAATGAACATTTTCTGTTCTTTCAAAATTGTCCTCGAACCAGACAAAAAGTTCCATTCTAACAGCTTCAGTAATTATCACATTGAAAAATTGGTTGTTAATAGATAAAAACAATGTAGAATTAATGTTGGTAGAAAAGAATCACATCAAAATTGATGTTGATAGATAAAGATCGCGTAAAAAAATTAATGTTAGCGTATAAGAATCAACATAGAAAATGTTAACTGTCTGAATTTTTTAGTTAAGGCTTGATGTGCATTATCATTCAACTAACAACAATAAAGATGAGGACAACAGTTGAAAAAAATCACAACTAAAATAGAAAATGTTATCTTAGATTTTGTTTCTTTGTTTAATGGCATATCAAGCTTCATGGATTATTTAATGCCAAAGCCATCCTTGTAAAAGAATAGCAGTGATACTATTTAACCCCTAACTGGGTAGATAAGGGGGTTCATACCTTTCCCAAGGGTTATGGGGAAAAATGAGTATAATAAAATGACTGGAATACTCTCATATCTACTTTTCAAGTCCAGAGTTAATAAGTGTCTAACCCTGTCTTAGTTTAGATTCTAGCTTTGTTGTCCCTTTGTAATACAATTTTGTTACATTCTTACCTTTTATTAGTTATTTTGTAACCCTTTTCCTATAGTAGTTGACTGGCCTTACTAAGAGTGACACTGAGATATAAAAAAACCCCAAAATTATCTTGTCTGTGGCATTGAGCAGGTTAGATTTAACACACAGGATATGCTACAATTCTAGGAATTTGATGGATATCTAATATTAGAGCTTGCATATTATATTTAGTACCTTTGTGATTTAATTCAGATTTGGTTTACTCAGTCAGCTGGGGCTGTAGAATACACTGGCTGCTTTTCTGCAGAAGGATAAGACACCCTCCCCCACCAACGAGTGTCCTGATTATGACACTAAACAATCTAATGGTGAGGTTCCAGTAATGCTGGGAATGTGGAGTACTCTTTCACTGCCATCGCTCCCAGGTCCACTCTGCCCTGAAGTGGTAGCATCTGATAGTGTCCTGTCTATGGATTAAATAGAACTTAACTGCATACTTATGCTAAACCTAATTGTTTAAAAAAAGAACTGCTTTTAACATTGAAACTGTACTTATGCTGAAGTGAATGTTTGAAATATAATTGTTTATATTTAAAAATGGATTTAGCATTGATAACCTACAATGGATTATGTGCCATAAAACCAAACCAAACCAAACTAATAAGATTTGGTTTATATAATAAGTCTACTATAGCTAAATAGATTAAACTTAATATCATATCTCATCATATTCATAAACTTTATATCGGGAATAAGTATGCTTTTTTGATAAGGAGGTCAAATGAGACAGCTCATATATCAGATTGACTGCACTAATAAAAAAGTTAAAGGTATTTCAACCATCTTCACTACAGAACACCATGTGTGTAAGCATCTGTCTTAGAGGGAAATGTTGATTTTTCTTTCTCCTCAATAAAAGGATCTTTTCTGTAAAGAATTGAAGTCTGTGGGACACTTGTAACCTGCAAGTTGCAGTTTGCCAATGACTGCTTTATATGATAATTGCAAATAAAATTTAGGGGAGGTAAAAAATAATAATTATCTCCCTTGAAAAATGAATGCACGCTAATAATTTTATCATTGAGTTATAAATTTGATTAAAAGTTTACTTTATTCTCTTAGAGCATTTTAAAACTATTACACCCTAAAATCTTGCTACATTTTTCCTTTTTGTGATGTTATTTGAATATTTATATACAAACCAGATCATTAAAATATAGATCAACATGGTTAGGGTATTCACCAATGACTTGGAAGACCAAGGTTCAATCTCAGGTCGAGTCATACCAAAGACTCAAAAAATGGTACTTGATATCTCTTTGCTTAACAGCATTATAAAGTGCATATCAAGGGTAAAGTAGAGTAATCCAGGGAAACGAGCAGTACCCTCCTGTACACTTCAGTGTGGTAGCTATTGAAAAGGAAGCCTTGGGGTTGCCCTTGACTTTGGTTGGCTAAAGGAAAAGGATAAGAAAAATTAAAATAGATATCTTTGGGCTTGGTTTTTTTGTTTAATGGTATATGAACCTTTGTAGGTTATTTAACGCCAAAGCCATCCTAGTAGAAGAACAGTAGTAATAGTATTTAAGGTTTCTTTGTTTAATGGCATATCAATCTTTGTGGGTTATTTAATACCAAAACCATCCATGTAGAAGAACTGTAGCGATACTAATTAACCCATAGCTGGTGTGAATAAGGGGTTTCATACCTTTCTCAAAGGGTATTAGTCTAAAAGTGAATGCAATAACATGACTGGAGTTTGAAATTGCCGACTATGATGTTGCTGTACTTTAGCCATTATGCCATGAGGCCTCTCTCTGATATTTGTTTTTATTTGGCTGGTCTAACAATATTTGATATTTTGGTAAAATAAAGATTGTTTAATTTGTTGCCTTGACTCTAGATTTACTATTTTAACTCTTTATTGTCTATGAAATAATTTCTATCCCCCACTGTGCCAAGAAAGAGATATTCTGGTTGAAATGAGTTATAGTCTGAATGGGCCAATAAGAACACAGCTGAATAAAGTGATGGACACAAAAGGGGGACAGGAGAAAGTGAGGTTCAAGGGTATGGTAATGGCAAAGGTTTATTAAATCGAATAGTCTCAGGGTCAAACTGGATTATGAAAACATCATTCAATTGTCAGTTAAATGAGAGAACTTGGAACAGACAGCTGTTTTAACAGCTACACTCACCGGCATGGACCAATATACAACCATATATCTGAAAGTGAGTATGAAACAAACAGATATTAATTGGAACAATACTGGCTTACGCTCTGGACACACTTATTCCTGGCCAAACAAGATCAAAATTTGAGAAAGAATTGTGAAGATGAACATGATAGATTTGAACCAAGTTTAATTATGCAAATGACAAATGGAAATAGCAAAAATAAAAATATCTCCATCAAATTCATGATTGTGTAACTTCCCAAAAATAAGAAATGAGTCATCAATTTTAAAAAAAAGAAAAGAAAAAAAAGATAGATAAAATAAAATAAAGATAAAAGAGTCAAAATCTATTTTATTAATTAGAATGCCGATTAGTCCAGGTTAAAAATACAGTAAGGATAACATAAAACCAAACTTTTTAGACCTTATTTTTCTGATGCAAGTAGAATGAGAAAATTTTTATTTGGCCAGTAGATCAAAACTTTTCTTGTTCCCCAATGATACCTACATTGGAAAAATAAAGTCCAGAAAGTTTAGTTTTGGGTTATCTTTACTGTACTTTTAACCAGGGCTAAATTAGAATGACTACAATATACACCAAATATTTTTTATTTCGAATCTCAAATATCTATATGATATACAATGAGAACTTATATAGGATTACTTTTTTTTTTTTAGCATATATCAGTCTTCCCTAAATTAAAACTCATAGAATGTGGAATACTAAAAGGTATAAGAAATGAAAAATTAATTGGTATGTTGAAAATAATTCAAATTATTTATCAATAAAAAAGGTTAAAAGTGCACCCTTTCCCTATTTTGAGTGTGAGATATGACTCTCAGTGTTTCCTGGAAAACATTTGATGGCAATATGTGGCTCTCAAACCACATTTAAAATAAAGGATAAAATCTTGTGAAAACATGAGAGTAGACACTGCTAATTTGCCTTAAACAGTGAAAGGGTTATTATTATTCCCATAAATTATCAGGTTTCTCTTCCTTATAAATTTGATCTGTTCTTAGGTGATAAATTCACCTGAATTCTGATGACACAAAAAACTCAAGTGAAACAAATTAATTTGGGTTCCTAAATTTTTTTCTTTTTCATATATAAACATAGAAATTTAATAACGACAAAATGTAGTATTGCCTGAACATTATGAAAATGAGAGGCCATTTCTAGCAATATGCTATAATAATAATAATTCTTAGCAATATACTGTAATAATAATAATAATAATATATCTAGTTTTGATTTCTACATATATGTTCTATCATAAGCACCAAACACTCTTTTAATTGACTTAGTAATGGTGTATATATATATATATATATATATATATATATTAAAATAGGTAGGTCTATGAAGAGATTTATGTTTTTTGAATTTATTTATTTTGTTCTTACATACGGGTTATATATGCGTATGTTTCCAGCTTGTTGCTTTTGTCAGAGAACATATGTGGAAACATGAGTGAGTTCAAGTCTCATGGAGTATCCCATTAACAAGGCCTTGTGCCACATATGTTCTCTGATGAAAGCAACAAGCTGGAAATTTACACATATAGAACACATATGTAAGAACAAAATAAATAAATTAAAAAAATACAAGTCTCTTTGTGGACATACCTATTTTAGAATATATTTTTATTCTTTTTTTGGACTTATAACAAATATCTTTATATATATATATATATATATATATATATATATATATATATATATATATATACACACACACACACACACGGATACGAGGATCATTCAAAAAGTTCTAAGCCTATCCAAGATTTTATATTTATCGTATACCTCTCACCTTTGTATGGGCCTCACCTGCACAGAAATTAAGACAAAAATTAGAATTAGTTTTCCTATTTTTTTTAAGTAGTAGTCTGTTGCTACAACAAAAATATTCAGCTATGGCTTTTCTTTCTGGCTCAGGCTTAGAATTTTTTGACCAAATTTTATATACATATATATATATATATATATATATACCCCCCAGTAACAGTTATTTTGTCAACAATAAGTGTACAGCTAATATAGGTGGATTACAATAAATGACTGTATATATAGATCAATACATGTACATGTTGAAAAACAAAGTATTGAGAGTAATTAAGGCCTCATGCACATGCTGTACCCAGGTCAAAATCTGCATTGTCCAACAGGATGTTACTATATACATATATATATTTAAATAATGTGTATCTAGGCAGCAGATTCTCTTGTAGGTATATTCTGAAGAAAGAAACAGACAAGGGTTCAGTGATTAGCTTTTTATTCATCATTTCTTGATGGTGAGTGAGTTGTCACGACTGTGGTTGAAGGCAGTTTGAAAAATGTTCAAAGTCTCCATTGATGTCGTATGATTATGGGTATTTTTGGACATCTTTGATCATTGTCAAGGACATGTGTTCACACATGACATAACCTACATGTGATGAACATGTCCACCTCAAAAATTCCTTGTGCATGCAAAAAATCCTGAACTCCAGTACACAAGAATACTCATGTCCTCAACAAAGACCAAAGATAGTGAAAAGTTGGACTTTACTGATAGAGACTTTTGACAATTTTTAAATTGTCTTCAACCACATCTTAATCACCAACAAGGTGAATAAAAGTGAAACACAAGATCCTTGTCTCTTATATATATATATATATATATATATATATATATATATATATATATATATATATAAAAACATTGGTCAGTATAATCTGATTTGATTATTCATAAGAAATTCACTTGTTATGGTAAAATGAATCAATCATCAGTTAATATCAAAAAAACATTTTGAATTATATTAGATTTGATAAAAAAATTAAAACTATATGGTGAATAGAATATAATTTATCAATTTGGAGGGCAAAACACTCTTTATCTGAGAAACAGACGTTCATATTTGTGTGCATAAGATAAGAAAAAAAAATGCATTTATACGGCAGTCTTTCTCTTAAATAAAGAAAAGAGTAATAACATCTGGATTATATCCTTAAAAATGACCAATGATGGTGAAAAATGTTTGGGGGAGGTAATTTTGAACAGTTTATAAAAATATAAAATGGAAAGAAATTTGAGAAATCTTGTAAGATAAGATAACAATT
>OY757941.1:44333362-44352080 GCA_963585895.1 Sepioteuthis lessoniana
CACTGAATTTCTATCATAATAAATACATGAAAATTGTTGAGGTTCATTTGAAAATCTATACCATTAATGCGCAAAATTCAGTTTGCAATAATCTCTTTCTACAATGAAATATGACACTTCCCAATGAGATATGGAGTAAATACAGACAATGACTTTAGCCAGGGTATCTTCAGTTGTCATACGAGCAGCTACTGATCATTCAGGGAAATAAAAAGTGGGACAATACACTGTTTTACAATATATCTTATCCACAGCGAATTGTTTTTTCTGTTTAATTCTATTACTTATTATCAGAGATTTGGTTTCCTTATGGGCTATTTAATGCCAAAATTGGATTAATTTCTAAATGTTTGATTGGAATCATAACTATATTTTCAATATGCCATTGCATGTTTTTAATAGTCTTTTTTTTTATTATTTATTTTTTCATAGTTATATGATATAAACTATTCTTATCTAAGACTAATCATTTGCAAGCAAATACATGCTTTCAAGAAACTCGTAATAATAATCCTTTGTAAACAATTATAGCTTCAAGAAATAATTCCTAACTGTTATGGTGAGATATGTAATCACCACCGGAACAGTTTAAATAAGGGACTGTGTCACCGGTCACCGGATAGAGAAACACAGAGAGACTCCCTGGACTTACACATTCTCTCTCTGTAAATATTACAATAAACTTTCTTTATTTAAACCTATAGTACATATTTATTCCTTTATTTCCTTCACAGAATACTATCTCTTGATTATCTCTATATTACCGCCACCACAGGATGTATCACTAACACAAATAATTTGTTCCCATTTATATGGTTTCAAGGGATATATTTCGCACTTTTAAACATCCATCATTGATTTAACATCACTCATAGTTCTGATGATGGTTCATTAGAACTCAAACGTTTATAGTATCGACTTTGTTCTTCAACAAATCTCTTCTACTTGGATTACCTTGTTAATTTTTCTTTAGATGGTTTCAAGTATTTCAAGCAATTATATAGTTTCAAGTAACTAATAATAATAACTGATTATAATAATCCTCTGTAAACAATTATAGCTTCAATTAACTATTTGTAATACAAATAATTTGCATAGAGTTATATAGTGTCTAGTATTCTTATCCAATATGAATAATTTTCAAATGCATCTATTTGAACCAGAGATAGGACCCTGACAAGTAGTATCATTCAAGGTCTGAGTGGACATGGGTGTGATGGCAATGAAGGGGTACTACCCACAACCCAGAGCTTTAGAACTTGAGTCTCACCAACTATGCAATGCAGTGTCATACCAGGACACCTTATTATCATAGTTCCAAAGCAGAACCTAAAAATACTACACTCTGAACCATAGGCAGAGGTCTTGGGAGTGAAACCCAGATATTAGGCAAAGAACTAGGGAATTACACTCTGTTCCAAGGTAGGGGATTGGAGAGAGACACTTGTTCTTAGGCAGGTGACTGGAGACTGAGACTGATCTTAGGCAGAAAAGAAAGGGTGTGAAAATTTAATCCTTAGCAGAGGATGGGGCATGATCATTTGATGTTAAGCAGAGGAGTAGAGAGTGACACTCTAATTCTAGGCTGAGCGCTGGGTAGTGGCATTTTGATTCTAGGCAGAGAACTGGGTACACAGATACTTTGGTCTAAGACAGTATTACCAATCCACTCATTCTATTAATGGATACTCATATTATCCATTAAAAATGATTTTATTATCACTACTGCCTTTTAATTTCAATTAATAATGATTTATCCAAAATTATTTTAATAATAATGATTTATTATCTTATACATGAAATTTGTGCTTCAATGTACAAAAGATGACAATGCAAATATATTGGTGGAAAGAATTCTAACTTTTAAAAATGTCAAATTCATATAATTTGTCTTTGAGAATTTAGAAGTAAAATGATAAATTATAACCTCAAAATATAATATAAAAAAATGAAATTCCATAAGTTTTTAGATTTTCTATGCTAGTAAAATACAATTTACAACTATAAAATATAAAATAATGGATATGAGAAAGTACAGAATAAATCAGTGTAATTAATAATGAATCTAATAATAAATTTCAGGAGTATTTTAAAAAAAAAAATTAATTAATAAAAGGACATGCAAGAAATTGCAATGTTTGCCGTAGAAACTGAAGAATAACCTAAACAAAAAAAAAAAAAAATTAAATTAATAAAAAGCACATACTGTTTATAAGGAGGTAAATCAATAAGTCAGAAAAATAATGATGAAAGATTTTACACAATGAATATTTTTTCAACATAATCTTCTTCCCAGTAGAGACATTGAATTCCGCTGTGATTATTCATGATATAAATCAAATATCAGGTAGCAAAAATTTCAGATCCTAATTCTGCACATAACTATATGACAGGCTACTAATTGATCTACTTATATATATATATATATATATATATATATATATATATATATATATATGGAGAGAGAGAGAGAGAAGAGACAGACAGAAATTTATAGGTAGGTAAATCAATAAGGTCATTGCTTAATGATGAAAAAAGCATTTATTTTGAGTAAGTATTTATTTTCAACACAATCTTCTCTCATGTCAAGGCACTTAATTCAATATAGAAAATTTGTAACAGGAAATTTTTCATCAAAATTCAGTTAGTGTCAAACTGTAATCATACTGACCTATTCTTGTGTGTGTGTGTCTGTGTGTGTATATAAATATATATGCAAATATGAAAAAAAATATTCTGAATATATATATATATATATATATATATATATATGCCAATATTTAATGTTTCAATTTTTGGTGAAACAATCTTCAGAGTGATGTTAAAATGCGAAGTAACATCCAAAAATTATTAAAAAAAAAAAAAAAAAAAAGAGAGAAAATACTTCTATTAGCCTTAATAGTGTTTTGTTTTAAAATATGGTGATGTGATTAAAAAAAAAAAAAATATATATATATATATATATATATATATATATATATATATATATATATATATATATTGTAGTTTTTTGATGGTGATGTAATTAATTAAAAAAGATTACATATATATAGTAGTTTTTCGATTTCTTCTTTCTCCTTCATTATCTGCCAGATGATTGTTGTTTGTAAAACTTCATGAAACCTAAAATTGCAGACAAACTTCCATGGCATTAAATATATAAAATCTAATATATTTATTTATTTATTATTATTTTTATCTGTCTTTTGTCAATACATTTAATTCAGTGTTGAATATTAATCATGTAGACAGAACATTATACAGTGAAAGTTTTAGATCAATTTTTGTTAATAATTTTGTAAGGTTGTGTGTGTGTGTGTGTGTATATATATATATATATATATATATAGTATTCTTACTCCAGTTAAACCGGAGTTGGGAGTAATTCCATCAGGACAAGAAATTATTCATGAATGAATATTTAAATTTTCCTGGTAAAGAGCTCAATGTACCAATAATACAGAGCAATAAATTCTTTAAGAAAAAACAACAAAACCAATCACAAAGGATTATAAATTTATTTCCATCCTGTTGCACATTTTTGAAATTTCCAAAAACACGAAAAAAAATTAACAGGACTTCTTCAGATCTTTTTGATAAAAAAACTAGAATAGACACATAAGAGTGGGAGGGGATAGAAGAGGGGTGAAGAGTTACCTCTTCATTAAGCCAACTTCCGTTTTAAATTTAAATTTCGGTTAGCAATGTAGTAAATTTATTTTTAAAAAATTTGTTTAAATTAATAATTTTTTAAAAATTTACATTTAGACCTTAATTACAGATATTTTTATTAGATTTAAACTTTAATTAATAATCTCATGTAAAGATGCAGTAATAGATATATTAAAATAAAAACAAAAACAAATATTTAATTTATTTTAAAATTTCAAAACTATTTAGAAAGCATTAATCAGTTACACTTTTTATGCGTAGTACATATGTATTATATGCTTTTTCACAATTTTCTATCTAACAATTTATTTTATTTATTCTCAAAATTAACTAATTCTCAAAAATAACTATGCTTTTTTTAAAAAAAACTTTTTTTGTTTAATTATTTATAGTTTAAATTTGACCCTATGTCTACACCTAGTTATGAGTTCATTTCTCTTATTTAATAATTTTTTTGGCTCAGGAACAAGCAAAATGTGGATTTTTTCTTCAAGACACAGATTGCACCTACTATCGAAAGATTTTGGGGTACTAGATCTTTTCAATATGGACCATTGAATGTCAGGGGTTAACCCTTTATTTTTCAATCCTCAATAATGTTTTGATAGAGCAGTTGATTTTTTTGATGCTCATGGGAGAATGAAAATTTATGATTTCCATACCTAATTTTAAAATTAGTAGATGAAACGCCAATATAATATTTCTTATCATTTATGTGCTCTTTTGGATAAATAATAGCTTGATATACTACATTATCTAAATTACACAAACCATTCATTGGACAATCACTTCGAGATTTACAATTACATTCTATTTTTTTACTATTAATATTATCATTATTTACTCGGTTATGAAATTTATTAATTAATTCATTATTATGACTATTTATTATTTGAGAAATATTTTTAGTGCAAGAATAACTTATTTTCAAGGTTTTCCTATTAAATATTTTATGTAATATATTATCTTGTTTAAAATGTTTGTCTATCAGTCTCAAAAAATATTTACCTACATCTATATTTGCTAGTTTACAAAAAGGGGGGTTAAACCATATAATTTTCCTTTTTCTATTTTTATTTTTTTTATCGTAATTCTTATTTTCTTTAGTAATTTCATTTGTTATATTTTCTTTTAAATACCTAAAATCCTCCTTAAAACCACTATTTTTAAGGGCATCTATATATCTTTTACTACTCTCTTTGAAAATCTTTCCATTTGCAGATAGCTTACCTATTCTTAAATTTACTGCTTTTGGGATTTGCTTAATTATGTTTTTAGGGTGATTTGAATTAACATTAATGTACGATGGGTTCTGATTGGATTTTATGAAAGGTTTATAAGAATTATTTGATAGATCTAAAGTCACATCCAAGAAATTGACTATTTTAATATTTTATGAGATTTCTATCTTAAATCCCCAAAACTTAAAGGCCCTTATAATCCTCTTTTGTATGCTAGAGCTAAGAGGGCCATTACTATTTGGGATATATAATAAACCATCATCTCAGTACAGACCTAATTGTTGAGGACTAATGATTCTAGTAAGCATATTTAATATATATAAACCTACAAGGTCTGCTATTTGGGAGGAATCATACCCCCCCCATTGGAACGTCAAAGTTATCTAATCCATTTTTTACCCAAGTTGAATCGTTATTTTTTAAAAGTTTTCCTACAAGCTAATATAATTTCGTATTGTTCATTAGTTATATCTATATATTTACGGGCATAGTTAATACTATCTATTAAAATATTTTTAGTTATGGAAGGATAGAAATCAATGATGTCAAATTGTATAAAGGTAGCTTTACTCTTATTTTTTATCCTTCTAAACCATTCAATGGTCTCATATGAATTCCCCCAAAGATTGCAATGGTTAGCCTTTTTAACACTATTGACAATATTTTGAATAATAAACTTAGATATCCTACCTAACTCTGTTTTAGAGGGGTTAATCAGTCTGGTTGGCAATTTATTTTCAAAATTTGGTTTATGATCTTTAAATAAAATGTAAGCTTCTTTCTTTTTAAATTTTCTTAACCTATCCTCAATTTGTAATCTACTAGCAAATTTAGAAGTATCCTTATCTATTTGTTCAATAGTATTATTATAGTCTGTTTTATAATTATTTGTAATTTTGCTCTTTAAAATTTCTTGATATTTAGAGGGTTTAATTTTATATATATTTTTTGATTTATCTGACCTCACCCATATATATTTAGACGTTTTTATTTCCTTTATATCTTTGCTTAATTTCATTTGAAAATTATTACGTACCTTCTTAAATTTAACCATTTTAATTGATTTAAATAAGTCTTAAATTTAACCATTTTAATTGATTTAAATAAGTCTTAAATTTAACCATTTTAATTAATTTAAATAAGTCCGTTTCAAAATTTTCGATAGTAGGTGCAATCTGTGTCTTGAAGAAAAAATCCACATTTTGCTTTTTCCTGAGCCAAAAAAATTATTAAATAAGAGAAATGAACTCATAGCTAGGTGTAGACATAGGGCCAAATTTAAACTATAAATAATTAAACAAGAAAAGTTTTTTTTAAAAAAAGCATAGAGTTATTTTTGAGAATAAATAAAATAAATTGTTAGATAGACAATTGTGAAAAAGCATATAATACATATGTATTATGCATAAAAAGTGTAACTGATTAATGCTTTCTAAATAGTTTTGAAATTTTAAAATATATTAAATAAATTAAATATTTGTTTTTGTTTTAATATATCTATTACTGCATCTTTACATGAGATTATTAATTAAAGTTTAAATCTGTAATTTAGGTCTAAATGTAAATTTAAAAAAAAATTATTAATTTAAAAAAATTTTTTAAAAATAAATTTACTACATTGCTAACTGAAATTTAAATTCAAAACGGAAGTTGGCTTAATGAAGAGGTAACTCTTCACCCCTCTTCTATCCCCTCCCACTCTTATGTGTCTATTCTAGTTTTTTTATCAAAAAGATCTGAAGAAGTCCTGTTAATTTTTTTTCGCGTTTTTGGAAATTTCAAAAATGCGTAACAGGATGAAAATAAATTTATAATCCTTTGTGATTGGTTTTGTTGTTTTTTCTTAAAGTATATATATATATATATATATATATATATATATATATATATACATACCAGCCCATTGGTATAGTGGGTAGAGTGTTCACCAATGGTCAGGGAGACCAGAGTTCAATCCTAGGTCAAGTCATACCAAAGACTCAAAAAATGGTGCTTGATGCCTCCTTGCTTAACAATCAGCCATATGAGGTATTGATCAAGGGTAAGTGGAGAAATCCAGGGAAAGGAGTAGTGCCCTCCCCTACATCTCAGTGTAGTAGTAATTGAAAAGGGAGCCTTCAGATTGCCCTCGACTATGGTCAGCCAACTTTATATATATATATATATATATATATATATATATACACACACACACATATGCTGACACAAAATAAAATTGAAACACCCTGAATAAATTTTCAATTTTACTTAAGATTAAACATACAAGTAATAAAGCTTGACTGCAGTAAATGATCATATATTGAGATCAATACATACACAGGTTCCAAAATAAGGGGTGTATCAACAGTTCTTATGCCCCATACTGATAGGCTGTAAACCCTACTTAGCTGTTAACACAACATGAACTAAAAAAAAATTACCATTAGCTTCTTATCAAAAAATAAGATTTAAAGTCTACTAAAAGGTTAAGCATATCATTCACCTTAACTGAACATGATATAGAGAAAATTTTGCATAAAAATTCAATTAATGAATTATATATATATATATATATATATATATATATATATATATCAGTGGCGACTCTAGCCTATTTTTGCTACTCGTGCCCCCACCGCCCTCTGTCAACTTCAGTTCCCAACCCATGGTCTGTGGACCCAAAGTAAGTCATCAGAGTTGCTATTGCGTGATTCTCCATTGTATAGCACAGACTGACTAACGTACCTTGCATGGTGGTTTTTTGTAAACAATCAAGATACTATATAATTTGTAGTCTTGTTAATACAGTAGATAAGATAATTTTTTTTCCTTTCAAAAGTATAGAAGAAAAGAGAAGATGTTCATTACTATGACAAGAAAAATATGTTTATTAGAATAAAGAAATTGATGACAATATACACAGACACAGCTAGTAGTTTCAATTTCACTTAAAATAAAGATTATTTGTTGAAAATGTATTCAAATAAACAAATTTTAGTTACAGAATGTAATATATGCAACATTCATTAAAGAAATAGAAATCTGTTAGTGAAAAAACGAATTAAAACACGCCGTTTAACCAACATTTACCATACCGATGATGATGACGTCGGCGACGGCTATAATCTGCTATCCCCCCCTCTCTCTCGGTCCCTCTCCCTCTTCCCAAGACAGTTGTCAGCAGTCACATTGTACTAATTTTTTTGAGCACGGTATTCTGATTGCTATTTCTATTGGCTACAGCCAAAAGCGAGATTTTGCTAACATTACTGTTATTATAAGGGTCTAGTGCTGGGCACGGATTACGCGTGTTCAACATTATAGCCGATTTTAAGGGATGTTCAATGGATCTGACGGTGGCCGGACAAAGACCATCCATTCAAAACAGCATCGTTGTATTATTCCCAGATATATTTATGAACTTTTGGCTACTTAGTTATCAAAATTTGAATAGATACATAATTTAATTGAGATCAGACTAAGTATGTTTGCTTGAAATTAATGAATGATTTTTAATCCATTTTGAATAACATTGACTGAGCACGAGTAGCACTAGTCCCATCTCTGCCCCTGATATATATATATATATATATATATATATATATATATATATATATATATATATATATATACACACACACATACTTACATGGAAAATAAGATTGTAACATAGTGAATGTATTTCAATTTACTTAAGTTTAGAGATACAGGTGATACTGCTGGATTACAGTGAATGAATATGAGCACAGGTTCTAAAATAACAATTCTCATATCCCACATTATTACACTGCGAACCCTCCTTGAGTGTTAACACAGGCCTGTATTCTTGTATGTATACAATCATACAAATAGTAATACACTCTTTATTATGAAACTTATGCAAATACTAGATAGATTGAGTTTCTTTGTTTAATGGCATATCAACCTTCATGGGTTATTTAATGCTGTACCGTAGCCATGATATGGCTATGTGTGAAATGTACATCGAATGTCCAAAAAGATAGAGCATAGGAATCTCGAAATTTGAAAAACACGTAATGACTTCTCAGTTCAGGTATGAAACCTTTTATTACCTTTGAGTTAAAGGTTTCTACATAAGGAGAGAGGCACAATCTTTCTATTCTGGCTTTTTCATCTGCCCCAACACGTGTGGCACCCACCACAAAAGTCTCCATGAGCAAGCGAAAACCAACCGTCTTCCCCCGAGGCAGGTCTCATCTCAATTCACTGACTTTTTCAAAATCCCCCAAAAATCCTCCGCACGCTTCCGGTGCGTGATGTCACTCGCACTATGTAACCCCCTTTCCCATCTCGGGCTATTGTGAAATCTCTGAGTGATATGTCTGCTCTGTGCGCGCATGAACACTTGATTTAATGTTGCACCTAACTAACCTAAGGTTCTCAGCCTTACTAAACCCAAAGGCATAAATCAAAATCCCTCGGCCATTATATTACAATGCCAAAGCCATTCTTGTAGATCAGTAGCAGTACTATTTAAGCCATAACTAAGAGGAATAAGGGGGTTTCAACACTTTCTCAAGGGTAATACTCTGAAATTGAATGTAATTATCCAAATGAAGTTCAAACTCACTATGATGTCACAGTCCAGCATGTGACCCAATACATCACAATGACTTCCACTGTGCACATATTATTCTATACATGTGATCTGTAGACAAGCTATATTACCTGTAAATTTCATATTGAATAAATTAAGATATATATTCAGTGTTACAAACTAGTTTTAAATCAATATACATACATTGAAGTATGCAGAGAAAATACTGAACAGAAAAGTAATCCAAAGTGAATTAATCAATTGTTCAATTATTTATTAATTAATTGATTTCTTATTAAATAAATAAATATCTTATTAAATTCTTCACTTGGGATTACTTAGTTTTTCAATATTTTCTCTACATTATAGGATTAATTTCCATTATTTACTTCCACATTTAAGTATACATCTATCCAACACTTCTGTCACAGACAGGATGTGACACAAGGTAAATTTTTAAGCTGAGTAAAAATGGTCGATTTCAGAGTTTCCCTTCTCATAGACTGGTTACATAATCAAGGCTAAACAACTCAGTCTGCCCTACTACTTACTCATAGCAGGGAAGAGAAGAATAGACAGATTCATGCCTTTCCCAAGGGCATTAGCATGTAGTGAAATGCAAACAGCCCCATCTAGGATTTGAATTTTGGTAACCGATTCCACTGATAACCATTACACTAAGTATGCCTCCACCATTAAAGAAATATTTATTTTTCAACATAATCTCCTTCTCAGTGTATTGAATTCAGTGGTGCATATAAACCAGATAGATTGAATAATATTAATTTATCAAAATTCTGTTTATATTTACCGTAATTAATTGAGTATAAGATGCACTAGTTTTCCCAGCACAGTCAGCTGGGTGGGGCAGTAGAATACAGCAACTACATCTCTGCAGTGGGGTAAGATACCCCCCCCCCCACTGATGAGTGTCTTGGATATGTTGAGGCTCCAGCCTTGGAAATTCGGAGAATGTGGAGTACCTCTTCATTGCCATTGGTCCCACATCCACTGACCCGGAGTGGTAACACCTGATCTATGGGTCAAATAGAATAGACTGTGTGCAAAGAAATAACTGATGTTAAATTGTGAATGTTATATAGAAATACTTGAAACCATTTAACTGTGTGCAAAAAAGAGTTCAGGCTTGTTTAAGAATGTTATCTACTAACTATATTTAATATATTTGGCATTAAATAACCTATAATGGTTGATATGCCATAAAACCCAACCAAACCAAATCATATATATTTAATATATATGTATAAAGAGGATTTGGCATTAAATAACCCAAAATGGTTGATATGCCATAAAACCCAACCAAACCAAATCCTATATATTTAATATATGTGTATAGAGAGGATATGGGATTAAATAACCAACAATGGTTGATATGCCATAAAACAAAACTAGTTTTCCAGATTTTTTATTCCAAAATTTAGGGGTGTGGATCATACATGAGAACCACATAATTAATTTTTTGTGGGGTCATATGCCTCACTGGGACAAGATAACTAAAATAACTTACAACTTATAATCCTAACTAATATGTTTTATGCTGTTACTGAGAAATCTCCAATGGGATGTGTATTTGTTTATAATTTTGTTTCTTGTAATGTGGGTTTATTTTTGTTGTAAACTATATGAACTTTTATTTTTAGTCAGTACAAACCAATAAAAAGTTGAACCAAAGTGGAATTCAGGTCAAATTTAGCTGCAACATATTCTAGGCAGTGCATATAATACATGAAAAATATTTTTTTCCGGAATTTTGTAGTCCCAAGTTAGGGTTTGGTTGGGTTTGGTTTCTTTGTTTTATGGTATATTAACCTTCATGGTTTATTTAATGATAAAGCTATTCTTGTAGAAGAACAGTCGTGGTACTATTTAACCCATAGCTGGGAGATTAGAGGATTTGTACCTTTCCCAAGAGTGAGATGTAAGATGTTTCAAACTGCTACAGTGGCAGAATGCAGTATAACAATAATAATCGTTTGTTTGTATACAGTTATAGGGTTTGGTTTCTTTGTTTTATGGCATATCAACCTTTTTGGGTTATTTAATACCAAAGCTATTCTTGTAGAAGAACAGTCGTGGTATTATTTAACCCATAGCTGAGAGAATTAGGGGTATTAGACTGAAAGCAAATGTAATTGCACAACTGGAGTTTGAACCTATTTACATCATGGCCACAGTTCAACTTTTTAGCTATGATGTCATAGCGACTCCCCACCAAAGTTAGGGATGTGTATTATACTTAAGTGCATGTGATACACAAATAAGTATGGTATGTTTTGGGCTACAGACTTATTGATCTACCCTCATAGAATGTAGAATGACAAAGTATTAATAAAAAAACAATTAGAAACGTGAAAATTACTGATACTGCTTTCAATAATCTCTTATAAAAAAAAAAAGAACAAATAGATTAAACCAATTTATTCCTGTGAAAAAAAAAACTTCATGAAAGAAATAAAAATATCAAGACTAAATAATGAAGAATATATGACAAAAAATATTTTTAGAAAGAACAAAAAAAAAAAAGAAGAAAATCAGCCATTACTATCTGTAGTTGTAGAAATAATAACAACAATAATAATTTACAGTATGAATAAAGTAGAAGAAAAAAAAAACAAGATAAAAATACTAAACAAATAACAATGCCAGAAAATCACAAAACAAAACAAAAAAAAAATCTTCAGGTTTCTAAATTTGTCATTCCAGCCCAAAATCTGACATACGAGTGTCCGCTGAAAAGTTCTTAGGCTGACTAAGATACTCTCATGGAATGTGACCAAATGAGGTTTATTTTTCAATTTAGTCCCTCTTGTGGCCCATGCACTTTTTCCATTAGTTTTGCAGTGCTTGGGTCTCACTAGTTAGAAAAAAAAGTCATCAATAGTAATGATGTCAGCCTATGATCTTTTCAACCCACCCTCGTAAAAGCAGACACATTGATATAAATAAAGCTATAACACACACACACATAAGTTAATGTTCACAGGCAAATGACTAAATGGAAAAGAAAGAAGACTGAAGGAAAATAAAGAGAATAATTTTCTTTGAAAATTTGTTGTAAATAAAAGAAACAGAATTTGAGGTTTTATACAATCTGCTGACTAAAAGGAAATTTAAAAAAAAATGTTTTTATAATAACTCTTTGAATATGTTGGAATGAATGAGTTTAAAAGAAGAAATACTGAGATAAATATCGCATAAATTATAAAGTTGGTGACCGTAGTCAAGGATGACCCGAAGGCTCTCTTTTCAATAGCTACCACACTGAGGTGTAGGAGAGGGCACTACACCTTTCCCTGGATTGCTCCACTTTACCTTTGATCCTTACCTCATAATGCTGAGTGTTAAGCAAGGCAGCATCAAGTACCATTTTTTGAGTCTTTGGTATGACTCGACCTGGGATTGAACCCTAGTCTCTTGGACCATTGGCGAACACTCTACTCATTAGGCCAATGGCTCGAGTAAATACTGCAGAAAAAAAACTAAAAAAAAGAATTTTTTATTCTAAAATTATATCTACAGTAAGTTGTTGGAAAGAAGATTATAAAAAATTTGCTATGAATACAAGTTAAAAGTCATTAGTAATGCATTTCTATAGTAAGATCATTAATAATGCATTTCTATAGTAAAATCATTAATAATGCATTTCTATAGTAAAATCATTAACAATGCATTTCTATAGTAAAATCATTAGTAATGCATTTCTATAGTAAAATCATTAGTAATGCATTTCTATAGTAAGATCATTAATAATGCATTTCTATAGTAAAATCATTAATAATGCATTTCTATAGTAAAATCATTAGTAATGCATTTCTATAGTAAAATCATTAGTAATGCATTTCTATAGTAAAATCATTAATAATGCATTTCTATAGTAAAATCATTAATAATGCATTTCTATAGTAAAATCATTAATAATGCATTTACGTTATCCATACACTATCACCAATTGCCCAATGCTTCTTGCGTTAATTCCTGATCCCTGACAATACATTATTCATAATGCATTTCTATAGTAAAATCATTAGTAATGCATTTCTATAGTAAAATCATTAATAATGCATTTCTATAGTAAAATCATTAATAATGCATTTCTATAGTAAAATCATTAATAATGCATTTACGTTATCCATACACTATCACCAATTGCCCAATGCTTCTTGCGTTAATTCCTGATCCCTGACAATACATTATTCATAATGCATTTCTATAGTAAAATCATTAGTAATGCATTTCTATAGTAAAATCATTAATAATGCATTTCTATAGTAAAATCATTAATAATGCATTTCTATAGTAAAATCATTAATAATGCATTTACGTTATCCATACACTATCACCAATTGCCCAATGCTTCTTGCGTTAATTCCTGATCCCTGACAATACATTATTCATAATGCATTTCTAGAGTAAAATCATTAGTAATGCATTTCTATAGTAAAATCATTAATAATGCATTTCTATAGTAAAATCATTAATAATGCATTTCTATAGTAAAATCATTAATAATGCATTTCTATAGTAAAATCATTAATAATGCATTTACGTTATCCATACACTATCACCAATTGCCCAATGCTTCTTGCGTTAATTCCTGATCCCTGACAATACATTATTCATAATGCATTTCTATAGTAAAATCATTAGTAATGCATTTCTATAGTAAAATCATTAGTAATGCATTTCTATAGTAAAATCATTAATAATGCATTTCTATAGTAAAATCATTAATAATGCATTTCTATAGTAAAATCATTAATAATGCATTTACGTTATCCATACACTATCACCAATTGCCCAATGCTTCTTGCGTTAATTCCTGATCCCTGACAATACATTATTCATAATGCATTTCTAGAGTAAAATCATTAGTTGATAAAATAAAAAAGTTAAAAAAAAAAAAAGAAGAATTTTACTATTGCAATATAAAATCTATAATTTGTTGGAAAGACCATTTAAAAAATTGTTATGAATACATAAAAACAGTGATTATATATGGAACAATTTGATTGACTGATTTTAGTGGCATGTCAACCTTCCTAGGGTTATTTTATGTCTAGAGGTCGGGGAATCACGTTCAGTATGTGTTCATATTTATATTTTTGTGTAGTTATTTTTAAGAATTTTTTTTTGCACACAGTCCTATCAAATAAGGATAGTTTTTAAAAAGATCTATTCGACCCATAGATGGGATCCTAACAGATCTATTTGACTCTTAAATGGGATCCTAACAGATCTATTTGATCTAAAGATGGGATCCCAACAGATCTATTTGACCCATAGATGGGACTACCATTTTGGATCAAAGTGAACCAGTGAGTCATGGCGATGAAGAGGTACTCCACACTCCCCAGAAATGAAGCTTCAACATCAAATGCTGTTTAGTGTCAGAAACCAAACACCAATTTTTTCCCCCATTCTACCTCTAATAGCACTGTCATTAACCCTTCCATTAATAACCAGTCACTGACAATACTGATTTACCATATTTACAAGGCATTTCATCAGCAAAATCTATCTATCTTAGTATAGTCTTGTCAGTATGGTTCCTATTAATTTCTAAGCATTGAAAATTCCCCTCTTTCTCATTTTCAATGTACTATACACAGACTGAAAATCATCACTTAATAAAAAAAAAAAAACCCCTATTAAATTTAGTAGTTAAATCATCACAATTCACTTTTAAACTTCATATCTATACAGTAACTTATATAAACATTACTGATAATATCATTTTTATACTATAAATTGATATTACTATTAAACATGAATAAAAAGGATATTTAAACACATGGCACACTCATCACTTTTTACTAAATCTGAGATATCTTAAGTGAAAGCAGAATTCTTGCTGCCTTTATCGTTCATTGATTGCTGTTCTTTTGGTGTCAAACATCAAAATTATAATGCTGATTGATAAAAAAAAAAACTATAAAAAAAATCCCCAAAATTAACTTCTGATTTAAAAAAAAGACCCCCCCCTCTGAAGAAATTGTAAAATCCCTGTAATTGTTCTCTGAAGGGAATATTGATCACCTTGATTGAACATTATACAGTGAAAGTTTCAGATCAAAATTCAGTTAATAACAATGTTAGGATATATATATATATATATATATATATATATATATATATATATTCAAACTGCAAACATGAGTGAGTTCAAGTCTGATAGAACACCACATTAACAAGGCCTTGTGCCATACATGTTCTGAGGAAAGCATCAAGCTGGAAACATACATGTATGTAAGAACAAAATAAATAAATAAATCCTAAAAATTACAAATCTCTTCGTGAACCTTACTCATTTAAAAATATCTTTATTCTCTCTTTGGACCTACAAACAAATATATATATGTACACTGATGGAAAGTAAAATAGCAACACCCTGAATATACAATAAATTGTGGCACATGTCAGTTTGGCATATAAGTCAATCACAAGATTTTTAGCTCAAAACTTTGGGTTAGACCTCTACCTGCTGTATAGGTCAACCCTTGTAGCAGCCACAGATCTATTTCCTTTTGCGAATCAATGCCCCTGTTAAGAGAGTCGGTCACTCACTGACCAATCAACTGGCAGAGCGAATTAATTCCTTCTCCCTCTCAGGAACTATTTTTTCTGGTCCCTTTTTGTAGAACGGACAAGGTCAGAGAGTCCAGAGCTAGCAGAAGAAACACATCTCTCTCACATGACTGCCACTGATTCCACTTGGAACCCTTTGCTCGCTGCTAGCTTTAAACACGCTTCCTACGAACCAAGGACCAATATACAGACCAACGACGCAAAAGAGACACTTTCTCACTCTCACTCCTTCTACTATAATAAACCTTACTTTGTTGTGTTGTTAAAAGAAGTTTTGTTATTCATTTGTGTTGCCTAAAATATATAGTGTTAGAGAAATTACCAATTTCCCGAAACACTAAACCCTTAAAAATAGAGTGGGCTACTGGTAGAATATATGAAACATGTAAATCATTCATATTAGATCTTATATTCATATGAATCCCCAATCACTTGCAATATCATAAAATTGCACAGATAAACAACATACTGTAATCTGACTGGCCACCTGGGTACTGCGATGTTTTGGTTTATGTTAAAAGTCAGTCTATCAGCTGGAAACAGTATGTGATATAATATTAATATAATACTTAATATCTATGGAAGTTTTATAATTCTATATTAATCTCTGTGTTAATTAAATATGTTCACCAAACTTTAGTTTAAGTTGGAAGTGTTTGTAGTTGTCTGCTGGAACTATAGTCATTGATGTATAATGATTGTTAAGAGTACTGTCCTAATAGTTGACCACTCTGTGGTAAAGATTTGGATCTTAGCCTTGCTGTATGAGTCAATATATTCTGGTTCTAAGATAAGGAGTCAATCAAAAGTTCTCATATGTCCATATTGATACAATGAGAACCCTGTTTGGTGTTAACACAAGCTTGTCAGAAAAAGTAGCTTCTTACTTTAGAAAATAAAATAGGTAACTATTTAAAGGTTTAAAATGAAAATATCTAAAGCCTCGGTGAAATTATTATTTTTTTTTTGTAAAAACTACTTGCATGTAATCAACATTTGATTAGAAACCAGAAAGTCTTATCAGAAGAAGAATATGACTGAAAGGGTTACTCTCCAAACTTACTTATATCATGATCAATTAACTTCCTAATCTGATCATTCAAAATTCATAGATAATCAAATTTAAAATTTTCCAATCAATCATAGAATAATGGCTTGAGAGTTGTGATGAAAAGCAACTGAAATTTGATGAAAGACTAATAAAAAATTAATAGTAATGGTGAATCTGCAAGTTGTGATAAAAAGCAATCGAGATGAAATTAAAAAAAAAACTTGTAAAAGTTGATGTTATAATGATGACAAATTTGAGAATTGGGATAAAAGCAAGATAAATAAGATGAAAAAGTTAAAAATTAATAATAGACGACAATTCTTCATTTAAGATATTCAAATACCATTATATCCAGTATTACTAGAATATTCAGTATTACCATTATATCCATTAATAATCATAATAATAATCCAAATCCTCCTGATAATAATAATAATAATCCAAATTCTCCTCCTCCAAATAATAATTCTAACCATAATCCTAATCCAAATCCTCTTCTTAATAATAATAATCATAACAATTATCCTAATCATAATAATAATCCAAATCCTCCTCCTCCTCCTGATAATAATCCAAACCCTCCTCCTCTAAATAATAATTCTAACCATAATAATAATAATAATAATCCAAATCCTCTTAATAATAATAATCATGATAATAATCCAAATCCTCCTCCTCCTAATAATAATAATTCTAACCATAATAATAATAATCATCCTAACCCTAAAAATGATCATAATCATAATAATCCAAATCCTCCTCCTCCTCCTCCTAATAATAATGATTCTAACTATAATAATGATAATTCTAATAATAATCCAAATCCTCTTCTATCTCATCCTAAGATTAATTCTAATAACAACAACTAAAATAAGCTATATTATTCCTCAAAGTCTGAAACTTGAGTTTCACTGCAAATTTTTGTTTATAAGCATCTTATAATTTTTTTATTTATATATTTCTATATGGTTTATTTCATTATCCCAATATTTTAAACTATCAAATAAATGTGCGTAAAAGTCAGGATTCAACAATTAAGTTGGCTAGTTTGGTTAGTTGCTCTTAGAGTTTTTAGTTCTTGTCAAAGTATGACACTTTAACAGATACTATCATTCAAGGTCAGAATGACCCAAGAATAATAGCAATCAAAAGGTAATTACAAAGTATTTCTCAGAGAAACATAACTGAAGCCTCACCCCTGGATACAATTCAATTCAAGACACCCTTTTGTTCAGGGAAGAAGTCAGCATATTCTAGGCCCAGAGGGACAAAATTTTAACTTTAGTTTATGTATATAAAATATAATGAAAAAGGATATTTAAACATAAGTTACATATGTCCCTCTTTGCATAACATAAGAAAACATAAGTGCTTTTAAAATCCATTATTAACAAATGTAGCTGGTGGCAGAGAACTTGATACACAAAAATACATATTACAGCACACATTGTAGACTGAAGTTGAAAGGAATAGAAGAATTATGACTGTTTGATACATATTGTATATATTGAAGTTACAAGAGGAAAAAGAACACAATCAACATTTATGGGATTACAAATCAAATTTAGAGTTTTAATAAATCTACAGGGAATAAAAATCTACTTTTTATAT
>OY757941.1:44357280-44599780 GCA_963585895.1 Sepioteuthis lessoniana
GATAGATAGATAGATAGATACCAAGTAGCTGAGATAGATAGATAGATAGATAGATACCAAGTAGCTGAGATAGATAGATAGATAGATAGATACCAAGTAGCTGAGATAGATAGATAGATAGATAGATACCAAGTAGCTGAGATAGATAGATAGATAGATAGATACCAAGTAGCTGAGATAGATAGATAGATAGATAGATACCAAGTAGCTGAGATAGATAGATAGATAGATAGATACCAAGTAGCTGAGATAGATAGATAGATACCAAGTAGCTGAGATAGATAGATAGATACCAAGTAGCTGAGATAGATAGATAGATACCAAGTAGCTGAGATAGATAGATAGATACCAAGTAGCTGAGATAGATAGATAGATACCAAGTAGCTGAGATAGATAGATAGATACCAAGTAGCTGAGATAGATAGATAGATACCAAGTAGCTGAGATAGATAGATAGATACCAAGTAGCTGAGATAGATAGATAGATACCAAGTAGCTGAGATAGATAGATAGATACCAAGTAGCTGAGATAGATAGATAGATACCAAGTAGCTGAGATAGATAGATAGATACCAAGTAGCTGAGATAGATAGATAGATACCAAGTAGCTGAGATAGATAGATAGATAGATAGATACCAAGTAGCTGAGATAGATAGATAGATAGATAGATACCAAGTAGCTGAGATAGATAGATAGATAGATAGATACCAAGTAGCTGAGATAGATAGATAGATAGATAGATACCAAGTAGCTGAGATAGATAGATAGATAGATAGATACCAAGTAGCTGAGATAGATAGATAGATAGATAGATACCAAGTAGCTGAGATAGATAGATAGATAGATAGATACCAAGTAGCTGAGATAGATAGATAGATAGATAGATACCAAGTAGCTGAGATAGATAGATAGATAGATAGATACCAAGTAGCTGAGATAGATAGATAGATAGATACCAAGTAGCTGAGATAGATAGATAGATAGATACCAAGTAGCTGAGATAGATAGATAGATAGATAGATAGATAGATAGAAAGTAGCTGAGATAGATAGATAGATAGATAGATAGATAGATACCAAGTAGCTGAGATAGATAGATAGATAGATAGATAGATAGATACCAAGTGAGATAGATAGATAGATAGATACCAAGTGAGATAGATAGATAGATAGATACCAAGTGAGATAGATAGATAGATAGATAGATACCAAGTGAGATAGATAGATAGATAGATACCAAGTGAGATAGATAGATAGATAGATACCAAGTGAGATAGATAGATAGATAGATAGATAGATACCAAGTGAGATAGATAGAAACCAAGTGAGATAGATAGAAACATATCAAAGTCAAACAGCCTCATCCATAACCTGTATTTGGCTCACTGAATCTCTTTTGTAAACATTCAATGATGACAATTTTTATACAAATACATGCTAAGGAAAACTGAAGCCACCATCAGCTTGTTTAATTGCTTTATTTTAAACCAGAAAAAAAAATAACAGAAATAGTTTTGTGATAGAGACTGAAAACATTTCTGTAATAGAAATTTGTTAAAATTATTTCAATACCACAATGTCAATCAGTTGTTGGTGACAATGCCTATATCCAGGTCCAGAAATCCAAACTTACAGATCTAATTTCAAATGCATAGGAAAAATATCCGACTTTCACTGAGTGACCTCACCCACCTAAAGTTATATTGCCTGCTATTCAAAAAGCAATAGCTTTTATGAAAAGAAGGAAACTTATGATTGGTCAATGACCAAGTACTGCCATACTTATGCAAATAAGGCCTCCATTGCTAGGGTCATACACACTTTTCATTCAGGGAAAAAAAAATCACATACCAAATGAACTCTAGTCCTGGACATTCTTAGCGATGGTTTGGTTCCCTGCAACAACTTTTTATTAATTGAAATTTTTCTATAAAAAGTTCAATCTATTTTACAGTAGAAATGTATCTGAACCCCCCCCCAACCCAAAACAACATCAATTCATTTTCATTGATCAAGTGTTATCAAAGCATTATTTTTAAGGACGAAGACAAAGGAAGAAGAAATAGCATTTACTCTCTAGAATGGGACTTTTCATCATCAGTCAGGGAAGCTGCACTGTCTCTCTCTGGTGGGTGAGTTGTACTTAATGGCATATCAACCCTTGTCAGTTATTTAATGCCAAATCTTATATATAAATATGAAGAGTAAATAAAGGATTGCAATCCGATAATATGTAGAAAAACTGATAACAACGATCCAAGTGGAAGGAATGATTTATTGAGAGGTCGACACTATAGCGTTTCGGTTCAGCTGAACCATCATCAGGACCATGAAGGGTGATATTAACAATTTTAAGTTAACTATGGATGTTTAGGAATGTGAAATATATATATATATATATATATATATATAAATGATTTGTAAATGAACAGTTTGTAGGTATGAGTTTTCAAATGAACCAGAGCTCATTTGTTTGCAAGGAGTTAAATGGTTTCAAGAATTTCTATCTAACACTATCAGTTTTACTTGCATACAGTTAAATGGTTTCAAGAATGGTAAATGATTCAATAGTTCTATTTGACCCATAGATAGGACCCTAACAGATACTACTACTACAGGCCAGAACGAGCCTGTGAAGAGGTACTCCACATTCTCCAAAACTCCAAGACTGAAGCCTCACCATCAAATGGTTTATTGTCATATCCAGGGACACTCATTGGGGATGGAGGGGTCTTACCACTCAGCAGAGGTGTAGTTGGCATATTCTACAGCCCCAGTCAACAGGGTGGTCTCTCACTCAAAATGCTTAACACTTGTAATATTATCTCATTGCTTCACATCCCACCTTGCCCAGTCAGCTGGGGCTGTAGAATACACCGACTGCTTCTCTGCAGAGGGATAAGAACCCTCTCATCAAGAGTCCTAGGTGTGACACAAAAAGTTTTATGGTAAGATTCCAGTACAGGAGGTTTGGGAAATGCAGAGTACCCCTTCATTGTCATCACTCCCAGGTCCACTCTAGCCCCAAGTGGTAGAACCTGATGGGGTCCTATCTATTGGTCTAATACAACTGTGTACTCATGCTAAACTGAATTGCTTGAAATGGAAGTTTTGACAATTAAACTGTATACTTATGCTAAACTGAATTGTTTGAAATGGAACTGTTTTTTTAAATTAAAATCGTACTTACACTAAACTGAATTGTTTGAATTAGAACTGTTTGACTCAACTGAATACCTTGAAATAGAAATGTTTTTGACAATTTTTGTACTTATGCTAAACTTAACTGTTTGAAATAAAACTGTTTATTTGTATAAAAATGGATTACACATTAAATAACCTACAAAGGTTGATTTGCTATAAAACCCAAACAAACAAACACTTCACACCATCAATAACATCCCCCCTTGCATTATCCATAATCAATTCAGCACATTAACACACATCTTTACATATCATTTATTCATGAATGCCATGATTAATATATGGTACATTAGCATAGGAGGTAGAGTGTTCGCCAATGATCTGGGAGACTGGGGTTCAATCCCAGGTCGCATCATATCAAAGACTTAAATGGTACTTGATGCCTTTACACTCAGCACTATAAGGTATGGATGAAGTGTGGAGCAATCCAGAGAAAAGAGCAGTGTCCCCTCCTACACCTCAGTGTAGTAGCTATTGAACATGGAGCTTTCAAGTCATCCTTGACTACAGTCAGCCAATTTACTAATATAGTGCAAATGGTGAAGACCTTAAGCTGAAACAAAATGGTGGTTCTCAAAATTGTTAACAAGGTAAAAATATCAGTCTAGTTTCAATCCTATGAGGTGCTCATAGTGTAATGGTTACCATCACAGAAAATGGACATAGTGTTCAGAGTTCAAATCCTGGATGAGGCAGTTTGCTTTTCACATAGTGCTAATACCCTTGGGGAAAGGAATGCACCCCACTATTCTCCCTCCAGCTGTAGGTTAAAAGTAGAACAGACTAGGTTCTTTAACTTTGGTAGGGCAACCTGTCTAAATTCAAAGAAAAAAGGCTCACTTCTACTTTAAGAGCTACTCCTCCTCCAATTATTGATCCTAGATGTTGTTTCTAAAGAATATTAACAGTGATTTCAATTATTATATAAAAAAAAAACTGTTTAATTTGTTCAAATTCTTAAATTGAATAAGAAAATTATGCCAAATGTTACTGATATTTAAGATTCACTATTCTTATTTACCAAGTAAAATAAATGAATAGTAAGAATTTTAATTATCTTATCTGATAAATAAATAAGTTGTTTTTTTTTAACCTAAAAATTTAATGAATTTTAAATGTTTTATCAGGTAAAAAAATCATTATCTTTATTCATCAATTAAAAAAACATTTTAGTTTTTTCATCATTTTTATTCATCAAATGAAAAAAAATTACATTATTTTTATTCAGCAGATTAAAAAAAGCATTTTAGTTTAATTATTTTTATTTATCAGGTTAAAAAAAAGCATTTCAGTTTCATTATTTTTATTTATCAAGGAAAAAAAATAGCATTTAAGTTTCCTTATTTTCATTCATCAGGTAGTAGTAGTAGTTGGCAACCTCAGACGAGGGTGACCCGAAGGTTCCCTTTTTAATAGCTACTACACCGAGGTGTAGGGGAAGGTGCTACTCTTTTCCCTGGATTGCTCCACTTTACCCTTGATCCATACCTTATAATGCTGAGTGTTAAGCAAGGAGGTATCAAGTACCATTTTTTAAGTCTTTGGTATGACGCAACCTGGGATTGAACCCCGGTCTTCCGGACCGTTAGCGAACACTCTACTAACTAGGCCTTCATTATTTTTATTCCTCAAGTGAATAAAAAAAAGCTTTTACACTTAATTATTCTTTATTTATACAGTAAAAAAGCATTTAATTATAATCATTTCAAGATTTACTTTAAAAGGAAACCTGAATGTAGATACTTAAATCCAATAAAATTAATAGAAGTAAAACTAGAAAATTAATACTAGGCAACTTGTGCACAAAAATCAAGAGATAATTTACAGATGAACCAATTGAAGATGGCCATATACAGTATTTGTTGGTTAAAAAAAAAAATAACAGAGATAATTGTGCATTTATGCAAATTGTTAGAAAATATTTCTTCTCTTTGATAACAGAAGAAAAACTAGACAAAACTAACATTGTAGTGAAGATTTATATAGATATAAAAGATGAATGCATAGAGATTATTAAACACTGTAGGAAATTGTTCTTATTTAACAAGATTTCTAGGTAAAATGAAAACAACTTGGAAACTTTGATGCTTCTGTTGGAAGTTTTAATGGAACAGAAACATGTAAATTAATAGGAAATTGTTCTTATTTAACAAGATTTCTAGGTAAAATGAAAACAACTTGGAAACTTTGATGCTTCTGTTGGAAGTTTTAATGGAACAGAAACATGTAAATTAATAGGAAATTGTTCTTATTTAACAAGATTTCTAGGTAAAATGAAAACAACTTAAAAACTTTGATGCTTCAGTTGGAAGTTTTAATGGAGCAGAAACATGTAAATTAATAGGAAATTGTTCTTATTTAACAAGATTTCTAGGTAAAATGAAAACAACTTGGAAACTTTGATGCTTCAGTTGGAAGTTTTAATGGAACAGAAACATGTAAATTAATAGGAAATTGTTCTTATTTAACAAGATTTCTAGGTAAAATGAAAACAACTTAAAAACTTTGATGCTTCAGTTGGAAGTTTTAATGGAGCAGAAACATGTAAATTAATAGGAAATTGTTCTTATTTAACAAGATTTCTAGGTAAAATGAAAACAACTTGGAAACTTTGATGCTTCAGTTGGAAGTTTTAATGGAACAGAAACATGTAAATTAATAGGAAATTGTTCTTATTTAACAAGATTTCTAGGTAAAATGAAAACAACTTGGAAACTTTGATGCTTCTGTTGGAAGTTTTAATGGAACAGAAACATGTAAATTAATAGGAAATTGTTCTTATTTAACAAGATTTCTAGGTAAAATGAAAACAACTTAAAAACTTTGATGCTTCAGTTGGAAGTTTTAATGGAGCAGAAACATGTAAATTAATAGGAAATTGTTCTTATTTAACAAGATTTCTAGGTAAAATGAAAACAACTTGGAAACTTTGATGCTTCTGTTGGAAGTTTTAATGGAGCAGAAACATGTAAATTAATTGGAATACATTGTCGAAAGTGAGTGAAACAGTGAATAAGGAACACATCAGACAGTATAAAGATGATAGATTCTATTTCATACAATTCAATTCAATTTAAGTCATTTGTTTGCTCTCAGTTTGCACTTGATGCCACCTTGCTTAATACTCAGCACTATAAGGTAAGGATCAAGGGTAAGTGGAGCAATCCAGGGAATAAAGTAGCACCTTCCCCTACACCTCGGTGTAGTAGCTATTAAAAAGGGAACCTTCGGGTCACCCTCGACTTGGTTGCCAACTTACGAGTCAGATATTTGTTTGCACATAGTTAAATGCTTTCAACTATTGCTATCTAACACAAGCAATTTAATTTAACATCAGTCATTTGTTTGCACACAATTAAATGATTATAGATATAATTTCTAAGTAAGTAGTTTGTAGATAATTTTATTTTTTTAAAAAAGTTAGAGCTAATTTGTTTGCACACAATAAAGTATTGCTATTGTTTGCACATAATAAAATGGTTTCAAGTATTGCTATCTAACTCCAATAATTCTATTTAATTCTAATCATTTGCTTGTACACAATGAAGAGGTCACAAGTATTGCTATTTAGCAATACTAATTCTCTTCAACAGAATTCATTTGCACACAGTCAAATGGTTTCAGGTTTGGTTTGGTTTGGTTTCTTTGTTTAATGGCATATCAACCTTTGTAGGTTATTTAATGCCAAAGCCATTCTCCGAAAAGAACAGTAGTGGTACTATTTAACCCATAGCTGGGAGGATATGGGGGTTCATACCTTTCCCAAGGGTATTTGCCTGAAAGTGAATGTAATGGCACGACTGGAGTTTGAACTCGCTTACTACGACTCCGCAGTCCATCGCTTTAACCATTACAATGGTTTCAGGTATTGCTACATAATACCAATAATTCCATTTTTGCATACAATTAAATGGTTTCTATTTAATTTAACACCAGTCATTTGTTTGCAAACAGGTAAATGGGTATTCTATTTTTAAAAAAAGAACTAATTTGTTTCCACAGAAGTATTATTTTATTCAATATTAATTATTTGTTTTCACATAGTGAAATGGTTTCAAGTATTGCTATTTAACACAAATCTATTTGATATTAATCAATTGTTTGCACACAGTTAAATGGTTTCACGTATTGCTATTTAACACAAATCTATTTGATATTAATCAATTGTTTTCACACAGTTAAATAGTTTCAAGTATTGCTATTTAATACAAATCTATTTGATATTAATCAATTGTTTGCACACAGTTAAATGGTTTCAAGTATTGCTATTTAACACAAATCTATTTGATATTAATTATTTGTTTGCACACAGTTAAATAGTTTCAAGTATTGCTATTTAACATTAACAATTCAACATCAGTCATTTATTTGCATATAGTTAAATAGTTCTATTTGACCCATAGATAGGATCCTAACAGGTACTACCACACCAGGTCTGAGTGGACCGAGGAGTAATAGCAATGAATGGGTACTCCACATTCCCCAGAGCACCAAGAGTGGAGCCTTACCATCAGATTGTTTAATGTCATATCCAGAACACTTGTGACGCAGTCGGTGTATTCTACAGCGCCCCAGCCAACTGTATAAATACATCTGGGAGCATCAAGAAAAATATGGTGAAAATCCACAAGTTTAATAGTATTTTTTTTTTTAAAGTGACTGTATACTTGCAATGAGGGATCCAAATAATCTAAATAGTGCTTGGAAAGAAAATTTTTTAATTCTTCTGGATACTAATCTTTTAGGTAAGTGATCAGAATTGTTATCAAAGTGTCGACAAAAATCTAACCATCTATTTTGTAATTTTAAGTTTAACAAAGTCCGCATCGAAGTAAAACAGACTTTATTTTTAACATACCTACATTTTGTAATAGCGAGTTATGAAGGACAAGTTAAGAAATAAATGCCATCTTACACTTACATAGCTATCAAGAAAAATATTTCTGCTTTGGTTGCTGTTTTGATCTTCCATATATACATTGACCAATCATTAAATGTTAATGTATAAAAATGACTGATTTAGACCAATGACTCTTAAAGTTACTCCTTTTATAAACAATTGGATTTCATGATATATTTATAGCAAAACAAATTTTTTCCGAAACCTAACGATATAATCATTAAATTAGTTATTTTACCCAGAATTAAATTTCTAAGGGATTTGATGAAATCTTGATATAATTTTAAAAACAGTTTAATTTTTTTCTGTCTGCTGAGACATCATGGCACCATTCAGAGTAAATAGCTGACATTTAATGTAAAACAATATTTAAACTGCAAAAAACATTACAGTAAAATGAAAAAAAAATACTTAATAATATTAACTTTCATTTAAAAACTCAACACTAAAACTTCAAAGATGGTATTCAAATATTGATTGATTTTAACATGTCAATCTATCTAAAGTTATTTTATACCTAGAAGTTTGGGAATCATGTTCATTGTACATTTGAAATATAAATAATTTGTATATAGTTTAACCGTTTCAAGAATTCCTATCTAATACTAATAATTTTATGGCTTGGCCAATTGGTATAATGGTTAGAGTGTTCAATAATGGTCTGGGAGACTGGGGTTCAATCCCAGGCTGAGTCATACCAAAGATTCAAAAAATGGTACTTAATGCCTCCTTGCTTAACACTCAGCATCATAAGGTACAGAACAACAGTAAGTAGAGCAATACATGGAAAGGAGTAGTGCTCTCCCCTACACCTTGATGTAGTAGCTATTGAAAAGGAAGCCTTTGTGTTGCCCTTGACTATGGTCAGCCAACTTACTTATATGGCTTCAAGTTATTATTTCTATTCAATAACATTCATTTGTTTGCACACAGTTATATGGTTTTAAGTAACTAATAAAAATCCATAATAAACAATTCTAGCTTCAAATAACCAATACAAATAATTTATGGTTATCTGGTATCAAATTTTCCTATCAAATACAAATAACTTTTAAACAGATCTATTTGACCCATAGATTGGACCCTAACAAATAAAATGGTATTCCACACTACCCAGATCTTCATAACTGGAGCCTCACCATCAGATGCCATTTTGTATCATACCCAGGATACCCCATTTTTTGTGAGAGAGTCTTATCCTTCTACAGTGTATTCTAAGCCCTGATGATAGTGCAGTTTAAATTCAGTTTCTGAAAGTCTGGAAACATACCTTATATATATATATCTGAAGAAAAAAAAAAAAAAAAAAAAAAAAAAAAAAAAAAAAAATTCAAAAAAAAGATTAAATTTTAAATATTAATGTTTCTTTTCCCTCTTCTGCATTATTTTCTTTCACTTATCAGTTTTTCTCTCTTTCAACCTGTTTCGATTCTTCTTACTCTTTTCATAAATGTTTCTGTTTTACTATCTTCCTCCTCCTTCTCCTCTCTATGAAAAGACTACTCTGACAAGCAACCTGATTATCTGCTGATAATCAAGAGTCAACACAGCCTTAGCATACCTCAGAAATATCTGTATGTTCAAAACACCAACCCATCTTCTTTTCTTTGTTTTGAGACAGACCAACAGACGCCTCACTTATCATAGATTAACTTTATAAATAAGCAGAGACATGTAGTTTTAAAAATTATACTATATGATACATGCAAAACATATCTAGACTGTAAATGAAAACATCTGGTCATATTGTACAACACTGAGAAGGTATATACATATATATATAAAATGTTCAGAATGGCGTAGTTTCATCAGAAAAAGTAGGTATAACTTTTTATCTAAGTTGTTTTAGATTCTATAATTTTCTCAGACAATAAATGCGATATTAATTGTTATTCAGTGAAATTTTGTTATTTGAGATGATAATAAAAAAAGTATTGAATGATTTAGTGATTTACTCCAAAACCCAGGGCAGTCAAAATGATCAGAACAATTGAAAAAATGAACAAAATACTCAAATATTACAGAAAATACAGAAATTATTTAATATTTAGTGTGAAGCCCTTTAGCGTCAATTACACTCTGACATCTTCAGCTGCATGAAGAAATTAATTTATTGATATCTTGCCGAGTGATCTTATTCCATTCTTCCTGAAGGGCATTCCATAATTGCTCTGTTGTTTTTGGATTTCTAGCTTTAGAACATTCTCCTAGAGTCTTCCACACATTCTCAATAGGATTAAGATCTGGGCTTTGAGCAGGCCAATCCATAACAGTAACATTTTCTGTCTTGAGGAAGTTCTTGTGACATGGGACATTGTCCAGCATGAATATGGAAAATTGCTTAGTTGAATTTCTCAACACAGGCAAGACATGATCTTTTACAAGTTGTTTATAAACTCCTGCATTTACTTTTCCTTGTAATCGCACTAAAGGGCCCACATTATCTCCAGATATCATCCCCCAAACCATGACACTTCCTCCACCAAATTTAATACTAGCTTTTAGACACTTAGGCGACAATTCTTCACCTACTTTTCGACGAATGTACGTTTTCCCGTCTGAACCAATTAACAAAAACTGAAATGCACCGTTTGCCATTTTTCTTGAAACCATCATACATGTTCATTTGCAAAAGCAAGACAACACTTTATTCTTGGAGGATATCAGTGATTTCACTACGGGTGCTCAAGCTAAAAGTTGTTGTTCAACTAGACAACAAGACACAGTCTTCCGAGATAAAGGTTTTCCCAGTTGAATGCTCATTTCCCAAGAAACAGCAGCAGCAGTTTTAAATCAGTCCTTTTTAACCAACTTTACCATAGCACAATCTTCTCTCTTGGTCGTTATTCTTGGCCTACCTGTAGACTTTCTTACTTCAGACAAACCATAATCATTGTAGACCTTAAGAATACTGTGAACAACACTTTTTTACAATCTCTGCACTAGCCCCAATACTTAGATTATCCTTCATTCAAAGCCTAATAATTTCTATATTTTCTGTAATATTTGAGTATTTTGTTCATTTTTTTAATCGTTCTGATCATTTTGGCTGCTCTGGGGTTTTCAGTAAATCAAGTAAATCATTCAAAACTTTTTTATTATCATCTCAAATAACACCAAAATTTCACAGAATAACAATTAATATCATATTTATTGTCTGTGAAAATTATAGAATCCAAAACAACTTCATCATCATCATATCGCGCTGGTAGCACGGATATCCCTGACCCTCTCTAGCCACTCCTCCCTATCGTTCATCGCCCTAGGTAGGTCTTCAGGACAACATCCCGTATCCTCACATAGCTGCTGAATGTATGTTCATGCTGGTCGTCCTGCTTTTGCACGGCCATGTGTGGGGGTCCATAAGAGTACATCTCTTATGAGTTCGTCAGCCATTCTGAACATGATGGCTGCCACTATATATAGTTATATATATATATATATATATATATAGGGAAAAATTGATATTATTTGAGATGTACAGGGTATTTCAGAAATACTGATATTTCATAATTCAATAAGTTGACAAATTCTCATTTAATGATCTCAAATTTTAACTATGCTCAATGTTTCATGTTCTTTTTCTTTTCAGATATAGAAATGCCATTCATTAGAAAAGAAAAAGCATTTAAACATTAAACGGAATTTTTATTTGTTTCTACACAAGCTGTTAAAATTTGAGATCATTTGAAAGAGAATTCATCAAATTATAGGATAACGAAATCATATCAATTTTTCTAATACACCTTATACCTCTCAAATGATATTCAATTTTTTGAAACACCCTATATATATATATATATATATATATATATATATATATAATTACTGGTTAGAGTGTTCACTAATGGTCTGGGAGACCTGGGTTCTCTCCCAGGTTGCGTCATACCAAAAACCTTAATAGCACTTGATACCACTTTGCTTAACACTCAGCAATATAAGGTACATATCGAGGGTAAAGTGGAGCCACCTAGGGAAACGAGTAATGCCCTCTCCTACAACTCGGTGTAGTAGCTATTGAAAAGGGAGCCTTCTGGTCGTCCTCGACTATGTCACCAACTTTTTTATTACTATTAAAAAATAAAGTGAATAAAACCACTCAACTTATGAATTTAACCCATTATAACCCAAATTTTCTGATATATGATAAATCATTGTAAGAAAAAAACATGAAAACACACTAAACCATCCATTCAACTTTTATTAGAGTAAATATAAATTTAATTAATACAAAGTATAATTTAAATTAACTAAAATCTAAGCATTTAATAAAATTTTCAAATTTTAGATGTCCTCAAAAAAAAAAAAAAAAAAAAAAATCACATTAGGTTATAATGGGTTAAGTTTAACTATTTCTTGCTCATCAGGTAAGTATAAATTATAAAGAAATTGTTGAACTTAGAATTGCAAGTTTGGTGATTTTTAATAGATAAACAAGTAGTTCTCAACCGGTTTCCATAAAAGACATTTTAGCGTTCACCCAAGCAAATTGGGGATCGCTGATAGTATTTAAGTGGTCAATGAAAAAATTTTGCTTCAGATCTATTTAGAGTTGTAAGTTACTGGTTTTTCTTTTATCTTACCTTGTTAAATCAGGTCTCAGCTGTGTCTCTATCAAAAACCTTTTAACCAGCTCAACATAGTACAAAGAGATGATCTTTGATCATTATTGATAACGTTTGACCTGAACACAATCAAATTAGCAGAACAACATCAACCACACGGCTCACATTGAATAAAGTAGCACTAAAAAAAAAAACAACATCTTTTTGTATTATTTGTCTAAATTTCTGCGATGAAGCAGGATCATTTTTATCACTTAGAATATTCAGACTATGCACCACATCTTCATTGTTATGCTCACAACATTTTGGCTGATATGTTCTTCGGCCTTCTCCGGGTTGGTTGGTTGGTTTGTTTAATGGCATATCAGCCTTTGCAGGTTATTTAATGCCAAAGCCATCTTTCAAGAAGAACAGTAATGATACTATTTAACCCATAACTGGGAGGATAAGGGGGTTCATACCTTTCCCAAGGGTATTTGTCCGAAAGTGAATGTAATAGCACAACTGGAGTTCGAATTCGCTTACTACGATTCTGCAGTCCATCGTTTTAACTATTACACCATGCCATGAAGACACCTAGCCTTCTCCAGGGGTTTTATGTCAAACTCAGGAGTCTACATAGAACCTTGAACTGAACCCTTTATTTAATCAACAAGGGTAGATTATTCTGTTGACTATGAGCGGATACAAGTGTTAAGCTAGAGTAAGTATTCCTTGTTATTTTCACCTGCAGTTGGGATTAAACCTGCAACCTCCAGATGAAGCACTCAAAAGGACTTTCCAACCAAATATCATGTATCCATATTTACCAACCCCTCCGCTCGAGCAGGATATGACACAAGGTCAATTTTTAAGCGGAGTTTAACAGGTTTGAATTCAAAGTTTTCCTTCTCCTAGACTAGTTGCCTCAACAAGGCTGAAGAAGCTAGTCTGCCCTACTATCTATCCATAGCTAGAGGGAGAATAATTGGATTCATACCTTTCCCAAGGGTATTAGTGCTTTGTGAAATGCAATCGGTCTCGTCCAGGATTTGAACTCATGTCTCCGTGTCCATTTCCTACGACGATAACCATTACATCACTGGCACCTCCATATATCATGTATCCTTACTAAATACATGGCACAGTGGATAAATGTTGTGAATAGTCAGTAGTTCAAGTATTCAAAGTGGTAAAAATGTTCTTGTTTATTTATGACTTATTTCATTAGTGAACATTCATTTTCCTCAGGATTTAGTTAGCTGTTAAAGAATATGGGAAATAAACTAGTTATACTACAACAATGCACAAGTTATTTAAAAAAGATTTTTACATAATTCCTAATAATATTTAATAATAAAAATACAACAGAATTTTTTAAACATTGAATATTTATGGGAGTCTACCAGACTGATTGAGTTTAACAACATGTCAGCCCATTATTTCATGCCTAGAGGTTAGGGAATTGCCTTTATCATACATTATTATTTACATATTTTGTTTCTTAAGAGATTTTTTTTTGCATACAGTCCCATAGAATACAAATAATATTTAAATAGATCTATTTGATCCATAGATGAAATCCTAACTGGTGTTATATAGTCATATGCAGATTCATGCTGAATCATAACGAGTGAAGACTTCTTTAGAAAAATATGTACCTCTCACTTTATTGTAAGGGTTCGAAAAGGGTTACTCAAGGTTTGCGTGTGAGAGGGAGTTGGAGACTGAACATAACTGCAACATATATTGACCCCCACTCTTATGGCCATCGGCGTTGTGTCTTTCTCGTTCTCCTGATGCTCAACCGGAGGCCCGGGGGCCCAGTTCTCTGCTGAGTGCTGGCTTGCTCTACCACATCTTGTCTCTAACTCGTCTGATCTCCAACTGTCTGACTTCCTTGACCGAGTTATATAATAGTTCAACGCCCACTCAATCTTTGGAATGGCATGTTTGATCGTCATCAAGCAGAAATAACTGTCATGCAGTTCACAGGTCACTCTCTTCCGGTGCATCAGTCTATGAGTGTATCATGGTCTTTTACCATGTCCCATTTTGTCAACCAAATCCACCTATGCGATTTCTTTCGATTACTGGCCATTGGAATGTGTCACTTCCTTCCGGTGCATCACTTTGGAATGGCATGTTTGGCCGGGCTGAAGGTCAATATATAACACAGGTACTACCATTCTGGGTCAGAGTGGACCTGGGAGTAATGACAATGAAGGGTTATACCACACTTTCCAGTGCTCCAGAACTGGATCTTTACCATCAGATGCAGTTTAGTGTCATACTCAAAATACCTTTTTTTTTGAGGGGGTGTTATTCCTCTGCTGGAGATATAGTCAATATATTCTAAGCCCTGCTGACAAGACTGAGTCTACGAGAGTAAAATAGGAACCACAAGGGTCCGCAGGTAAAAACAAAAGTGGGGGCTGATAAATGAAAGAGAAGAGCAAATTAAAAAAATTATAAGTTATAAGTTTAAAACAAAGGCAATCAGAGAAAAAAAAGTGGGAGGGAAAGGGGAAGAAAAACGTAAAAAATAATTAAAAAAAAAAAGAAAACATAGAATTAAAATATTAAAAAATAGAAAGAGATAAATTAAAGAAAAGAAGAAATAAACGTAGAAATAAAGGTAGAACAGAAGAAAAGATTGAAGAAAAGAAAAAAAGAAGAAGGAAAGTTAAGAAAGAAAAAACAAAGGAAAAAGAGACGAATAAAACCAAAGTGGAAATATTTACCCAACCCCTCCACCCAAGGAGGATGCAATAAAAGGTCAGTTTTAAAGGGGAATTGGCAGGTTTGAATTCTTAGTTTTCCTTCTCCTAGACTGGTTACTAAACCAAGGTTAAAAAGCCCAGTTTACCCTACTATTTACTCATAGCTGAAGGGAGAATAATTGGATTCATGCCTTTCCCAAGAATATTAGTACTATGTGAAATGCCAACAGCCTCCTCCAAGCAGCTGTCGTATCAATACTGCTGTATGGATGCACTACATGGACACTAACAATTTGGCTGGAGAAGAAGCTAGATGGCAATTACACAAGAATGCTGGGAGCAATATTGAACAAGTCCTGGTGGCAACACCCTACAAGACACCAATTATATGGCCACCTGCCTCCCATCACGAAAACTATTGAAGTTAGACAAACCAGACATGCAGGACACTGCTGGAGAAGCAGGGACGAGCTCATAAGTGATGTACTCCTATGGACCCCCATATATGGCCAGACAAAAGCAAGACAACCAGCACAAACATACATTCAGCAGCTATGTGAGGATATGGGATGTAGCCCTGAAGACCTGCCAGAGGCGATGAACGATAGGGAAAAGTGGAGAGAGAGGGTCAGGGATATCCGTGCTAGCAGTACGACATGATGATAATGATGATATTTAAGTGGTAGATTTTCATGTCGGCATATTTTATTAAAGATGACAAAGATTATTATTAGTTACTTGAAACCACATAATTTTGTACTGACAAATGACTATTATTAAATAGAAATAATTACTTGAAACTATATAATCATTTTGCCCAGTCAGCTGGAGCTTTAGAACACACTGACTGCACTTCTGCAGAGGGGTAAGACCCCCACCCCCCCTAACGAGTATCCTGGATATGACACTAAACAATCTGATGGTGAGGTTCCAGTGATGCTGTGGCTTTGGGAAATGCAGAGCACCCCTTCACTGCCATTGCTCCCAGGTCCACTCTGGCTCGGCATGGTAGCACCTGATAGGCCCTATCCACAGTTAAATAGAACTAATGGCATAAGTAAAAGTAAAGTTGGCGACCATAGTCGAGGGTAACCCGAAGGCTCCCTTTTCGATAGCTACTACACCAAGGTGTAGGGGAGGGCGCTACTCCTTCCCTGGATTGCTCTACTTTACCCTTGATCCGTACCTTATAATGCTGAGTGTTAAGCAAGGAGGCATCAAGTACCATTTTTTGAGTCTTTGGTATGACGCGACCTGGGATTGAACCCAGGTCTCCCGGGCCATTGGCAAACACTCTAACCCCTAGGCCAATGTCCGGTCGATAACTGAATAGCTTTAAATAGAAATATTTTTGACAATTAAACTGTACTTACATTTAAACTGTGTGTTTATGCTAAACTGAATGATTTGAAATGGAACTGTTTTTTGACATTGAAACTGTACTTAGACTAAGCTGATTTGTTTAGTATAGAAGTTTTGACAATTAAATGTGTGTAAACAAAATCTTTACTTATACTTAGCTGAATTAGAACTGCTTGACTAAATTGAATAGCTTGAAATAGAAATGTTTTTCACAATTGAACAGTACTTACATTTAAACTGAGTACTTATCCTAAACTGAATTGTTTTAAATAGAACTATTTTCATAAAAATGGATTTGGTGTTTTGACAATTAAACTGTACTTACATCTAAATTGCGTGTTTATGCTAAACTGAATTATTTGAAATGGAACTGTTTTTTGATATTGATACTGTACTTAGACTAAACTGATTTGTTTAATATAGAAGTTTTGACAATTAAATGTGTGTAAACAAAATCTGTACTTATACTTAGCTTAATTAGAAGTGCTTGACTAAACTGAATAGCTTAAAATAGAAATGTTTTTCACAATTGAACTGTACTTACATTTAAACTGAGTACTTATTCTTAACTGAATTGTTTGAGATAGAACTATTTTCATAAAAAAGGATTTGGTGTTAAATAACCTACAAAGGTTGATATGCCATAAAACCCAAACAACCAACTAACCAATATAATCATTAGTATTAGATAGGAATACTTGCAACAATACAATTGTGTGCAAATTATTTGCATTCGATAAGCATACTTGATATCATAACTGTAGGCAAAAAAATCTTTAAGAATTACCCAAAAATGTAAATATAGATGTACAATCTATATAATTCACTAATCTGTAGGTGTGAAATAACTTATATATATGAGAGAAATTGGTGTGTGTGTGTGTGTATATATATATATATATACACACACACATATATTGTGAGAGAGAGAGAGAGAGTTGCACCCATATCCTCAACAATAACCAATGAAATACTCCAAGTATTCCTATCTAACACAAATAATTTTTAAACAGATCTATTTGACACACAGATGGGACCCTAACAGGTACTACCACAATGTCAAAGTGGATCTGGGACTAATGGCAATAAAGGGGTACTCCTTACTCTGCAGACCTCTAGAACTGGAGCCTCATCATTATTCCGCTACAAGGGACACAGTTAACATATTCTAAGCCTTACGAACAGAGTGAGGGAGTCTACAAAGATCAACAGTATTTTTTAATAATGCTTCAGAAGACTCTACAATAGGATGATAAATAATGAATAAATAATAAAGAATTTCAAAATATTAAAACCATATTGTTATAAGTTAATGAATAAAAACAATTTGTCATTCAAAGTGTTGTTTTTTTAATGTTACCAATCAATGAAAGTTAGGCCATTTGGTTTAATGACATATCAACCCTTGATAATTATTTAATGCTAAATCCTTTTTATACACACATATGATCTTTAAATGAATAGTTTGTTGTTAACATTTTTTTTAAAAAGAGCCAAAGTTCATTTGTTTGCACACAGTTGAATAATTTCAAGTATTGCTAACTAATACTAATAATTCTATTTGTACACAATTAAGTGGCATCAAGTATTTCTATTTAACACAAAGAATTCAATTTAATCCTAGTATGTATTTACCAACACCTCCACCAGAGTAGAAGGCCCAGTCGGCTGAGGTCGTCAAATACACTGACTGCATCTCTGCAGAAGGGTAAGACTCCTTAAATGAGTGTCCTGTGACAAGGCTCCAGTAATTGCCATCGTTCCCAGGTCCAGTGTGGCTCGGATTGGTAACACCTGATAGGGATCGATCATTTAATCAAAAAAGAACTGTTTGACATTTAAACTGTACACAAACAAATGACTTATGCTGAATTGATCTGTTTGCTCATTTAACTGTATAAACCAATGACTGATGTTTAATTGAATTGTTAATGGTACATAGCAATACTTGGAACTATCTAACTTTGTTGACTTATGCTACATTGAATAGTTTGAAATAGACTGGTTTGATCATTTAACTGTGTGTATCTACAAAATGTGTTTACAAATCATATAAATGTAAAAACAGGATTTTGTATTAAATAACCAATAATAGTTGATATGCCATAAAACCATGAGCAGGATATGACAAGTGCAGGATACAACACAAGGTCAATTTTTTGAATTCAGAGTTTTCCTTCTCAACTGATTGCTATACCAAGGCTAAAGAGCCCAGTCTGCTCTACTATTTTACCTATAGCTAGAGGGAGGATAGTTGAATTCATACTTTTCCCGTGGGTATTAGTGCTATGTGAAATGCAAACAGCTCCATCCACGATTTGAAGTCAAGTTACTGTGTTCATTTCTGATAACAATATCCATTACACCACAAGTACCTCTATAAATTCAATATCAGTTTTTTTGTTTGCACATAGTTAAATCTTTAAACGGTTCTATTTGATCTATAGGTGGAACTTTAATAAGTATTACAACTCCATATGAGTCGACCTGGGAACAATGGCAATGAAGGGGTACACAACATTCACCAAAGCTCCAGGAATGGAGCCTCACCATCAAATGCAGTTTAGGGTCATATTCAGGATACTCAGAGGAAATAAATCTCCCCAGTCATTATGGTATTATACATATACATTATCAGAGATTATGGTATTATACACAGATTTTGAAGATGTCAAATGATAAATGTCATCTACAAGACAACTCGTGACACTCGTAGGATTACTGCTGTAACATCAGTCCATGATGATATTAATGCTTCTAATCAGAAAAGAGTGAAGGATTCTCACTAACATTTCATAATTAACAGCAATCCATGATGATATTGGTACTTTGATTTAGGAAGGGAGAGAAGGATTCTAATCAGTATTTCATAATTAACAGCAGTCCATGATGATATTGATACTTTGATTTAGGAAGGGAGAGAAGGATTCTAATCAGTATTTCATAGTTAACAGCAGTCCATGATGATATTGGTACTTTGATTTAGGAAGGGAGAGAAGGATTCTAATCAGTATTTCATAGTTAACAAGACTATACGATGATATCAATGCTTCTACTTAGGAAGGATTCTCGTCAGTATTTCATAGTCATATCCATTATATCAACAACAGAGAATTTGAAATTAACATTCAGTTTAGAAGAAGACTGCATCATTCAGTTGTAAACTGGACTGGAAATTACTCTATTCTCTATGTAGAGCCTAATAAAGATATTACTATGCAAACATTTTTTTCTGGTTTACAGGAACTCATTTTTCTGTACTGCTAACCACTACTGAAGACCTCCTACTATTGAGACAAGTAAAAGCAAAAAATCAAGTCTTTGAACCTAAGCTAAAACAAATTTCCCTGACTTGTCTTTGACAAAAATACCAGCTGGAGTACTGTTTATGTCAAAAGCAATTGAGAATATGATGATGAATTGAAAATATGATGACAACATTCGCAGCAAACACTGTGGGCGTAGGAATGTCACCCTGCTTCTTGCAATTCTCCAGAGTAATAGGAGCAGATGATAAGCAAGATGTACACATCCATATTTGCATGCCCATGTTTGTTTGTTTTTTAAAAAAAAAAGAAAAAAAAGCAAGCTGATAGACACTAAATAAGACATCAGTTTAGTCAATAATTTAGAAAGCTTTAAGCTTTTGATGTTTTCTACTGAAAAACATAAAAACCTAGATTCCAGAAAAACCGCAGTGGATAATAAAGTAAGTAAGTAAGGTTGGCAACTGTAGTCGAGGGCGATCCAAAGGCTCCCTTTTCAATAGCTACTACACCGAGGCGTAAGGGAAGGTGCTACTCCTTTCCCTGGAGTGCTCCACTTTACCCTTGATATGTACCTCATAATGCTGAGTGTTAAGCAAGGTGGCATCAAGTACCATTTTTTGAGTCTTTGGTATGACTCAACCTGGGATTGAACACCAGTCTCCCAAGCCATTGGCATACTCCCTACCCACTAGGCCAATGAACTGGTTTTTCAATTATATAAGGTACATAAATTTATCTTTGCAATCATCTAAGCACTTCATACTTTGTTGCAATGTCAATGTTTTAAAAGTTAATGTATCAATTTGGTTTAAAATCATTTTCACCATTATTTCGAAAAGATTTATTTGACCCATAGATAGGACTTAACAGGCACAACCATTCCATACAAAAATACAAATATATAGATAGGACCCAAATAGGCACAACCATTCCATGCCACAATACAAATATATAGATAGGACCCAAATAGGCACAACCATTCCATGCCAGAATAGACCAAAGAATAATAATAAAAAAAAAAGGTTGATTCCACCTTCACCAAAACTCCAGAATGATTGATTAAATATGAAACTTATGTGCACTTTTATAAAATTCATTTTTGTTTTGATTAAATTTAAAGAAAATTGATTAAACAATTCTTTGTGTTAATGAGTGTCATTATTTTAAGAAATGCACCCAAAAATAAATGTTCTGTTTGGTTGAGGGTCAGGGTGTATAAATGGTTGGTAGTTAATGGTTTAAAGTATCAAATTTATAAAACAGTAACCAAACATGTTGTTACAGTTAATGCATTAAAGTTGTTAAATTCTAACTAATATTTTCTTTCCTCTAAGAACTGATGGCTAGTCTTAGAATTGGTCTTCAGACTATAGAGATAAAGTTGTTAAATTCTAACTGCAATATTTTTTCCTCTAAAAACCATTGGTTAGTCTTAGAATTGGCCTTCAGACTATAGAGATAAAGTTGTTAAATTCTAACTCCAATATTTTTTTCTTATACAGATTACTTTTAACAAGAATAGTAATAGCTTCACGAGTAAAAACTGCAGACTCAATAAATGTACAAATTGACTCTGGATGTATTTACCCCCACCCGCCACAGGCAGGATGTGACAAAAGGTCATTTTTTGAAGCAGAATTATAGCTGGTTTGAATTCACTGTTTTCTTTTTCCTGGACTGATTGCCTTGCAAGATACTTCACTATTTATTCATAGTTGTAGGGAGAGAGATCAAATCAAACTTTTCTTAAAGATATTAGTATGAAATGAAATGCAAACAGCATCATTCAGGATTTGGACTGCTTTTAAATTGTGCCTTAACAAAGACAATTCATATTTCCTTATTGACTTTTTCCTTTATTTTGCTGTTCCTTAAAGTTACTGTCAAATTTAAAAAACAACAGCTGAACTTATCTTGCTATAGTTTACATATTTAAAATTTATTAACTTTAACTCCAATATTTTTTTCTTTAAGAATCTTTAGTTTTAGAATTGGCCTTCAAAATAAACAGATGTTTTTATTTGAGATAATTCTAGCTTGACTAGTAAGAAATTCAAACTTGATAATAAATGTCCAAGTTGAATTTGGAATTGTCTTTGAATAATGTCTAAAACAAAGACATTTCATATTTCCTTATTGACTTTTTCCTTTATTTTGCTGTTCCTTTTTTTTTTTCTTTTTATATCATAATATTAGATGGTCTCAAAAAAAAAGAAAAAACAAGCAACCTTATATCTATGTACCAAACTAAGTAAAACTTAGTAACGAACCTAAGATGAATTTCAGTCTGCAAATGTTAATAGTGTAAATATTAGTTTAAGTACATTAAATGGATTGAAAAAAAAACCTCTAAAACATTATCAGGATTGGTTTCCTTTAACACCTGAAGTTCCAATAAAAGTTTCTTCTTTTAAAATTCTTTGACTTGCAATGAGTGACCACTTGGTGTATTTGTTTGTTCTCCAATAAATCTTCTATTTGGATGAGGGCCAAGGTGTTAATGGGTTACTGCCATAAAGTTACTGTCAAATTTAGAAAACAGTAACCAAGATTCTCTTTTCAACAGTTAATGAATTAAAGTTGTGAATTCTGTTCCAGGATTTTTTTTTTCTCTTTAGGAAGTTTTGATGATTCTTAGAATTTGACCTCAAAATATACAGATTTTTTAAAAGATATTTTAGCTTTACCTGCAAAAAATGAAGACTTGATGGTTAATGTACAAATTGAATATTTTGTCTTCTTCCTATCATGTGACACCTATGAACCAATGAATGTATAGCTGGCTAAGTTTACTACAGGTTACTGCCTTGTTCACACAAAACATGGCATAAAGAAAACAAAATAGCAGTTAATAGTCCAGGGGTCTTTCTAAAATGACAGTGAAAGAGAAAGTGTTATTTGAATTGCTAAAATTCCCAGGTGTTTCCCCAGATATGATTTGTGTGGTTTTCATCAAGTAAAATTTAGACTACAGATGAAAAATAAACAAATAAAACATTGTCCCATGTCTTATCTGACTTAATATGTTTAAAATTATGTATGATCTGAATGTTTAAAAAAAGTACATCTAAAGAAGCTGAGTACGAAGGCATTAAAAAATCATGTATTTAGTAATAATGCATTTGTGGAGGTGCCCGTGATGTAATGGTTATCGTCGTAGGAAGTGGACACGGTGACACGAGTTCAAATCCTGGACGAGACTGATTGTATTTCACATAGCACTAATACCCTTGGGAAAGGTATGAATCCAATTATTCTCCCTCCAGCTATGGATAAATAGTAGGGCAGACTAGCTTCTTCAGCCTTGGTGAGGCAACTAGTCTAGGAGAAGGAAAACTCTGAATTCAAACCTGCTAAACTCTGCTTAAAAATTGACCTTGTGTCATATCCTGCCCGAGCAGAGGAGTTGGTAAATATGGTATGCAACCTTTATTCATTTAAGAGAATGAAGCTTCACAAATGAAGACTGATTTTAATGGCATATTAACATTTCTAGGGATATTTTATGCCTAGAGATTAGGGAATCACATACATAGTACATTCACATTTATTTTTTTGTGCAGTTGTTTAAGAGTTTGTTTTCTGGCATGCAGCTATATATCAAGCATTCAAATAAAGTCTACAATTTCAAGTATTCTTATCTAATACTAATAATATAAGCATAATTATAGAGTTTCAAGTAAGTATTTCTATTAACCGGGCTATTGGCTTAATGAGTAGAGTGTTTGCCAATAGTCCAGGAGACTAGGGTTCAATCCCAGATCGAGTCATACCAAAGTCTCAAAAAAAAAAAAAAAAAAATGTTACTAGATGCCACCTTGCTTAACACTCAGTATTATAAGGTAAGGATCAAGGGTAAAGTGAAGCAACCCAGGAAATGGAGTACTGCCCTTTCCTACACCTCGGTGTGGTAGCTATTGTAAAAGGAGCCTTCGGGTCACCCTCGACTAAGGTTGCCAACTTATTTCTATTTAATAATAATCATTTGTTTGCACACACTGTTGATTTTTAGTAACTAATTATAATCCTGAATCAACAATTATAGCTTCAAGCAACAATTCTTAATAAAGATAATGTAAACACATCTAAGGTATCAACTATTCCTATCATATACAAAGAATTTTCAAACAAATCTATTTGACTCATAAATGAAACCTTTACAGGTACAACCACTTTGGGTTAGCATGGACCTGGGAGTAATGCAATAAAGGGGTACTCCACCCTCCACATTACTCCAGAACTAAAGCCTCATCATCAGATGCTGTTAAGCGTCATATCAAGGTGTTCCCTTTTGGGGGAAGGTCTTACCCCAATACAGGGTAATATAGTCAGTGTATTGTAAACCCTTCTGACAGGATGGTGTCAATATTAGTTGCAAATCTTCTAATGGAAACTTGTGAGGGGTTTTTTTCTGCAAGTATTTTCTGAAGCAGATGCAGTAAAAAATCTGATAACCAGAAGATGTTTAGTTTGGTTTCTTTGTTTTAATGGCATATCAACTCTTTAGGTTATTTAATGCCAAAGCCATTCACCTAGAAGAACAGTAGTGGTACTATTTAACCCATAGCTGGGAGGATAAGGGTGTTCATACCTTTCCCAAGGGTATTTACCCGAAAGTGAACGTAATAGCGCGACTGGAGTACGAACTCACGTACTACGATTCCGCAATCCATCGCTTTAACCATTACACCACGAGGACACCCCCAATAACCAGAAGAGATTATGTTTTAAAATATCCTCTTTTCACTTAAGCGCTTACTCTACATCTTGTTTCACATTATATTACCTAGTCCAGTCATCAGTGGCTGTAGAATACATCGACTGCATCTCTGCGGAAGAGTAAGAACCCCACTGCCAACGAGTGTCCTGGATAAACAATCTGATGGTGAGGTTCCAGTAATGGTGGAGCTTTGGGGAATGTGGAGTACCCCTTGATTGCCATTACTCCCAGGTTCACTCTGGCTCAAAGAGGTAGTACCTGACAGGGTCCTATCTATGGGTCAAACAGAACTGTCTGACATCTAATCCTCATGTCGTGCCTTCAGCAGGAATCTCCCTGACTCTCTCCCGCTATCCATCTCTATCGTCCATCACTCCTGGTAGGTCTTCAAGGCTACATCCTCTATCAGCACAGAGCTGTTGTATATAGATTCTAGCTGGTCATCCTGCCTTTGCTCGTCCATGTGAAGGGGTCTACAGGAGTATGTCGCTTATGAGTTTGTCCCTACTTCTCCAGCAATGTCCTGCATGTCTGGTTCATCTAATTTGGATAGTTTTTGTGGTGGGTTCTAGGTAGCCATATAGCTGCTGTTTTGTGGGTGTTGCCTCCAGCAGCATCCTTGTGTAATTGCCGTCAAGCTTTTTCTTCATTTGTTTAACATTTAAACTGCATGCAAACTAATAACTTATGCTAAACTGAATTGTTTGAAAGAGAACTGTTTGATCATTTAACAGTCTAAACAAATGACTAATGTTCAATTGAATTGTTAGTGATATATAACAATATTTGGAACCATTTAACTGTGTGAAAAAGAATAAACTTAGGCTTATTTTAAAATGTTATCAACAAAATGCATTTACAAATCATTATATATATATATATATATATATATATATATATAAAAAGAGGATTTGGCATTAAATAACCTACAATGGTCAATATGTCATATAACCAAACCTTATATTGCCATGTCTCCCTGTAGGCAGTCTCTGTTGTCCACTGGCAACAATTGAATCTGCCCATAGAAGGTATATGGTCCTTCTAAGGGAGTTCTTGTATCTCTCTTGTAGCACCCTACACTTGTTTGCCATAAAAAGGATGTTTCGAGGGGAATATAGTCTTCCATACTCACCATAAACCTACCTATTGCAGATAACTCTTTTACTAAATTACTTCAAAAGGTCACAAACAACAGATTAAATGTCAGTTTTAACTCATAACTCAATGTTCACATTTCAGGACAGTTAAAATAAATATGAAAATCTCATAAAATGAGTTTTATTAATTTAATGTGTACTTTGCATTAATCAAATTTACATTTATAGTAATAAAGGTTAATTGGATAGTCTTTAATTGGAATCATTTTGAGACGAGGCTTCTTAAACTGAGAATTCATTTTATTTTTATTTATTTTTTTATTTTTTTTTTTATTGCGGACTTTTTGTCCTCATCTTAGTAGTTTTTGTGTGTTGTTTCTTCTTCACTACGTTTCGGCCAAATTTTACCTCTGGCTTTCTTCTATCCGAGGTCGCGGTTAAATCACCTGAAGAAGGCCAGAGGTGAAATTTAGCTGAAACGTAGTGAAGAAGAAGAAACAACACACAAAAACTACTAAGATGAGGAAACAAAGTCCACAATAAAAATTTTTAAAAAATTAATTCTCAGGTTAAATGGATGTTTCAGTGTGTTAACAATTCATTTTTATGCGTTTCCTTATAATAATCTTATTATAAATTAATTAAAAATTTGGGTTATAATGTGTTAAGATAGAGATTTTATTTCCTACAAGAGCCCATGTTTTTAAAAAAATGAACTTTGAATGTTGGTTTTCAAGGCAAACAGGTCCTTGCCCCTTAAAAGATATGATACAACATGTACTTCCTACTTGTTATAGCCCATTCAGTCAGGGCTGTAAAATACACCGACTGCATCTCTGCCAAGTATCCTGAATATGACATTAAACAATCTGATGGTGAGGCTCCAGTAATGCTGGAGCTTAGGGTAATGCAGAGTACCCCTTTATTGCCATCACTCCCAGGTCCACTCTTGCCCAGGGTGGTAATACCTGATAGGGTCCTATTTATGGGTCAAATAGAACTAAACAGCGTATGTATGCTAAACTGAATTGTTTGAAATAGAACTGTATGTATAAAAATGGATTTGGCATTAAATAACCTATAATGGTTGATATGCCATAAAATCAAACCAAACCTACTTGTGATTCTCCCTCATTTAGCCTTGTGCCATACAAAGTTAAACTTACTAAATGAAGATTGTGTCTAATCTCCAAAAGCAGAGCCTCTCTACTTGGAAGATTGGTACTCAGTTTCACTATCCCCATATTCCAGCAATGCCAGATAAGTTTAGTAAACAAAGAAACAATTACAGGTGAAAAGATTTAGAGAATGGTCAACAGAATGAGTGCTTTTGTTTTACATCTTACATCCATATCACTGTTAAATGGTTAAACTGTTCTATTTGACCTATAGATGGGAAGCTAACAGGTAATACCTCTTGATGGTTTGGTTTCTTTGCTTAATGGTATATCAACCTTTGTAGGTTATTTAATCCCAAAGTCATTCTCCGAGAAGAACAGTAGTGGTGCTATTTAACCCATAGCTGGGAAGATAAGGGGGTTCATACCTTTCCCAAGGGTATTTGCCGAAAGTGAATGTAATAGCGTGACTGGAGTTCGAACTTGCTTACTACGATTTCTGCAGTCCATTGCTTTAACAGTAGTGGTGCTATTTAACCCACAGCTGGGAGGATAAAGGGGTTCATACCTTTCCCAAGGGTATTTGCCTCAAAGTAAATGTAATAGCGCAACTGGAGTTCGAACTCGCTTACTACAATTCCGCAGTCCATTGCTTAAACCATTACACCACAAGGACATCCCCAATACCTCGAGGTCAGAGTTGACCTTGGAGTAATGGTAATGAAGGGGTACTCTATATTCCCCAAAGTTGCGGAACTGGAGCCTCAGCATCAGATTGTTTTGTGTCCAACAGGACACTCATTGAAGGGAGGACTCTAACCCCTCTGGAGAGGTGCAGTTGGCACATTTTACATCCCCAGTCAATAAGGTGGATCACTATAGGTCAAAGTGGACCTGAGAGTAATGGCAACAAAAAGGTGACTTCAGACTCCCCTAGAACTGGATACATTTTGTATCATACACAAGACTGTTTTAATTTTCTCATTTTTTTTTTTTTTTTTCGAGCTTAACATCTTACCCCTCATCCAGGGACAGAGTTGGTATATTCTAAATCTTCTCAATAGGGTGGGAAATATTTCAGATTTCTATGAGAAAAGAATACAGTAGCTAAAAACTGCTCAAACTATTTCATTCCAGTTTCCCTTCAGGTTTAAGTGAATTGGGATTTTCTACTCTTACTAATCTTAAATGCAAAATGACTCCTATTACAGTAGACCATTTAACAATTTAGGAACAGAAATTAAACTTTATTTCTTATCATTATTCACAGAAGATTAAGAATTTATGAAGCATAGAGGCCTCAGATTGCTTATAGTACATGCAGTTCATAAATGTTCACCCATCTAATTACTGAGCAAGCTCATCCCTACTTAACTTTAGTGATTTAGTAGGAACCAGTGTTTAAGGCATCACTTAACTGTAAGTCAAACCCACAAAAGATTATGACTGGATTCAAAATCCTTTCATAAAAATTTAATTTGATACTCAGTTGAAATTATAGAAACTTAAAGTTTGTTTTTTTGTGGGTTTTTTTTTTTGATAAATCTTAGAAATGAAACATCAGAGTATAGTTTCCATTTGTTTATTGACCAGAAAAATAGGCGATTGAACATCTGTGGTAAAGTGACATTGATGTATATTTTTCAGTCATTATGGAAAAGTTACTCCACCCTGAAGGTGAAGGAGGCTGGTTGGTTGGTTTTTTAGCATGTCAGGCCTAAAGTTATTTCATATCAAGGTTAGCATCTTTTTTTTTTTTTTTTTTTTAGCAAGCAATCATATGGTTTAGTTTTCTTGTTCAATGGTATATCAACCTTTGTGGGTTGTTTAATCTCAAAGCAGTGATACTCTTTTACATATAGCTAAAGCAATAAGGGGGTTCATACCTTTCCCAAGGGTACTAGTCCCAAAGTAAATGTAATTGTACAACTGAAGTTCAAATACATTTATATTTGGAGGCTACAGTCCAGCACTTTAGGGGCGCCTCGGGTAGTGTAATGGTTAGCAAACTAGACTAGCAAACCTACACAAGTGAGTTTGAGTCTCATTGGGTGTTCCATTCATATGGCTTTGTGCCACATCTAAGCAAAAAGCTTAGTAAATTACTACAGTCCAGCACTTTAGCCATTACCCTGTGGGGATTGCTCCTCCCTTCGAGTTATTTGATACTAAAGTCAGTTGGTCTTTTCTTTTTTGCAAGCAATTCTATTTATTCAACCCCTCAAGCAAGATGTGGCACAAGGTCAATTTTTAAGAGTACTGCCAGTTTAAATTCTTAGTTTTCCTTCTTCTGGACTGGTTGCTTTACCAAGGCTAAAGAAACCATTCAGCCTAATTATTTACTCATAGCTAGAGTAGAACAGATGGATTCATGCCTTTCCGAAGGGCATTAGTTTGAAGCGAAACACCGTCTTATACAGTATTTGAACTCAGGTTGCTAATTCAGTTTCTTATGAAAATAATCATTATGATAAAAGTGCCTCCAATGATTTCGAGTAATTAATGATAATAATCATTTATAAACAATTATAGATACCATTAACAATAGCATTAACTAACTATTCTTAACAAATAATTTGCATAATGGTAAGAGCAATATTGAACAAGTCCTGGCGGCAACACCCCACAAAGCACCAACTATACGGCCACCTACCTCCCATCATGAAAACTATCCAAGTTAGACAAACCAGACATGCAGGACACGGCTGGAGAAGCAGGGAAGTGATGTACTCCTATGGACCCCCACATATGGCCGGGCAAAAGCAGGACGACCAGCTCGAACATACATTCAGCAGCTCTGTGAGGATACGGGATGTAGCCCTGAAGACCTCCCAGAGGCGATGAACGATAGGGAGAAGTGGCAAGAGAGGGTCAGGGATACCCATGCTGGCGGCACAACATGAAGAGTGTTCACCAATGGCCTGTGTTCAAATCCAGGTTGAATCATATCAAAAACTCAAAAAATGATACTTGATGCCTCCTTGCTTAACACTCAGCATTATAAGGTACAGATCAAGGGTAAGTGGAGCAATTAAAGGAAAGGAATAGCACCTTCCTCTATATCTCAATGCAATAGCTACTGAAAAGGAAGCCTTTCGGTTGTTCTCAACTACAGTTGACCAACTTACTATGTAGTATCAAGTATTCTTATCTAACACTAATAATTCTTAAACAGATCTATTTGACTCATCCATAACAAGCAGTACCTCTGAGTCAGAGTGGATCTGGGAGTAATGGCAATGAAGAGATGATTTCACATTTTGGAGAGCTCCAGAATTGGAACCTGACTAACAAATACAGTTTAATGTCATACTCAGGATACCCCTTTTATTGTGGAAGGTCTTAACCCATCTGTTAGAAGGACAGTTGGTGCATTCTATGCCCTATTGACAGAGCAATGAATGACAGGAAACTTCCTAACTTGCTCAATGTTGAGTTGAATGACTGTTTTTTTATAGTATTGAACATCTGTTCCCTGACAAATTGAAGTGTTAAATAAATCTTGTATATCCCTATATATGAAAGTATAGTCATCAATGTAAAGACTACAATACTCCTACAGAAACTCTGAAAGAGATTTTTGATAAGCCTTTATCAATGAAACTTCACAGGTTCCTCCTCCACCCATCACAATGATATACTTGTATATCCAGCAGTCATGGACTAAACCCTTTCACTACCAAGATAGATTAAAACTGTTTAGCAATAATTTTTTTTAAAACAACATTTATGCTGTGAGCTCCATCTTAAAAATTTTCACTATCAATTTTTTAAAAAGTTTTAGATGCATAGAATTATGCTGTAAGTGCAACATTTTAAGGGTTAAAATAAAACCGAAATTCAACTGGGACACCAAGGAGAGTGTAAGTGTAAAATTTTTATATTCATTCTACTAACACTAAATGCCATATAAAAGATAAAAAAAAGAGAGATATCTAGGTATTGAAGACAACATCTGTTTGTCTCATGAATCTCCAACCATAGATAGCCCAGTCGGCTGCTGTGGTAGAATACACTGACTACATCTCTGCAGAGGGGTAAGACTCCTTCAATGAGTGTCCTGATATAACTCTAAATAATCTGATGGTGAGGCTCCAGTAATGCTGGAACTTTAGGGAATGTGGAGAACTCCTTCATTGCCATCACTCCCAGGCCCACTATGACTTGGAATGGCAGCACCGGATAGGGTCCTATCCATGGATTAAATAGAACTGTTTAACATTTAAACTGAGTGTAAACAAATGACTTATGCTAAGCTGAGTAGCTTGAAATAAAACTCTTTAATCATTTAACTATGTTTAAACAAATGACTGATGTTTAATTGAATTATTAGAGTAAAATAGCAATACTTGAAAACATAAAACTAAGCGCAAACAAATGTTTAATAGTAAATAGAATTATTCATAATAGATAGAAAAAGTGAACCCATTTAACTGTGTGCCAAAAAAAAAATGAGCTCAGGCTCGTTTAAAATGTTATCAACAAAATCTGTTAAGAAATCATATTTGATATACATGTATAAAAAGGATTTGTAATTAAATAACCTACAATTGTTGATATGCCATAAAACCAAACGTACAATAGAAATCCTCAATAAGTAACATCAAGACCATCTTTCTCGTTGAAGACTATCCTTAATTCGACAAATTAGAAAAAAAAATGTAATAAATAATAATTTTCTGTAGCTTAAAATTGTCTTAATAAGCTAAAATGAATAATTAGATTTTTTTATACATTTTGGAATTCATTTACAAATTCTGATTGTGGACTTGATATTAAGCATAAAGTATTAACTATTGATATAATTAAAAGATAATTTCCTTTTGTTAGCTAAAAAAAATGCTTTTTCTATTTTGATCCAGTTTTCCACTTTATATTTATGTGAATTGGGATTTTCTTCTCTAACATTAAATAAGAGAGAAAAGGAAAAAAGACTTCCTCGTAAAAGGAATTTAAAATCTGTCTTAGGTTTGTCCTGATACAGAAATCCTCACTAAGAAACATCAAGTCCATTTCTTTCTTTGATAACTATCCTTAATTTACTGAGTAAAAAATGAAAAATAAATAAAATCTTATTGCTAATAATGTTCTGTAGTTTAAATTATTTTTATCAACTAAAATGTTTGAATACTTAAACTATTTTGATTTAGTTTTCTACTTGTAATAACATTAGAGAGAGAGAGAGAGAGAGAGAGAGAGAGAGAGTGTGTGTGAGTGAGAAAGAGACTTCTGTACATTGAAGATGAAATGAAAAGTTAGTTTGTCTCATATTCATTCTAACAGAAAAAATTACTCAGAAAAGCCCATGGATTCTTTTAGATAAATATCCTTAATCTACAGTGTAAAAAAAAGTAATTACTAATAATATTCTGTCATTTGAATTATTTTTATGAGTTAAATTGAAAAATTAACTTTTTGATACATTTTTAAATTTATATACAAAGTGTATCAAAATGTTTGTTGATTCTATAATACACTTTGAGGAAGAAAAATTTGGGAACTGCTCTACTTATATATAAGATTACTTGTACCTTTTTGTAAGGTGAGCTCATAATAGCAGTTTCTTTTCATTTTTTAAAAATAATCTCTGATAAATTTCAATATATTTATATTGAATCCACATATCACTAGAAGAACAATATTCATTTTAATTCCAATTCCATAGAGAAAGACAAATAGGTTTAAGATATCAAAATTATTCACCCTGGTGGAAATATAATGTATTTTGTTTATTGTTCCTTTACCATGATATAACTATGAAATAGAGAAATAAACATTTTCAGGTTTGGCTTAGGTGTTAGTGATCTAATTTTTCTCAGTGTCTGTCTGTCTGTGTCACTCTTGAGAGAGTATTTTACCCAACCCTTTCACCAATGGCGGGATACAATTTTGATCTAGTTTTCTAATTCCTATTTATATGAACTGAAATTTTCTTCTTGTAAGTAAAATTGGCGACCTTAGTTGAGGGTGACCCAAAGGCTCCCTTTTCAATAGCTACTACACCTATGTGCAGGAGAGGGTGCGACTCCTTTCCTTGGATTGCTCCACTTTTTCCTTGATCCTTACCTATTAATGCTAAGTATTAAGCAAGGAGGTATCAAGTTCCATTTTTTGAGTCTTTGGTATGACTCGACCTGGGATTGAACCCTGGTCTTCCAGACCATGGGCAAACACTCAACACATTAGGCCAATGCCCCGGTTAATAACATCAAATGCTGGGAGTGAGTGAGTAAGTGTGCAAGAGAGAGAGAGAGAGAGACTGTGCATTAAAAATGAAATGAAAAGTTTGTTTCATATACATTCTAACATTGCAAAAATTTATAAGACAAAACATGAAACCCATAAATTCTCATAACAAGCCTTAATGAACTGAATAAAAAAGAGAGTTGGTGACTTTAGTCGAGGGTGACCCGAAGGCTCCCTTCTCAATAGCTACTACACGAAGGTGTAACTGATAAAATTCTAAAATTAAAATTAATTTTAATAAGCTGAAATGTATAAATATCTCTTTTCTTTCTTTTTAGAATACATGTGGAGTCTAGTGATCATAGGCTTAAAAATCAATCAGAAAGAATTACCTATTGATATATCTTTGATTTTAATAGCTGAAAAAAAAAATGTTTTAATTGTTTTGATCGAATCTTCTACTTCATATTCAACAGAGTTTATATCCTTATTTTTTTATTTTACAAACATTAAATGCCAAGATGAAAAATAACATATAGAAAAAATTTCTACAGATTACAAATTAATTGATTGATAGATTTTAACAGCATGCCAACCTGTCTAGGGTTATTTTATGCCAAGAACTGCATTCATTGTATATTTATATTTTTTTGTGTAGTTGTTTAGTTTTTTTTTTAATTTTGTGTAAACAGTCTGATCTAATATAATTATTTTTTTTAAGCAGATCTATTTGACCCACAGATGGGACAAAAACTGGTACTATCACTCCCAGTCAGAGTGAACCTTGCACAAGGATCGTTAAAAAAGTTTTAAGCCTCACCCAGAAAGAGGAGCACAGCTGAACATCTTTGCAGTGGCAACGCATTACCACTTTTTATAAAACTATAAAAATATGAATTAGTTTTTATCATTTCAGATATGCTTTTTTCTGAGTAAGTCATAAATCTTTTTGAACGTTCCTCATATATAAAACACATACACAAAATTTACAGAGAGTAAAGTAGCAGAAAGAAAAAGAGAGTGTGGATGGCTTTTTAAAAGTGACATTTTAAAAAACTAAAAAAAAAACAAAAAGGGAAAAAAATTAATAGGTTAGATTAGAGTGGACCTGGGAGCAATGGCAATGAAAAGGTACCCTACATTCTCTAAAGCTCTAGTATTACTGGAATTTTACCATCAGATTGTTTAATGCTGTATCCAGGAGACTTGTTGGGATGAACATACCCCTCTGCCAAGGTGCTTTCAATGTATTCTTCAGCCCCAGCCAACTGAGTTGGAAAAAAATTAATGTTGTGCATCATGATCAACAGGTGGTTTGTAAAGAGCATGTAAGTCCAAAAAGTTGTTTTGATGATTATTTTTAGTCTTTTTATTGTTTTAGTTTATTTTCACAACTTTTCGGCTAATCTACTCAATGGCCTTCACCAAGTGTTTAATCAAAAGTACTTTTCACAGTGGGTTAAGTGCAAAGAATAACGGAAATCTAGATTAAATGGGAATTATCAAAATTTGCTTATAGAGGCAGGAGAAACTTCTTGTTTTGCAAATGAAGTTACCTACTGTAATGATTTTCACTTACCTGAAGCAAAAAACACACTTGCGTAACATGTTTTTTGTATAAGCAACCATTTGTAAGCTTTGTGTTCATGCACGTATTTGGGTCGTTAATCATATTTACCCAACCCCTCCGCTTGGGCAGGATATGACACAAGGTCAATTTTTAAGCAGAGTTTAACAGGTTTGAATTCAGAGTTTTCCTTCTCCTAGACTAGTTGCCTCACCAAGGCTGAAGAACCCAGTCTGCCCTACTATTTACCCATAGCTGGAGGGAGAATAACTGGATTCATACCTTTCCCGAGGGTATTAGTGCTATGCGAAATGCAATCAATCTCATCCAGGATTTGAACTCGTGTCCATTTCCTGCGACGATAACCATTACACCACAGGCACCTCCTGTATTTGGGTCGTTAATATTATCATCGTTTATGAATGTGCATAAGTTGTTGTATGTATAAAGGCTCCAAAGTGACAGATAAAGCCTTGAGTCAACAACCGTTGGTTTGGTTGTTTGTACGGGTTTTATGGCATATCAACCTTTTTAGCTTATTCGACACCAAATCCATTTTCATGCAAACAGTTCTATTTCAAACAATTCAGTTTAACATGATTACACAGTCTAATTGTCAAAAACATTTCTATTTCAAGTTATTCAGTTTATTCAAACAGTTCTAACTCAGCTAATTCAGTTTGGGTCTCACTATTATGACCTTGTGCCAACCTAGGCTAATTTTAGTAAATATTTACCCCATATACTTGAATTGGTTATAATAATTGAAAAGAATGACCTGAACCATATAAGACTCGAATTTTCCATGTAGGTTATTTCTGTACAAAGAAAATTATCTAGTAGCTTCTTTTGATGTGTCTATACCAAACCATCAGAACTATATATGCCCACACACCAGACATTTTGCCAGCTGTTTATGTTTTCATTATTTGAAGTGGATCACCTTGACTTTACTATGAATGACAGATACCATCTTTTCTTTTTAGACATAATCTTACCCACATCACAGTTATTTGTAAAACTTATGAAATTGCCTTTATGAAAAATGTACAATTGATATACTCAGTATCAAAAGATGTTAACATTTTGGCTATTTAAGTGAGGGCAGTTCAAGACGAGAATAATAGTGGTCAGAGAGTAGCAGTTAGGAATTGGACAGGAGGAGTAGGCCATTGGAAGCAGTAGTGAACAGTTCACTATTGGACAGAGAATAGAATAGAGATTTGAACACCACTAAAAGTCTATTTGCCATCCATATCATGACAGGGTTGGTTTGGTTTTATGGCATATCAACCATTGTAGGTTATTCAATGCCAATTCCTCTTTATACATATATATTAAATACATATGATTTGTAAACATTTTATAGATAACATTCTTAAACATGTAATATTACAGACAGGTGCTGTCGTCAATCAGTGAAGGTGTCACGAGACTAGCGCATGCGTGCAGAATGACCTGCAAAGTTAGACAGGATTTTAAAATAATCACAGATGAACCATCACTTGTTTCACTGGTGACATCGAACATTCGGGGATCTTCGATTTGTTCCCAAAAATCTCTATATAAGAAAACAAGTCAGGAGATTTTGGCAGAGTTGAAGGCAGCTTTCAAAACAGGTGAGTCAAAAGTTCCGAGGCCCCGACCTGTCCTACCCAGTCTGCTATGACAGGTGTGTGTCAATAGCCAGCTCTCACCCACACCCCGTCACCACCAAGAGGAAGTGAGAAGAAGGACGCAACTAAAATGAACTTTTTGAGTTGCAGCGATCATAGCTGAATAATAAACGACTGCTATATTTTCTTCCCTTACCTTCGAGTTTGAGTATTTCTTTTTCTGCGGACTTCTTTCTTTACAGCACAAAACATTGGTCCTATGGTACAAACAAGCCTGAGCTCTTTTTTGGCACACAGTTAAATGGTTTCAATTATTGCAATACAACAATCACAATTTAACATCAATCATTTGTTTACACGTGTAGTTTGTTCTATTTGACCCATAAATAGGACCCTATCAGGTGCTATCACTCTGCGTCAGAGTGGACCAGGGAACAATGGCAATGAAGGAGTACTCCACATTCCCCAAAACTCCAAGGCTGGAAATTTGCCATTAGATTGTTTAATGTCATATCCAGCTAACTTGAGGGGTGGGGATCTTACCCCTCTGTAGAGATGCAGTTGGTGTGTTCTACAGCTCCATCTTACTGGACTATATGTGACAGTTCTACTCAATATAGGCTAAAGAGTAGGGTGTCACATATGTCAACTCTAAAGATTGTTTTGAAGAGGAATTGTTAATAAAGATAGCTATATGATCACAACCTCAGGTTTGTTTTTATATATCTATTCTTTTTTTTTTTTTTTAAACCGTAAGGCAAGTGGCTTCAACAGTTTTGACCAAAATCAGCAACCAACTTTTGAAAACAACACAACATGGGGGAGTGGTCACTTTGAAGGTAAGACTAGACTGGCCACAAAGTTCAGTTTGGTTTCTTTATTTAATGACATATCAATTATCATGAATGATCTAATGCCAAACCCATCCTTGTAAAAAAAAAATAGTAGGGGTACGATTCAACCCATAGCAGAGAAGTTGATGGATAAAGGGCTTCTTGATTTATAGTAGTCAAGTTGGCAACCATAGTCAAGGGTGACCCAAAAGCTCCCTTTTCAATAGCTACTACACCGAGGTGTAGAGAAGGGCACTACTCCTTTCCCTGGATTGCTCCACTTTACCCTTGACACGTAACTTACAATGCTGAGTGTTAAGCAAGGAGGTATCAAGTACCATTTTTTGAGTCTTGGGTATGACTAGACTTGGGATCAAACCATAGTCTCCCGGGCCATTGGTGAACACTCTACCAATGGGCCAGTCATCTTAATGTCAAATTTACAGCATTAAATAGGATTTGGAGAACTGTCTTGTATCTATGATAAAAGATATCAAGATTAACTCATACAAAATTTTGCTAAGTTCATTGAGTCTGACGAATATCTTTTACATCCATTCTTGTTTTGTTTCTTTGTTTAATGGTATATCAACATTTGAGAGTTATTTAATACCAAAGCTATCCTTAGAGAAGAACATAGATGAGAGGGACGGATAAATGGTTCATATCTTTTCCTAAGGGATTAGCCCGAAAATCAATGCAATAGCCTTACTAGGTATCAAACTAGCTTACTATGTTGCTGCAGTTGAGTACATTAGCCACTGCACTACAGGAGAAACCCCTTCCCAGGCCATAAGAGTTTAAATTACTAAAGCCATCTTTATCTAAAAAGATGAAGATAAAACAAAAATGCCAGAGGGTACAGCATCTAAAATGTTATGATGTAGATAACAAAAACTCAAAAATAGGTCGGAAAAAATTTTTTAAAATCAAAAAAAAAAAAAAAAATCAGTGATTTGGTTAAGTTTTATAGTTTATCAATCATTGCTGGTTATTTAATGCTAAATCCTGTTTTACATATATATTAAACATGTGATTTTCAGGGTTTTTGACTGCTGTGGATCAAATAAAGGACATGGTTCGAAGTTCCGTGTAGGTTCCCGAGTTTGACAAACACCTGAAGAAGGCTGGAGAACATATCAGCCGAAACGTTGTGGAAATAACAATAAAGATGAAGACAATAGTCCGAAAAACCTGAACGATAAAAATCATCAAGTTTTGTTTCAAAAATTCAGACGACTAGTATCACTTCTGTTGTTCTACAAGGATTACTTTAATATTAAATTATCCACAAAGGTTGATATGCCATTAAACAAAGAAACAACAAAATAGCTGCCATTTATATTAGTGAATTGAATATAATTCAACTGTAATATAATGGCCGAGGGATTTCATTTTATATATCTTGCCTTTCGGTTTAGTTAGGCTGAGAACCTTTCGCTTAGCGCATGAGTTAGTTAGGTGCAAACATGAGCGCAGGTGTTCACGTGTGTGCGGAGCGGATGTGTCATTCAGAGATGTCACAATAGAAACCCCAGATAGAAAATGTGACCGCGGGATGTGAATGACATCATGCACCGGAAGCATTTGGGGATTTGAAAAACAGTCAGCGAGTTGAGTTTTAGCGTCTGAGGAAGACGGTTGACTTTCGGAGCTCACCGAGGCCTTGCGGCGGGTGTCGCACATGGTTTGGGGCAGATGGAAAAGTCGTCATAGAAAGATTGTGCCTCTCTCTTCCTTATGTCGAAAAACCTTTTAACTCAAAAGGTAATAAAAAGTTTCTCCAGCCATTTTGTTAGCGTCCAAGTGGTACATCCATACAGCAGTATCAACACAACCGCTGCTTGGAAGAAATTGCGTTTCATTTTATCAGTCAGGTCTAGGCACGCAGGAAACTGCTGGAGGAGCAGGGACGAGCTCATAAATGATGTACTCCTATGGACCCCCACATATGGCCTAGCTAAAGCAGGACGTCCAGCTAGAACATACATACAGCAGCTGTGTGAGGATATGGGATGTAGCCCGGAAGACCTGCCAGAGACAATGAACGATAGGGAAAAGTGGTGAGAGAGGGTCAGGGATATCCGTGCTGGCGGCACAACATGATGATGATTATGACTCAACCTGGGATTGATTCCCGGTCTCCCAGACCATTAACAAACACTCTACTCATTAGGCCAAATATAATATAAATCAAGTCTATTCATAGACTTAAGAGAAACAATCCATTAAGAATATTTGGTATTAATATATTCAAAAAGACTGCTCAATGTACAGCTATTAAAATATATATAAGATAAATCACATGCAGAGCAAATGTATCAATAAGATTAGGTAAAACTTAACAGATGAGTCCCATTATAAATTCATTTCAACAGTTTTTTTTTTTACAAGTTTTACATATTATATATATATATATATATATATATATATATTAAAACTTCATATATGTGTGAATATAGGTGCCCGTGGTATAATGGTTATCATCGAAGGAAATGGACACAACGACACGAGTTCAAATCCTGGACAATACTGATTGCATTTCACATAGCACTAATACCCTTGGGAAAGTATGAATCCAATTATTCTCCCTCCAGCTATGGGTAAATAGTAGGGCAGACTAGGTTCTTCAGCCTTGGTGAGGCAACTAGTCTAGGAGAAGGAATACTCTGAATTCAAACCTGTTAAACTCCGCTTAAAAATTGACCTTGTGTCATATCCTGCCCGAGTGGAGGGGTTGGATAAATATGTATATGTGTGAATATAAACTAAATAAATTAAAATCTCTGCTTTTTATCGTAGTCACTTTATTAGAAGTTTCAAATATATACTAGAAAACAATCCTCATATAAAACTTAGGAGTAAATGGATAATGTAACATAAATACAAAGCATTTTCAGCTCAATGCAATGAATAAATATACACGACGTGCCATAAGTTTACATACAAATGGATTTTAACATATTTTTTTCTACATTCCAGATACCTTAAAAAATATGTTTGAATAAAAAGCAACAGATTGACTTATATTTTCAGAACAATGGTAGCCACATAGAACATACTATATAAATAAAAATTATTTTCATAGCAAAAAGTTTATTTTCCTTATGTTTAGAAACTTATGGGACATTGTGTGTAACTGATGAAACAGACATATTCTGCCAAGCATATTCAAGGAAAACTTTGGGAAATAAGTGGAAGATAATATTTTGCTGAAACATCAGATTTTACAGGCCATATTTTTCTTTGTTTTGAGGTTTTTCTCCATAAGAGAGATATAGCTGCTGCCATGTTTTCTTGTCAATGGCTTGAGTTCTCTACCAATGATAATTGATGCAAGAAAAAAAAAAAAAAAAAATGAAGGTCTTTTGAAGAAGTAATTTGCACTGTTTCTCAACCTCTCTCTTATCTTGACTACCTGGGGACAGTTCATCAAACAATAACACATTTATTGGGTGAAACTTAGTAGACTTATACTTTCATTTCATTTCTAAGGGCTCTTTCATATATAAAGTAAGAGTAAAGTTGGTGACTTTAGTCGAGGGCAATCTCAAGGCTCCCTTTTCAATAGCTACTACACCGAGATGTAGGGGAGGGCGCTACTCCTTTCCCTGGATTGCTCCATTTTACCCTTGATACGTAACATATAATGCTGCGTGTTAAGCAAGGGGGTATCAAGTACCATTTTTTTTAAAAGTCTTTGGTATGACTCAACCTGGGATGGAAACCTGGCTTCCCGGACCATTGGGGAACACTCTACCCTCGAGGCCAATGAGCCATATATATATATATATATATATATATATATATTGTGTGTATGTGTGTGTGTGCGTGTATGTATATATCTCAGTAATATCCAGTAGGCGTCCGAAGACAATGGGTGTGGATTATTCATGTATAGATTATATTCTAAATTTATAATGACAATTTAACCATAGTTGAGTTTTCTTCCAGTTACATTATATGTATCATATTGTTTCTAAAGTTCCACCTTGCAAAAGATGCAGAGTATAGTTTTTTAGCCGGCATAACTGGTTTTCAAGGTATATTTGACACCGGCACACCTGGTAAATAAGTAAGGGGGAGTTACATTACTATCCCAATCTTTTGTCCCAGGCAATGCCAAGTTCTTCTGCTAGTTTTGAGGTTTGGTTTGGTTAGTTTTACAGTATATCAACCATTGTTGGATTGTAATATTACGGACGGGCGCTGTCATAATCAGTGAAGGTGTCACGAGACTAGCACATGCGGGCAGAATGACCTGCAAAGTTAGACGTGATTTTAAAATAATCACAGATGTATCATCACATGTTTTACTAGTGACATTGAACATTCGAGGATCTTCAATTTGTTCTCCAAAATCTCTATATAAGAAAACAACAAGATTTGGGGGCAGAGTTGAAGGCAGTTGTCAAAACGGGTGCGTTAAAAGTTCCGGGGGCCCCGACCTATCCTATCCCAGTCTGCTACGACCTATCTGCTGTGACAGGCACGTGTCAAACAGCCAGCTCTCACCCACACCCTGTCACCACTGAGAGAAAGGGAGGAGAAGGACACAACAAAAACGTACTTTTCGAGTTGAAGGTAAGGGAAAAAAATATAGCAGTTGTTTTTATTCAGCTATGATTGCTGTGAGTTTGAGTATTTCTTTTTCTGCGGACTTCTTTCTTTACAGCACAAAACGTTGGTCCTATGGTACAGGATTATTCAATACCAAAGTCAGTTTTTTTTTTTCCAAGTAACTAATGATAAGCATTTATAAAGAATTATAGCTTTAAGTATTTGTCTTTAATTGGAATCATTTTGAGATGAGGCTTCTTAATCTGAGAATTAATTTTTTATTTATTGCGGACTTTTTGTCCTCATCTTGTCCTCATTACTAGGGATACGGTTACAAGACTCAGCATTCCTATCCAAGGTCACGGTTAATCACCTGAAGAAGGCCAGAGTTGAAATTTGGCCGAAACGTAGTGAAGAAGAAACAACACAAAAACTACCAAGATGAGGACAAAAAGTCCGCAATATATAAAAAATTAATTCTCAGCTTCAAGTATGTATTCTTAATGTAACATAAGACCAAAATACATTGTGTCTGAAAGAAAGGAGTTTGCAGGAAAGAATCACTCAAAACTCGGGCGGTAGTTAAAAAGTTTGTTCAATAGCATTCTTCCTCCTTCCCCTTCTTGGGGTAACAGCAGAGTTATTGTGGGCTTGTTGATAATTTCCTATCAGTCGTATTGTTGACAGGCTGGGTATGGCATGGGTCAGGGTATCCTGGACCTCTGTTGAACCTGTTTAGAAACCTGCCTTGAATTGCCAAAATCTCACTACTTGATTTCTTATATAGCAATTTGATGGATCAATTCAAAGGTTCCAGAAGGCTCGATGAATGCCAGTGAAAACAATAGTGTAGCATGTGAAAGTTCATGCGTGATTATATTAAAATCACGCTTGAACTCTACAGGTCATTCTGCCCGCACACGCAAGGTTCGTGACATTTTTCAATGATTGATGACTGCCATTGTGCTCACGCATTCTCAACGACAGCACCCGTCTGTAATATTATATTAATACAAATGATTCATATATTATCACATGGTTTCAAGTAACCATTCCTATTTAATCATCATCATCTCGTGCCATCAGCATGGATATCCCTGACCCTCTCTCGCCACTCCTCCTGATCGTTCATCACTTCTGGCTGGTCCTCAGGGCTACATCCCATATCCTCACAGAGCTGCTGTATGTAAGTTCGAGCTGGTCGCCCTACTTTTGCTCAGCCATGTGAGGGGGTCCATAGGAGAACATCACTTATGAGCTCATCCCTGCTTCTCCAGCAGTGTCCTGCATGTCTGGTTTGTCTAATTTTGATAGTTTTCATGATGGGTAGGAAGTGGCCATATAGCTGCTGCTTTGTTAGGTGTTGCCTCCAGGACTTGTTCAATATTGCTTGCAGCATTCTTGTATAGTTGCTGTCAAGCTTTTTCTCCATCCATTTAGTTAGCGTCCATATAGTGCATCCATATAGCAGTATTGACATGACCGCTGCTTGGAAGAAACTGTGTTTCATTTTATTGGTCAGGTCTGACTTCCATTTTACCTATCAAATACTAATACTTTTCAAATAGATACATTTCACCTATAAATGGGATCCCAACAGGTCCTATTCCTACTACTTATACTACTCCAGGTCAGAGTGGACCTGGAAGTAATGGCCCTGAAGAGGTGACTCCACACTTCACAGAGCTTTACAATTAGAATCTTACTACTGGATGCAGTAAAACTTCATACCCAGCACACTCCTTTTTGGTAAGTAAAGTGTCTTACCCCTCTACAGGGAGATTCAATCAGCATAGTCTTAGCACAAAACTGCTTGGTGGTTGAAGTAGTTCCTCTCCCCTGGTATAAAATGCTTAGCTTCAAAATAGTTTTAAAAAATATCATCTGCTTTACAAATTAGCATTCTAATGAAGCATTAAACTGCAATACCCTGAATATTATTACATTCACTCAAAATTAAATATACAGCTGATATAACTGATGAGCTCAAAATAGCATCCTCATCATGGTTTGGTTTGGTTGGGTTTTATGGCATATCAGCAATTGTATGTTATTTAATGCCAAATATTACTTATATAGGTTTTGGTTTGGTTGGGTTTTATGGCATATCAACCATTGTAGGTTATTTAATGCCAAATCTTCTTTATACATACATAGTAAATATATATGATTTGGTTTGATTGGGTTTTACGGCATATCCACCCTTATAGGTTATTTAATGCTAAATCCTCTTCATACATGTATATTAAATATATAGGATTTGGTCAGGTTGGGTTTTATGGCATATCAACCCTTGTAGGTTATTTAATGCTAAATCCTTTTATATATATATATATATATATATATATATATATATATATATATGTGTGTGTGTGTGTGTTAAATATATATTATTTGAAAATCCATTTTTTAAATAACAAAGTTATAGGAATTTTTGCACACAAACAGTTTCAAGTATTGCTATATATAACAATTACAATTTAACATCAGGCATTTATTTGCATACAGTTTGTTCTATTTGATCCCTCGATAAGACCCTATCAAGTGGTACCACTCTGGATTAGAGTGGACCTAAGAGCAATGGCAATGAAGGGGTACTCCACAATCCCCAAATCTCTAAGGCTGGAATCTCAGCATCAAATGATTTCATGTCATATTCAGGACACTCGTTAGGCGAGGGAGGGGGCTTACTCTCCGCAGAGATGCAGTCTGTATATTCTACACCCCAGCTGACTGGCTAAAGTGTTCAGTAAATACATACATCATTTGCAGGTAGAAGATTTTGAAAATTTTATCAAAATATCTACTACCTACAAGCATGTACTGCACCCCAGTCAAAATTACCTAATTCCTTATAGTATTGCAGCTAACTTCTTTTTTTTTTTCATTAGTGTATATTTCAATAAAAAAAAAAATATATGTTTAAATGTTGAGTGACCTTACAGTGGTTTTAACTCAAAGTCAAGTTAAGAATATTTTTAGATCTAACTTTCTTTCTATATCTCAATTTTCAAATAATTTCTCTTTTCCAATCAAGTAATACTGCTACCATTAAGTAATCTTTGTAAAAAAATTTTTAAAAAGTGAAAAAAAATGATTTTTTAAAATTATATCATTAGAAAATATCTTTAAAAAAAAAAAAAAAAAAAAAAGAAAAGTTAATTATGTAACCCAATTACATGGATGCTAACAAAACGGCTGGAGAAGAAGCTAGACGGCAATTACACAAGAATGCTGCAAGCAATATTGAACAAGTCCTGGCGGCAACACCCCACAAGACACCAACTATACGGCCACCTGCCTCCCATCACGAAAACTATCCAAGTTAGATGAACCAAACACGCAGAACACTGCTGGAGAAGCAGGGATGAGCTCACAAGTGATGTACTCCTATGGACCCCCACATAAGGCTGGGCAAAAGCAGGAAGACCAACACGAACATAAATTCAGCAGCTATGTGAGGATACGGGATGTAGCCCTGAAGACCTGCCAGAGGGGATGAACGATAGGGAGAAGTGGCGAGAGAGGGTCAGGGATATCCATGCTAGCGGCACAATATGATGATGATGATGATAAATATCTATGTATTAGTATTATGAAGACAAATGAACTAGGAATGAAATATTCATTTTCTTCAAAATGGTCCTCTTATAACTTAACACATTTATTCTAGTAAGTGTTTCATTGGTTGAAGTGCCTTTGAAATTCCCCTTTGATTATGATTGGTTCATTAGTTTTACATCAGGTCAACCATTGCTGGGTTACTTACTGCCACAGTCAATTTTTTGCAAGTAATTACATGGTTTCAAGTAAGTAATGATAATCATTTGTAATTTTTATGTCCTCGGAAAAGGGCATAAAATAATTAAAACAAACACGTATTAAGAGAGAAAAAAGTTTGCTGCAATATTATAAGGAATTATGGGGATTTTGAATGGGGTGCAGTACATGCTTGTGGGTAGTAGATATTTTGATAAAATTTTCAAAGTCTTCTGCCTGTGGTGTCATGATTATTGTCGCAGGAAATGGACACGGCGACACGAGTTCAAATCCTGGACGAGACTGATTGCATTTCACATAGCACTAATACCCTTGGGAAAGGTATGAATCCAATTATTCTCCATCCAGCTATGGGAAAATAATAGGACAGACTAGGTTCTTCAACCTTGGTGAGGCAACTAGTCTAGGAGAAGGAATACTCTGAATTCAAACCTGTTAAACTCCGCTTAAAAATTGACCTTGTGTCATATCCTGCCCGAGCGGAGAGGTTGGTAAATATGATTAAGAGAGAAAAATAAAAGTTATATATTACTGGGTCTAATGAGTAGAATGTTCACCAATGGTCTGGGAGACCAGGGTTCAATCCCACGTCAAGTCATACCAAAGACTCAAAAAAATGGTACTTGATGCCACCTTGCTTAGCACTCCGTACTATAAGGTGAGGATCAAAGGTAAAGTGGAGCAATCCAGGGAATGGAGTAGCGCCTTCCCCTACACCGAGATGTAGTAACTAATGAAAAGTGAGTCTTCGGGTCACCCTCGACTAAGGTCACCAACTTTACTTACTTTATTACAGTAAAACAAGTAATACAATATCGCCAGTGTATCTCTTGCTACCTACTCCTTTATTTCCTCTTAAAATACAGAGGAGAGTATAAAGCTCTAAGGTTTTTGAGGGTGGGGGAGTGGTCATGTCATATCTATATTTTCTAGGGGACCCTAGCTAGCCACATTCACTGACCCATTCATCAATACAATATATAAGCAACCATTCTTCACCAATCACGCTGCAACCACCAAAATACCACACTCACTGTGAAAAGACCTACTTGCTACCTACTCCCTGAGTGGATTACATATCCAAATATTACAAATATCATATCATATTGGAAGAGTCCACTGAGTATCAAAAAAAGGGATGATACCACAACAGTAATCAATTCAAGGTTTGGTTTGGTTGTCTCATGACATATTACCCTTCACAGGTTATTTAATCCCAAAGCCATCTTTGTCGAAGAGCAGTGATACTATTTAACTCATAGCCATGGAGATAAAGGGGGTGCACACCTTTCCTCAGAGTGTTAGTTTGAAAGCGAATGTAATAACACAACTGGAGTTTGAACTTACTTACTTTAAATCCGCAGTCAACTACTTTAACCGTTACACCATGAAGATCCCCTTTACTGCTTCAAGTTACTATGCTTAATACAAATAATTTGTATACCATTATATGGTTTCAAGTATTCCTATCTAATACTAATAATTTTCAAACAAATCTATTTGATCCATAGATAGAACTTTAACAGATACTATCACACCAGGTCATAGTGAACCCAGAAGTAACGAAAGTAAAGAGGTACATCACAATGCTCAGTGTAACAATGTAACAATTCAGTTAAGTGTATGGTTTAATTGTGAAAAACATTTCTATTTCAAGCTATTCAATTTACTCAAACAATTCATTTTAGCATAAGTATGCTGTTAGTTCTATTTAACCCATAGATAGGGCCCTATCGGGTGCTACCACTCCAGGCCAGAGTGGACCTGGGGTACTCCGCATTCCCCAAAGTTCCAGCACTGCTGGAACCTCACCATCAGATTGTTTAGTGTCATATCCAGGACACTCGTTTGGGGGGGGGGTCTTACCCCTCTTCCGAGAAACAGTCAGTGCATTCTACAGCCCCAGCTGACTGGGTAAACAATGCACAGGAATTATACTTAGGATATATTCTTTAGTAGGTACCCATACACTAACAGGTATCGTTTTAGGAAATGGACACAGCAACTCGAGTTCAAATCCTTGACATGGCTACTCGCATTTCACATAGCACTAATACTCTTGGGAAAGATATGCCTTCAACTATTCTCCCTCCAACTATTGGTAAATAGCAGTGAAGACAAAGCTCTTTAACCTTGGTATGGCAACCAATCTAGGAGAGAAAAACTGAATAAGTAAAAGTAGTAAAGTTGGCAACCGTAGTCAAGGGTGACCCGAAGGCTCCCTTTTCAGTAGCTACTACACCAAAGTGTAGGGGAGAGCGCTACTCCCTTCCCTGGATTGCTCCACTTTACCCTTGATCCTTACCTTATAATGCTGAGTGTTAAGCAAGGTGGCATCAAGTACCATTTTTTGAGTCTTTGGTACGACAACTTGGGATTGAACCCCGGTCTCCCATACCATTGGCGAACACTCTACTCATTAGGCCAATGACCCAAAACTGAATAAAACTGTTTAAAAATTGATTTTGTGCCACATCCTGCTCATAGCAGAGGAATTGGTTTGGTTTTATGATATATCAACCATTGTCGGTTATTTAATGCCAAATCCTCTTTTATATATATATAAGTGTGATTTGTAAATAAGTCCACAAAGTTAAATAGTTCCAAGCATTGCTATTTATCACTAATAATTCAATTAAACATCAGTCATTTGTTTACACACAGTTAAATGATCAAACAGTTCTATTTCAAACAATTCAATTCAGGATGTCATTTGTTTGCTCTCAGTTTAAATGTCAAACAGTTCTATTTGCCCCATAGATAGGACCCTATTGGGTGCTACCACTCCAGGCCAGAATGGGCCTGGGAGCAATACCAATGACAAAGCTCCAGTATTACTGGAGTCTCACCATCAGATTGTTTAATGTCATATCCAAGACACTCGCTGTGTGGGTCTTACCTCTCAGCAGAGATGCAGTCGGTATATTCTACAGCCCAAATTGACTGGAGGAGTTGGGTAAAAAGCATACTCAGGACATAAACTAAAGATAAAACAATGATAACAGTTGAGCATCTGTTTCATTATATTAAAACAATGAACAAAACTGGTTCTTGATTATACAAGTTCTATATATATATATATATATATATATATATATAAAAACATTCAAATGTTTGTTCATCTACAGAGCCAATTGCAATTTAAGAATTTTTTTTTAACAGTATTTCTTATAAATAAATACACTTTTTGGATTCTCATAAAATTTATTCTGCCACTCATCAAAAAACAACTGACACCATTTAGATTTGGTTTGGTTTATTTGTTTAATGGCATATCAACCATTGTAGGTTATTTAATGCCAAAGCCATTCTCATAGAAGAATAGGAGTGGCACTATTTAACCCATAGCTGGGAGGATAAGGGGGTTCATACCTTTCCCAAGGGTATTTTGCCGGAAAGTGAACGTAATAGCGTGACTGGAGTACAAACTCGCTTACTACAATTCCGCAGTCCATCGCTTTAACCATTACATCACGAGAATACCCACTGACACCATTTAATAGGCATATGTAATGTGTAGTGGTCATATTTACAGCAAATATACAAGGGTCATTCAATAAATAAGGTGAATTTGTTTAAAGAATTTGCAGTAGGAAGTATTGTTTACACTTTTACCAGGAAATCAATGAGTCCTTTCATGTCCTAAAAGATTGCCAGTATGAACTTTTTTTATTGACAGCTGTGCTTGTAAATCCATGAACTGTCTACAACTCAGGCTCATTGTGACAAATTCATACTTTGCCCATTTGTAAAGGATTTTATTTTACAAAAATATGCTTCTCTGTATACATCAGATTCTTTTGTAAATTTCACATGGTTTTTACTTACCAGCCACTAAAAGTTGGATTGACAGACTGCTATTCAAACCTGGAGCACTCTGATTTGCTGCCATTTTGAATAGCCTCAAAATGAATATCATTGTGAGATTAAAATAATTTTTGCTTAAAATTAATTTGAAACACTGCAGAGTTTACACTTATGAAAAAAGTTTGTGATTTTTTCAAAAAATTCTAATTTATTTTGCCCAGTCAGCTGGGGCTGTAGAATACACTAACTGCTTCTCTGCAGAGGGGTAAGACCCCCCCCCATGAGTGTCCTAGATATGACACTAAACAATCTGATGGTGAGGTTCCAGCAATGCTGGAACTTTGGGGAATGCAGAGTACTCCTTCATTGCCATCGCTCCCAGGTCCACTCTGGCCCGGCATGGTAGCACCTGATAGGGCCCTATCTATGGGTTAAATAGAACTAACAGCATTCTTATGCTAAACTGAATTGTTTGAGTAAACTGAATAACTCAAAAGAGAAATGTTTTTCTCAATTAAACCATACTTACATTTAAACTGCGTGCTTATGCTTAACTGAATTATTTGAAATAGAACTGTTTTTTGACATTAAAACTGTATTTACACTTAACTGAATTGTTACATATAACTGCTTGAATAGTTTAAAATAGAAATATTTTTACAATTAAACTGTGTACTTATGCTAAACTGAATTGTTTTAAATAGAACAGATTATTTACATAAAAATGGATTTGGCGTTAAATAACCTACAAAGGTTGATATGCCATAAAACCCACCAAACCAAACCTAATTTATTGAATGACCCCCAGTATCAAATCTTGCTTGAAACATGGATACTATTATAACTTTATTTTAATATGGATATTTATTTCTCAAACTTTTGTATCAAATCTTGCTTGAAACATAGATATTAGTCCCTGGAAACTATATAAATGACTTGCCTTGTGAGGGATGATTAAATTACAATATCAGTTCTAGTGAAACTAAAAGTATATATCTTGATAGAGATATAAATGGCTCTTCAGAGGAAAACTTATCAATCTCATATAGCCAGTTTCATATCAGAAACAGGAATGTTGCAAGACTATGGCTCAGATATGGGGACAAGTTGATAAACAATCTAATAGTTCTTCATATACCTTTTGATACAGTCAAACAAGTAGCTTCAATTTGGAGAGCAAAATGCCACAAAGCCTACAAGAACTTTGATAAAACTCAGCTCCAGCATCTCGGTGTACTGAGGGAGAAGGCAAAAGCTTGATCAATCATGCCAACTTCACCTACTAACTCTCCTATATGCATTACCTGTAGACTTGTAGGTAAATCTATGGCTGATTTGAAATCTCATAAGAGATACAAGCATCAGAAGCTATTGGGCCCTTGTGTCAAAATCAACAGGAGTGGTCATTATATATATATATATATATATATAAATAAATGGATGTACTTGTAGTTTAACAGTTATTTCAAAGAAAATATAGACCGTGAACAGTGTTCAAATCCTAGATGAGGCTGTTTGTATTTTAACATAGCACTAATACACTAGGGAAAGGTATGAATCCAACTATTCTAGTTTCAGTTATGGGTAAATAGAAGAGCAGACAAGCTCTTTCACCTTGGCATTAGCAACCAGTCTAAGAGAAGGAAAACTATTCAAACCTGTTAAACCCCACTTTAAAAAAATGAACTTGTGTCATATTGTGCTTGTGTAGAGAAGTCAAGTATATATAAGTAAGTAAAGATGGAGACGGTAGTCGAGGGCGACCAGAAGGCTCCCTTTTCAATAGCTACTACACCGAGATGTAGGGGAGGGTGCTACTTTCCCTGGATTGCTCCACTTTACCCTTGATATGTACCTTATAATGCTGAGTGTTAAGCAAAGAGATATCAAGTACCATTTTTAAAGTCTTTGGTATGACCCAACCTGGGATTGAACCCCACTCTCAGACCACTGGCAAACACTCTACCCACTAAGCCAATGAGTCCTTAACTTTAACTCTGGCAGAGTGAAGAAAACCCAAATGATCCAACTGGTGAATAAACAAATACGCAAATTGATATTTGGGAAAAAAAATCCCATAAAAAAAGAGAAGACTAAAAACATATGTATTGTTTGAAAAAAAAAGAAAAAAAAAAAAGAATCTCATAATGTCTAGCCAAAAGAAAAAAAATGACTGAGTACTAAGTAAACGAAGAAAGTGCTCGATACAAAGAAGAGCAATTACATATATATATATATATATATATATATATATATATATATATATATATTTATGGTGCAATAGGCACATTTATTAATTTCATGCATGAACTTTGTTTCAAGTTTGGTCTACTGTGCAGTAAACTTGAGTCCGTTGAGCATTGTCTGTGAAGAAAATACCTTTCTTTCTCTGACTGATCATTGTCATTATTATTTACTCATTAGAGTTTTTCACATCAGCTAATGCTGATGGTCTTTCATTGGAGTTTGAGTGACAGCAAGTCTCCTAAAGTCTCCAGGACTCTTCTCAGTATTCTGGCCATTCTCAATAATGCTGTAGTTTGGATGTTCTCCACTCGTCCACCAACTTCCAAGTCCTCCAGTCCCTTTAATAATCCTTTAGTTACCGTACCAAAAGCACCAATCACAATTGGTATAATCGTAACCTTCATGTTCCATAGTTTTTTCAATTCCCTAGCAAGGTTGAGGTACTTATCCTTCTTTTCACTTTCTTTCAGTTTTATTCAGTGGTCAGCCGGGACAGCAAAGTTGACAATTTTGCAAATTCTCTTTTTTTGTTAATTATTATTAGGTCTGGTCTTTTGGCAAAGTATTGTCACGTGATATCCCACTGAGACGATGGAAGTGGGATGACTGCTATCCTCTCATTTGAATTAACAGTAGCAAGCCCTCAGAGAATGACCGTTGGGGCATGATAGTAAATCAGGGCAAGCTATCTGTACTGAGTAACCTGACTTGGATGACATCTAGTAGCCCTAAGAAATTGCCCGACCAGGAGGAGGAAGAGAGAAGCCAAATGATTGGCTGGGACCCTAAAACGGAAGTGGGGACTCCTTCCCGTCAGCGGAAATAGAAAGTAAAAAAGTCCGTTTTTGGGCAGGGTTCATAGGAGAAAGAACCAAAAGCCAAGTAATCCGGGTGAAGAAGACAAAAACAATATCTGCGAGACACGAAGAAGCCACTTTCTTCAAGCCAGTGTTAAAAATAGCCTAAAGTCTATTAGCCTGTAAAAGAAGAAAGATTCTCCAGTCGAACCCCGCCGAAAAATAAGATAAGTAACTTTGGGACTATTTCTCCTTATACCAAATTTTATATACCACTCTCTCTCTCTCTCTCTCAATTTGAAGAAAAACGAAAGAACAGAAAAGAAGAAAGACATTTATGTTCATGGACTGTTCAATTATTATATATTTGACACTTTGAAGGTGTATATAATTGTAGTAAAAGATTCATGTATTTTAATGTTACCACGTGGTCTAAGTTGTTCTTTGCAGTTCTGCTACGAATTTGTTGTGTCACATTTCTTTTTCAGCTTCTGTTCGCCTTATGTTATCTTGCTTAAAATAGTCCTATAAATTCCTTTAAAATATCACACGGGAAACCAGAGTTGCCGACTACTACAAGATAATATTATTACGACTAAACCTATAGGTCCATATCTTTCATTGTCTAGGGGAGGAAGTCTAGTGGCCTTGGTGGGTGTGTGTATAGTGTGAAATTTGGAACCCCTTGCCAGCGGCGGCCAGTCTAGCCCTAAATTAATCCCTCACATAATATGCCAGTTCTTATATGCCTGAGAGAAAAACTCTGAACGAGGAATTATTCTACAAGGGATCAAGTGCCAACCTGCCCCATCTTCACACGTGCAAAAATAAAGTCCCGTTTTGGGATTTTAGTCAATTTGCCGTCACAATTATTATTACTTCAATTTCATCAAACTAAGAGTTACAATATATTAGTGATTATCATGTTTTTATTATTCATATTTACATAAACTATTGCAGATATTAACCACTCTATCCTCATAAATAATATATATATATATAGATGAACAAAAGTGATAAGTTAAACAGGAACATTTCTTTGTTATAACTTATCTTTTAATTATTCTTAACTAGTTTTGCTTCCCAGTCAGCATTATGTTGATAATATAATTTAAAAAAAAGAAAAAAAAAAGACACACAGAAAAGATTCATTTGTTTGAAAAAAATATTTATAAGTATTCTGAGATTTAATAATTAAAAAAGTCATGAAGATTTTTTTTTTTTTTTTTTTTTTTTTTTTGAGAAAACCATTTTACCACTTATTCTCTGAACTTGCAAGTAGTGCCACATTCCTGTAGGAAACTACATAGCCATTTGATGCAGTTGTAATATTTATGATGCTCAGTAGATTATAAAGCAAAGTTAATTTTCTTTTTATCAGCTGTGAAGTAAAAACTTCAAGAGTTACTTCTCTAAAAATAGAACTTCAAAAGTTACTTTTCTAAAAATAGTTCTTTTATCAACATGTTTTTTTTTTCACAGATTTTCCTAAAGGCAAATACACACCTTAGACTAATGATAGCTATATTTTTACTTAACTAAACAAAAAGAAAAAACTATAGTGAATGAGAAAATGTTTCTCATTCACTCTAGTTTTTTAAAAAATTTCATGAAATTTGTAAAAATCCTTTCTCCTAGATTACAGTGTAACCCGGATATAAGAGAATTGTCAGGGCCAGAGAAGAAGTCTCTTATATCCGGCTTTGTCTATTTTATATACATTAACACAGGCTCTAATTTGGGACCAGAGAAATTTCTCTTATATCAGGGTCTCTTACATCCGGGTTACATTAACTAGTTTTGTTTCATTTAGAAATTATTCAATAAAGTTAATATCTGCCGAAATAGAGACTTAATAAAAAAATAAATAATAAATAGAAAAATTTCAAAAATTGAAATAAAATTGATATATTCATAATGTTTGGTAAATAACAAATCAATGTTATTTTTGTACAGATATTCCTAAAATAAAACAAATGAACCCCTCAGAGACTAAAGATTCATTAAAAAAAGATTTTTTTTTTTAAAAACTATAGAAAATGACAGAAAACTTAGAATGGTAAAAAGTTTTTCCCTTTCATAAAGAATCTTTGTCACAAAATTTGTTTAAGTAAAGATAATATAAGTTAAATAGAGGCTTAAGAATTAGATTTAAATTTAAAAAAAAAAAAAAGGGAGAATTGCTATATTTATGATGCCTTGTTGATAATAAAGCAAACTTATTTTATACAGATATTCCTGTTGTAGAGAAGAGATGATATTCCTCTGTATAAAATGGACTATTCTTTTGAAATATCAGGATTGACAGTGCTGACGAGGCAGCCAATGTATTTCCAAGTAAGCAAAGCTAGCAATATACCACTGTTAACACATTTTATAAAATAAACCCTTTTCATTTTAAGTTACAATTTGAACTATTCCAATAACCGACCCAAGTAATATTATAATATCCTAAAATAAAGCAAATGCATACCTTAAAACTAGAGATGTAGTTTGTTTAATGGCATATAAACTCCTTATGGGTAATTTAATGCCAAAATTTGATTCATTTATAAATGATGGGTTGTAATTATAATGTTTGATAGCATTTTCTTTTTTCTATAATTCTTTTCATACAGTAAATATGGTATTAAGTATTATCTAAAACAAATAATTTTTAAACAGATCTATCTGACCCATAGATGGGACCCTAACAGGTACTACCATACCAGATCAGACAAGCATTTGTTTAGCATCCCACCATGCTAAAGCGTGGCACAAGGTCTTTTTTAACATGAGGAGCCAGGTGCAGAGCCACTGCCCAGACACAGCTCCAAAAATGCCTTGGGCCGCATGGGCATTCTCCTAAAAGAGTACCTCAGGTGCCAGAGGATAAAGCGAGCCCTGCGGAAGCAGGTAAGAGCCTGGGAGGACAGCCCCCTGAGGCCCAAGGAGTGTAGGTCTTAGTTGTGCGGCATGAATACTAGGCTTCCTTGGCAATCATGTCAGGTGGCCTTGACCAACAAACTAGACATACTCAAACCAAACCGTGCTGGTCAGAACAACACGGTCAGCAAGTCTGTGCCAGGCTGACTTAACCCAATGAAATTGGACCTGGGATTTATGGCAATGAAGGGGTACTCTACACTTCCCAGAGATTTAGAACTGGAACCTCATCATCAGATGAAGTTTCATGTCACCCCCAAGACGGCTTAGAAACTCAAGAAAAAAAGAAAATTATAATACTGACAAAGGGTAAAATTTTTCTTAGAATCTGTAAAAGATCATCCCCATTCATAAACTTATTTTATTTTATATAGAGATTCTTAAAATAAAACAAGTTGCAGACCTATTGAGACTAAAAATAGATTTTTTTTTAATAAAAAAGTATAAACGATATATTATATAAAGCATACTTAATTTTCAGTTAATGAGAGGGAAAAAAAATCAAGAAACATTTTACCATTTTCAAGTTTCCATCATCACTATAGATACTTTTTTTAATGAGTCTTTAGTTTCAAAAGATGAGCATTTGTTTTAATATTTTAAATTTTTAAAAAGTAAGGTAAAATTGATATCTTTATGATGCTTGATAGATAATAACGCTAACTTGTACAAACATTCCTAAAATACATACCTGAGGAACTTGTGATTCATTAAAAAAAGGAGAAATACTAATTTTTAAAAAGAAATCCATAGGGGTGATGGAAAAAATTAACATGGTAAAAATGTTTCTTGAAAATTGTAAAAAGATTTTCTCTCTCATTAACTGATTTTGTTTCATAGAAAAAGTCCTAAAGCAAAACCAACTGTAGACCAATAAATGCTAAAGATAGATTTATAAAAAAAAAAAAAAAAAATTATAAGAAGCATAATTAATTTTCAGTTATCAGCTACAAGGTAAAAATTTTCAGTTTCACTTCTTAAAAAATAAAAATTCTCTACTAAATTAAAAAAAATAAAATAAAAGAATAAAAGACTAGTGAATGACACAAACATTAAAATGGGAAAATATTTTTGGTAGTTTGGAAATGGTTCATTTTCCTTCATTTATCAACAGGTTTTTCTTTTGTATTGGGATTCTTAAAACAAAGCAAACATATTCCTAAGAGACTAAAGATTGGTTTTAAATTAAAGTAAGGTAGAATTGATATATTATTGTGTAAAACCAAAATTAAATTATAAACTTTAAAAGTTACTTCCCTAAAGATAAATTCCACCATCAGATTAGAAAATTTTTGAAAAAAGAAAATCCATAGAAAATGACAGAAATGCTACAATAGTAAAGAATTACTTGACATTTAAAAATTGCTCTTTATTTGAACAGCGGCATCTTTTTTCATACAGAGATTCCTAATATAAAACAAATACACACCTATAGAGACTATAGATTTAAAAAAAAAAAAGAAAAAAAAAAAAAAGAAAAAAGGAATTTAGAACTTCCAATCCAGTATTTCATTAAATAACAAAATAATCATGTCTAGAAATACATGTTGTAAGCTATAAAATAAATAAGTGTTAGACTCACCAATATATTAGACCATCTGATTCCTTGTATAAACAATGAAGGCACAAAAACTTCCTTTAGTAGAGAAGGTGCAAGTGAGAGTTCATTGTATAACAGTTAATATAGAATATACCCATAACGATGATTATGATGATGATAATGGTAATGTTTTTTAGTAGCAGTAGTAGTAGCACCTGCCCATCTCAAATGATCATTTTGAAAGAACAAGAAGGTTAGTCTTTTGGTTTACTGACAAATGTTGCCTCGTTTAAAAGGCTCACCTCATTTTTGCTTTTTTTTTTTATATTCATAGTTAAGTTGGTAGTAAATTTACCAGGCATACAACTCAGAACAGTAATGGCAGAACAAGACAGACCTTTATTATTTATCTATCTAAAAGCAACAAAATGAAATGTAGTCTGCAAAATATTCAAGTAAAAAGGTCTCATAAATAAATTCTTATGACTACTTTTAAACCAAGGAAACCCTTCTACAAGAAAAAAAAAAAAAAAAAAAAAAAAAAGTCAAAAAGTGGTACTTGAAGCCTCCTTGCTTAACACACAGCATCATAAGGTAAAGTGGAGCAATCCAGGATATGGAGTAGCAACCTCCCATACACCTCAGTGTAGTAGCTATTGAAAAGGGAGCCTTCGGGTTGCCCTCAACTACAGTCATTACCTTTACTAATTAAATATTCATATTAACTTTAATAATCAATGTTATGAACATCTATATTACTAAAATTCTATTCATAGATTTGTACCCAGAATCAAGCAAAAACGGCACATCATAGTAAGGTTTTAAAAGAAAATGCTTTAACAGAAAATAAATCAATTTCCAGTTCAATTCGAAACTAAATCATAATTCTGTGGGGTTTGCAATCATGAAATAATTTGAAACCTTAATATAGCCAACATATCAAAGTCACTCCATTCTAAATAGAAGCACAAGTATCATCATAGATCTGTAACTATTTAGGAAAGCACACATACATGTGTGGGTGTGTATTTATGTATATAAACATATGCACGTGTGTATTTATGTATATAAACGTGTGTGTGCACGTGTGTACATAACTGTACCTCACCAAAACCACCATGTCAAAGTGAATTGAATATAAAATGGTCCAATACAGAATAAATCAATTTCCAGTCCAATTTGCAACTAAATCATAATTTTCTGGAGTCTGCAATCATTATGTAATTATCTAAAACCTTACTAAAACCTATATTGATAAAATTCTAAGAAGAATACTTCATTCCTTTCTAAATAGAAGTACTAATATCATCATGAATCTGTTAAAATAAAGAATGAAATATATATACACCCCAATACAATTACACACATATATATACCCAATTACACACACACACATATATATCCATCCAATACAATTACACACACACACACACACATATATATATATATATATATCCATCCAATACAATTACACACACATATATATATCCATCCAATTACACACACACACACATCCATCCAATTACAAACACACATATATATATCCATCCAATTACACACACACACACATATATATATATATATATATATATATATATATATATATATATATATATCCATCCAATACAATTACACACACACATATATATATATATATATATATCCAATACAATTACACACACATATATATATATATATATATCCATCCAATACAATTACACACACATATATATATATATATATATATATATCTATCCATCCAATACAATTACACACACACATATATATATATCCATCCAATACAATTACACACACACACACACACATATATATATATCCATCCAATACAATTGCACACACACACACACATATATATATATATATATATATATATATATATATATATATATATCCATCCAATAAAATTTTACACACACACACACACACACACACACATATATATGAGAAATAATTTTTATTTATCGCAGACTTTTTTCTCATCTTGGTAGTTTTTGTGTTGTTTCTTCTTTCACTACGTTTCGGCCAAATTTCACCTCTGGCCTTCTTCAGGTGATCTACCGCGACCTCGGATAGGAATGCTGAGTCTTGTAACCATATCCCGGACTTTTTTCTCATCTTGGTAGTTTTTGTGTTGTTTCTTCTTTCACTACGTGAAAAAAAAATTCGGTACGGACCTGACTCTGGAAGAACAGATAGTTTTATAAGACCAAAAAAATCCATCCTTGATTGCCCTTCGGAGCCCGTGGTGCAGCGGATAGAAGCGTTGAGTCTCTGCGGTTCCAGGTGAGCATTGTCAGAAGATAGCGGTTTCAAATCCTACCCAAGCCGGCCAGAGGTTTACTTGGTCAAAAACCTGGTGCGATAGACAACAACTATGGAAGGCAGTAATTACTGGGGATACGGTTACAAGACTCAGCATTCCTATCCAAGGTCGCAGTAAATCACCTGAAGAAGGCCAGAGGTGAAATTTGGCCAAAACATAGTGAAAGAAGAAACAACACAAAAACTACCAAGATGAGGAAGAAAAAGTCCGCAATAAATAAAAATTAATTCTCAGATTAAGAAACCTCATCCCAAAATGATTCCAATCAAAGACAAGTACACACACACACATATATATATATATATATATATATCCATCCAATACAATTACACACACACACACACACATATATCTCGAATACAATTACACACACAATTATATGTATGCATGTAATTGTAACACAGCAAAACCAGCAAGTCATAGCAAGATTTTTATGAAAGCAAAATATGTAAAATACTCAATTAGAAAATAAAAAAAATTTCCTGTCAAATTTTAATAAAAGTGATAATTTTGTAGGGTTTGCAATTGTGCTGAATATCATTTGTTAATTATCCAAAACGATAATCTATTCATAGATAACTACAAAATGTTGCTTAGAATTCTTCTTTTCTTTCTAAATAGAAGCACCAATATCATCATGGATTTCTGTTAGGAACCCAACAGGTAACTGTGATACACCAAAAACAACAATCTATTCATAGATAACTACAAAATGTTGCTTAGAATTCTTCTTTTCTTTCTAAATAGAAGCACCAATATCATCATGGATTTCTGTTAGGAACCCAACAGGTAACTGTGATACACCAAAAACAACAATCTATTCATAGATAACTACAAAATGTTGCTTAGAATTCTTCTTTTCTTTCTAAATAGAAGCACCAATATCATCATGGATTTCTGTTAGGAACCCAACAGGTAACTGTGATACACCAAAAACAACAATTCTAACCCAGCATGTTATAGCAAGACCTTTATTAAAGCAATACACTTAAAGCACAGAATAGAGCAAATTCCTGTCCAATTTGCAACTGAATAATTTTGTGGTTTCTGTATTTGCACTGAATGTCATTTTTTTATTAACCAAATTCTTGATATAACGGAGATAATCATGAAATACTAATGAGAATCATTCACTCCTTTCTAAATAGAAGCATCAATATCATCAAGGACTACCATTAACTATGAAATGATAATTACAATCCTTCACTCCTTCCTAAACAGAAGCATCAGTATCATCATGGACCATGTGAACCCAATCAGTTTACTGACTGGCTAGTTATAGAAAGAACATTTTTATATATATTTCTGCAGAGATATAATTTGTCTTTAGAAAGTCACACTTCATTCCAATGATGATGAGGTCTTATACAAGAGAAAGATTCTTCAGACCAACAAACAATTCATATATGCTTGGGTCAAAAAAGAATATTATTAATGGACCATCTGTGGTACAAAAATATTTCTTATTCATGCATCTATATTTACAGAGAAATATAGAAAACTATTCAAGCATAAACACCAAGTCTTTGATAAATGCAATAAAAAGAAAGGTTTGTTTTTTAGGAAGAATAAAAGAAATCTTTATTCTTCCAAGTTTTCTAAATCTATATAAAAATCAACATCCATGTATCCAAGAGACAAAGATTTCCTCCCTTTTTAGAGATATATGAACATGGTAAAATTTTCAGGATGACAAATAATCATTTGTGCGATAGTAAAAAATGGTATCTAAGAATCATGAATTATATAGCCTTGACCTTTCAGTAAGACTGGGTTTTGTTCCTGACCACTGACAATTCATTTTTTCTTAATCTCAATGCATTTCTACAATAAAATTATAAGTATTCATCTATGTTTAATATATTAACACTTAAATTAATTCGTGACCACTAACAATACATTTCTACAATAAAATCATTTCCAATGCATTTCTACAGTACTGACCATGAGGATTATGTTTATTGTACTATTCTGTGATTAACACTTGCATCAATTCCTGATCAATGATAATCTTTTTTTTTTTAATTTTATATGTCATCATTTTCTGTGTATTTCTATAGTAATAATCATTGGTTACCAATGATTGGACAAAAAAAGTGAAAACAACTGAACTTCTTTTTTTTATTGCCACAAATTTTAATGAAACTTCATAGGAAGTTATTTTTCTTGGTAATTGTTTTCAAAATTTCCTTAGTTGAAGTAAGAAGTCATAATTTTCTTTTTAGAAAATTATCAGAAACAACTAAAGATAGGAAATTTCTTTTAATATCCTAATTTGTGATTAGTCTTTTGCTAATGGCAAGAAAGCAGTTGTCTGAGTCTGAAAAAGGTCAAATGTGGCATTCAATGATTATGAACTGTCAGTTCACAATATTGTGAAGAAATTGAATCCCTATCATTCATCAATTAATGTTTCAGAAATTATCAAAAAAAACAGAAATTATAATTTAAAAAAAAAAAAAGAAGGTTGTGCCCACTGCATCTGAAGATACAAAAATTGTTGGTTGTTGGTTGGTTGTTTGGGTTTTATAACCTTTGTAGGTTATTTAACCCCAAATCCATTTTTATGCAAATAGTCAGTTCTATTTCAAAGAATTCAGTTTAGCATGAGTACACAGTTTAATTGTCAAAAACATTTGTTTCAAGCTATTCAGTTTATTCAAACAATTCTGATTTAGCTAATTCAGTTTAGTATAAATACAGATTTTGTTTACACACAGTTAAATGTCAAAACAGTTTTATATTAAACAATTCAGTTTAGTCTAAGTACAGTTTCAATGTCAAAAACAGTTCCTTTTCAAACAATTCAATTTAGCATAACTACAGTTTAAATGTAAGTACAAATTTTAATTGTCAAAAACATTTCTACTTCAAACTATTCAGTTTAGTCAAACAGTTCTAATTCAAACAATTCAGTTTAGCATAAGTATGCAGTTTAGTTCTATTTAATCCATAGATAGGGCCCTATCAGGTGGTACAATTTGGGGCCAGAGTGGACCTGGGAGCAATGGCAATGAAGAGGTGGTCCACATTCCACAAAGCCCCAGCATCACTGGAATCTTACCATCAGATTGTTTAGTGTCACATCCAGCATACTCGTTGGGTGGGTCTTACCCCTCTGCAGAGATGCAGTCGGTGTATTCTACAGCCCGAGCCGAGTTGGCAACAAAAATTCTTAGAGAAGCAAAGTAGCTGCACACAGTCACATCAAATCAACTCAAAGATAAAAATTTATATCAGCTGTTTTTTTTTAGTCCAATACTGTATCTATATTATCTTATTATAAAAAGATTGTGTGTCTATCATCATCATGTCGTGCCGCAGGCATGGACATCCCTGACCCTCTCTTGCCACTTTTCCCTATCGTTCATCGCCTCCGGCAGGTCTTCAGAGCTACATCCCGTATCCTCACATAGCTGCTGAATGTATGTTCGAGCTGGTCATCCTGCTTTTGCCCGGCCATATGTAGGGGTCCATAAGAGTACTTCACATATGAGCTCCTCCCTGCTTCTCCAGCAGTGTCCTACATGTCTGGTTCGTCTAACTTTTCATGATGGGAGGCAGGTGGCCGTATAGTTGGTGCCTTGTGGGGTGTTGCCGCCAGGACTTGTTCAATATTGCACGCAACATTCTTGTGTAATTGCCGTCTAGCTTCTCCAGCTGTTTAGTTAGCGTCCAAGTAGTGCATTCATACAGCAGTATCAATACGACCGCTGCTGGAAGAAACTGTTTCATTTTATCAGTCAGGTCACATCTCCATATGTGTGTCTATAAGAGGAACTATGTCATAACCAATATCACAAATACCCAAGTTATTTATGTTATAATCTCAATTTTTGAATAAACATTATCTAATCTTAACATCTTATTTATCATATTTACCAACCCCTCCGCTCAGGCAGGATATGACACAAGGTCAATTTTTAAGCGGAGTTTGAATTCAGAGTTTTCTTTCTCCAAGACTAGTTGCCGAACCAAGGCTGAAGAACCCAGTTTGCCCAACTATTTACCAATAGATGGAGGGAAAATAATTGGATTCATACTTTTCCCCAAGGGTATTAGTGCTATGTGAAATGCAATCAGTCTCATCCAGGATTTGAACTCGTGTCACCGTGTCCATTTCCTACGACGATAACCATTACACCACGGGCAACTTATTAATATCTTATTCATAAATATTGTCTCTATTAAAAGTCTAGGAGAGTTAGATTTGCCTCAAAATAGCCTATGTATTTAAAATCTGGCAACGTGTTATACAGGATGTGAGGTTGCTATATTATTATCAATTTTGCAGATGGGTTTTGTTTGTTTTAAATCCTGTCTAATGTGCAGGAAACTAGAGAAAAAGCAGCACCATGTCAAAATTCACTCCTCCAAAAATTTGGAAACAGTATGCTGTACTGCTTGGCATTCATGCTGAAAGATCCAATAGTGTTTGGGTGTCAATCTGAGAATAGTGCAGAGGAATCAACAACACTTGGATAAGTGTAAAGGTAATTATGAATTAATAGCAGTTCAGAAGCCTCACTCTGATGATTCAGATCTGAGAACTCCCAAATTTGAAGGCGAGATCCAGGCCAGGATTAAAAACGGTCCAAGCAAGTCAACCAGGTCCATAGTTAGGAACATGGGAGTGTTTGAGTTTCTAAACATGAAAATTTAGTATTTCTCATACAAGATGAGAAAGGGCCAGTTTTTATCACAAGAACATAAACGACAAGACGAAAGTGCTGCAAAGCTTTTCAACTAAGTCAAACATCTCCAATGCCAAACTTTAACTCAATTTGATCTATATTATTTCAAGATATCTTAATGCAATTTTTGTAAAAATATATGATAAAGTGAGAATTATTTTCATTTCTGCATAATTTAGATGATAATTGAACCATAGTACCCTGTATATCATTTAGAAATAAAAATTGATGTTTAACAATTAGTGTTTTCAGACTATTGTCACAATGTTTCAGAGGATATGTCCTCTGGTCTTCTTCAGATGTTTCTTCTCAAACTCGGAGCCTACACAGAACTACAGACCATGTCCTTTATTTAATCTATGGGGGTTGCTTGCTCTGATTCCATAAACCATAACTGGGTAAGTGGTGAGTATTTCTGTATTGTTATTCGCTTGCAATCAGGATTAAACTTGCAACCTCCGGATGATTTTCACACAGAAACTAAGACAACCAATGCCTATAACCATTATACGTAGGCTCCCAACTTCAACAAGTGTTGTGGACCAGTAAAAGGTCTAGAAGAAAGACACGAACTTGGGATTACATGAAACAAGTATATTGAACTAAAGTATAAATACAGCATAGGTAAAAGTGTTGAACATCAGTCTGACAGCTAAAATGTTAGACTGGAGTTAACTTAACACCAAGATGAATATTCTCCCGGTATTCATAGTAATAGGAAGAGTTCATTATAGTCTGTAAGATAGGTACCATAACACTGAACACCGAGATGAATATTCTCCCGGTATTCATAGTAATAGGAAGAGTTCATTATAGTCTGTAAGATAGGTACCATCACAACAAGAAACACTTGAAGGCCAGAGGATGCAATGGCTGAAACATTGTGAATATAATATAACAATAAAGATGAAGACAATTGTTCAAAAACCCTGAATGATAAAAATCATCAAGATTTGTCTCAGAAATTGATGGTTATTGAATGCCAAATCCTGTTTTTATATATATATATATATATATATATATATTGTAAGTGAATATTTCAGTTTTAAACAAGTTAGAACTCATTTGTTTGCACAGTTAAATGGTTCATTTAAAACAATTTTATTTATATTAATATCTTTTTGATACAGTTTCGATGGTTTCAAGTATTGCTATCTCAGCTCAATTCATCCTAAGTAACTGCCTTCGAGCACCTTTAAGATAAAATAGAGTTGGGTACTTGTTTACTACAAGAGCTATTTAAAGAATTCAAGTTGGGACAATCGTATTGGTGCCAGGGTTTAATATCATCATCATCATCATCATCATCACGTGCGGCTAGCACGGATATCCCTGACCCTCTCTCTACACGTCTCCCTATCATTCATCGCCTCCGGCAGGTCTTCAGGGTTACATCCTGTATCATCACATAGCTGCTGTATGAATGTTCGAGCTGGTTGTCCTGCTTTTGATTGGCCATATGCAGGGGTCCACAGGAGCACATCACTTACGATCTCGTCCTTGCTTCTCCAGCAGTGTCCGGCATGTCTGGTTCGTCTAGCTTGTATAGTTTTCGTGATAGGTGGTCAGTGGCCGTACAGTTGGCGCCTTGTTGGGTGTTGTTGCCAGGACCTGTTCAATATTGCTCGCAACATTCTTGTATAATTGCCGTCGAGCTTCTTCTCCAACCGTTTAGTCAGCGTTCAAGTAGTGCATCCATACAGCAGTATTGACACGACCGCAGCCTGGAAGAAACTGCGTTTCATTTTATGGGTCAGGTTTGATTTCCATATGATCGAAAGCCTATCGATAGTTGTCCATGCCTTCGTTAGCCATGTGTCGATGTCTTTTTCGGTTGATGAGACACTGCTTCCTAGGTAGGTGAATTTGTCAACCAGTTTCAGGGAGGTTTCGTCTAGTGTGGAGATGTCGCCTTTCTGATTAAAGCATATAAATTCAGTTTTGTGTGCATTGACATGGAGTCCAATGCCTGCAGCGGCTCATTCCAAGCTATGCAGTAGTGTTTCGGCTTGGTTGGGGGTTTAATATAACCAACCACTTAATCAGTTCAGACCTCTCTAACCACCCATCTAAATCAGTAAAGGCCAAAGTAAAATGTTGCAAGTCAAAGACTGCTTAGTTACAAGAATTGCATCCTGAAGATTTAGAGGTTGCCATCTATGGCCAACAAGAGGCATCTTACTCCTTTGCAAAGGTGCAGTTGGCATATTGTCGACCTACACCCCAGCTAACAGGGTGATTTATTTGAAGGGTGACATGGTTTCAACTATCTAGTACTCATACCTTTTCTCTGGAGTCAAACTCAGGCTAAACTAAGCAAAGCTTAGCAAGCGACACTCTGAAGCCAATCGTGTACTAAACAAAGCAAAGCTTAGCAAGCAACAACTCTGGAGCCAATCATGTACTAAACAAAGCAAAGCTTAGTAAGAGATAACTCTGGAGCCAATCATGTACTAAACAAAGCTTAGCTTAGCAAGCAACAACTCTGGAGCCAATCATGTACTAAACAAAGCAAAGCTTAGCAAGCGACACTCTGAAGCCAATCGTGTACTAAACAAAGCTTAGCTTAGCAAGCAACAACTCTGGAGCCAATCATGTACTAAACAAAGCAAAGCTTAGTAAGAGACAACTCTGGAGCCAATCATGTACTAAACAAAGCAAAGCTTAGCAAGCAACAACTCTGGAGCCAATCATGTACTAAACAAAGCAAAGCTTAGTAAGAGACAACTCTGGAGCCAATCATGTACTAAACAAAGCAAAGCTTAGTAAGAGACAACTCTGGAGCCAATCATGTACTAAACAAAGCAAAGCTTAGCAAGCAACAACTCTGGAGCCAATCATGTACTAAACAAAGCAAAGCTTAGTAAGAGACAACTCTGGAGCCAATCATGTACTAAACAAAGCAAAGCTTAGTAAGAGACAACTCTGGAGCCAATCATGTACTAAACAAAGCAAAGCTTAGTAAGAGACAACTCTGGAGCCAATCATGTACTAAACAAAGCAAAGCTTAGCAAGCAACAACTCTGGAGCCAATCATGTACTAAACAAAGCAAAGCTTAGTAAGAGATAACTCTGGAGCCAATCATGTACTAAATGAAACCAAGCTTAGCAAGCAACAACTCTGGAGCCAATCGTGAATTGAACAAAGCAAAGCTTAGCAAGCAACAACTCTGGAGCCAATTGTGAATTGAACAAAGCAAAGCTTAGCAAGCGCCAACTCTGGACCCAATCGTGAATTGAACAAAGGAAAGCTTAGCAAGCAACAACTCTGGAGCCAATTGTGAATTGAACAAAGCAAAGCTTAGCAAGCGCCAACTCTGGAGCCAATCGTGTACTAAATGAAGCTAAGCTGAGCAAGTGACAACTCTGGAGACAACTTGACTTTAATTAGTGCATTTGCTCACATATTAAATGTTCAACTGCGTGTGAACATCCTGAACTAAAATGACACATCAGAAATAAGCACAAAAATATCAGAAAAAGCAATGTAATTCAACCGTAACAAGATAATCTTTGTGAAGTTCAGCTTATGTAATCTCTTCCATGACAAAGTAAAGCAGATGGTAGACAAAATTTGGAGGGGGGTGTCTTCAGGTTTCTTTTTCAAAAAAAAAAAAAAAAAAAAAAAAAATCTGCAGGTAGATAAAACTCAATTGCAGAAAACAAGACATTTTACCCAGGAATCTGTGGTGTAGTCTTCAGTAATGCATAAGAGGAATGGTTTATTTCTAAGAGGGAAAATTAACTGCAAATTCAAAGTAGATAGGACAGTACCAATGTTATGATAGATAATAGCAAAATACTGTTGTAATGATCTCATAAATTATATGGAGATGCTGAAAAGTTCTTGGCCTGACTAAGAAAGTAACAATCTAGAGCAGGGTTCTCAAACTAAAGGACTCAAAAGGGCTATTAAATGCTGGGGTCGATACACGGGGGACTAAAAGTGAGATGAAGAGGGATAGGATTTAATTTTTCCAAGCTGTAGCTGTGTCAGGACTACAGTATAGTTGCATCAATTGGACTCTACACAAGGATGCTGCAACCTGTTTTAAACAGATCCTAGAAGCAGCACCCTACAAAACAGCAGCAGTATTGCCACTTACCTTCCATCTTGTAAACCATCCAAGAAAGGTGAGCAAGACATGTTGGACATTGTGAGAGAAGCAGTGACAAGATCATAAGCTACATTCTGCAATAGACTCCTACACAGACACACCAGTGTTGGCTGACCAGCTCTGTGGGGACACTAGATGCTTTCTAGTAGACTTACTGATAAAGATGGATGGTGAGAGAGCCATGGAAATCCATGCTGATGACACACCTTGATAATGATCCTAATCTGCAATACAGCATATACACAACTATTTTTTTCACATCAATATGAACATGTACATTATCATCATCATGTCGTGCCACAGGCATGAACATCCCTGACCCTCTCTCGCCACTTTTCCCTATCGTTCATCGCTTCTGGTAGGTCTTCAGGGCCACATTCCATATCCTCACATAGCTGCTGAATGTATATTCAAGCTGGTCGTCCTGCTTTTACCCGGCCATATGTTGGGATCCATAGGAGTACATCACTTATGAGCTCATCCCTGCTTCTCCAGCAGTGACCTGCATGTCTGGTTCGTCTAACTTGGATAGTTTTCATGATGGGAGGCAGGTGGCCGTATAGTTGGTGCCTTGTGGGATGTTGCCGCCAGGACTTGTTTAATATTGCTTGTAACATTCTTGTGGGATATGTGAATTAATACAAAATGTAGGGGTACAAATTTTCTGATGAGATATTTTAAAACTCTATTTTTACTTTTTGCAAATTCGTTTTTTCCTTTTGACTTTTGATAAATTCCTTTTATTTCCTTTTTCCATTTTATTGTATTTCATGGGTTTGGTTTAGTTTGGCTGGGTTTTATGGCATATCAACCATTGTAAGTTATTTAAGGCTGAATCCTCTTGATATATATATGATTTGTTAACACATTTTGTAGATAACATTCTTAAATGAGCCTGATCTCTTTTTTGAACACAGTTAAATGTTTCAAATATTGATATATAACAGTCACAATTTAACATCAGTCATTTGTTTGCACTCAGTTTAAATGTTAAACAGTTCTATTTGACCCACATATGGGACCCTATCAGGTGATACCACTCTGGATCAGAGTTGACCTGAGAGCAATGGCAATAAAGGGGTACTCTGATTTCCCCAAATCTCCAAGGCTGGAGCCTCGGTTTAATGTCATATCTCGGTCACTTGTTGGAGGGGTCTTACCTGTCTACAGAGATGCAGTCTGTGTATTCTACAGCCCCACCTAACGGGGCAAAGTCCTGCCTTTTATAAACAGCAGTCCAGCCTTTTCTGCATTAACTCAAACAGTCCTTTTTAGGTTTATAAGTTTGACTTTCACTGTTCAGTTCTTTTAAAGACTTTGGCAAGTCTTATCTCATCAACACCACAAGGACAATGATGTAGCAACCAGCAAGATGCAATGGACACTGGGTATACAGGACCAGTCCATGAACAGTTCATAGATTCTTCAAAGCCAACATCAATTAAACCTCTGGTTAACTGCTGAATCAACAACTGGGACATCAATCATCCTACTTCTGCATCTGACACATCCGACTCTCCAACCATCTTCAGCTACCGAACCACGTAGCTAGACCTACAAGACATGTGCAGGATTTAGAAAACTGATTCTAGTAAATTATCTCAAGTTCCTAATTGAAGCAATTATTAATTTTATTTTTTTACTAATTTTCCTTTTTGTCATATTTTTGTTATTTTACAAGACTCTGACAATTTTCACATTCTATACCACGAGAAAAGCAGTTTGGATCAAAATGTTATATCCAATGGTTTGGTCTAATTGTTTAATGGCATATAAAGTCCTTATGGGTTATTTGATGCCAAGCAATGTTCTATTGTTTCTTTATTTTTTTTAATACACAGTATTGTATATAATCATTTGTTTACACACAGATGTATGGTTTAAAGTATTCCTATCTAATACGAATAATTTGAACACAGTTACATGGTTTAAAGTATTCTTATCTAACAATTAATTTATACACTTATATGGTTTCAAGTTAATCCTATCTAATGCAGATAATTCATACACTATTATACAGTTTAAAGTATTCCTATTTCACTAATGGCCCAAGAGACCTGGGTTCAATCCCAGGTTGAGTCATACCAAAGACTAAAAAAAAAAAAAAGGTACTTGATGCCCCCTTGCTTAACACTCAGCATTCAAAGGTACGGATCAAGGGTAAAGTGGGTCAATCCTGGGAAAGGAGTAGCGCCCTCCCCTACACCCTGGTAGAGTAGCTATTGAAAAGGGAGCCCCTTGGGTTGCCAACTTTATTTATTCCTATCTAATATAAATAATTTATACACAGTTATATAGTTTAACCAGACATTGGCATGATTGTTAGAGTGTTCACCAATGGCCCAGGAGACCTGGGTTCAATCCCAGGTCAAGTCATACCAAAGACTCAAAAAATAGTACTTGATGCTGCTTTGCTTAACACTCAGCATTATAAGGTATGAATCAAGCATAAAGTGGAGCAATCCAGAGAAAGGTGTAGTGACCTTCCCTACTCCTTGGTGTAGTAGCTATTGAAAAGGGAGCCATCGGGTCACCCTCGACTAAGGCTGGCAACTTACTACTTTTACTACTATTATACAAATACTACTATTATACAAATAATTTAAATAAATAATAACTTTTACTACTATTATACAAATAATTTACACACAGAAGATACTTGTTGGAGGATCTTTCCTGTTCACATAGTTGGTGAATTCTACACCCCAGCTGACTGGACTACCAAGCAACTGAATTTTACCTCATGTTACTAAACCTTTTGACTCATCCTAATACTTTCACAGATATTATAAAGAAAAAATACTAAAGGTTTAATCATTTAGAATCAGCTATATCAAAGTTTTTATCTGTCTGAATTTTTTTACATGAGGCTTGATGTGCAATATTTAGTGTTATTTTTTGGATTGTTGTCCTCATTGTCATTAGTTGTTATAATGTTTTGGCTGCTGTATCCTCCTGCCTTCTTCAGGTGTCCCTTGTTTATTTGGGTATAGAAATGATTTAACCAAGAAAATTAGTTTTAAATTTTGACTGTTGGTCAAACAAGGCGTTCAAGAAATATTGTTTTCCACATCTATCAATCTAAGAAGCATCACATATATTGGGCCATGTTGACCTCCTGAGTAGACCAAATATGAAAATGAACACTGAGAACCAATAATTGAAAAAACCAAATCCAATTGTTTTTAAAGAAAAATATCAAGAACAACTGGTGCCATTGAATTTTACGTTCCTAATTCTTCTTGTGATGCTTGTCGAGAAAGTTCTTATGATGCTTCTTGGATTGATAGATATAAAAAACAATTACGTCATTATTTAAATAACAGCTTCATGTTTCTTGAACACTTTGTTTGATCAAGAGTCAAACTTTAAAAATGATTTCCTATGTTGAACTATTTCCATACCCAGATAAACAAGGCACACCCAAGGAAGGCTGGAGGACACAGCGACTAAAACATTGTGTTACAACAAACAACAACAAAGATGAGGACAAATGTCCAAAATATATCACAAAGTTTTTATTTTGCAAAAAGATTTAAAGAAAAAAAAAAGAAAAAAGAAATTCTCATCCTAAATGGGTAAAAAGTAGAAAGCTCATTAACTTTTACCACAAGTTAATGACATATCTGAATAAGTCCCATTAAAAAAAAAAAGAAGAAATTGAATAAATTTTAACTGCTAATTGTGATAGTAGCATCCTATACTCACACTATACAAACAATTAACTTGCCCAAGCTGGCTGAAGTAGTGGTAGTATCCTACACTTACACTATACAAATAATGGACTTGCCCAAGCTAACTACTTAATCTGTGACTTCTATTTTTCTTTTGTAGCTGAGTATTTTGTTTTGTTTGCTGTTTTATTTCCTGGTGTCTGAGGCAGCCCCATTGAGGGAATGCCAACGGGGCTGAAGGTATTTTTGGATTTTGCCGGACGCGTGTGGGCTGCAACCCTGTGTCTGGACCCACTTTAAAAAAAGCCCTTGTGCCATACTTGTCTGGTGGTGGAATGGAGAACAAATAAATAAAAAAATAAATAAAGCTTAGCACTTTTACTGTTGTTCTAAGCTCTGCTTTACTTACTACAATATTACACTAATTATTCCAAAGACCTTTCACAGTATTTAGAGCAAACACAGAGCTATGTTCACACTAAAATACAACAAGCTGGCAGTAAAACTAATATCATATTAGAAGAAACAAAATTATCAACAAATACATTCCAGTGGATATTTCTTTTAAACAGCATAAAATACATTAGTTTAGACTGTAGGAAGAATTTACTTTCTGTCGTTCTGTCCCAAACATGATGAGGCATGTGGCCAGGAAAAAAAGTTAATTATATAGTTATCATATATAATACGCACCCCTAACTTTGGGGCAAGAAAATCTGGAAAATTTATGCACCTTATACACAAATAATTACAGTACAATATCAAAACAATCTCTGATTTTCCAACATAAATGTAGATTATTTAATGCTAAATCCTCTTTATACATATATATTAAATATATAGGATTTGGTTTGGTTGGCTTTTATGGCATATCAACCATTGTAGGTTATTTAATGCCAAATCCTCTTTATACATATATATTAAATATATAGGATTTGGTTTGGTTGGCTTTTATGGCATATCAACCATTGTAGGTTATTTAATGCTAAATCCTCTTTATACATATATATTAAATATATAGGATTTGGTTTGGTTGGGTTAAATGGCATACCAACGATAGAGATTCAAGGAAGGCAGGGAGTCTGTGAGGGATGATGAGATGTATGGGAGGAGTAAGAAAGTCAATACACCAGAGTTGATAGGCCAAAGGGTTAGCGTTAGGGTTACTATGTTGAGGTTTTAAGAGAGTTCAGGAAGAGATTCCATCAGAAGAGGCCAGTACTCTTCAAATCGGGTCAGTAGCATTTCCACCAGGACAATGCACCAGTCCACAACGCCATCCTTGTCACAGACTATTTGACCAAGATGGGCATCAAGACAGTTCCTCACCCTCCCTATCGTCCAGACCTTGCCCCCAGTGACTTTTGGTTATTCTCTAAGCTCAGATGCTGTTGTTATGAGACAATTGAGAAGATGAAAGAGGCTGTGACGAAGGTCACAAGAGGACTTCCATGGGGCCTTCCAGAAGGTGTTGGAACGGTAGAACAAGTGCATTGCAGCCAGAGGAGATTACTTCCAAGGGGATTAGAGCTTCATGTGTGTACTATCAAAAAAAGTGCCCATACAAAAAAAGTCTGGAAACTTATTTAATGATCCTTGTATGAATTCCGCACTTCTTCCTCCAGCTATAGATATACTCTAGGGTAGACTAGGTACTTTGGTCTTGGTAAGGCAAGAGAAGGAAAACTGAATTCAAACCAGCTGTACTCCACCTAAAGAGTGACCTTGTGTCACATTCTGCTCATAGTAGAGGTGTTGGGTAAATTCATACTATTAGGGATTTTCCTCCTACTCAACCTCTTAGAGAATAAAACAAATAATTACAATATAACTAGCAAATATCCATATCAAAAAGTCAGAGATTGTTTAGTATTTATATTGTAAATAGAACTGCACCCGGTCTAAAAACCAAAGAAAATCAATATTTTTCAAATCTAACAAATTGAATGGGTAGCAGATGGTCTTCTCAAGATTAAACAACTAAAATTATCTGAGAAAAAAAAAAGTTTTCTGCTTTTTAGACGGGACCAATCTGGTTCAGGTGTGCTTTTGAAAATGGATACAAATTAAAAGCTGCCACCAACGTTACATCAATTGATCAAGAATTTACTCATCCTGCATTTTATTGTGGATAAACATAGGCATGATACCAAACAATGTTTTTGAGAGGACTTATAAATTAAAAAATGTTGTTGAGAGGTTAACGCTTATGAACCCCTAGTAGCCATTGGTTATTTATAAATGTAAACAATACAATTTTTAATTTTATGGTCATCAGTAACATTCATAGAAAAGAGTTAAAACTGGTTTCTAACAAGGAAATTTTGAACTACATGGCTACTTTATAGGGCTAAACAAAACAAAGATTTGGTTTAATTAACCAGATCGACACAAAGCAAGAACCCTGCTTAACATACTTATACGTCAACATGAAAAGTTTTAATTGGTTCGTTTGTTTGGGTTTTATGACATATCAACCATTGTAGGTTATTTAAAGCCAAATCCTATATATATATATATATATATATATATATATATATATATATATGATTTGCAAACATATTTTGTTCATAACATTTTTAAATGAGCCTGAGCTCTTTTTTTCACACAGTCAAATGGTTTCAAGCATTTCTATCTACGTAACATGAATAATTCTATTTATTATCAATCATTTGTTGGTGCACAGTGAAGTGGTTACAAGTATTGCTATTTGACACTAATTATTCTATTCAACATTACTCATTTGTTTGCACATGGTTAAATAATCCTAAGTGTTGATATGTATCACTAACAATTCAATTAAATATCAGTCATTAGTTTATACACAATTAAATGATCAAACAGCTCTATTTCTTATATTTCAATTCAACATAAATCATTTGTTTGCACTCAGTTTAAATATCAAAAACTTCTATTTGACCCATAGACAGGACCCTGTCAGATGCTACCAACCAAGATCAGAGTGGACTTGGGAGCAATGGCAATAAAGGGGTATCCCACATTCCCCAAACCTCCAATATTACTGATGCCTCACCATCAGATTGTTTAGTGTCCTATCCAAGACACTCGTTTTAATGGGTGGGTTCTTACCCCTCTACTGAGATTCAATCAGTGTATTCTATAGCCCCAGCCAACTAGACAGGGAAAAGTTTTGTAATTTAAAAAAAAAAAAAAAAAAAAAGATGTGTTAAAAACATGTTTCAGGGTTTATTTAGTGTCTATAGTTGTTCTTCAGTTATTCAATGTCAGACAGATGAATTTAAAAAAATTAAAAAAAAATTTAAAAAAAGACAGTGAATGAATTATGATAAGATTTACTTATCTTATGTATGACTGACTGATTTTAATGGAATATCGACCTGACAAGGATTATTTTATGCCTTAAGTTTAGGGAATTACATGTATTATGTCTGTATTTGCCTTTTTTGCGCAGTTATTTCTAAGAAAGATTTATTTGCTCATGGTCATCAAGTATTTGTTGGAGTGAATGAAATAAATAAAATAAAAATAAATAGAAAAAATGCAGAAAATCCCAGAAGCCCCTGACAGGAAGTTTGCTAATGAATAAATGATCAAAAAAGAACTGTCACTGCAAATAGGAGAGATTTGCTCTCACTTTAGCAGGATCCTTCAGACTGAAAGGACTTTCTTTCACCTGGCTTCTAGCGAGGAAGCACACCTGTTATGCCAAATTCTCTAAGCTTCGCATGCAGGTTGTGTCTGCTGCTAGCAAGCCAATATACCAAAGCAAGCAACATGAGAATACCACTGGACATTTCCACAGTGAATTTGGACTTATTAACCACTGGAGACAACTAATATATTTCAATACGTGATTTGGCAGAAAAGACAGTTCTCAAATAGTCCAGGATGACATTCCTCACTACTGAGTAGCTGTGTGAAATCTCAAATGAAATAAAGTTGAAATTGAAAAGATATCTTATTTCCCCGCCTCCTTCCTTTTTCTTCCTTTGCAGTCTTCACAGACAAGAAGACGTCAGTGAATTAAGATGGGGTAAGAAGAAACTAACGGGGTCAGATATCAATAACCAACAATGACCAAAATATTCTGTTGGTCTATATATTCCTATCTAATGCAAATAATTTGCACATGGTCATGTGATAACAAGTATTCCTATCTAATACAAATAATTTGCACACAATTATATGGTTTTAAGTAACTAATAATAATCCTTAGCATACAAATGAAGCTTCAAGTAACTATTCCTAATACAAATACTTTACACAGTTATATGGTATTGAGTATTCCTATCTAATACAAATAATTTGCACACAATTATATGGTTTTAAGTAACTAATAATAATCCTTAGCATACAAATGAAGCTTCAAGTAACTATTCCTAATACAAATACTTTACACAGTTATATGGTATTAAGTATTCCTATCTAATACAAATAATTTGCACACAATTATATGGTTTTAAGTAACTAATAAAAATCCTTAGCATACAACTGAAGCTTCAAGTAACTATTCCTAATACAAATACTTTACACAGTTATATGGTATTAAGTATTCCTATCTAATACTAACAATTTAAAAAAATTATTTGACTCTTAGATAGAACCCTAATAAACACCAGGGTTATATTATTTCTTGAGGAACATAATACAATCAAAACACACACAGATAGATAAGGAGAGAAAGAGAGAGAGAGAGTAGTGCTTGCCATCATATAACTGTGTGCAAACAAATAACTTTAGACAAATAAAAAAATGCAAAGGAACATTGGAAATATAATTCTTATTAGATTCAAACATTTAGAAATTAATCCAATTTCTCAATTAAATAACCCATAAGGAGTTGGTAAACCGAACAAAACAGGGTCAAGTAATTAGTTTTCACATATTCCTATCAGATACTAATTATTTCTAAAATGTAATAGAAATTATCACACATGCAAACGACCACACGTCAATTTGGCCGGTCAGGATTTATCAGGAATTGAACCTGAGACCTCATAACAAATTGTTGGTTGGTTTAATTTAAATGACTGTTTCAGCCAATCAGAGGCAGGCTTGGGATTGTAGCAAGCACTACTTAAGATACACACAAATTTGATCAAGAGTCAAAAAAGTCATTTGCCTGGAGAGGTGTTTACAGTTGAGCGTTTGACAGCTGAGATAGAAAGCCCCTTGTATTTGAATCATACGAAACAAATCTATTAGATCCATAGATGGAATCCTACCACTATGGGTCAGAATGGAGCTGGGAGTAATGGTAATGTAAGGGTATTTCACACTTTCTAAAAGCTCCAGAATTGTATACTCACTGCCCGATGAAATTTAGTGTCTTATTTAGGATACTTTGTTTTTTGCAAGGAGAGGCAGATACAGTCAGTATATCTATATGAATTGATTAAGCATGGTTGATGCGAGATGAATAGAGAACAACATTGAAGAATAAGGTAATTGAAATAATCAGAGCATAGATTAAGTTTTGGTAACCAAATCAGCAGACCTAGCATAGAATTGAACAACATTTGGTTTGGTTAGGTTTTATGGCATATCAAGCATTGTAGGTTATTTAATGTCAAATCCTCTTTATACATATATATCAAATATATAGGATTTGGTTTGATTGCGTTTTATGACATATCAAGTATTGTAGGTTATTTAATGCCAAATCCTCTTTATATATATATATTAAATATATAGGATTTGGTTTGGTTGGGTTTTATTACATATCAACCATTGTAGGTTATTTAATGCCAAATCCTCTTTATACATATATATTAAATATATATAGGATTTGGTTTGGTTAGGTTTTGTGGCATATTAACTATTGTGGTGGTGCCCGTGGTGGAATGGTTATCGTCGCAGGATATGGACACAGCAACACAAATTCAAATCCTCGACCTGACTGATTGCATTTCACATAGCACTAATACCCTTGGGAAAGGTATGAATCCAAATATTCCCCCTCCAGCTATGGGTAAATAGTAGGGCAGACTAGGTTCTTCAGCCTTGGTGAGGCAACTAGTCTAGGAGAAGGAAAACTCTGAATTCAAACCTGTTAAACTCTGCTTAAAAATTGACCTTGTGTCATATCCTGCCTGAGCACACAATTGTGGGTTAATGCCAAATCCTGTTTATACATATATATGATTTGTAAACACATTTTGTAGAGAACATTTTTAAATGAGCCCAAGGTCATTTTTTGTACACAATTAAATGGTTTCAAATACAGAGTGCAAAAGCAAAATTTGGAATACTCTAATATAATAATAGATAACAAAAAAATGATAGATTAAAAAATAAATAACAAAAGAAGATAGACACAAAACAGTAAATTTACTCAATATGGCCACCATTTTTTCAATTATTGTATCAACATGCCTTCAAAACAATTTACATGCCTTCAAAAATTCTTCAGACTTTTTATTCCATTCTTATTCAATAGCAATCTTAAGCAAATTGATATTTGGATGAAAAGTTGCATTTGATTTGTTTTCTAAAATGCCCCATATAGCATAAACAAATGGGTTACGGTCTGAGCTTAAATCTTGTTTAATTGCTGTCTTCACAGTTTTATTGGGGACTTTCAATTCATTAGCATGCCTTCTTATGAACGTTATGAAGTCCTCCTTAATTACCGAAGCGAGAGCAGTTAAAAAGCTTTTTCGCTTTTTGTTCAATCTTCCACTCTCCCTTTTCCTTAAAAAGTTTGTTTTTTGTAAATTTTTTTCTTTTACTTTATATACAATAGACTAAGAAACTTTAGCTTGGTTTCGGTGTTAAGCAAATTATATAATAAATATTCTTTGTTGTTTCTTTTTTTTTCTCACTCATATTGGGTTGAATTTTAATTTTAAAAAGTGCTTGAATAGTAGAGGTAATCATAAAAATTTAGATTTATCACATTTTTTTTTTCAAAAATTGGATTAATCTGATTAAAACAAAATGTTTTCAAAATTATTCCATACTATGTAACACTAACAGTTTAACATCAGTCATTTCTTTGCACACATTTAAATGTGATTTCTAAGTTATTTTATTTTTAATGAGTAAGAACTAACTTTTTAACAGTTCTATTTCACCCATAGATACAACCCTGTCAAGTGCTACTACTCTTGATCAGAGAGGACCTGGGAGTAATGGCAATGAAGTACTCCACATTCACCAAAACTCCAGGACTGGAACCTCACCATCAGATTGTTTAGTGTCATAAACAGGACACTGATTAGGAGGGGGTCAAACCCTTTGGCAGAGATGTAGTCGATGTATTCTACCACCCCAGTCAATTGGATTCAGATTAATATTTCATAAAAAATTGTTCGGGTAATTATTTATTTATATAAAATAAACCTAATAATGACTGTTCTCATTGTATAATGTTCCATGAGGAATAAAATTCTGGTATCTTTGATTTAGAAGAAAATTAAATCTTTATAAAAATATTAGTTGAAGTAGTAGTTATCTATGGGCAATATATATATATATATATATATCATCATCATATCGTGCTGGTAGCACGGATATCCCTGACCCTCTCTCGCCACTCCTCCCTATCGTTCATCGCCCTAGGTAGGTCTTCAGGACAACATCCTGTATCCTCACATAGCTGCTGAATGTACGTTCGTGCTGGTCGCCCTGCTTTTGCGCGGCCATGTGTGGGGATCCATAAGAGTACATCTCTTATGAGTTCATCTCTGCTTCTCCAGCAGTGTCCTGCATGTCTGGTTCGTCTAACTTGAATAGTTTTCGTGATAGGGGGCAGGTGGCCGTACAGTTGGTGTCTTGTGGGGTGTTGCTGCCAGGACTTGTTCAGGATTGCACGCAGCATTCTTGTGTAATTGCCATCTAGTTTCTTCTCCAGGCGTTTTGTTAGCGTCCATGTAGTGCATCCATATAGCAGTATCGATGTGACCGCTGCCTGAAAGAAACTGCGTTTCATTTTACACACACACACCATGATATCCATTTTGCTTATATAATGTTCCATGAGAAATGATAAATTCTTGGAAAATTAATCATTCAAAAATAAATTATGATGAGTACACTAATTTATGCACAGGATTGTATCTGCATACTGAAATAATTATAAATCATATTTCCATTATTTATTAGATAAGCCTTCCTTTAGCCAAATTTTAAAATTTATCAAAAGATAACCAATAGTCAACTCATCAAAATGGCAACCTTTTGATCAAATTCATTAAAAAATATCACGGAACATTCTGGCATAAAAGGCCTCAGACAGCAGTAGCCACTGAACCATTCAATACTTTAGCAACTAGCAGCATGTTACCTGTGAGAAAAACCTAATTACCATAGAGCTAGTGGGCTTCATACCTTGAATGTTTACTATTCACTTAAGGAATGTATTTATATTAGCAACATTTTCCAATATGGCTGAAAAGTAACATTGACATTTTTCCAAACTGAGGTCTATGACAGTAGTACAAGAACTTCACCTTTGATCATGACTTGTTCAAAACAGCATGAACAGTAAAACTTATAAATCCTAATGATTGGGGCAATACTCCAATGCCTTCGTTATTTTTTTTTTTTTTGCACTATTGTTTTAATATTATTGCTGATATTAAGCTAAGCTGGCAAATGAGAACATGATCTGCCCCAAATCTCTGCCAACAAGTTGTAAATATCTATGCTATGAATAAATAAACAAACTTTTTTTAAATTGAAAATTAATAAATCAACTAAAATGCTGGAATTCCATTAAGTGTTCCAAAAGTAACACCTCTAATTTAATTCCATGGAAGCTACAACAGATGCACTGTTGCTTCTCCTATGGACTCAAACACAGACACACAAGTGTTGGTTGACCATTGAAATCAGAAAATATACTTTTCCTTTTATACATAGGAAGAAAAAAAAGAAAGAGGAAAAGGGAAGATAAGGAAGAGGAAAGGAGAGAAAAAGAAAGAGAAAAGGAAGAAAAGAGAAAGAAAAGGAAGAGAAAAAAGGAAGAAGAGGAAAAAAGGAAGAGAAAAGGAAGAAAAGAAAGAAAAGGAAGAGGAAAAGAAAAAGAGGGAAAGGGAAAGAAAAGGAAGAAAAGGAAAAAAGGAAAAGGAAAAAAGAAGAAAAAGGAAGAAAAGGAAGAAGAGGAAAAGGGAAAGAAAAGGAAAAGGAAGAAAAGGAAAAGAAAAGAAAGAAAAGAAAAAGAAAAGAAAAAGGAAGAAAAGGGAAAGAAAAAGGAAGAAAAGGGAAAGAAAAAGGAAGAAAAGGGAAAGAAAAAGGAAGGGAAAGAAAAAGGAAGAAAAGAAGAGGAAAAGGGAAAGAAAAAGAAGAGGAAAAAGGAGAAAACCCTTTGGATGAGCAGGATGTGAATCAGGGTCAATATTCTAAACAGTTTTCCTTCTCCTAGACCAGTTGCCATACCAAGGTTAAAAAACCCAGTCTGCCCTACTATTTACCCATAGCAGGTGGGAGAATAGTTGGATTCCTACCTTTACCAGGAGTATTAGCATCATGTGAAATGCAAACAGCCTCATCCAGGATTAGAACTTTGGTCACCATGTCCATTTCCTATGATGATAACCATTACACTACAAACATATCCCTTTATCAGCTTTATGCAGACAAGATGCGGTTTAGAGGACTTACCAAGGCCGATGAATGATTGGGACGGATGGTGAGAGAGAGTCAAATGAACATGTGCTGTCAACATGCCTTGATGAGGACGATGATGATTATGATGATAATGACGAAAGGCACACTTAGCATAATGGTTATCGTTGTAGGAAATGAAATTGACAATCTGAGTTCAAATCCTAGATGAGGCTGTGTGCATTTCACATAGCACTAATACTCTTGAGAAAGGCATGAATCCAACTGTTCTCCTTTCTAGCTATGGCTAAACAGTAGAGTGAACTGGTTTCTGTAGTCTTAGTAAGGCAACGAATCTAGGAGAAGGAAAACTTTGAATTCAAACTAGCTTTTATTGCATCTAAAAAAAAAAATAAAAAAATAAAAAAAAATATGGAGCTTGTGTCACATACAGTCTAGGCTGGAGGGGTTTGATAGATAAATACAATAAAAATTATGCTAGGAGCACCCTTTTCTTTCAGATAACCAAAGTTAAGTAACAATGAGTGTGCAGTACTTAGATGAATAAACTCTAAGCAATGTAAGGAACCTGAGAACTGATGTAACAAAACTTTATAAACACAGGTGAACCAATAAGTTCATGGTCGATTTCTGAATTTGGACTTTCATTGAACAATGTTTGACCTTTGCAATTTAATATTCACCAGTAAATTAAATGCAGTTACAAGGAAGCAGATGATCTTTAAAAACCAATAAATGCTATATTTTCTACTTATTTTACCGGGCCATTAGCCCAATGGGTAGAGTGTTTGCCAATGGTCTGGGAGACCAGGGTTCAATCCCAGTTTGGGTCATACCAAAGACTCAAAAAATGATACTTGATGCCACCTTGCTTAACACTCAGAATTCCAAGGTACGGATCAAGAGTAAAGTGGAGCAACCCAGAGAATGGAGCTGTGCTCTCCCCACACCCTTGATCCTTACCTTATAATGCTGAGTGTTAAGCAAGGCTTATTTTTTGAGTCTTTGGTAAGACTGGGATTGAACCCCAATCTCCTGGGCTATTGGTGAACACTATACTCATTAGGCCAATGATACCCTAATGAATAATAAATATGAATAAATATGTCAACCCGTGTTAGAATATTTCATGCCAAATCAGTTTAACAATTATCTTCTATTGAAAATTTATCTTTAGAACCATTTTAAACTGGTCATCACTTCAATCAGATCAACTTAAACCATAGATAGGACCCAAACTGGGACTGCCAGTCCCAGTCAGAGTGGATTTGGGAGTAAGACTACACACTCCTTGAAGATCCAGAACTGGAGCATCACCACCAGAAATAGTTTAGTGTCATGTCAAGGGCACACATTTTTTTTTTTGCAAGGAGGAAGATCTTAATCCTCTGTAGGGAATGCAGCTAGTGAATTCTAGGACTTGCTGATAGGGCATGCAATGAATGTATTATGAAGATGCGTCTTACAGCTATGTACTTGGTTGGTAAGGATTTAAGTGAGTATTGATAATTCTGATAAGAAATTGCCTAAATGTCCTAAAAGATTATTTTAGAAATTTGTAGAAGTTTCTATTTTTATAAACTATGTTTTATAACATCCAGATGTATTAAGAGATTTTTAAATAAATATAAAAATTACTCAACTGGATCCAGCAATCTTGGAATGATTTCTGAATTTAACAGAAACAGAAGGAGGCATTTATCCAGTTTTCAAGAAAAGGGAATCAAAAATATTAAAGATATATGAAAAGATTGTTTTTGCATATTTTTTCCTCAAATTTTTTCTTTAGTACATATATCAACAATAGTTCGATGCCTTAAAAAAATTATTAATCCCAGTAAGTTCAAGATTGTTGGTATTTGTGCACATTTTAATTATAAATTTAATACAAAAGTGAGTCAAAAGTTTTGCAATATTTTGGTAGTACATGAGGCACAACAAGGATGTGTCGAAAGTTTTGCAATATTTTAGTAACACGAAATATAACTAGGACAGAATCAAAAGTTTTGCAATATTTTAGTAACATGAAACACAACTAGTGTGAGTCAAAAGTTTTGCAATATTTTAGTAACATGAGGTACAATTTGATAGCTCTAGATGCTCTTGCTAAGGTCATGAAAGTGATGAACCATACTGGACTGTGAGATATTGAGTTCATTTGATATCCTCTGAGTGCTACTTGCCAGCTTGGAGCACATCTGCGGAATCCAGTTTTTAGTCTACCAGACCTTAACTGATCATCAAGGTACTTGATGCCTGAGCAAAATTTCTTGAACCATTTGGTTACCATACATCACCTATCATAAAACAAATGTTTCACAAGTTCTAATTGAGTCATAATACCATGGAAGCAACCAAAAAACATTTGACCAAAGCATTTCAAGCCATAGAAATTACCTACTATGGTTTGCAGTATCATGATGGCACGTTTGCTGACATATTGTGAATTGTTTGACTATGTCTGGTTTAAAAGCCACTCAGATGAACATGCAATATGGTCAAATTCAGGAACAATGCTTTGGTCACATGATAGAAATACCACAAACTAGCCGGTACAAAAATATTGCAAAAATTTCATTCACTTTTGTTGTGTTTCATGTGACTAAAATATTGCAAAACTTTTGAATCACCTGAGTATTTGGTTGGTTGGGTTTTATGGCATATCAACCTTTGTAGGTTATCTAATGCTAAATCCATTTTTATGAAAATAGTTCTATTTCAAACAATTCAGTTTAGGATAAGTATGCAGTTTAAATGTGAATACAGTTTAATTGTGAAAAACATTTCTATTTCGAGCTATTCAACATAGCTAAGCAGTTCTAATTCAGCTAATGCAGTTTAGCACAAGTACAGATTTTGTTTACACACAGTTAAATGTCAGTTCTATATTAAACAAATCAGTTTAGTGTAAGTACAGTTTCACTGTCAAAAAACAGTTCCATTTCAAATAATTCAGTTTAGTATAAGCACGCAGTTTAAATGTAAGCATGGTTTAATTGTAAAAAACATTTCTATTTCAAACTATTCAGTTTAGTCAAACAATTCAGTTTAGCATAAGTATGCTGTTAGTTCTATTGAACCCATAGATAGGGCCCTATCAGGTGCTACCACACCTGGCCAGAGTGGACCTGGGAGCAATGGCAATGTAGGGGTGCTCCGCATTACCCAAAGCCTCAACATCACTGGAACCTCACCATCAGATTGTTTAGTGTCATATCCAGGACACTCATGGGGGGGGTCTTACTCCTCTGAAGCGGTGCAGTCGATGTATTCTACAGCCCCAGCGGAGTGGGCAACCAAGTATTTGGTTGGTTGGTTTTACAGCATGTAACTTTGTTGGGTTATTTCATGTCAAAGTCATTTTTGCAGAAAAACAGTAGTGGTACAATTTAAACCATAGCTCAGTGGGGGATAACTGGGTTCATACCTTTCCCAAGGGTAATAGTCCTTAAGTGAATGTATTAGCTATCATAGAAGAACAGCAATGATATTATTTCACCTATGGTTGAGGGGATAATGGGATTTATATCTTTCCCAAGGGTATTAGTCTGAAAGTGAAGCTAATAGCATGATTCTCACTCAAACCTGCTTACTATGAGGCTGCTGTCTAGCATTATACCTCGTGATCAACCCTGAATGGAGGAGAGTATAAAAAAGACAAAAAAAAAGGGTGAATGATATGGTAATATACATCTAATGTTTTTAAAATCTTGGATGCATTTATCTGCTTGCTTAGCTCAATTGTATTATTATTCTGATGGAGGTGTTGTATACTCATCTACAGCATCACAACGACACAATATAAAGACGCAGTGACAATGACAGACGCAGGAAGGAAGACACAAGAAGACTTCTTTACAATTATATTTACCTCTCTGTCTTTATTTGCAAGGGTTCGAAAGGGTTGTTCAAGGTTTGCATGTGAGAGGGTGCTGGAGACCAAACATAATCTTCATATTTTGACCCCACTGTTATGACCGTCACGTTGTGTCTTTCTTGTTCTCTTAGATGCTCAACCAGAGGTCTTGGGGTCCACTGCTGGATGCTGGCTTTCTTTACTGCATCTTATCAGCATCTTCTCTGGACCCCAGCTCATCAGGGCTTCAAGCCCCATCAGCCTGGTGTGGCTTTCCTTACCACATCTCGTCTCTAACTTTCTGGAATTCTACTGGCAACTGCTTCGGCACCCAACTCAACTCAGTTATATAATAATTCAACGCCCACATGATCGCCCACTGGATCTTTGAAATCGAATGCTTAATCGTCATCAAGCAGAAATAACTGTCATGCAGTTCAGAGGTTACTCTCTTCCGGTGCATCACTGTAGTGGCACCGTGGGACCTTCACCTTGTCCCATATTATAAGCCTTAATCCGCCCACGCAATCTCTTTCGATTATTGGCCATTGGAATGTGTCACTTCCTTCCAGTGCATCACCTTGGAATAGCATTTTTGGGCCGGGTCGAAGGTCAAAATATAACAGAGGCACACTGGGCCAGTCTTGAGAGATGCAGGTCCTAGTTGGGAATACATTTTGATGGAGATACACAAGGTCAAAATTAAGAGATGCAGGGCCCAGTTAGGAATACATTTTGATGGAGGCACACTGGGTCAGCCTTAAGAAATGCAAGGCCCAGTTGGGAACATGCAGTCTAGAGGACCTGTGAGGAGTGATGGATGATAGATTCTTTTGGTTGGTTGTACAGGTTTTATGGCATATCATTCTTTGTAGGTTATTTAATGCCAAATTCATTTTTTTTTTACAGATAATCAGTTCTATTTCAAACAATTCAGTTTAGCATGAGTACACAGTTTAATAGTCAAAATCGTTTCTATTCAAAGCTATCCAGTTTAGTTGAAAAGTTCTAAATCACACAATTTAGTTTAGTATAAGTATAGTTTCTGACCACACAGTTAAATGTCAAAACATTTCCCTTTTGAATAATTCAATTTAGCATAGTAGTTTTCATGTCAAAAACAGTTCTATTTCAAGCAATTCATTTGAGTATAAGTACACAGTTTAAATATCAAAACAGTTCTATTTCAAGTAATTTAGTTTAGCACAAGCACACAGATTATTTCTATTTAACCCATAGATAGGACCCTATCAGGTGCTACCACTCCGGGCCAGACTGGACCTAGAAGCAATGGCAATGAAAGGGTACTCTGCATTCCCCAAAGCACTGGCAATACTGGTAACTCACCATCAGATTGTTTAGTGTCATATCCAGGACACTCGTTGGGGGGGATCTTACCCCACTGCAGAGATGCAGTCGGTGTATTCTACAGCCCCAGCTGACTGAGCAAGATGGATGATAGAGATTGATAGAGAGAAAGAGAGAATCAAGAAACTCCATGCTAGCAGCATGACTCAATGATATTACAATGTTTTGTTGTGTGTACTTGATGACCCGAGAGTTGGTTACACTCTTGGGCAGGGTTCTCCTTAGGCATAAGGATTCAATTGGCTTAAGTCTGTCCCTGAAGGCACATGTAGCATAATTATTCTCACAGAAAATGGACTCAGTGAGCTAAGTTCAAATCAATAAATAAAGCAACACACCATGAAAAAACAGCTGTACAGCCACTAAGCTCCCATCTCAAAAACCATCTAAGATGAACAAGATAGGTGGGACATAGCTGGATAATCAAGGGACATCCTTTATTAACCCCAACACATGGACATGCTAATGTTGGCCAAATAATCATTTGTTTGCACACAGTTATATGGTTTCAAGTAATCTTGTATAATATAAATAATTTGTATACAGTTGTATAGTTTTAAGTACTCCAATCTAATACCAGTTATTTTATACAAAATTATATATGGTATCCAGTATTCCTATTTAATACTAAAAATTTATACAGAATTATATGGCTTAAAGTTACTATTCTATTGAAATTATTTATGGAATCGCTAACTAGGTGCCCAGTGATTGGATGAAAAACAGCCAATCACAGGCTACCTTTTTTTTTAGATTTTCTCCAAACTCCTATGAGGGCATTTCCTATAAACGTCCTTCCTCTTTTGCTCATGTGATTCCTCAGAATCAAGACATGCCTGCCCATTCTCTCAGTCTTCTAGACGCCAATACACGCTTGTGATGATTTTTCCAGCAACTGAAGCACAAGAAAGAAGGCTCTATTTTCTTCAACCCAACCAAAAGGACACAGGAAATACAAACTGTTAAAAGGACGCCTTTTATGGAAAAGTTTCCCGCAAACCAACTGTTTGCAAGGACAATATTTTCTTTCCTCTCTTTCTATATAAATATAAGTTTTTTATAAGATTTTAAACCGTGTCACGTTTCTTTCTTCTTGCCTACGTCACAATATTGTTACCATATAAAGTTGGGAAAATCCCAATACCTCCTATTAAATAATAATTGTTTGAATACAGTTATATGCTTTCAAGTATTCCTATCTAACACTAATAATTTCCAAACATCTTTGTAACCTAAAAATGGGACCCTAACAGATACTATCATTTCAGGTCAGAGAGAACCTTGGTGTAATGCCAATAAAGGGGTAATCTACACTCCCCAGAGCTCCAAAACTGGAGCCCCACCATCATGTTGCATAGCCATGATACAACTATATGTATACCAATACATGCAGAAACAATCAACAATAATGACGAACGAACACACTTCTTTAGAAAAATATACCTCTCACACTTTATTCTCGAAAGGGTTGTGTGTGTGAGGTGAGGTGAGTTGAAGATGGAACAGAGACTGCAACATATTGACCTCAAGTTCCTCTGACTATAGCAGCACTTCTTCCTCATTCTGCTGGGCTGCTCAACCGGGGTCCTAAGAGCCCAAGCCCTCTGTCTGGTGCTGGCTCTCACTACGGCATCTTATCTCCAACGACTGGAACTCACTGCCTCGAACTGAACTCTGCCTGCCTCGAACTCCCACTAACTCAAGCCGTCTGTGGCACCTGGTAATATAATTGTTTGACGCCCACCTGCTTTGCATGGGCGTCTGCACCAAATTCAACCACGTCCAAAGGGTAAAGGTAACACCCTGATATCTCGACCGGATGCACCTGTTATTTACACAGGTGCATCTCTTAATTGACAGCTCAGTCGAAGGTCAATATGTTACAATCAGGCTTACTGAAGAAATATTAAAATCTTTGACATTACAGAAATATTTTACTGTACTCCTACAGAACTTGGAGTCTTAAATATATGTCTTAGAATTTTGAACTCAAAGTTTAAATTTTTTTAAACATACTAAAAATTTATTGAGTACAGTCTTACTAGTAGATAATAAATTTCAATGTGACCATTAAACAAAGATTTCCATTTGTATTTAGTCAGAAAAGTTCTAGTAGTCCCTATTTTTATAAATACTTTTATCATATCCAGATGTATGGAGCAGTTTTTTTTAATAAATTTAACAAGAAAATCATTCAGTTGGATCTAGCAGTCTGAAGATAATACAAACGAGATTGGTTTGGTTTGGTTTTATGGCATATCAACTATTGTTGGTTATTTAATGCTAAATCCTGTTTTTATATATATATCTAATATATATGATTTGGTTTGGTTAGGTTTTATGGCATATCAACTATTGTTGGTTATTTAATGCCAAATCTGGTTTTTTCATATATATTAAATATATATGATTTTATTTGGTTGGGTTTTATGGCATATCAACTATTATTAGTTATTTAATGCCAAATCCTGTTTTTACAAATATAGCAAATATATATGATTTGTAAACATATTTTGTTGATACATCTTTAAATGAGCTTCAGTTCATTTTTTTATATAGTTAAGTGGTTTCAAGTTTTTCTATCAAACACAAATAATTCTATTTACTATTAATCATTTGTTTGCTCACAGTTAAATTGTTTGGTTAGGTTTGGCTATATGGCATATCAACTATTGTTGGTTATTTAATGCCAAATCCTGTTTTTACATATGTATTAAATATATTTGTAAATCCTTTTTGTAGATACACACAGATAAATGATCAAACAATTCTTTTTCTAACAATTCAATTTAGCATAAGTCAACAAAGTTAAATGGTTCCAAGTATTGCTATCTATTACTAACAACTAAACTAAATATCACTCATTTGTTTACACACAATTAAATGATAAGTTCTCTTTCTAATAATTCAATTTTGTATAAGACATTTGTTTGCACACAATTTAAATGTCAAACAGTTCTATTCAACCCATAGATAGAACCCTATCAAGTGCTACCACTCCAGGCCAGAGTGGACTAGGGAGCAATGGCAATGAAAGGGTACTCTGCATTCCCAAAACTCCAGCATTACTGGAGCCTCACCATTAGATTATTTAATATCATCAAGGACACTCACTGGGATGGGGTGTCTTACCCTTCTGCAGAGATACAGTTAGTGTATTCTACAGCCCCAACCAACTGGGAAAGTGAATATAAAATACTGAAAGAAAAAAAAACAAAAAACAAATGTACGTATATAAAAATACTTTTCCAATTTTTTTCCCCATCAAATTATTTCCTAAGTGGATATACAGATGTCAGCAATGATTTGATAGCATAAAATTGATTTGTCCCAGTTTGTTTGATATCCCAGCCAGATAGATACTTGGGCGAGTCAAAAGTCTTGCAATCTTTTGGTAACATACAACACAATTCAGCAGCTCTAGATAATTTTGCTGGGGTCATGAAGGTCACAAATCACATTGAACTATGAGACACCGAGCTCGCCTGATACTCTCTAAGTGCTACTCACTTCATTTGTCCCTATGGCTTTGAAGCATGTCCTCCAAATGCACAGTTTTAGACTGACCTGACCTAGTCTGATTGTCAAGCTGGAGAATTTAAAATCATAAAGGAACTTTCACAGAAATATTAAAATTTTTTATAACCTTTGTGTGTATATATATATATATATATATATATATATATACATATACACACACACACACAAAGGTTATAAAAAAATTTAACATTTCTGTGGAAGTTCCTTTATGATTTTAAATTCTCCAACTGTGAACCATCCCAGTCAACACATTATTAAAATACACAATATAAACATATAGACATATGTAGAAGTACATAAAAACACATACACACAGATCAATGCATTATATATATATATATATATATATATATATATATATATACACACACACACACACACTAATTATACCAGCACAAACACACAATTATATATACATAGCCATGATAACAGTACTATATATATATATATATATATATATATATATATACACACATACATACATACATACACAATATATGCAAGTCATCATCATATCGCGCTGGTAGCACGGATATCCCTGACCCTCTCTCGCCACTCCTCCCTATCGTTCATCGCCCTAGGTAGGTCTTCAGGACATCCCGTATCCTCACATAGCTGCTGAATGTATGTTCGTGCTGGTCGTCCTGCTTTTGCATGGCCATGTGTGGGGGTCCATAAGAGTACATCTCTTATAAATACATAAACACATGTATGCACTATATATATATATATATATATATATATACACACACACACACACATTAGCATTTTATATACATATATATTGGCACATCATACATATATACAGTCATTTATATTAAAATCAAATAGTCATATATATGCAGGCATATATATATATATATATATATATATATATATATATATATATATATATATATATATATAGTATTCTTGGTCCAGTTAAACCAGAGTTGGGAGTAATTCCATCAGGACAAGAAATTATTCATGAATGAATACTTAAAATTTTTTTTATCGAAAAGATCTGAAGAAGTCCTGTTAATTTTTTTCCGTGTTTTTGGAAATTTCAAAAATGCGTAACAGGATGGAAATAAATCTATAATCCTATGTGACCGGTTTCGTTGTTTTTTTCTTAAAGCATATATATATATATATATATATATATATATATATATATACATACACACACACACACATGCATACATGAATCCGTATGTATGTGTGACATTATATAATTAGATGATATGTCAAAGACTGATTGAAAGTCAATGACAAGGTAAGTATTTAAATGTATTTTTGTAAACCAACATCCCTATTAGAAAATGTAAATAGATGCATATTATAATATTATCTATTGTTATTTAATATTTTAAATGTTCTGAGAAATATTATTTATAATATTATGATATGCAAAATCTTGCTCAATATTTACACCAAATAAAACCAAAATCGTCTTCCTTGTATATTTAAGGAATATTTAACACTATCTATAAAATTATTCATACTGTAACACTTATTATCATAAAAAAAAATCGACTCGGGGATCAAACTTCAAATCTTGGATGTGGTTGATTGTATTTCACTTCGTGATAATGCCCTTGAGAAAGGCATGAATCCATTTCTTCTTGCTTCAGCTATGGATAAATATCATGGAGATCTGAGCTATCTAGTTGGTGTGAACTTTTCCTAACCTCTCTCTTTGGTATGTAAAATGGACTATGCCCATCCATAAGTAGTAGTCATTTACTAAGCTTTTTTGCTTAGATGTAGCACAAGGCCATATGAATTGGGCACCCAGTGAGACTCAAATTCACTCGTGTAGGTTTGCTAGTCTAGCTTATACCACCTGAGGCACCTAGATATTAGCCTGAAAGTAGTCATTTACTAAGCCTTTTGCTTAGATGTAGCACAAGGCCATATGAATGGGGCACCCAATGAGACTCAAACTCACTTGTGAAGGTTTGCTAGTCTAACTTGCTAACCATTACGTCACCAGAAACGCCCATATGCCTGTCTGTGAGTAGCAATTTACAAAGCCTTTTGCTTGAATGGGGCACCCAAGGAGACACAAACTCATTTGTGAAGGTTTGCTAGTCTAGCTTGTGAACCATTACACCACCCAAAGTGCCCATATGCCTGTCTATAAGAAGTTCTGTTCTATGTATCTTATATTACCTTGCCTTGGAGTCACCTCCAAGGGTACCCAATCTTGGCTGGACTGCCTGGCATACATGCTGGGTTGCGTATCAGTGACAAGCAAGGAGTCACATTGAACTAGACCACCGGGTTTGATCAATCTATAACCAGCAAGGTCACCTGGCATACATGCTGGGAGACTTAGTAAAGGCTAGCATTGTTCACATTGCACCCAGTGATCCTATGACCAGCACACTCCAGCAGGGCACGAGTTTTGGCTTGTGCCTGACTTTCCTCTCCCCTAAATTCCTACTTAAAAACACTTAGATATACATTTTTTTTTTTTTAAATGGAGGATTTATATTATAAATTTGAATTACCATGACCAGAAAATAGGCAAGCACCGTGTGCAACATACGGAACCACTGGATAGCTTTTTTGACCTTATTATTAGATCTCATCAACAGTATATACCATGATCTCCAATCTCGGCTCCGCATTCTGTGGTCGCTGGTTTAATCTCCAGCAACAGGGATCACAGTATACACTGCTGATGTGACCTAATACGGTCCAAACAGCAGTCCAGTGGTTCCATATGTTGCACACACTGCTTGCTGGATTTTCTAGTCATGGAAATTCAAATTTATAAAAAAAAAAAAAAAAACAACTTAGATCACAACCCTAACTCCAAATTACAAGGCCAGAGGCATTTTAACTAGAACTGCCAAGCTTGAAATGCAACATGTTGGAAATGTTGCAAAATCGGCCATTTTGCAAAATTATGCCATTCTCAGACATCTTTCACTATTCATTCTTCTAATCCTGTGATAATAATGGCAGGTTTGTTTATGAATTTGTTCATTGCAACAACCCTGATAAAAATAAATTGAAAGACAGTCAGAGCTCTCATGGACACAGGAAGTATCAAGAGCTTCATATTGCAAGTCCTTGGTTCCCAAGCTTCATCTACCTTCTATTGAGGATTAATCATGTTTCCATAGAAGCAACTTCCTTAAGTTCTCAAACATCATGTTAATGGCTCTGTAAATACTGAGATGCAGAGGGGAAAATATTTTGCTACTATGTTATCAGTACTACCCAATTTGTGTTCTGATGTCATCCTTGGACTAGATTTTTGGCGGGGCTAAATAAAAGCTAAGTAAAAAGTAAGTAAAGTTGGCAACCATAGTCAATGGTGACCAGAAGGCTCCCTTTTCAATAGCTACTACACCAAGGCGTAGAGGAGGACGCTACTCCTTTCCCTGGATTGCTCCACTTTACTCTTGATACATACCTTATATTGCCAAGAGTTAAGCAAGGAGGTATCAAGTACCATTTTTTAAGTCTTTGGTATGACGCGACCTGGGATTGTACCTCGGTCTCCCAGAGCATTAGCAAACACTCGACCCACTAGGTCAATGAGCCGGTTGGCTAAATTCTTGTGATCTGTGCACTTTTTATTACACTAATCTTGTAGATGGACAAACTAGTCTTTGTTGTCACAGCAGGGAAACTTACGGCATTGAGTCAGGTCAAGGAGTGTTATTTGCTACTGGTACCATGTAACCAAATACAACCTGTCATGTTTTACTTGGAGAAGAAATAGGGACGACCAAGTAACTTTCCCCATTGTTTGGCATGGTGAGCTGAAAAAGTGTGTGGGACTATAACAAAACATCTATTTCTACAATCACTGCAAAAGGAATTGAAATTTTTGTTTAAAGAACTACCCCTCTCCATCTTTATTCAGAATATCATGGATTGATTTTAATGTCAACTAGTCTAGGGTTATTTTATTTCCAGAGATTAGGGATTTGAGTTCACTGAATATTTATATTTTTGTGTAATTTTTTGTTCAATGTTTTTTGTATAGTTATATCAAGTATTCCTATCTAATACAAATAATTTGCACACAGTTTCAAGTATTCCTGTCTAATACAAATAATTTGCACACAGTTGTATGGTTTCAAGTATTCCTATTTAATACCAACAATTATATGACTAAGTAATTTTTTCTATTTAATAAGTCATTTGCTTGCACACAGTTACATGGTTTTAAATAATTAAAAATCCTTAGTAAACAAGCTTCAAGTAACTATTCTTAATACAAATATTTTACAGTTATATGGTATCAAGTATTCTTATTAAATACAAATAATTTTTAAACAGATCTATTTGATGCATAGATTAGACCTTAATAGGTACAACCGCTCTGACTCATAATGGACCTGGGAGAAATGGCAATGAAGGCATGACTCCACACTCCCTAGAGCTCCACAACTGTAGCCTCACCAATCAAATACAGTTTAGTGTCCTACCCAGAACCCCTATTTTTGGGGGAAGTCTAACCTCTATGCAGGAAGAATGGTCAGCATATTTAAAGCCCCACCAACAGGGTAGTCTGTTTAGAATAAGGATTGCTTTTGCTAATAATTAAGTCTAATTTTTTTAGATATTAAAGAATATTTTTTTAAAGAAACCACCGAAACTTTATAAAACACACTCTGGTATTACATGAAGATATACAGTTACCAAGGACATTTTGGAGGAATATACTCAACTAAAATTCAACCCTGACTTTTGATCTGCTGTCTATTCATAATACCAGAACACCAAATACCTTATATCTAAATACTAGAAGGTGAAGGGAAAGAAAAAAGTAAAGTGTTTGGTAACCTGCCATTCGTCATATATCAATAAAAATGATATCAACTGTCGTAAAAATTATTTAATGTTAATTAAATAAATAATAATGTCAATTAAATTAAAAATAATATGCTAAGAATACAATTTTTTTTGTTGTTAAAGAGGAAAAATGTACTTTAATCAGAAAATATTTCCAGAAAGTTTTAAGCATAGTTTTCAAAAATATATTTCAAAAATTATTTTATTTGAATAAATGTTTCTTAAGTTAAGCAAAAATAATGTATTTTTATCAGAAAATATTTCCAGATATTATCATGAAAAGAACAATTTTTTTTCAAATTATTTCAAGGAATATGTTATTGAAAAAAAAAATCTTTCTGCTGTTGAAAAGAATTTTTGAATATATATATTTCACACGTGTGTGTGTGTTTATATGAAAAAAAATGTGACAAAATCCAACAAAAACTTCATTTTTTAGATGTTTTCAAAGTTAATATGTTCAACAATTTTTTAAATTGATAAAAATCAAAGGAAATAAAATATCTAGTTAAAACAATTGTATTAACATAATTTTAATATGTTAATAACATCAAAAGTTAATATATGATAGTATCAATTACATCTATATCAGTCATATCAATGATAACAGCAATTATTAAAAAAATTTAATGTATTAATAAAACTATCAATTATATTAAAAAAATTGATATCTTAATAACATTAATAAATTTTTTTTTTCTTCATTAAAAAAAAAGCTGTCATATCAAGACATATATACTCTCTCATATATTAAGAAAATTTTGGAATTTTTCAAAAAAGACTTTCCTTCTTCATTCAAGTGGATTTCATTCCAAATTTATATATATATATATATATATATATATATATATATATATATATATATATATATATAAAATAGTTTTTGGAGTCTGGCTTTTCTTATATATATATATACACACACAGACATATACACACACACACATACAGATTTGGAATGAAGATAAAGATATATATATATATATATATATATATATATATATATGTATAGTTTCTTAATTTTGCATTAATACATTAATTATAATAATAAAACTATCATCAACTAAACCAATAATATTATCAATTACTAATCACTAACTGATGATAATAATAATGACAATAATAATAATAAGTTTTGGTTTGGTTTCTTACTTTAATGGCATATCAACCTTCATGAGTCATTTCATGCCAAAGCCATCCTTATAAAAAAAAAAAAAGTTGAGGTACTATTTAACCCATAGCTGAGCAGGATAAGGGAGTTCATACTTTTCCCAAGGGTATTAGTCTGAAAATGAATACGATAGCACGACTAGAGTTTGAACGCACTTACTACAATGTTGCAGTCCATTACGTTAACCACTACACCAAGGAAACTCTTCAAATAATAATTAATACTATCAATTATATTATTAATAAATAACAGTAAAAATAATACCAAAAGGAAAAAGTTTTCCAATTTTTTTTTTCAAATTGTCACTGGGTTAAGATAAGTCCGATTTCTTATTTACTAGTTTTTATATTGGAAGCAACACTCACCAATTGTTTCTGTCCCTGCCTGATATATTTTTTCATTGTTTTTAATAACAGTTGACTCCTCTTGTTCCTGTATAATATTTTCAGTAGCTGTATTAATCTCCGTATCAGATGTGTTGGCCCCCTCCAGGATGGTGAATGGTTTCCAGCTCACACACACAAAAAACAATCAGAGACAATGAAGAAAATTGTCTTAGCAAGCAAGGAGTCTACAAGACACTGATATCTTACAAAGATAGCTGGACAAAAAATACTTAAAGTGAAGACAAAATGGCCAGTATATTTTGCTTTTTTTTTGTTTTTATGTATTTTTTGTTTTTGTTTTGTTTTTTTTATGGAGGGGTTGTTCTTACACACAGATATTATAATCTACACCATCCTTAGTAAAGTGTCTATCAGCACCTCCACTCAGATATGTCAGACAATCATATCTATCATAGGACTAAATAAAAATTCTAAGAATGTATGACAAAAAGCTGCATTGAATTGCTGCCTGAACCTCGATACACGCGATATGGCACTAGTATTTTTTCTGTCACATAAGTTGCACTGATAGACAGCCAATCCAAGCGCCTTCAATCTCCCAGGCAAGCAACTGCATATACGCTCTCTCTCAGAATTTTCACAAGGACACAGCAGTAATGTAACAGAAGGGAATTAACAACTCATACACAATCTGTTTTTTGACTCAGTGAACAAAAACTAGTTAACATCTTTTTTCATACTTACCTGTAAATAAAAATAGTCATATTTTAACGATATAGATTATTAATTATAGGTAAAATTATTTCAGTAAGTAAAAACCAACTTATTTTCTATATTTTTGTATTTACAAGCAAACAAATCTAGAATGTCACTTGTATGAGGGTTAACAAGTGAGTCTTGAAGATTTCATTCGTTATATCTATCTCTAGATCACTAAAATTCACATCATGTTTGCAGATGCACACGTGTGTGTGTATATATATATATATTATATATACACACACACTATATATATATATATATATATATATATAAACATACATAACCTAATAAAAACAGTACATCATAGTAAGATCATCATTAGACCAATAAACTTACAATATTCTAACTTAGAGAATAAATCAGTTTCCAGTGCAATTTGCAACAGAATGATAATTTTGTAAGGTCTACATTCATGTTGAACACGATTTTTTTAATGTGCCATATTCTTAATAGAGATAACTATAAGATGCTAATTGGATCCCTTCTCAAATAGAAGCATCAATATCATCATGGACCACTTTAACAAGAACCCCACTGATAGGTCATCAACCTAGATAGAGGCTCAATAAACAAAAAACTACACATCTTTATTTTTTAAGTAGAGGAACTAATATTGTGAATCAAATTACCATGTTCTGGTCATGGTAATTCAATTCACAAATAAAAAAACTAGTTAACATCTTTTTCAGTTTCTTGGCATATCAAACTTTGTAGGTCATTTGATGCCAAATCCATCCTTGTAGAAAAATAGCAGTGATATCATTTCACCCATAGCTAAGAGGAAAAAGAAGCTCAATACCTTTCCCCAAGGGTATTAGTCCAAGAATGAATATAATAGCACAATTGGAGTTTGAACTTGCTTACTTCAAGGCTGCAGTCAAACACTTGAGACTACTCCACATCTTTTTCATACATACCAATCTAAATATTCTAAATATATGTGTTGTATAATCACGATCTTAATAACAACGGTAACACAATACATATGCAGATACAGGCAGACTCTGTTGTTCAGGTATGAATAGTTTATTAATTTCTTGACTTCAGCCCATAGCAACACGAGGAGAGAGACACAATTCTTACTATGCTGACCCCAACAACGCGTGGTGCATTTTGTGATGTTTAAGATCTCTGTCGGTAGAGATCCAAAAAACCAAACTACATCTTCAACGACCCAAATCCAACTCTCAACTGACTCTTTTTCAAAATCCTCAAATTCTCAGGACCATCTCTTCCGGGCATGACATCATCCACACTCCAGCCTCATTTCCTGTCTGGGGTTTATTATGACAATGGTGATTGTCGTATCCTTTGCGCGCGAGCGTAAAACTGTACCCAATGACTATGCACCTGAACTCTTAACCTGAATAGTTCTAAGCCTAACCAAACTGAATGATAAAATATAATTAATGAAAAATCATTAATATAAAAAAAATCATTCCTTAATCATATAATATATGTATATAAATTATAAATAAATTACTCAGGACAAAAGACTTGTTTTCTTTATTTTTCTATTTTACCACCACCCACCCAATGAGTGACCTGGAAATGACATTAAACAATCTGATGGTGAGGCTCTTGTAATGCTTGAGTTTTGGGGAATGTGGAGTACCTCTTCATTGCCATCACTCCCAGGTCTGCTCTGACCTGGAGTAAATAAGTTGTTGGCGACCGTAGTCAAGGGTGACCAGAAGGTTCCCTTTTGAATAGCTTCTACACCGGGGTGTAGGGGAGGGCACTACTCCTTTCCCTGGATTGCTCCACTTTACCCTTGATATGTACCTTATATTGCTGAGTGTTAAGCAAGGAGGTATCAAGTACCATTTTTTGAGTCTTTGGTATGACGTGACTTGAGATTGAACCCAGGTCTCCCGGACCATTGGCGAACACTCTACCCACTTGGAGTAAATAGTAGCACTTAATAGGGTCCTATCTATTGATATTTTAAACTGAGTGCAAACAAATGACTTATGCTAAATTGAATTGTTAGAAATAGAACTGTTTGATCATTTAACTGTGTGTAAACAAATGACTGATGTTTAATTGAGTTGTTAGTGGTACATAGAAATACTCGGAACCATTTAACTGTGTGCAAAAGAATGAGTTAAGGCTTGTTTAAAAATTCTATCAACAAAATGTACTTACAAATGGTATATAATCAATACGTATAAAGAGGATTTGGCATTAAGTAACCTACAATGGTTGATATGCCATAAAACCCAACCCAACCAAATCCTATATATTTAATATATACGTATGAAGAGGATTTAGCATTAAATAACCTACAATGGTTGATATGCAATAAAACCCAACCAAACTAAATCCTACATATTTAATATATATGTATAAAGAGGATTTGGCATTAAATAACCTACAATGGTTGATATGCCACCAAACCAAACCTAAAAACTAAGTCCTAATCTCCCCAGCAATGGGTTAAATATGTAGGGGGTCACCAATGTGTGGGTTTTGAAGGCCAGGGGCTAAAGGCAAGGCTGTGTTGCCATAAGATATCTGACTCCATATTTTGGTTACACTGTTTCACCCCACGTTGACTGGCCGGCGCAATGCCTTGCTCAAAGAAAGTCCCAAAAGAAATATACAAAAAGAATAGATAGAAAAAAAAGATAAGAGACGAAAACATTTCTTCAATACTTTCCTTTATTTATTGAGTGAAGGGACTATCCAACGCTACGTCTTGGGGCGTAGCGTGGTGCCCAAAACACCAGACAGCAAAATGGTGTTGTTGGTTCGACAGACACTGCCTGAAAGAGAAAGAATACTTTGCTCCCTTTATCAAAAGGAAATCTTTTTTTCTTTTAACGCATGCATCATCTCCTTTTCCATTAGAGACCTCTGGGAGTTTCTTCAAATTTAATAGTTTTCTTTTTATCTATTTATTTATTTTTTTAAATTTAATTTTTTATTTATTTATTCGTTCCCTACAAATAACATCTCTGCTGTCATTCTACAAGGATGACTATGGCATTAAATAACCCACAAGGTTTATATGCCATTAAACAAAGAAACCAAACCTAAAAACTAAAATAAACAAACACTAGTTCAAGTAAATTAGTTTTGGATATTCTTTTAAATGCTTAGGTATAAATTTAAAGCAATCTAAAATATAGATTAATTATTTAATCTAAAATTTAGATTATTTAATTCAGGTAAAATCATTCTACAAACAACTATTTCATCTTCTTTATTTTTCTATTTTACAAGGACATAAATCTAAGGTATCTCTAGATGTATGACGACAAAATACACTTGCAGACAATTACTATCTGGTTTGTTTTTTTTTTTTAAATGTATGTACATAAATTGAATATATACTTGAATTTCTGAGGCAAGAAATTATTATTATATACTGATATTTTTGGCCTAGTTTCTTTTATCTTGATTGTTACAATGGATTGAAAAAAGGGTTCAGTTTAAAATTCCCAAATTACCAACTGTAAAGACTGCAAGAGTAAAAGGAGCAGAATAATGTGACCTAAACAACCAAGATGAGGACATTAGCATGGCCCTTTCCATTGACCTCTATGTGACAAAATTTGTTTTCCAATGATTTTCTCATGAATAAACAGTGAATATTTGAAGATGGTAAGAGTGATTCTATACCAAAAGGTTCTCCTTTATTTAGTTAATTAGAAATGTCAATTTCTTCTGCCACCTGTACAGACGAGAGAAAGTCATTGATTGGTTGAATTGGTTCCACGTGTTTCTCTCTCACTGTTTTTTTTTTTTTTGTTTTTGTTTTGTGGGCCTGGCAAAAAGATCTGGATGATAGCCAAATACTTAATGCATTCCACTTTCAAACTCATGGCTTTTACACTTACATTTGCCATACCATTTCATAAATAGTGGCTTTACGAAGGTGACACAGTAAATACTATGCATTTCTTTTCTTTGTTTTTTTTTACAACCTAGAAACAGGTATCAGAAATTAATTTAAAAACCTATATATTAATATATCAATAATACTATAGCTAAATCTGTATATTAATACCATATCTATGTCTACCCAGCAACAAATGTAAAGTGTATGTTTGGTATATAATTACAAATATTGGCCTCACATGACACACTATCTTGATACCAAACACACACACAAACGTGTGTGTGTGTGTGTGTGGCATATATTATAGCTATTATATGTCTAAATCTATATATTAATAGTATATCTACCCACCAACAATTGGAAGGAGTACGTTTGGTATACCATTTCACAAATAGTTGGTAGGTAGATAGAGTATTATATATATATTATATATACACACACACACACACACACACTATATCGATAATATAATACTCCATCTAAATCTATACATTGATATGATACCTACATACCAATGTAAAGTGTATGTTTGGTATACAAATTCATATATATGACATAATCCTGACATCAAATACAGGAGAGTTTTGTTTTTTAACAATAATTTAAGCTAGAATTTTAAAATTTCTATGATAATATATATATATATATATATATATATATATATATATATATATATATATATATATATATATATATATATATAATTTTATCTTTAATATATCTATGAAATTATATTCAACTCTGCATATTAATACTATATTTTATCTACCTACCAACAAATGTATATGATTGATTGATTTTAATGGCATGTCAACCCGTCTAGGGTTATTTTATTCAGAGGTTTGGGAATCACATTCATATTTACATTTTTTGTGTTGTCTTTTTTAATAAGGAGTATGTTTTTATGCCATTTTTTTTTAATAGAGTATGTTTGTATGCCATTTTTTTTTAATAGTGTATGTTTGTATGCCATTTTTTTAATAGAGTGTATGTTTGGTATACCATTTTACAGATAGTGATCTAACATAATACAACATTGTGACAGGGTTTTTTGTAGGGGGGGGGGCTACACAAAAACCTAATATTGATTTCAATAATCATTATATCATTACTATATCCATCAAACTATCTACAAGTTCTAAAGCAAACATTATAAAGAAGGTAGGGAATAATATTAATATATCCCAAGAAGAGGACAGAAAGCCCTACAATACATCTGCTTTCCAACCATCTCCACCTGATACTCCATTCACTGTGAGATTTTATTCCTCCTATCCCAACTGCTACAATACAAAATGACATTGCAAAACCACAGATCAATTTCTTTGTGAACCTGATCCAAATTAACTGAGTTTTTTTTCAAAGTAAATGTACAATATTTTTATTAAATATCTTTAATATCTATTTTATTAATATTTTTTGACAAAAAATATACTTAGAAAAATGTTGCGAGTTAAATGAAAAATGAATGAATTTAATTGGCAAATAGTAGTATTTACATAATGAAGGGGACCAACACAAAAGATTTTAAAAAATTATGTTAAGACAAAGCTGAGAGATTATATATATATATATATATATATATATATATATATATATATGAAAAGTAAATAAAGGATTGTAATCTGACAATATGTAAAAAAATTGATCACAACAATCCAAGTGGAAGGAGAGATTTATTGAGAGGTTGACACTATAGCGTTTCAGTTCTATTGAACCATCATCAGAACTATGAGGAGTGATATTAGTGATTTTAAGTCAACGATGGATTATTTTGCATTTTTAAACATCCATCGTTGACTTAAAATCGCTAATATCCCCCCTCATGGTCCTAATCATGGTTCAATAGAACCGAAACGCTATAGTGCTGACCTCTCAATAAATCTCTCCTTCCATTTGGATCTTATCAATTTTTCTACATATTGTCAGATTATAATCCTTTATTTACTTTTCATTTCATATATATATATATATATATATATATATATATATATATATATATATGTGCACATACATACATACATACTTACATACATACTAATGATATATAAGTAACAAAAGGAAAGTTGGGAACCTTAGTCAAGGGTAACCCAAAGGCTCCCATTTCAATAGCTACCACACCAAGGTGTAGTGGAGGGTGCTACTCAATCCCCTGGATTGCTCCATTTTATCCTTGATCCTTACTCATAATGTTGAGTGTTAAGCAAGGCAACATCAAGTACCATTTTTGAGTCTTTGATATGACTCGACCTAGGATTGCACCCTGGTCTCCCAGACCATTGGTAAGCACCCTACTCATTAGGCCAATAATATTTACAATACTTCATAAACGTAGATGTATACATATATACATCCAAATAATATATACAATACTTTACATATATACATATATAAAATATTGTATGTATTATTTGGATATCTTCAAGGAAATAGAGTCTTAGAATTAGATGAAGAGGGAATTATCCAAGGGAATCTGTACTCTATATCTTATAATAGAGAATTTCTGACAGAATGCTCAATGCAAACAGCTATCAAATTCAAATATATAAATATTTTCAGTACAAATATATATTAAAACTCACATCCAGAGCAAAACAATTTTTACAATTTAGAATTCCACTTTATTTTGGAAAATTTACAAAACTGAAAGGAATTCTTTTTCATCTCAAATGTAAAAATATATATCACAAATAATATATATATATCTCCAAATAAAGCCTATATATATATCTCCAAATAAAGCCTATATATATATATATATATATATATCTCCAAATAAAGCCTATATATATATATATATATATATATATATATATATATATCTCCAAATAAAGCCTATATATATATCTCCAAATAAAGGCTATATATATATATATATATATATATATATATATATATATATATCTCCAAATAAAGCCTATATATATATATATCTCCAAATAAAGCCTATATATATATATCTCCAAATAAAGCCTATATATATATATATTTCTCCAAATAAAGCCTATATATATATATATATATATTTCTCCAAATAAAGCCTATATATATATATATATATATTTCTCCAAATAAAGCCTATATATATATATATATATCTCCAAATAAAGCCTATATATATATATATATATCTCCAAATAAAGCCTATATATATATATATCTCCAAATAAAGCCTATATATATATATATATCTCCAAATAAAGCCTATATATATATATATATCTCCAAATAAAGCCTATATATATATATATATCTCCAAATAAAGCCTATATATATATATATATCTCCAAATAAAGCCTATATATATATATATATATATATATCTCCAAATAAAGCCTATATATATATATATATATATATATCTCCAAATAAAGCCTATATATATATATATATATATATATATATCTCCAAATAAAGCCTATATATATATATATATATATATATATATCTCCAAATAAAGCCTATATATATATATATATATATATATATCTCCAAATAAAGCCTATATATATATATATATATATATATATCTCCAAATAAAGCCTATATATATATATATATATATATATATCTCCAAATAAAGCCTATATATATATATATATATATATATATATATATATATATATATATATATATATATATATATATATCTCCAAATAAAGCCTATATATATATATATATATATATATATATATATATCTCCAAATAAAGCCTATATATATATATATATATATTCAATACTTTATATACATATCCAACTAATATATACAATAAATCTGTCCTACTTGGATTACCTTGATATCAATTTTTCTTTATATAATAATCTATATACATATATATCCAAATAATAAATAAATATATATACACAATACTTATATATATGTATATATATATATATATATATATATATATATACACACACACAAAACTTTATATGCATATATATCTCCAATATATACAATACTTGATATACATATATATCCAACTTTTTATATATATATCTCCAATACTTTAAATACATAAATATCAAAATGATATATATAAGTTAGGATAGCATAAGCACAGTCAACAGTGCTTGATGACAGTTACTTTCTTGCCTATGCAATCATCAGGTGAGAAATTGACAGCCATCAACCATCATAGAGTCTCTGTTTACACTATCCTAAATATGATTTATTACTGAGATTGAGGGGTCTTTATTCATGAATATAGCAATCTACATATCAACAGAGTATGATGAGTAAATTGTTGTCATTTTAAACTGTTCCTTTTGCACATGCACTTTATTTGTTTCAGGTTTTGTCTAACATGCAGAAAATTGGAGTCAGTTGTACACTGAGGAAAGCAGCACTTAGACACAATTGCCCGTAGTGTAATGGTTATCGTCGTAGGAAATGAACACGGCAACACGAGTTCAAACACTGGACGAGGCTGATTGCATTTCACATAGCACTAATACCCTTGGGAAAGGTATGAATCCAGTTATTCTCCCTCCAGCTATGGGTAAATAGTAGGACAGACTAGGTTCTTCAGCCTTGGTGAGGCAACTAGTCTAGGAGAAGGAAAACTGTGAATTCAAACCTGCTAAACTCCACTTAAAAATTGACCTTGTGTCATATCTTGCCCAAGTGGAGGGGTTGGGTAAATAGGATCATGATACAATTCACTTCTCCATAAATGTGCAAATGGTGTACTTACTATATAACTTAGCATTTATGTCAAAAAGTCTCACTAAAAAGATTTGAGTTTTCATATTGATGAAAACCTAGCACTCAATCCACATCATGGCGTTCGGGGTGGTCCCTAACAATGAAGTTATACCTCCATTCATATTCCGCACATGGCTTCAGACACAATACAGAGGCCAACATCAAGTGTCTGGAGGAGATGGTGCTGCCTGAGATCAAGAAGGTGGCTACTAGAAGACCCTATAGAGTTCTGCGTCACACCACACAAGCAGAACTCTGTCTTGGCTGTCAGAAAATTTTTGCAACCATATCATCCCTACCATCTGGCTACCTAGCTCCCTAGATTGCAATCGCTTTGATTATCATGTGTTGGGCACAGTTAAGCAAGAGACTGACAAACCTCTGTGCAATACCAAAGATGAACTGAAGGCAAGGATAATGATAGCATTTACCGATTTAAACAAAGAAACCATCAGAAAGGCTTACTGGAGATTCCAAACTTGAAGGCTGAGAATGAAACTAATGACATTTTCCTGGAAGAAATTATTTCAAGATAATTTCATGAAATTTTAGTAATTATATTTGATAAAGTGAGATGTAATTTTCATATGTGTGTACTTTAGATGATGGTTCTAACGTCACACAGACACATATATCATATCAATAGATTCAATAGATATACTTAAACAGAATTATCCAATTTGAATACTCAATGTAAAGTTGATAATATATGTAAACATATATAATAAGCTTATGCAGAGCAAAATATAATTAAGAAACAAGAAAATAAATAAGTATATATATATATATATATATATATATATATATATATATATATATTACACACTGATTTTCTTATTTCTCAATTATATATATATGTAAAAGGAATTAAAGTGATAAGACAAATAAGAATATTTCTTTTCTATAGTAATTTCTTTTTTGTTCCCAATTAGCTTTTTCCTTAGGTCATTGTCAGAAGAAAAAGTTTTCATGAAAAAAAAAAAAAAAAAAAAAATGGTTTAGTTTATTTGTTTAATGGCATATCAACCCCTTATGGGTTATTTAATGCCAAAATTTGATTCATTTGTAAATGTCTAACTATGATCCTTTCTGATATATATATATATATATATATAATTTTTTTTTTTTTTTTTTTTTTTTACACAGTTATATAGTATTTTTTATCAAATACTCAATTTGAAAACAGATCAGTTTGATCTGGTTTCTTTGTTTAAATGGCATATCAACCTTCAGAGGTCATTTAATGTCAAAGCTATCCTTGTAGAATAGTAATGGTACTATTTAACCCATAGCTGGGGGAATAAGATGGTTCATACCTTACCCAAGAGTATCAGTCAAAAAGTGAACGTAATAGCGCGACTGGGGTTTAAACTTGCTTTCTACGATGTTGCAGTTCAACAGGTTATTCACAACACCATGGGGACTACCCCAAGTAGTAGTAGTAGTTATATTTCCTGAAAAAACTATCGGGTTGTGTAATGGCTAGCAAGGTAGACTAGCAAAACCTTCATGAGCGAGTTTGAGTCTCAACTAGTGCTCCGTTCATATAGCCTTGTGCCACATCTAAATAAAAAGCTTAGACAATTACAGTAGACAGATAAGTAGAAAAAAATGCAAGAGGCAGTCACGTGAACACCACAACGAAACACGCTCCTCAAATTTATTTATCAGCCCTTAAAGCTGTTAGCGAATGGAAAATTAAATTTGATTACAAGACGTGCATCAAGTTAAACGTCTGAGAAGCCCTGATTTCAATGAAAGAACAAACACACTCAAACAGTGTAAGGGAGGTCACTCTATATTGCTGTTTTTTAGATTGTTTCCCTTACATTAAACACTGGCTTTTGGGCTATGATTAAAAGGAGGCATCTTTTCATCTCTTTCAGCAGTGATCTTGTCGGAGGATAAGATGAGACAAAAATATGAAGTAGTTTTAACTCTATGAAAGCGTCCCAACTATTGTACCAAAGAAGTGTCAGAGTGTGTATTTACCAAAAGCCTCTGCCGTGAGCAGATCTGACACAAGGTCAATTTTTCAGAGTTAGTACTGGCTTGAATTCCGAATTTTCCTTATCCAAGATTGGTGCCTAAAATCTGTCTACCCTTACCTATAGCTGGGGGGAAATTTTTTTACCATGATCAAGATGGTTTGATTGAGTTTCTTTGTTTTAATAGCATATTAACCTTTGCAGGTTATTTAAAGCCAAAGCCATCCTTGTAGAAGAACAGCAGTGATACTATTTGATCCATAGCTGGGAGATAAGGGGCTTCATACCTTTCCCCAAGGGTATTAGTCTGAAAGTGAACATAATAGCATGATTGGAGTTTGAACTCTTACTTCGAGGTTACAGTCTAACATAGAGGGATAAGGGGGTTCATGCCTTTCCCAAGGGTATTAGTCTGAAAGTAAACATAATAGCATGACTGGAGTTTGAATTTGCTTATTAAAATGTTGTAGCACAGTATGTTAGCAACTACACCACAAGGATTCAACTCCACAAGGACAGCAAGTCATGGCAGTTTCAGAAGTATAATTTTGGGAGTTTAGATCGTTATATCCCGATTGCGAATTGGTCATACAAGGCTTACTCACTCTTTCATTCTGAAACAGGAACCACAACCACAGTGTTTGACCTGTCAGACAACTTCCACGGTTAAATGTCTTATAGGATGCAGAGCTTTCATTGTTATCAGAAAGTAATTTTTCAAAGTAAATAGTTTAACCGATCTGTTCGAGAATGTCAAAATAGATGACGTTCTGTCCTTCGAGAAAGAGACAGAGTTGTACCAAAAAATATAATGGATTAAAACTGGTTAATCTTGTGCAAAGAAATGAAATCCTGCTTGTAGAAAATTTTACCTACCTAAGTATTCGTTTGGAAATCTTTGTTTGAATATATATATATAGAGAGAGAGAAACAGACAGACAGAATTTGACATTAAATAACCTACAAGGGTTGATATGCCATAAAACCCAAATAACCAAAGTTTAGATCTAATTTTTTGCTTAAAAAAAAAAAAAAAAAAAAAAAAAAAGCGACCAAATGGCATCTTGAATAGATGACCTCAAAATTATAAAGTATATCTGAACAGATTTTCAAAGTGTAAATTCTAACTGAATTTGATTATTTTTTATAAAACAATGCTAAATCTACAAAGCCATGAGCAAAATACTAAGGAAGGCTAAGCTCTTAAGATTTGATGATGACTAGTTTAGGAGAAGGATAACTAAAATTAGGAGCTGGAATCCAAATTGCTAAGTACTGTACAGGTATTATGTCATAACGGATATTATAGAAAATGGATTTGGCAACCTAAGGTCAAATTTTGGATGAGGTTGTTAACTTTTCCTATTGCACTAATACCATTAGGAAAGGTGTAATGGTCATGAGTAGGATGAGTGTGAAAAACCTTAGAAGAAACAAGAGCCTTAGGGTTGCTTCGCGTTTTTCACGATTACAGAGTGGGTGGCAGGCGAGGCTGACAACATGGCAGCAAACCCGAGAATGGCTGTGCACATGAGTAGCAGAACTGACAGTGAGGCTTACACTAATGCAAATTATGGTCAATTCAAAATAAATAAAAGGAGCCAGAGTTTTTCATTGCACCAGTCGTTCATTGAGGTGTATAAGATTTCAGATCACGCATTATGAAAGCAGGAAGAGAAGGGGAAAAGATCTCGATACCAACCAGCAAGACACAAAAGGTATGACTATTCTTCTTCCAGTTATAGTTAAATAGTAGAGTGGACTGATCTCTTTATTTTGGTATGGCAATCAGTCTTGGAGGAAAAGTTATGAAAGCAGGAAGAGAAGGGGAAAAGATCTCGATACCAACCAGCAAGACACAAAAGGTACGACTATTCTTCTTCCAGTGGACTGATCTCTTTAAGTTTGGTATGGTAATCAGTCTTGGAGGAAAAGTCTGAATTCAAACCAGTTGTTCTCCACTTAAAAATTGACCTTGTGTCAAATTATTCTCAAAATGAAGAGGTTGGATAAATACATACTGCATGTATAATCAATTGCTCTAAGTATTAGCCTATGTTGTTCATATTGTAATTTTAAATCTTATAAAATATACTGCATCAATTTAGCCAGTGGTTATATTTCTTTAGCCTTTCCCTTCACCAAACACTAAGATGTCAAGTCATGGCAGTTTCAGAAGTATAATTTTGGGAGTTTAGATCTAATTTTTTGCTTAGATAAAAAGAAAAAGAGAGCAAATGACTAAAATTTATGCTTAACCAGAACCAAATTTATCAATAGGTATAACAAGCCACTGACCCACAGACATCGTGGGGGGGGGGAGTCCCCACTGAAACTAATTTGCAAGATCTACTTGATAGAAAACTAATGATGTGTCCCATTATGTTAATATTAGTATTTCTTATTTGGTAGTATTTGTTGATATTAGACCATTGCAAAAATCTACAGTAAAAATAAATAATATATATATATATATATATATATATATATATAGATAGATAGATAGATAGATAGATATGACACTGATGTTGACTACCATATCTTGATAGATGACAACAATCTTTACCATCTAAATTACAACTCAAACATCCCAATTTGGTTTGGTTTCCTTTGGTTTTATGGCATATCAACAATTGTTGGTTATTTAATGCCAAATCCTGTTTTTACATATATATTTTAAATATATGATTTATAAACACATTTTGTAGAACACACAATTAAATGATCAAACAGTTCTATTTCTAACAATTCAATTTAGCATGAGTCAAAGTTAAATAGTTCCAAGTATTGCTATGTATCTCTAACAATTCAATTAAACATCAATCATTTGTTTACAAATAGCGAAATGATCAAACAGTTCCATTTCAAGCAATTCAGTTTAGCATAAATCATTTGTTCGCTGTCAGTTTGAATGTCAAACAATTCTAGTTGACCCATAGATAAAAACTTTTCAGGTGCTACCACTCCAGGCCAAAGTGGACCTTGGAGCAATGGCAATGAAGAGGTAGTCTGCTCTATTGAAACCTTGCTCTCAGATTGTTTAATATCATACCTAGGAAACCCTTTGGGTGGTGGTCTGAGCTGTGGCTGTCGATAATACCAATGGTAATATATATCATGGAAGCCATGTTTGAGCCCTCTGCAGAGATACAGTTGGTGTATTCTACAGCCCCAGCTGTCAAATATCCTGATTAATAACTAAGTGAACTTTTGAAAAATATACTAGATGTAAGTTGGCAACTGTAGTCGAGGGCAACCAGCAGGCTCCCTTTTCAATAACTACTACACCAAGGTGTAGGGGAGGGTTCTACTCCTTTCCCTTGATTGCTCCACTTTACCCTTGATACATACCTTATATTGCTGAGAGTTAAGCAAGGAGGTATCAGGTACCATATTTAAAGTCTTTGGGGGTGGGGTTCTCGTGGTGTAATGGTTAAAGCGATGGACTGCAGAATTGTAGTAAGCAAGTTTGTACTCCAGTTGCACTATTATGTTCACTTTCGGTTAAATACCCTTGGGATAAATATGAAACCCTCTTATCCTCCCAGCTATGGGTTAAATAGTTCCACTACTGTTCTTCTGTGAGAATGGCTTTGGCATTAAATAACCCACAAAGGTTGATAAGCCATTAATCAAAGAAACCAAACCAAACTAAAGTCTTTGGTATGATGCCACCTAGGATTGAACCCTGGTCTCCCATACCATTAGCGAACATTCTACGCACTAGGCCAATGTGCCGGTTTTTAGATGTAGTTTGTTTTTATTTTTTACTGTACTGACCAATTAAATCCTAAAATTTACATCTTCAGCTCACTAAAATCCACTCAGTGATCATATATCTTTAGTCTTACCATTCACTAAATGCTAAAATGTCAAGTCATGGCAATGATAGATGTGTAATTTTGTTTAAATCTTATTTACATAATGACTGAAACACTTATCTGGATGATGAATAATTATTTTTGTACCTTATCACAAGAAGTTTCTTTATTAAGTAAGTAAAGTTGGCGACCATAGTCAAGGGTGACCCGAAGGCTCCCTTTTCAACAGCTACTACACTGAGATGTAGGTGAGGGCACTACTCCTTTCCCTGGATTGCTCCACTTTACCTTTGATACGTACCTTATACTGCTGAGAGTTAAGCAAGGCGGCATCAAGTAGCATTTTTAAAGTCTTTGTTATGACTCTACCTGGGATTGAACCCAGGTCTCCCAGACCATTGGCAAACACTAATGCCTTATTTTGTAAGGAATTAATATAAATATCACTTCTTGACAACTGATTAGTCCTTTTATTATTATTTCTATAAGGGCGCTACTCCTTTCCCTGGATTGTTCCACTTTACCCTTGATATGTACCTTATAATGCCGAGTGTTAAGCAAGGAGGCATCAAGTACCATTTTTTGAGTCTTTGGTATGACTCGACCTGGGATTGAACCCAGGTCTCCCGGGCCATTGGCGAACACTGTAACTGTTAGGCCAATGTCCGGTACAATTCTTTATTAATCTATTCTGTATGTCACATTTCTATATAATCTTTTAGTAAATTATTGCTGAAATTTTCTCGCCTGAAAATTGTATTCTATACAACGAATGAACTTCCAGCAAGACTTGAACACACAAACCTTTTCTGTCTTGGGGAAGCCTAGTAAGTAAAGTAAAGTTGGCGACCAGAGTCGAGGGTGGCCCGAAGGCTCCCTTTTCAATAGCTACTACACCGATGTATAGGGGAGGGCACTACTCCTTTCCCTGGATTGCTCCACTTTACCCTTGATATGTACCTTATATCGCTGAGTGTTAAGCAAGGTGGTATCAAGTACCCTTTTTAAAGTCTTTGGTATGATGCGACGTGGGATTAAACCTAGGTCTCCCGGACCGTTGGTGAACACAGGAAGCCTAGTATTGCTTTATTTTTTTTTACTGCACAGTTATATTTAAAAACCGTGTCTTCAACTTACTACAATTCCCCCACTCACTATATTTGTCTATGTTTAAATTATCACTCTAGTCAGAACTTGTTAGAACTACTGTTAATAGAAATTGTCAAGTCAGAGTTATCTGCCCCATATCCCACAATGAATGAGGGTCAGGTAATCTGCTCCTAGTTTTTATTACTCTCTGTATATAAAAAGAACACTGCATGTGTTTAAAAAGGTCAGCCTCATATTTTTGCCTTGTTAATTGAGTTAAAGTATCCAATCTGAAATATATCAAGATGAATACCTGCCCCTAAAAAGGTAGGTTTTATTTTTATGTGAAATTAGATTCGTAGATTCCCGAAAACAGTTTAGTCTTCTCTCCCTTCAACCACTAAAAGATGGGGACTTGCATCTAATTGCTGACAATTTGAGGGACTAAAATGTAACTAATTAGTAAAAAACAAAAATCAGCAAATGTCATACTCATATATGAATGGTGAATGTAAGTATAATATTTTTATACATTTTTTTTTGTACATTACCATGTAGAAATAATATAAATTGAAATGGTGGTCGAAGGTGACCCAAAGGCTCCATTATCAATAGCTACTACACCGAGGTGTAGGGGAGGGCACTACACCATTCCCTAGAGAAATTGAAATAATTTACAATAATTTTGATGTAATTTTCTGGTACAGTATTGGACAAAAAAAACAAAAAAACATTGAAAAATCTGAACCCATTTTTTTTTTTATTGCCACAAATTTTAATGAAACTTCAATGATTCAGACACATACGAAATGACTATTTTCCTTGATTATTGTTGACAAAATTCACTTAGTTGTAGCAAAAAAAAATCATTCCTTTCTAAAAAGAAAATTCTCTGAAATACTAAAAAAATTGGAAATTTCTTGGAATTTTCTTTTCCTTGATTTGATAACAACCTACTTTATGAAAAGTCTTTTTTTAATGACTATGTGGTGGTATGTTGTTGTTTGGTCCCACCGGACATTGGCATGATGGTTAGAGTGTTCGCCTATGGCCCGGGAGACCTGGGTTCAATCCAGGTCAAGTCATACCAAAGACTTTAAAAATGGTACTTGATGTCTCCTTGCTTAACACTCAGCATTATATGGTAGGGATCAAGGGTAAAGTGTAGAAATCCAGGGAAAGGAGTAATGCCCTCCCCTACACCTTGGTGTAGTAGCTATCGAAAAGGGAGCCTTCGGGTCACCCTCGACTATGGTCGCCAACTTTACTTACTTTATTATTGAAAGGCAAATGAAGTATACAATGTAAAACGACACAGACAAAAGAACTTTCAAAACAAAGCAAGGGGTGTGTCCTCATGGTGTAATGATTAAAACAATGGACTGTGGGATCGTAGTAAGCGAGTTCGTACTCCAGTTGCACTATTACGTTAACTTTCGGGCAAATACCCTTGGGAAAGGTATGAACCCCCTTATCCTCCCAGCTATAGGTTAAATAGTACCACGACTGTTCTTCTAGGAGAATGGCTTTGGCATTAAATAACCAACAAAGGTTGATATGCCATTAAACAAAGAAATCAAACCAAACAAAGCAGTACAAACAAAATTAAATCTATATATTAACAAATACATAAAAAGGAAACATTACAAAACATTATGAATATTCTAATATAGTCTGTTAAATATTCCTCTGTGTGTATGTGTGTATGAAACTAATATAAATATAATGGTGAAAGACTAAATATTAAAAGTGTCCTGATAACTATAAAATGTATTTTGACTAAGTATTTCATGCAAGGTATCAATATACAGAAATATAGCAATGTATTCTAGGAGGAACGTGTCTTCTTCCATGTTGGTTGTTTGTTTCTTTCAGGATTTGATGAAATTTCTGAGGCTGTGTTCAAGACTGGAACATGTCTAACCAAAAAGGCAGAACAGGAAAGAAAAAGGTTGCAGAATGTATACGCACCCATGTTACGTGTATTGAATTGTGTCTTACTAACTGGCAAGGTCAAACTGTTTCTTGAAGTCAAAATGACGAGAGAGAGAGTGCTGTTTCTGGAAGTCAAAATGTGAAATGTCTTGGAAGACAGGAGTATATATAGGCAATCCTTGTCATGTGGTCGGCTCCAAATCCACGGGACAAAATCAAAGATGCGGGCATCATTGTAAGCCCAAATCACGCGACTTTCCTGACCAATAGGTTCTAGAGACTGACTAGTTTACCGACGTCCACCATCTTTGTTTCGGGAGCAAGTGGTATCACGGCCATTTTAAAATATAAGAGTGTAAATCCTATAACTATTTGTTACAACTATGCAAACTTAAACAACAATAATCAAGGAAAATAATCACTTCCTATGTGTGTCTAAACCATGCAAGTTTCATTAAAATTTGTGGCAATAATAAAAAAAAAATATATGATTCAGTTTTTTTCACTGTTTTTTTTTTCTTTTTTTTTGTCCAATTCTTTATATTACTGCAAACAAAAGAGTTATTCGGTACAAATGCTAAAAAACTATGTTAGCAATAATTAGTTATATTGTTTTAATTGGTACAAATACAAATTTTTTTTTTTTACTGTAATTCCGCGAATCAAAGAATTATAAATACCTTGGCGCAAATAGCCTGACTTTGTAAGTTCTAGTCTCATGATGGGGTCTCTTGAAATTCACCTGCAGAAAAATTAGATTCATTCTTGTTTTGTTATTCACATTCTGAAGAACAACAGACTTCAGAAAATCATAGCAAAAAAAACAACAACAAAAAAAAAAAACCCACTCACACACACAGAGAATCGTATTCTGAAAGAAAAGCAAAAAATTGTCTATGACTTAAACAGTTATTAACATACCAGAAATTGTTAGAACAAGTGAATCTGTTCTTCAAATTCTTGATGTTTTTTTTATTTATTTATGTTGATAACCCAAGCAGCCAGCGGCCAAAATGGGTAAAGTGATTAGATTTATAGAAAGGCAGAACACAATACACAAATTAATAAGATAATACAAACAAGCAAAGGAAGAAGGTAGTATATATTCAGGTTGGTTGGTTGTTTGGGTTTATGGCATATCAACCTTTGTAGGTTATTTAAAGCCAGATCCCTGTTTATGAAAAGAGGTCTATTTCAATTAATTCAGTTTAGCATTAGTACGCAGTTTAAATGTAGGTACGGTTTAATTGTGAAAAACATTTCTATTTCAAGCTATTCGATTTAGTCAAACAGGTTTGTTTAAACTGTTATTGGAAAAACTTGTTTGAATTAGAACGGAGCTCATTTTCTTTCGGTTAAAAGATTTCAAGCATTTCTATCCAGTATAAATCATCCTATTTACTTTCCTTATTTATTTGCACACAGTTAAATTATTATGAGAGTTGCTATGTAACATTAAGAATTTAATATCAGTCATTTGTTTGACAATTTCTGGTTTTCAAATGAAAGATTTGATTTTGTTTTATGGCATATCAACCAAATGAAAGATTTGGTTGGTTTATATATTCAGGATTAAACTAAGTTAGTTATACAGTACGGTGTCAGCTATAGATAAATAGTAGAGCAGACTGAGCTCTTTAAAAGAAAAACTCCGCTTAAAAGTTGGCTTTGTATAACATCCTGCTCATGGTGGAGGGGTTGACTGATTTTAATGGTATGTCAACCTGTTTAGGGTTATTTCATCCCTTGAGATAAGAGAATCACAACTATAGGTAAATAGTAGGGCAGACTAGGCTCTTTAAAAAGGAAAACTCCGCTTAAAAGTTGGCCTTGTATAACATGGTGGAGAGGTTGATGATTTTAGCGGTATGTCAAACTGTTCAGGGTTATTTTATCCCTAGAGATAAGAGAATCACAGATATAGGTAAATAGTAGGGTACACTAGGCTCTTTAGAAGGAAAACTGCTTAAAAGTTGACCTTGTATAACATCCTGCCCATGGTGGAGGGGTTGACTGATTTTAATGGTATGTCAACCTGTTTAGGGTTATTCCATCCCTTGAGATAAAAGAATCACATATATTGTAGGTTTATATTTATATTTTTTGTGCAGTTATTTCTTAAATATTTCTTTTGCACAGTTATATGATATCAAGTATTCCTATCTAATACAAATAATTTGCAAACAGTCATATGGTTTCAAGTATTTCTATTCAAAACTGATAATTACATGGTTTCAAGTAACTAGTAAACAATTATAGATTCCAGTAACTGTTCTTAATTTAGATAATTTACAGTTATAAGGTATCAAGTATTTCTAGCCAATACTACAGATCTGTTTAACCCATACATAAAACCCAAACAGGTACTACCACTCTGGGTCAGAGTGGACCTTGGAGTAATGGCAATGAAAGAGAACTCCATTGTCCCCAAAGCTCCAGAACTGGAGCATCACCATCAGTTGGTTTAGTGTCATATCCAGAACACTTTTTTTTTGGAGGGGGCAGAATTTTTCATTGCTGTAGTTGTTCATTGAGGCGTCTAAGTGTTTGGATCACACGTTATGAAAGCAGGAAAAGAAGGGGAAAAGATCTCGATACCAACCAGCAAGACACAAAAGGTATGACTATTCTTCTTCCAGTTATAGTTAAATAGTAGAGTGGACTGATCTCTTTATTTTGGTATGGCAATCAGTCTTGGAGGAAAAGTTATGAAAGCAGGAAGAGAAGGGGAAAAGATCTCAATACCAACCAGCAAGATACAAAAGGTACGACTATTCTTCTTCCAGTTATAGTTAAATAGTAGAGTGGACTGATCTCTTTATTTTGGTATGGCAATCAGTCTTGGAGGAAAAGTTATGAAAGTAGGAAGAGAAGGGGAAAAGATCTCAATACCAACCAGCAAGACACAAAAGGTACGACTATTCTTCTTCCAGTGGACTGATCTCTTTAAGTTTGGTATGGTAATCAGTCTTGGAGGAAAAGTCTGAATTCAAACCAGTTGTTCTCCACTTAAAAATTGACCTTGTGTCAAATTATTCTCAAAATGAAGAGGTTGGATAAATACATACTGCATGTATTATTAATTGCTCTAAGTATTAGCCTATGTTGTTCATATTGTAATTTTAAATCTTATCAAATATGCTGCATCAATTTAGCCAGTGGCTATATATATATGTGTGTGGATGACTATAGATATATACTCCCCTACCTCCGTAGGGTCGAGTTCTCTAGTGAAGAAGTAATCCTGTTGCCATTAGCGTCTATTGCAAGTCTCTTCGTATTTGAATTGAGATCTTGGCAGCCGTTGAACGGATGTATGTAAACAATAGTAATTGTGATTCATAACCATTTAAAATTTACTTTGCAGCTTATATCTCCTCTTGGCTAAATGGTTAGAAGCTTTGGCTTGGCGTTTGAGTCAACCAGGTTTCGATCCCAGCTACGGGGAGATACTGTCTAGCCATACTGATGAGTTCAGATAGAACGAAACAGATCTGTCTGTGGATGACTATATATATATATATATATATATATATATATATATATATTATGGTAGTAATGGCAATAAAGAAGTACTTCACATTCCCTGGGTGCAATTTAGTGTCATACCCAGGATATATTTATTCTTTTTGATGGGGGAAGGTGTTATTCTTTCACAGGGGGATACAGTTAGCCTATTTAAAGCTAGGAGAATAACTACAAAATGACCATCACAAACAATGAGAGTCGGATGATTGATAGATAATAGGCTGAATAATCAGGTTCTAATTTTAATAGTAAAAATTTGGATTTATGCTAACATTCGCATAGTAATTCAATGTGTTTATTTAACAGTATATCTTTATTGTGGAAAAGCAAGATCTCAAGTTTCTCATCTAAAGCATGAATTACAAGGCAGTTTCGTGCATTCATTTGCATATTTTTCTTTTATTATTGTCAATATCATGCTGACCAAATTAGTAATAATTTTCTTTCTTTTTTAAAGCACTGTTTTCCTTCAATTCTGGTTTCTTTGTTTAATGGCCTATTAACCTTTGTAGGTTATTTAATGCCAAAACCATCCTTCTAGAGACCAGTAGTGGTACTATTTAACCCATAGCTGGGAGGATAAGGGGGTTCATACCTTTCCTAAGGGTATTTGTCCAAAAGGGAACATAATAGCACGACTGGAGTACGAACTCACTTATTACAATTCCACAGTCCATCGCTTTAACCATTACACCACGAGGACACTCCCTCCTTTAATTCTGTGAGAAGACTTGTTTTCTTGCTGAATTTTTAAAACTTCCATCAATACTGCCATACTTTTTTCTTGGTACAACAAATAATTTGGTGAATTTAATAGTTACTACTACTACTACTCTACACCTTGGAACTGCTATAAACAAACTTATGATTGCAAAAGACAACAGATGAGAGGACAGGATTTGATTTTGTTCATTGTAAATGAACGGAAGTTGGTAGATTTTTAAAAATACTGGCCTTCTTCCAGTTAAGGGTCAGGATATGAACGGGTGTAAGTCTGTTCCTGGCTGGTTGCTTGGTTGTGCATGGCATGGTGGTACAGTGTGGGTTGGTAGGCTGTCAGTGGTCTTTGATCTTGTCCAAAACATGACACTCAACAATTCTCTCTGGTAATAGTCCTAATGTCGATTGCCCTTTTGTGACCATTTTAAAGCCATGTTTAAGATCAAAATCAGCTTCGAAACACTTTTGGGGGAAGTCTATGATTGGCTGAAAAAAGACTTTTTTAATTCTGAGTTTATTTCTACGTTTCAACCAGATGGATGCAGGGAGCCTACCAGTGCAACGACATGTTTTATTAATTTTCTTATAAGCCATCGTTCAGACAATATTCAGTTAATATTACTTTTTTTTCAACTGAAATGTATGCTCATTGGATTTTCTTCCTGAGTGTTCTTATATCTTTATTTATCCATTTTGCAGATGAGTGGGTTTGAAACATATCAAGAGATTTCTGTTATATAGTAAAGTAAAGTTGGTGACCTGAAGGCTCCCTTTTCAATAGCTACTACACTGAGATGTAGGGGAGAGCGCTACTCAATTCACTGAATTGCTCCACTTTACCCTTGATCCATACCTTATAATGCTGAGTGTTAAGTAAGATGGCATAAAGTACCATTTTTTGAGTCTTTGGTATGATTTGACCTGGGATTGAACCCTGATTTCCCAGACCATTGGCGAACACTACCACTAGGCCAATGGTCAAAAAGTCCCCTCCCACCTTTCCGGCTTTGAAATTTGTTTCAAGCAGTTTCTCTTAGCACTATTATCCTTCAGTATTATGGGAAGACTTAAATTCTTGCTGATTGTGGCAGGGAATTTCATCAATGCAGTCATTTTTCTTCTTTAGTTTAGCAATTTAGTGCAGTTAGTAGGTCATACTCCAGATCCTAGGCTTAATTTATCTCTAATTTTTGATATTTTACAGTGTAATAGTGGTTGATCATTTTTCCTTTCCCTTCCTATGCCATGCAGTCATTTTTTGAATTTTATATTTGTTTGTTTGTTAGGGTTTTATGGTATATCAACCTTTGTAGGTTATTTAACGCCAAATCCATTTTTATGATAATAGTTCTATTTCAAAGAGTTCAGTTTAGCATAAGTATGCAGTTTAAATGTAAATACAGTTTAATTGTGAATTACATTTCTATTTTAAGCTATTCAGTTGAGTCAAGTAGTTCTAATTCAGCTAATTCAGTTTAGTATAAGTACAGATTTTGTTTACACACAGTCAAATGTCAAAACAGTTCTATATTAAATAATTCAGTTTAGTGTAAGTACAGTTTCAATGTCAAAAAACAGTTTCATTTCAAATAATTCAGTTTAGCATAAGCACACAGTTCAAATGTAAGAAGACAGTTTATTTTTTAGTCAAGCAGTTCTAATTTAGATGATTCAGTTTAGTATAAGTACAAGGTTTTTTTTTGCACACAGTTAAATGTCAAAACAATTCTATATTAAACAAATCAGTTTAGTGTAAGTACATTTTCAAAGTCAAAAACAGTTGCATTTCAAACAAGTCAGTTTACCATAAGCTCATAGTTTAAATGTAAGTATGGTTTAATTGTCAAAAACATTTCTATTTCAAGCTATTCAGTTTAGTCAAACAATTCAGTTTAGCATAAGTATGCCATTAGTTCTATTTAGCCCATAGATAGAGCCCTAGCAGGTGCTACCATGGCAGGCCAGAGTGGACCTGGGAGCAATGGCAATGAAGGGGCACACCGCATTTCCCAAAGCCCCAGCATCTATGGAACCTCATCATCAGATTGTTTAGTGTCATATCGATGACACTCATTAGGGGGATCTTACCCCTCTGCAGAGGTGCAGCTGGTGTATTCTACAGCCCCAGCTGACTAGGCAATGAATTTTATAAGGAATATTTATCACTTATTCTTTCCTTTATACATTTTATTCACTTCTTTCATCAAACAATTGTATTTTTTTTTTATACAAGAAACTTTTAGTAATGAAACTGACGTGAATTGAGAAATACAGTTTGTTTTTGGAGTAAATGTGCATATAGAGATAAATAGTATGATAAATGAAATATCTTCGTGAATATGAAATTTAGGACCAAAATCCATTTAAATAGATATCCTCATAGACTGGGCTGGCCTTGAGCTAACTGAACCAATTGCTCCTAATTAGGCCCCATGCTAGTGTGTAATCTACTTTTGGCTCATCAAGTAAACAACAATATCACAATGCAATATGTGTTCCCAATTGATCCTTGTACCTATTAAGGCTAGCATTGCTGATAGACCTTTATTCTTAAAGTCTAGAAAGTTGCAATAATCTAAATGTATATTTAAAAGTTTGAAGTTTGTCATTAAAAAAGAACAAGATATTTGTTGGATAGTTTAGGGTAGGGTCAAAATAGAGGAAAGGTACAAGCCATCTACAAATTGGTTGCAAGTATTTATAGACTTGTCCATTAGTAGCAACTGGAGATCGGCCAGTCAGTGATGACTAGAGTATGTATGAGGAGGGACAAGCAATCCCTATTATCAAACTGCAATCTTGTACTGACAAGATGTACCTTTTTCTATTAAGAATTCCACAACTGAAGGACAAAATGGCTACCCAAATTCCAACAGGTTATGGGCCCAGAACAGCGAAATTGTTCTTTGAAGGCAACAAATTCGAGTACAAATTGTGGGAAGTAAAGTTTCGAGGAGATCTCAGAATTCCAACAATATTTTGGCATACTCAAAGATCTATTTTACTATACACTCTAAGTCTGATATTTTGGGCTGAGCAATATTTTATTCTGCATTCAAAACCACCAAAGTGATGAAGTGATTAATTACTTCTGCTAATAACAGAAAGATTGACAAAAGACGTGACAAATGAATATTTTACATGGACCAATGAATGAGGGATTTTTTGAGTTTTATCCAGGTAACAATATTTAAATTGAATTTTGGTTTTAATTACAAATTGTCTTATTATTATAATAATAATAATTATACTTAAAATTTGAGACAATTTATAATTAAAACCAAAATTAAGATTTGGTTTGGTTGGTTTGGTTTCTTTGTTTAATAGCATATCAACTCTTTTTAGGTTATTTAATGCCAAAGCCATTCTCCTAGAAGAACAGTAATGGTACTATTTAACCCATAGCTGGGAGGATAAGGGGGTTCATACCTTTCCCAAGGGTATTTGTCCGAAAAGGTTGGGTTGGGTTTTATGGTATATCAACCATTGTAGGTTATTTGATGCCAAATCCTCTATATACATATATATTAAATATATGATTTGTAAATACATTTTGTTGATAACATTTTTAAATGAGCCTGAGCTCATGTTTTGCACACAGTTCAATGGTTTCAAGTATTGCTATATACCAGTAACAGTTCAATTTAACATCAGTCATTCGTTGGCACACATTTAAATAGGATTTTTAAGAAATTTTATTTTTAACGTAGTTAGAACTAACTTTCTTGCACACAAATATTGCTAGTTTTTCAACACAGTTACATGGTTACAATTATTGCTCCCTAACATTAATCATTCCATTGGATATTCATTTGTTTGCACATAGTTAAATGATTCCAAGTATTGCTACATATCACCTACAATTCAATTAAACATCAGTCATTTGTTTACACACAGTTAAATGATCAAATATTTCTATTTCAAACTATTCAATTTAACATAAGGCATTTGTTTGCACTCAGTTTAAATGTCAAACAGTTCTAGGAGACCTATAAATGAAATCCTAACAGGAACTACCATTCCAGGTCTGAGTGAAAGTGAGAGTAATGGTAAAAAAGCTCCAGGACTGAAGCCTCACCATCAAATGCAGTTTACTGTCATATCCAGGACACTAGTTCTATTTGACCCATAGATAAGATTCTAACAGATCAGAGTAAACCAGCTCATTGACCTAGTAGGTAGAGTGTTCGCCAGGAGACCAGGGTTCAATCCTAGGTCGAGTCATACTAAAGACTTAAAAAATGGTACTTGATACTTCCTTGCTCAACACTCAGCATTATAAGGTACATATCAAGGGTAAAGTGGAACATTCCAGGGAAAGGAGTAGTGCTCTCCCCTACAACTTGGTGTAGTGGGTATCGAAAAGGGAGCCTTCAGGTCCCCCTTGACTGCAGTCGTCAACTTTACTTACTTTTACTTACTCCAGAACTGGAGTCTCACCATCAAATGCAGTTGAATGTCATACCCAGGATATTAAATGTTTTAAAGTATTGCTTTCTAATCCTGATAATTCTATTCAATATTATTGATTCATTTGCACACAGTTAAATGGTTTCAAGTATTCCTATCAAATTCAGTAAAGGATTAAACAGTTATTTGACCCCACAGATGGGACCCAAATAGGTACAACCACTGTGTCAGAGTTGACCTGGGAGTAATGGCAATGAAGAGATACTCCACATTTCCCAGAGTTCCAAGTCTGTAGCCTCACTGTCAGATGGTTTAGTGTCATATACAAGACACTCATTGGTGTGGAGGGTCTTACCTCTCTGCAGAGATGTAGTCAGTGTATTCTACAGCTGCTTCCAAATGTGCTGTGACAAGTTTCGGTGGTACACAAGCATATCCTTCTTCTATTATCAGAAAAATGTGTCTGGCTCTTAAAAATCCTTCACCACTATAAATGTTATATTCAGCATATGGTGGCAAGGAAAAGACAAACACAAGTTGAAAGTTTTAAACAATTATATTAACAAAGAAGGGAACACAAGGTGATAAAACGAAGAATCAACTGTACAAAATTATAGCATACAATATCGAGTGAAGGAGTGACTCGAGGTGTGTGTGTGTGTGAAACCAGAGTTCATGTACGGTCACTTAGTTATAAGTTATAGGAAACTCACTTGTTAGGTATGGTGGTATAAGGGCGGTAAGGGTATCAGATGATCTTGGTGGTAGTAGCAGTCATGGACAGGGCAGCATTGTAGCTCAGTCAGCAGTCGTTCACAGCAAGTTGCACGTTAAATCCATCAAGATTGAGATGAGTTCTTAATGGCCATAGCATGTTCCTTCCTTCCTTTCCACCCTTGTGGTCAGTCTCCTGCCTTTGCAGATCTTTGCTTCTTAAATAGCTACCCCTTGGATCAAGTAGGTTCTAGGAATTTTTTAGGGGGAAGATTTGTGATTGGCTGAAAAAGGACATTTTGTTAAATTGAATTAATTTCTTGCATTCTTGCCCAGAAGCCCTGTGCAGAGCCTCTTGTGCAAAGACGCATTTTATTCATTTTCTCGGCAGCAGCTGTCAGGCTAACATCCGGTCAAATGCTATCCTTCTCCAGCCACGTGTGTGTGTGTGTTTTTTTTTTTTAATGAAATCGCAAATCGGGAGAGATCTGAACCCTGCTATATAACAAATATTGTGTCATTCATTTACTAAGTTTCAACTTTGTTAATGATCATCAATGATGAATAAACATCATTATTTATAGACTGATTTTAATGGCATGTCAACCCATCTAAGGTTATTTTATGCCTTGAGGTTAGGAAAACTGCATTCATTATACTTTCATATTTACATTTTTTGTGCAATTATTTATGATATTTACTAACCCCTCCGCTCGGACAGGATATGACACAAGGTCAATTTTTTAAGCGGAGTTTAACAGGTTTGAAGTCAGAGTATTCCTTCTCCTAGACTAGTTGCCTCACCAAGGCTGAAGAACTCAGTCTGCCCTACTATTTACCCATAGCTGGAGGGAGAATAATTGGATTCATACCTTTCCCAAGGGTATTAGTGCTATGTGAAATGCAATCAGTCTCATCCTGGATTTGAACTCGTGTCACCGTGTCCATTTCCTACGACGATAACCATTACACCATGGGCAATTGTTTATGAGGTTTTTTTGTATGCATACAGTCCTATTAAATCAAAGTAATTCCTAAAAAGCTCTATTTTATCCATAAATGGGACCCTAAATCCAAATGGGAGGAGTAATGCCTATAAAGGGGTACTCCACATTTCCCAGACCTCTAGAGCCCACTTGGCTGGGGCTGTAGAATACACCAACTGCATCTCTGCAGAAGGACAAGATCTGCCCCACGAGTGTCCTGGTTATGACACCAAGGCTCCAGTAATGCTGGAGCTTTAAGGAATATGAAGTACCCCATGACTCCCAGGTCCACTCTGACCTGGAGCGGTAGCACCTGATAGAATCCTATCTATGGGTCATATAGAACTGTTTGACATTTAAACTCTGTCCAAACAAATGATTTAAGCTAAATTAACTTGTTAGAAATAGAACTGTTTGATCATTTAACTGTGTGTATTGACAAAATGTGTTTATAAATCATATATCTAAAATATATGTAAAAATAGGATTTGGTATTAAATATCCAACAATGGTTGATATGCCACAAAACCAAACCAAACCGCCAAAACTGGAGCCTCACCATCAGATGCAGTTTAGTGTCCTATCCAGGACACCACAAGTAGGGGGATACAGTCACTATATTCTAAGCCCTACCAACAATGTGAACTGAGTTTTTATGTTCAAAGGGTTAAAGTGCTTTTACCTGAAACTTTATAATAATGACAATGTTTATGTACATTTCTTGGTGGTTTTCTTTTAACAAAGACATCAATTCCCAGTTCCCATTAATATAATTAACATTAATAACAGGAATTAAGAAGAATATTCACATTCTTAATTCCAACATATTTGTCCATGAAATCATGTGAAAGATTCAGAAGTTAAGATTTATTTTGATTTCTTATCTGCTTTAAGGAACAACTGTGTCAAGGTTTCCGATAAACATATATTAATCAAACATTTCTTTCATCATTCTTTTCTATAATTATAGAACTAGAAACATGAAGAGAGAGGTGGGGGTGAGAGAGAGGGAGGGAGAGAGATAGGGAGGGAGAGAGAGTGATTTTAACAGCATGTCAGTTCATATAGGGCTATTTTTACACATAGTGGTTAAGGAATTGCATTCATTGGATGTTTACATATGTATTCATCTACTTGTTTCTTAACAATATTTCGCAAACAATTACATGATAGCAAGTATTACTTATACGAATGACACAAGCTGCATCGCTGCAGAGGAATAAGACCTCCCTCAATGAGTGTCCTAGATATGACACTAAACAATCTGATGGTGAGGTTCCAGTAATGCATTAGCTTTGAGGAATGCAGAGTACCCCATTGCTCCCAGGCCTACTCTGATCCAGAGTGGTAACACCTGATAGGGTCCCATCTATGGGTCAAATAGAACTAAACAGTGTACTTATGCTAAAATAATTTGCTTGAAATAGAACTGTTTAGGCATTTAAACTGTGTACTTATGCTAAACTGAATTGATCAAAATAGAACCTGGCTCAGTTGGCTGAGGATGTAAAATACACTGACTGCATCTCTGTTGAGGGGTTAAGATTTCCCCAACAGGTGTCCTGGATATGACACTAAACAATCTGATGGTGAGGCGCCAGTAATGCTGGAGCTTTGAACAATGCAGAGTACCCTTTCATTATTACTCCCAGGTCTACTCTGGCCCAGAGTGGTAGCACCTGAAAGGGTCCTATCTAAGGGTCAAAAAGAACTATTTGAAACTTAAACTCTGTGCAAACGAATGACTTATGCTAAATTGAATTGTTAGACATAGAACTGTTTGATCATTTAACTGTGTGTAAACAAATGACTGATGTTTAATTGAATTGTTAGCGATACATAGCAATATGTGGAACCATTTAACTGTGTGCCAACAATTGAGTAATGTCGAATAGAATAATTAGTGTTAAATAGCAATACTTGTAACCACTTCACTGTATACAAACAAATGATTAATATTGAAGGGAATTATTAGTGTTAGATAGCAATAATTGAAACCATTTAACTCATTTAAAAATGAAATTAACAACAAACTAATCTCTTCCTAATCATATATGTAAGCAAAAGTAAAGTTGGTGATCATAGTTGAGGGCAACCAGAAGGCTCCCTTTTCAATAGCTACTACACCTAGGTGTAAGGGAGGGGGCCACTTCTTTCCCTGAATTGCTCCACTTTACCCTTAATACATACCTTACATTGCTGAGTGTTAAGCAAGGAGGTATCAAGTACCATTTTTAAAGTCTTTGGTATGACGCGACCTGGGATTGAACCCAGGTCTCCCGGACCATTGGCAAACACTCTACCAATTAGGCCTATGAGCTGGTCTAATAAATGACTGATGTTAAATTGTTATTTTTACATAGCAATACCTGAAACCATTTAACTGTGTGCAAACAAATGATTAACGGTCAATAGAATTATTCATTAGATAGAAATTTTTAAAACCATTTAACAGTGTGTAAAAAATGAGTTCAGTCTCATTTAAAAATGGTATCAACAAAATGTGTTTGCAAATCATATGTATATTTGATATATATGTACTAAGAGGATTTGGCATTAAATAACTTACAATGGTTGAGATGCCATAAAACCCAACCCAACCAAATCATATATATTTGATATATATGTATAAAGAGGATTTAGCATTAAATAACCTACAATGGTTGATATGCCATAAAACCCAACCCAACCAAATCATATATATATAATATATATGTATAAAGAGGATTTAGCATTAAATAACCTACCATGGTTGATATGCCATAAAACCCAACCAAACCAAATCATATATATTTGATATGTATGGATAAACAGGATTTGGCATTAAATAACCTACAATAGTTGATATGCTATAAAACCAAACCTAATACAAATAATTTTCATACAGTCATATAATTTCAAGTATTCCTATCTAATAGTAATAATCATACGGCTTCAAATAAATATTTCTATTTAATAATAGTCATTTCTTTGCACAGTTATATGGTTTCAAGTATTCCTATCTAACACAAATAATTTGCACAGTTATATGGTTTCTAGTAATTAATGATAATCCTTAGTAAACAATAACTTCAAGTAACAATTCTTAATACAAATAATTTACAGTTGTATATCAAGTATTCCTATCTAATACAAATAATTTGCACACAGTTGTATGGTTTCAAGTATTCTTATCTTAATTAGATTATTAAATAACCCAACGAGAGTTTGGTTATTTAATGTTGAAGTCATTAATTAAACCATAAAATTAAACTTTTCAAAAAACAAAATACTCGTAAATAAAATTTTTAAAGAATAATTTAAATGAAAATATCTTAGGTTTTGTTTATTAATTTGTTTTTTTTTTTAATTTTAAGTAGCTTCACGAACAATTGCATTTTAAAAAGATATGGACTAAAAAAGAATTTTGAATTTTTATGTCTTTGTACCTAAATTTTTAACTAATTAATTATACACTTGATATCAGTTGATTGGGGCTGTAGAATACACCAACTACACCTCTGCAGAGAAGTAAGACCCCCACCCGCCAACAAATGTCCTGGATATGACACTAAACAATCTGATGGTGAGGTTTGCGTCCTGGAGCTTTGGGGAATGTGGAGTACCCCTTCATTGCCATCATTCCCAGGTCTGTTCTGATCCAGTGTGGTAGTACTAGTTAGGGTTCCATCAATGATCTTAAATATTATCTATACTTGAAACTATTCAACTGTGTGACAATCAATGATTAACATTAAATAGAATTATTAGTGTTAAATAGCAATACTTGAAATCATTTAACTGTGTGCTAACAAATCAACTCTGGCTCATTTTAAAATGTCATCTCCAAGCTATGTTAACAAATCATAACAAAAAAAAGAATATATATATATATTCTTTTTTTTTTTTTTTTTAAGAAAAAACAAAAACCGGTCACATTAGGATTATAAATTTATTTCCATCCTGTTATGGGTTGTGATATAAATAAAAAAAAACAAAAAAAAAAAATTAACGTTTTTTTTGTTTTTTTCTTAAAAAAATTATTGCTCTGTAATGTCAGTTACATTGAACTCTTTACCAGGAAAATTTAAATGTTCACTGTTGAATTTTTTTTTTTTTTTTTGTCCAGAGGGAATTACTCCCAACTCCGGTTTAACTGGAACAAATAATACTATATGTGTGTGAGAGAGAGAGAGAGAGAGAGAGAGAGAGAGAGAGAGAGAACAGGATTTGGCATTAAATTACCCACAAAGGTTGATATGCCATAAAACAACAAACTAAGTAAACTTTTTTCTTCTTTTTACCAAGTCAAAACAGCTGAAGTATTTAACGAAAACAAAACTAAAAAAAAACAATCACCCTAATATTGAAAACAAACATGCAAAGAAAAAGTTACAATACGTAATACACTTTTATATTTATTTCACGGAAACATTTCATGATTCTTTCTCTTGTTATCAAAATGTTTACTAAACTGAATGGATAATTGTTTTCATAATTTATATTTCGTTAACTTTATTCAAAGGACAATTTTCTTTGTAGTTTTGGCCTTTTTATGGGAAATGAGCTTTGTCTGACCACCATATTATTTTCGTTAATAGTCCTAATGTAGTTTATCTTAAACATTTAAAGAGGCTTTGCTTGCTTTGTACGGTGACATTTTGTGAAGAGCACGTTCTCAACAACTTTTTTTTTCTTTTTTACCTTTGCAAGAAGTTTTTTTTGAGTTTTAGGCTCATTAACCAACTTACCAAGTGATAACCCTTCGCATGAAAAACAAAAAAATGTTTTTATGTTAAAATCTTCTCTTGGAAATATAATTCTATATAAATTAAGTTAAGTCTGTTCTTTACTAATGATTAGCATTGATTTTCAAAAAACACTGACTTCAGCATTTAATTACCCAACCAAAGTTGACAGTGAAAACTGTATGATTTTGGTAGATTTTAAAATTAATGGTCACCAAGATTTATAGGACTTTACACTCCTATAATTTAATTTGGGCGGTATGCCACTTGTTCCCACAACAAAGATGGCGGACGCACACATATTCAGTCTCGGGAGACCATTGGCCAGGAGAACCATGTGACCTGCTTAAAACTACATCCGCGCGTAAATTTCATCCTGCGTTTGGAGCCACCTCCAAGACACGTATTTTCTATAAATACGTCGTCTTCAAACATTCTCTCTCTTTTTTTCACACAATTTCTTCGCAGCGGCAACACACTCCCTCCAGTGTGACTCAACAGACATCAACTAGCAACAACATGGATGCACCTCACAGACATACATTGACTATGAGACTTTTTCCAGTCTCAGGGAAACCGCCTGTTTCCAACCATAAAAAGAAAGACATTTTAAATATGTAATCCTTTTGTAGTTTAGTTGTGTTAGACACACACACACACACACACACACACACACACACACACACGATTATTTTGTTAATAGAATTAGCAATATTTTTTATGTATCAATGTAAGTTTTATTATAATATATAAATTTGTTTTGTTCGTCGATTTGTTTTAAAATGTTACTTTTTTCGTGCCGTTTTATATTCTTCACTCATTGGCTTCCTTCATTTACTACTTTTTTTTCCATGTGCCTAATTCCAAACTAAACAACATAACAAACTTCAACATAAAATTGTGGGGAAGCATAAATACTAAATACAGGTCACCTACCACGACAGATTAGATACAAAATAAAAAAAATAATCCAGTAAGTCAGGGCTGTAGATTACACCAACTACAACTCTGCTGAGGAGTAAGACTCCCCCCCATGAGTGTCCTGGATATGACACTAAACAATCGGATGGTGAGGCTCCAGTAATGCAAGAGCTTTGGGTATACAAAGTACCCCTTCATTGCCATCAACATTTAAACTGAGTACAAACAAATTACTTATGCTAAATAGAACTGTTTGATCATTTAACTGTATGTAAACAAATGACTATAATTGAATTCTTAGTGATAACAATACAAGAAACCATTTAACTTTGTAGACATATGATAAATTGAATTGCTTGAAACAGAACTGTTTGATCATTCAACTGTGTGTAAACAAATGACTGATACGTAATTGAATTGTTAGTAATACACAGCAATACTTGTAACTACTAACTTTGTTGACTTATGTTTACAAATCATATATATCTAATATATAAAAGCAAAGTTGGTGACTATAGTCGAGGGTGACCTGAAGGCTCCCTTTTAAATAGCTACCCCACCAAGGTGTAGGGGAGAGTGCTACTCCATTCCCTGGATTGCTCCACTTTACCCTTGATCCTTACCTTATAATGCTGAGTGTTAAGCAAGGCGGCATCAAGTACCATTTTTTCAAGTCTTTGGTATGACTCAACCTGGGATTGAACCCTGGTCTCCAGGATCATTGGTAAACAATACTTATTAGGCCAAAGGCCCGGTATCTAATATATAGTTGACATTAAATAACCTACAATGGTTGATATGCCACAAAACCAAACAAATTTTTTTAAAAATACAACTCTTTTGGTTAAAAGTAAAATTTTAATTAATTTGAAGTATTTAAAATCATTATTTTAATTTCATTAATAAAATTTTATTTCTTTTGCTTTATTGACTGTTTATCAATTTACTGTTTGTTTTTTTTTTTTGTGTGTGCCTGTTTTACATTTCAGAAAAGACGAAACTTTAGCAGGAGTTGGGTTCTTTAATACTGAAGATAATTAAACAATAAAGTCAAAATCTTTGCTTTAAAAAAAAAAAAAAAAAAAAAAAAAAAACTTAAAAAAAAAGGTGAGATAAAATTGTCTTCGTTTGTATGTTGAATTTTTTTTTTTTTTTGTTAGGCAGCTACACTCAAACACAAGAATTCAACAATAAAGTCAAAATCTTAACTTTAAAAAAAAAAAAAAAAAATTTTAAAAGTAAGATAAAATTTTCTTCGTTTGTATGTTGAATTTTTTTTAGATAGCTACACTCAAACATTTTTTTAAAATACTAACAAACATACAAATTTTAAGTCTACGTGTAAGTGAAAGACTAAATTTTAATCTTTGTTTTTTTATTTCATATCAAAACAAAACTATTTTTACAACAGACACATGGTCACACTAATAAGAAAAGGAAAAAAAATCAGACAAAATTGCAACAAAGTGTTATAGTCCAGGTTAAAAACACGGTAAGGGTAACCCTAAGTCAAACTTTTTTAGCTCTTATTTTTTAATGCAGGTATGACTGGGGAACGAGAAAAGTTTTGTTTTTTTTATTCCTCAATGATACTTGCATCGGATAAATAAGATCTAAAAAATATTTCGGTTTCAGGTGATCCTTACCATGCTTTAAACTGTATTATCACATTTTCCCTCTCTAAATTTCAAACAATTTTGCCTTTCCTCTTACCAAAACTTTTCTTTTGTCGACTTCTGTAATTTGTCCGTATTAAATCTTATCTCCTGTGTTCGACATTGTTTTAAAGTGTCTTATTTATTTATTTATTTATTTTGCTTTAAGTATCATTTACCACTCAACCCTATAATAGACGTTACATAATACACAAGTCGTTCTAACTTTTATAGGCCAAAGATATTGTCTTTGTTTTCATCTTATGCTGTAACTAAGTAAATAAATAGACAAATAAAGAATGTTCGTATCAGTCCAGAATATCCCACTGAAGAATTATCTGTGATAATATTAAAAAATAGTTATATATATATCACACATACACATTTATGGTTAGCAAGCTAGACTAGCAAACCTTCACAAGTGAGTTCGAGTCTCACTGGTTGCCCCATTCACACGGCCTTATGCCATATCTAAGAAAAAAGCTTAGTAAATTACAAACACTAATAAATATTACTGACACACACATCTTTCACATTATTGCAGACATTTACTTGGCGGGATATTCTAGACAAGTACTGAAATGTTTTGACGTCTACAATCAAACATTAAAAAAACATAAATGGGCGCCTACCGTGGTTGTTAGCAAGCACATGGCTATCCAATATTACTAGTAAAGTACAGAGTTCAACCCTTACATTCATACTTGTTACTCGGCACTTGTGACCTTATGTCAGACATAGTGAATATGAGAATCTTCACCACGAACTTGCAGAGCAGGCAATTTTACGACTTGAAGTGTACCAGACTAAAATCAAAGCTTCAGGTAAGAGATACCATTTTCATTATTAGGAATTGGTACATAAAAAAAATCTGAAATTCTTTGTTTTTAATTTTTTTTCAAGTCTCAAGTTTTAAATTATTTTTTTTTTAACACACTAATCTTTACGTGTTCAGGGATACCTCACGTGGTATAATGGTTGGCAAGCTAGATTAGCAGACCATTGTTAGTGAGTTTTATTCTCACCGAGTGCCCCACACTTCTGGCCTTGTGTCACATTTAAGCTAAGCTCAGTAAATAATTATTTACAGCATAAATATATACCAGATATAGACCGTGAATTCGAGCTTCAGTCACGGTATTACGTTCGTTTTCATACAAATACTCTTAGGAAAGGCATGAACCCCCTTATCCCCAATTAAGTGTTAAATACTGTCCTTCCATAAAAATAGTTTTGGTATTAAATAACCAACGAAGGTTGATATGCCAAACCAAATAGAGACAGATCACGCAAACTCATGTGAAAGTTATGACTTTGCTCGGTTATGGCATACAAGGCTGGATGTATAAGACACTCAGTGAGAGTGGAAATCACTAGAAATGGTTTCTGTTTATTTTCCGCCCTTCGTATTTTCTTGACAATATAATAAAAATAGCATAAGAGACTGGAACAAATGAAGTTTAAAAGATCTTAAATTTCATCTAGTTCTTAAAGTGCTAGGTTAGTGAGGCTAGTTACTACAGATGGACCATCAATGTTCCTTACTCAAATATATAAAAGGAAAGCATAAAAATGATTTATCACTACTGCTGTTCCATAAATTTACCGTACACTAAATTTAACGACTATTATTACTGCTGAGGAAGAAAATTACTTATATTCAATTATTCATTTTACTACACAAATATTTAAAGACGGTTTGAAAATCAGGGTAAATTCTCTTTCCGCTTGTAGACCATTATTTTTTAACACTCGTAAACAGAGTTCGATCCTTATTGAGTGCCTCACACTTGTAAGTTATAAAAGAATTAGTTTTATTTACCGTAAGGCAAACTTAACACTAAAATTCCCTTATTTTTGTTACTGACTAAACAAACGGATTAACTTTTGACCCTCGTAAGCTGATTATTTATTTACAAAGCTTTGCTGAGTTGGGGCACAGGGCCGGATGTATGAGGGACCCAGTGAAACTCAAAACCAATACACTGCGAGGCATCTTATGATGTTTTTAAAAAACATAATAAAAGACGGGAAGAAATAATGTTTCAAAAATCTTAAATTTCATTCAATTCTTACTATGTTAGGTGAGAGAAGCGAGTTACCACAGATAAACCAATGTTCCTTGCTCAAATAAACAAACAAAACGAAGGCATAACTTTTTTTTATCCGTACCACTGTCCTATATACAAAAAAAAATTATCACACCCTTTAAGTTACAATTAGGGCATCTCACGTGGTCTAATGGTTTGCAGGCTTAAATTAGCAGACACTAGTAGAGATTTCGACTCTCACTGTGCGTCCCATGCTTCTGGCTTTGTGCCACCTCTAAGCTAAGCAAATAACTATTCGGGCATCTCATGTGGTGTAATGATTAGCAAGCTAAATCAGCAGGCCATTTAGTGAATTCAATTCTCGCTGAGCGCCCCAAATCGCTGGCCTTGTGCCACATCTAAGCTAAGCAAATAACTAAAATGTAGCAGTTATGGGACCGAAGTAATAAATTACTTTTATTCGTGTTAGAACATTAAGTTTTCAAAATCATGGCCTATTTTCTTCTCGTTTGTAGGTTATTGTTTTTTAATGCTCGCAAATCGAGTTCGATCCTTATTGGGTGCCCCACACTTGTGACTATGAAATAACATTCTTTTTATTAGCTGCAAGGCATATTTAGCAAAAACAAGCAAAGCAAAAAAAAAAAAAAAAAAAAAAGAAAAAATCACAAATTTTAGTCACTAAAAAAATGGGTTAACTTTTGACGACCGTAAGATATTGATGCTACTTATTTACAAGAAGAAAAATTAAAGAAATTACATTTTTTTTCACTTACGTAAATTATTAGAAAATAAATTAATAAAATAGTAATAAAATGGATTAATTAATATTTGAGGTGACAATTATAAAATGAATGTTTTGTAAGTCGACTAGTTTCTAATGAAGAGATGATATTTTTAGCTGTAAAACATCGTATTTGAGTTTTCTTTTTCTTCGGTAACTTTTTGTACCCCTCCCCATAAAAAAAGCACATTGTATTCGTGACAGGAAAATACAGGTAAGTTTAAATACAATTAAGAAAAGTAATTTACACAGGTATTAATTTAAAAAGAATAAATTATTTTCAACTTACCGTGTTTTTCTTTTATCATTTGTATTTTTTCGTTTTTGACCGTTATGATCAGGTTACTTTACTATTGTCACTTAGACGGCAAGCTTTTTGAAATGATCCATACATAGTAGGCAAACGCCATATTCAAGATAACTACTCCACCATCCAGATAAGTCAGTACACACCCACTCACAGGTAATAAGATTTTTTTTTGTTTTTTGACAGGTAAATGGTAAATGAGTCACCTAGTAACCCAAGTATCTTTCAGGGTGAAAACTCAAAAAAAAAAAAAAAAAAAAAGAAAAAAAGGGGTCTTTTCCCTAGTGAGAAAACTATGTTAAGTATGTAAGTTTTCTTTTTGTGTGTGTTTATTTTTCTTCCCTTTAGATAGGAAGATGGAGTTTATTTGATGAGATGGAAAACAAAAACAAAAAAATGTTTTAAAAAAGATTAAGAAGAGAACCAAAAGTAAATTTACAGAAATTAAAGTGATGGTAACGAGAAATCAGATTAAGAATGGTCATTTTTAACTAAAGAAAAAAAAAAAATGGAAGTACGGACATATATGCAGTAAAATATTTTTATTTTACTTCTAGGGTGATACTAATGTCAATATAAAAGTAAAAAAGCGGGGGGGTATGGGATTTGTGAATGTTGAGAATTTTTTAAAAAATTTTATTAATCGATATGTCCATGAAGAACTAAGTATTAAAAAAAGTTATGTCATGGACATATCGATTAATAAAATTTTTTAAAAAATTCTCAATCTTTGAAAGAACAACCCCAAAAAAGGTGGTTTTCTTTTTTAATATAGGATGATCTTAATGTTAAATACCAGGAAAAACGAAGGTGTCCTTGTATGTTGACTCAATGTATTTTTTTGTTATGAAATGTCCATGCATTCAAACCAGCTGTACCCTGCTTAAAAATTGACCACATCCTGATCAAAGAGGGGGGGGGGCAAATACATATATAAATTTGTTAATCCTGACTGGTTTCGGCTTTGAGCCATCATCAGGGAATGTTTATTTCATGACTGTTTAGATTTCAACATTGAAGATGTATGAGGATTGGCTTCATGTGTGAATGGAACGTGGATATTAAAACTTTTTGGTTTAAACATTCAACTTCGCTTGTGTTTATAAATAGTTTCGAATTTTTTTTTTTTTTTTTTTTATGTGGAAGTGGGGACTCCCCCATATTGTAATGGCTAAAGTGCTGACCGACAACCTTGAAGTTGGCAAGTTCAAACTCCAGTCATGCTATTATGTTCCCTTTCTGACTAATATCCTTGGGAAAGGCATGAACCTCCTTGTCACCCTGGTTATGGGTTAAATAGTATCACTTATTCTACAAGGATGGCTTTGGCATTAAATAATACATGAAGGTTGATATGCCATTAAACAAAGAAACCAAAATCAAAGGGAAGCCTGGGTTCTTTAACCTTACTTAAGGCAACAAATCTAGAAGAAAAACTGAATTCAAACCAGCTGTTGTTGACCATAGTCGAGGGTAACCCGAAGGCTCCCTTTTCAATAGCTACTACACCAAGGTGTAGGGGAGGGCGCTACTCCTTCCCTGAATTGCTCTACTTTACCCTTGATCCGTACCTTATAATGCTGAGTGTTAAGCAAGGAGGCATCAAGTACCATTTTTTGAGTCTTTGGTATGACTCGACCCGGGATTGAACCCAGGTCTCCCGGGCCATTGGCGAACACTCTAACCCCTAGGCCAATGTCCGACTCCACTTAAAATTGACCTTATGTTACACCCTACTGTAGTGGAGGTGTTGGTTAAATTCATACATATTGTATGTACATAATACATTCGTGTCGAACATGCACCCCTAAATTTGGATGATGAAATTCTGAAAAATAAAATTTTTGTGTATAAAATATACAGGCTTTTTATAATTTGTAACAGGTAAATTTTTACCAAATTTAGCATTTATTCAACATTTTATTGGTTCATACTGACTAAAAATTTGAACTCATATTGTTTAAAATACAAAATTAAAACACAAAATTTACACCGTATTTAGAGCAAACACATGGACATGTTCATGCAAAAATATGATAAGCTTGTAGAGAAAATAAGCTCATATTAGATGAAAGAAAATTCTAAACCAACACATATTCCAGTGAATATTTCTCTGTAATGGCATAAGACATATTAGTTTGGACAGTAGATATAACTTACTTTTGGTCATCTCATTTAGAATAAAGTGAGATATGTGGCAGAGAAAAAAGCTGGTTATATAGTTCTTATATATAATATGTATTCTCTAACTTTTGAAAAATCTGGAAAAATAGAAAGTTTTGTTATAAAAATATAATGTGAATTTTTGTAATATATAGATATTAGTTTGAGATTCAAGAGAAAAAAAAACTTGTTAATGAAATAAGGAATTGCTGTAAGGTTCTGACAATTGAATCCAGATTGCTGGGGGAGAGGAAAAAAGTGCTCAAGGGAAACAACAACAGCAATAATAAGTAAAAATAGACATTTCTCTATTTCATAGCAAAAAAAAGGTTTTTTTCTAATTTCAGTATGGAAGAGTCAGGAAATTACATGTGGCCTAGAGTAATCAAAAGTAAATATTGGCTTAAGAAAGAACTTCATTTTTTCAGGTTTTTTATTTTTTTCTCAGTGGAGTGAGTGTATTCGATTATCACAGGTGTCAAACTCATTTGGCTTTGCAAACCAGATTAAAGAATAAACTAGATCTTGTAGGCCAGATAAGGTCAGTTATTCCTAAAAACCTTATTAATAGTCAGAGCCAGATTTAGCAATAGGCATATCCACCCGAGGAGTCATGGCTAAAGTGCTGGACTGAATGATGGTAGTATACGAGTTCAAACTCCAGTTGTGCTATTACGTTCACTTTCAGACTAATACCCTGTGAAAGGCATGAACCCTCTTATCCCATCAGTTATAGCTTAAATAGGGCCACTGCTGTTCTTCTACAAGCTTGGTGTTGGCATCAAATAACCCATAAGGGAGGTGCCCGTGGTGTAATGGTTATCGTCGTAGGAAATGGACACGGCAACACAAGTTCAAATCCTGGACGAGACTGATTGCATTTCACATAGCACTAATACCCTTGGGAAAGGTATGAATCCAATTATTCCCCCTCTAGCTATGGGTAAATAGTAGGGCAGACTGGGTTCTTCAGCCTTGTTTGAGGCAGCTACTCTAGGAGAAGGAAAACTCTGAATTCAAACCTGTTAAAATCTGCTTAAAAAATTGACCTTGTGTCATATCCTGCCCGAGTGGAGGGGGTGGTAAATATGATAAGGGTTGATATGCCATAAAACAAAGAATCCAAACCAAACTTTAAAAAAATTTTCAGCACTTATTCATTTAAGAACAAATTTATTTCTGAATAGAGTATTTTGTAAGAAAAAAGTTTGGAAATATCATTTTTTTAAATAAAAAGTATTTTCAAATTTCTTCAGTTGCTCAGACTTGGGCATGATTACACTGAGGAAACATAAAAAGTAAAATAAAATCTCTGTAGAGAGCATCCACAAATAATGTTATATGAACTATGTTAACAGTAAAATAGATAAGACAATTCTGTGAGTGTTATATAATTACGGAATGATTTTTTTATATTAATCATTTTTCATTAATTATATTTTATCATTCAGTTTGGTTGGGCTTTGAACTATTCAGCTCTTAGTGCAGGTGCACACACATTGAGTACAGTTCACGCTCGCACGCAGAGGATATGACAATCACAAATGTCATAATAAAACCCCAGATAGGAAATGAGACTGGGGTGTGAATGACGTCATGCCCAGAGGCGATGGGCTGAGAATTTGGTGATTTCAAAAAAGACATTAGTTGAGATCCGACTCTGGGCCGGGCCAGTCCAGCTGGGGGCTACGGGATGCGCTGCACATTTGTTGGGTCAGATAGTACAGTCAGCATAGTAAAAATTGTGTCTCTCCTCGTGTCGAAAAACTAAAGTCAAGAAGTGAATAAACATTTCAAACCTGAACAACGGAGAGTCGTCAGTGTTTCGTATTTCCCTGCATCTGTATATTTTATGTGAGGAGTGAAAAAATTAGAGGTTAGTATGTTACTTCTAAATATTTTCTGGATTTCTTTAGATATTTTACAGGAGAATCCTCATTACATAGTAACTAACATACTAGACTGCAATATTATAGTAAGTTGAGACTCCAGTCATGCTATTACATTCACTTTCAGGCTAATGCCCTTGTGAAAAATATGAACCCCCTTATCCTGCCAAGGGTTAAATTGTACCAGTGCTGTTCTACAAGAATGGCTTTGGCATTAAGTAACCCACGAAGGTTGATACACAATTAAAGAAACAAATCAAATCAAAGCAAATATTTTACACCTTCAGGGCTTTCTATTATTAGTTTTTAAAATGAAAAGCATCTCATTAGAATTAATTGAAAATTGAAAAGTATTTGAAAAAATTATAATACAAATTATTACTTGTAAGCATAATGAAGTTATTAGAAATTCTAATCTTAAAATGATACTACTAGAAATAATATAGCTATAGTTAAAAACAGTATATATTATTTCTAGTCGCAGGACAGGTGCTAGGGTCTCATGCTTCACCCTTCCATCTATGATACGAGCCCATCTCTCTACTACATGTCAATTTTCATAAAATAATATTCATATAAAATACAAATTTTATTGTAACCTTATTATGTACAAAACTGGCCTATTGGCTTAGTGGTTAGAGTGTTCACCAATGGCATGGGAGACCTGAGTTCAATCCCAGGTCGAGTTATACCAAAGACTCAAAAAATGGTACTTTATGCCTTCTTGCTTAACACTCAGCATTATAAGGTATGGATCAAGGGTAAAGTGGAGCAATCCAGGGAAAGGAGTAGTGCCCTCACCTACATCTCGGTGTAGTAGCTATTGGAAAGGGAGCCTTCGGGTCACTCTCAACTATGGTCACCAACTTTTTACTTTTATTATATACAATAAGGAATCATACCATCCTATATATGTGGACAACTCAACTAGAAAAATTGAAAATAAATACAACTGTTATTTATTTTAAAGAATCAGCACATATTTTGGGCTACAGTGACCTGTTGACTTAAGCAAGTATAGAGATGAATACAATTTAGGATTTGTAAATATGAACTCTCCTTTGTTAGGGGACACAGGAAGTTTGGGATGAACTCCTTTTAACAGGCTGGGGAATTAGCTCTGTTGGAACTTGTAGTTTTGGGGTGGATGATCTCCCTGAGTGTTGAACCCAGGATTGAACCAGGGACCTTTAGATTTCAGTCTAAAGTGCTTGCGGGTTTCTTACTACACCACTTCCCGCTTTGCGTTCCTCCTCCACTTTCCTTCTTCTCTTCCTCACTCTCCTTTTCTCTCTCTCTCTCTCTCTGTGCTTCTCCTTTCGTTCCTCTTCCACCTTTTTTCCTGTTTCTCCTTTTCTCTGCTTCTCGCCGAGAAACTGACGCAAAAAAAAACAAGTCGTCACTAGAGGAGTTGGTCGGTTTTTATTCACGCCACTCTACCCATAATCATTTTCCTCAGCCTATAAAAATTCCATTCGGGGGCCCCCTCTCTTTTTTCCTTTAGAATGGGATGAAGGTGGATTATTGAAACAGCAGTGAGTATTTTTCTTTTCTTTCACATACAGACCGACTCACCGTAATGGCGGTGTTTCTTCCTTCGGATCAGATTACTGCCCTGCACGCCAGACGAACCCTCTTTTGTCGAGAGCTACTGTTAGTCTCACTTTCATGTCCACAGAACTGAAGACCCAGACCATCAAGATGTAGAATTTTCGGCTCCTGATGCTGACCGCCAAAAAGGCAGAACATATTCCCCCAATGAAGGGATGTTATATTCCTTGGGCTGTTTAGGGAACCTCATGTGTGAGGAAGAAAGAACAGTGAGTATGACTTGTTGTAAATGTTTTATATGTTGTGGCAGGTATTAAATATTGTATAGATATATGTGGATTCTCTGTTTTTCTTAATTAATGTACTTCTTTTATTCTACTGGAGGGTTCATTTTAGCTGTCAGACAATGACAACTCCATCAACAATATGGGAACCAATAATCTAAAAAGTTAGCTAAAAAAATTTTTTTTAAATTCGTAATATGAGCTCAGGTAAAAAATCATAATATTGTGAATTGAATTACTATGACCGTGTCCTATTTACAGAGGACATGGTCACCTCTAGGGACACGTCTTCCCAAGAGGATTAGAAATATGCATCAACATAATTATTATGACCTGAAGGGCAAAGATATAGATGTATATTTTGCTACTTTTTTTTTAAGTAGAGGAATTATATTGTGAACTGAAAAAAAAAAAAACTTATACATCTATATACTTGCCCTTGAGGTCATAATAATTACATGGATGCGTATTTCTAATCCTCTAGGGAAGACATGGCCCTGGAGGTGACTGTGTCCTCTGTAAAGAGTACGGATGTAACTTACAAGTCACATTCAGGTTAATTGGCAGCATAATTACCATGACTAGTTAATTTGGTGTCACTTCTGTGCGATATGGACTGTTGGCTCAGTTGTAGAGTTTCGGCTCTGAAATCTGTGGTCACTGGTTCGATCTCCAGTGGTGGAGATCACAGTATACACTGCTGATGAGACCTAATAAGATCGAAACAGCTGTCCAGTGTTTCCGTATGTCATGTGTAGGTGTTTGCTAGATTTTCTGGTCATGGTAATTCAATTCACAATTTAATTCCTCTACTAAAAAAAAAAAAAAGAAAGAAAGAAAAATCATACATAGTCGTAGTAATTCATAGTGATGTAAGTTTATAAGTCCCAAAAATTACCACAGGTGAGTAACAATAAAGGGATACTTAAAACTTGTACCCGGTTATGGTTAACTGAATCAGAACAAGTGACTCCCATAGATTAAATAAAGGATGTGGTTCAAAGTTCCTTGTAGGCTCCCAAGTTTTACAAGAAACACCTGAAGAAGGCCGGAAGACATATCGGCCGAAACATTATGAATATAACAATAAAGATGACAATAGTCCGAAAACGCTAAACAATAAAAATCATCAAGCTTCATTTTTGAAATTCAGACAGCAAATACAATTGTATCTGAATACAAATTAGAGATATACCATGATTGATCATTCCATCTTAAATAAATCAACCATTTTTAACGGCAACATGAGATATTTTTTTGATAAAAAATTGCATCATGTAACAGTGCAAAAATAAAATAACCCCCTACAATGTCTTCATAAAAATGTTAAGTTACTGTTCACATAAGCCAAATCCACTTTTTATTGCTGTCCTTGGATCAATATCTGATACCCACGGATAGTTTTAGTGGTATGGACCAACTCCTGCGTTTTTCTAAACAAATACCTCTGAGAGCTGCTTCTTTGGTAACAGCAAATGATTCTTCAACATCTTTGCTTTGTGTGCCTAATCAATATTCTATTATCCCTGCGACAATGCAACACCATTCATCTTGAGCCCTGTACAAAGTACTTCTAAAACCCTCTTTTCTGGAGCCCTCAAGCAGCCCCTCACCCAGGTTGGGGAGTATGCAGTAGTACGTACCAGCCCTGTCTAGTAGTATTATTTAAAAATAGGAATTTCTTATTACTTGACAATGTTACACTTACCTCTTGAATGAATTCCATATCTAAGATATCTTTTATGAAAATAATCATCTCTTAAAACATCCTCGGGAAAACCAGTTACAAGTTTGAATTCAATATCTTCCGTGAAAGAGTCTGATAAGTGTGCTCCAGAGAGTAATGAATATGGACTTTTCAGTACTGTTGGAAATTTACGAATAATATTCCCCATATTTTTTGTCAAATTTATTTGGTATAATCCTATCACTTCTTGACTTTCCAACAGGTCCTTTAACATTAAATGCTTTTCAATACCTGATAAGATATTATTTAAAAAGAGAATACGACATACTCTGACCTTCCCATCAATGTAAAGTCACACAATGACAGCTCAGCCATTCTTATCAGTTTGACACATAAATTTGATGTATACAATGATGGTATGTCTATTTTTCTTGTTATTTACTAAGTTTTAGTTAGTTTGACAAACAGACTTCACATGGTCTGGTTTAGTTTGATTTTCTGGCATATCAACCATTGTTGGTTATTTAATGCCAAATCCTGTTTTTACATATATATTAAATATATGATTTGTAAACACCTTTTGTAGATGCACACAGTTAAATGATTCAACAGTTCTATTTCTAATAAGTCAACAAAGCATTGCTATGTATCAGTAACAATTCAATTAAATATCAGTCATTTGTTAACACACAGTTAAATAAACAAATTGTTATATTTCAAACAAATCAATTTAGCATTAGTCAATGAAGTTAAATGGTTCCAAGTATTGCTATGTATCACTTAAATCAATTAAACATCAGTCATTTGTTTACAAACATTTAAATGATCAAACAGTTCTATTTCAAACAATTCAATTTAGCATAAGTCATTTGTTTGCACTCAGTTTAAATGATTTGGTTTGATTTTATGGCATATCAACCATTATAGGTTATTTAATGCCAAATTCATCTTTATACATATAAACAGTTTTATTTCAAATAATTCAGTTTAGCATAAATACACAGTTTAGTTCTTTTTGACCTATAGATAGGACCCTATCAAGTGCTCCCACTCCTGGCCAGAGTGGACCTGGAAGCAATGGCAATGAAGAGGTACTCCGCATTCCCCAAAGCTTCAGCATTACTGTAGCCTCTTCAGTTTAAATGTCAAACAGGTCTATTTGAGTCATAGATAGGATCCTATCAAGTGCTACCACTCCAGGCCAGAGTGGTCCTGGGAGTGATGGCAATGAAGGGGTGCACTAGATTCTCCAAAGCTCCAGCTTTACTGGAGCCTCACCATCAGATTGTTTAGTGTCATATCCAGGACACTCATTGAGTGAGGGTCTTACCCGTCTACAGAGACGCAGTTGGTATATTCTACAGCCCCAGCTGACTGGGCTAACAGGCCTCACATGATACCAAGTGTATAATTAATAAACCACAATAATGCATCGTTATTTAGCAAAAGGAAAGGAAGTCAAAATTTTCTGACGAGTAACATATAATTAGTTGCTAGAAGACTGACAGATTTTGGAGAGCTACATAGAGAAGCCAAAAATTAGAAAATTTCAAATTACTATGATACAGAGTGCAGTAGAAATACCTCCGGCATTTTAAACTGTCATCTGTGCGGTACAAGTGAAATTAGGTAAGTGTTAATGGTAGCTCCATCTTGCTAATGTCTTTACATTTTTTTTTTCAGGTATAATCAGTTACGATTATGGCTTGCATATTGTGCATTTGCTGTTGAGACATTTTTTAAAGACTGGCGAATCTCTAATTGCTACACAGAGAGGTTTTCATGCTCATTTTGCATTGCCTTAGAATGATGCTGTTCCAGATAGCATTTTCAACTCATAGCATAACATACTCATATGCGTGCAGAAACATAGTCAACACAATGAAGATGAGCGAACACACTTCTTTAGAAAAATATACCTCTCACACTTTATTCGAAAATGGTAATGAAAGGGTTATGAAAGGTTATGTGTGAGAGGTGAGTTGGAGACTGAACAAAGACTGGAGCATATTGACCCCCAGCTCTTCTGGCCATAGCAGCATTTCTTTCTCGTTCTGCTGGGCTGCTCAACTGGAGGCCTGGGGGCCCAGCCTCTGCTGGGATCTGGTTCTCACTCCTCGGACTGCAACAACTGACTTCAAACTCTGATCTCCAACTAACTGACTTCCTGTCGCACCCGGGTTATATCATTGTTTGATGCCCACCTGCTTCCTGTGGCATCACAATTCGCACTCAATTCAACCCGTCGACAGTCAAGGTTATCCCCAGATATCTTTGACCGGATGCACCTGTTATTTACACAGGTGCATTTCTCATCTGACAGCTTGGCCGGGTCAGAGGTTAATATGTTACAATAGCAGTATCAATTTTCTATCAGGAACAGTATCATTCTGACCCAATATGAAATAGGCATGAAAAATTCTCTGAGTAGTAATTAAAGATTTACTAGTCTTAAAAAAAATGTTTTAGCAGCAAATGAACGGTGTGCACAAGTCTAAGCTATGATCATAACTAAAAAGAAATGAGGCGTTTGCTAGATGGAGCTACCATTACCACTTGCCTATCGATACTGCTATATGGATGCACTACTTGGACGCTAACTAAACGGCTGAAGAAGAAGCTAGACGGCAATTACACAAGAATGCTGCGAGCAATATTGAACAAGTCCTGGCGGCAACACCCCACAAGGCACCAACTATACAGCCACCTGCCTCCCGTCACAAAAACTATACAAGTTAGACGAACCAGACATGCAGGACACTGCTGGAGAAGCAAGGACGAACTCATCAGTGATGTACTCCTATGGACCCCCGCATATGGCCAAGCAAAATCAGGATGACTAGCTTGAACATACATTCAGCAGCTATGTGAGGATACGGGATGTAGTCCTGAAGACCTGCCAGAAGCAATGAATGATAGGAAGAAGTGGCGAGAGAGGGTCACGGATATCCGTGCTAGCAGCACGACATGATGATGATATATATATATATATATATATATTATTTAGACATGCTTGGTCAAAGACAACAAAGCTTTTTTTCTTTATGATCTTTTTTGCTTTTTCTCCAACTTTCTTGCTATTTTCCTTGTATCAGAGTCCAGTTGATTGAAGAGGTGCCCAAAATTCTAATCCAAAGCACTTTCAATAACTTGCTGTCAAAATATACACTATATATATTATATACACTGGTTCATTGGTCAAGTGGGTAGAGTGTTCGCCAATGGTCTGGTAGACCGGAGTTCAATCCCAGGTCAAGTCATACTGAAGACTTTTAAAAAGATGGTACTAGATACCTCCTTGTTTAGCTCTCAGCATTATAAGGTACGTATCAAGGGTAAAGTGGAGCAATCCAGGGAAAGGGGTAGCACCCTCCCATACACCTCGGTGTAGTAGCTATTGAAAAGGGAACCTTCGGGTTGCCCTCGACTACAGTCACCAACTTTACTTACTATATCATATATATCTAAGACCTTCTGATAACGGTCGAGGTGGTGTCATTATGGACTCTACACAATACAATAACAAAATAATAGAGATTTAAATGACAAAAATACATGAACAAATTACACAACAAACTATAACGAAAAATACAGATATTTTCACTAAGTGTTAAAGCCCAGTTAGCTGGAGCTGCAGAATACACCAACTGCATTTTTGCAGATAGATAAGACGCCTCCAATAAGTGTCCCGATTATGACATTAGACAATCTGATGGTGAGGCTCTAGTAATGCTGGAGCTTTGGGGAATGTGGACTACCCCTTCATTGCCATCGCTCCCAAGTCCACTCTGACCTGGAATGTTAGCACCTTATAGGCTCCTATCTATGGGTCAAATAGAACTGTTTGACATTTAACTGTGTGCAAAAAAATTTCTTATGCTAAATTGAATTGCTAGAAATAGAACTGTTTGGACATTTAACTGTATAGGACTTTACACTCCTATAAATTATTTTGGGCGGTATGCCACTTGTTCCCACAAAGATGGCGGATGCTCACTTATTCAGTCTCGGGAAACCATTGGCCAGCAGGACCATGTGACATGCTTAAAACTACGTCGGCGCGTAAATTCAAGTCCTGCATTTTTGAGCCACCTACAAGACGCGTATTTTCTATAAATACGTTGTCTTCAAACACCCTTGTTCTCTTTTACCAAATTTCTTCGCAGCAGCAACACACTCCCTTCAGCATGAACAACAGGAGAGAAAAGCAACACCGTGGATGGGCCTTGCAGACATTCATATACAATGACTATGAGACGCTTTCCAGTCTCTGAGAAACTGCCCGTTTCTAATCATAAAAATAGGACATTTTAACATGTAATTCTTTTGTAGCTTAGTTGTGTTAGACATGCACATACACACACACACACACTCACACTCACACATATACACACACTATTATTTTGTTAGTAGAGTTAGTAATTTCTTTTATGTATCAATGTAAGTTTTATTGTTGTAGAATATAAATTTGTTTTTGTTCGTTGCCTTGTTTGAATGTTCATTTTGTCCGCACCATTTTAGAACTTTTATTTGTTTCATATCTTCACTCATTTATTTCACTGGCTTCCTTCATTTACTACTTTATCCATGTGCCTATATTATGCCTTATTCCACCTTTTTTCTAAACACTCTCTTTCAAAACATATCTTCAACATTATATTGTGGGGAAACATAAAATCGTCGGGAACTTAATACTAAATACATGTCCATTCACCTACACTGTGTATCAACAAATCACTGATGTCTAATTAAATTGTTAGTGATACACAGTATCACTTGGAACCGTTTAATTGAGTGCAAATGAATGAATACTAGAGTCCCGTCTATGGGGCAAATAGTTCTGTGTATTAGGAAAGAATACTTGATAATATATTACTGTGTACAAAATCTCTTAAGAAACAACTACACAAAAAATGTTAATATACAATGAATGCCTCTAGGCATAAAACAACCCCAGAGAGGTTGACATGCCATCAAAATCAATCAATAAATTCTTCAATTGGCATCTAAAAGAAAAAACAAGAAACATTTTGGAAAAACCCAATAAAAATGTATTCTGATTTTGCAGTTGTTATAAAACATGATAAGAAAATTTCATTTATTTATTTATTTATTCTAATGAATTTAGTTAAAACAAAATGCTTATAATACAAAGAAAACATTTTTTGTGTAACTTCTAATCTTAAAAACAATACAAAACTGAAAAATATCATAAACAATATCAGAAATATTCAAAAATCAATATTTAAAAACTATGATTAAAAAGCAATATCAAAAATTAAAAATAAATAATATCAAAATTTTTTTATATACATTCAAATAGATAAAATATATTCAAATAAATGAAATGAAGGTAATATTCAAAAAACATTATTAAAAATATTCAAAAAAAATATCAAGAATATTTTTAGAAATTAACAAAATCTTTAAAAAAAAACAATATTCAAAATATAAAAAGAACTATATCAAAAACAATATCAAAAATGCTAAAAAATCCTTTATTCAAAAACAATATTAAAAATATTAATAAACAATATTCATATAACAATTATTACAGAAAAAAATGTCCGATTGTCTCCCTTGTTTAAACTCTTTAACACTGACTTCAGTTGTAAAAGTGATTTTTTGGACGAGTTAAGATGTTTTTAAAGAATTTTTCTGTATGTTTTTATTTATTACACAGACGTTGCAGCCCTTTTAGAAATTTTTTTTTAAAGAAGGTGAGTATAACGTTGATTTGAATTAACTAGGGTCATATTTTGATTGAATTGAAAATTATAAACTATTTCTTCGGCGACAAATCACGAAGGGAAAAGATATTTTTTTACAATTTTTTAAAAACACTAATAAAACAAATATTACGACTGAAACTCCCCCCCACCAAAAATCAAAAACAAAAAAATTATTATTTTGCAATAAAGAAATTGTCCTTAAAATCAGCTGTAATTTTTATTTTCGTACTTTAAATTAAGTTAGGTTGGATTTTATGGCATATCAAACATTACAGGTTATTTCATGCCAAATGCTTATACATATATGTTAAAAATATGTTATTTTTAAACATATTTTATTGATATTCTTAAATGGGCCTGAGGTTGTTTTTATTTGCCCATTTTATTTTTTTAGTATTTCTATTTACAATTCATCATTTATTTGCCCACTCATTGGTCTAGTGGGTAGAGTGTACGCCAATGGTCCGTCCCAGGTCGCGTCATAACAAAGACTTTTAAAATGGTACTTGATACCTGTTTGCTTAACACTCAGCAATATAAGTTACGTATCAAGGGTAAAGTGGAGCAATCCTGGGAAAGGAGTAGCGCCTTCCTCTACACCTCGGTGTAGTAGCTATTGAAAAGGGAGCCTTCCGGTTGCTTTCGACTACGGTCGCCAACTTTACTTTACTTACATATGATTTGTAAGTGAATGATTTGTTGGTAATTTCATTTTTAAATGAGTTAGAACTAATTTGTACACTGATATTGCTATTGTTTCTACACAGGTAAATGGTTTAAATTATTGCTATGTAACTCTAATTTTAATGGCGAGATTTGTGGAGAGAAATTTAATGGCATACAAACCTTCATGGGTTATTTAATTCAAAAGCCATCCTTCAAGAAGAGCCTGTTGTGGTACTGTTTTGGTTTCTTTGTTAAATGGTATACCAACCTTTTTCATCTATATTGGTCTCAGGTTATTTTTTATTTTGTTTGATTACTTTGTTTTAGTGGCATATTAATCTTTGTGGGTTATTCAATGCCAAAGCCTTCTTTGTAAAGGGACACTTCTAGTACTGTTTCGGTTTGTTTTGCTTTCTTTCTTTAATTATATAACAAACTTCGTCAACAAAATTGGTCACTGGGGCTTATTTCTTATTTTGTTTGTTTTAGTGGCATATTAACCTTTATGGGTTATTTAATGCCAAAGCCTTCTTTGTAGAAGGACACTTCTAGTACTGTTTCGGTTTGTTTTGCTTTCTTTCTTTAATTATATAACAAACTTCGTCAACAATATTGGTCACTGGGGCTTATTTCTTATTTTGTTTGTTTTAGTGGCATATTAACCTTTATGGGTTATTTAATGCCAAAACTATCCTTGTATAACACTAATGGTAACCTATAGCTGGCAGGGGGGGGATAAAAGAGTTTCTACCGTTCCAAACAGTATTAATCCAAAAGTGAATGTAATAGTGCAACTAGGATTTAAACTCATTTACTACAATGTCAAAGGATGGCTTTTGAATTAAATAACCCGTGAAATGTTGGTATGCCATTTAACAAAGAAAGTAAAACAGTACGTCAACTGTCCTCCAACAAGGATGGCTTTTGAATTAAATAACCCATGAAGGTTGGTATGCCATTTAACAAAGAAACTAAAACGGTACCTCAACTGTTCTCCTACAAGGATGGCTTTTGAATTAGATAACCCATGAAGGTTGGTATGCCATTAAACAAAGAAACTAAAACAGTACCTCAACTGTCCTCCTACAAGGATGGATTTTGAATTAAATAACCCGTGAAGGTTGGTATGCCACTAAACAAAGAAACTTAAACAGTACCTCAACTGTCCTCTTACAAGGATGGCTTTTGAATTAGATAACCCATGAAGGTTGGTATGCCATTAAACAAAAAAAACTAAAACAGTACCTCAACTGTCCTCCTACAAGGATGGCTTTTGAATTGAATAACCCATGAAGGTTAGTATGCCATTAAACAAAGAAACTAAAACAGTACCTCAACTGTCTTCCTACAAGGATGGCTTTTGAATTAAATAACCCATGAAGGTTGGTATGCCATTAAACAAAATAAACCAACCTTTCCTGAAAATGTTTTTAGTTGGTTCAATTTGAACTCTTAAAGCATAAATTCATCTTCATCTATGGAGCTTTCAAATCACATATGTGGGTGAAGTAATGCACAATCTGTTAGTACAACAACTACCGTGATGCTACCTACCACAGAGAATACCAACCACAGCTTGCTCACGTGATATATGCACCACAAATTAGCATGTGCTAAAATATCGCAAAACTTTTGATCCCCCCATGTAGAATTATTGACTAAATTTCATTAGACTGAAAGAAATTCATTTAAAAATATATTTTCTATATTTTCAGATTTCTTCAGGAGATGTCAAAATGAAATAATTCAAATGATAAAGATACTCAGGGGAATTTGAAAGCCTCAGGACATGGAAATAACTAAAATACATCAAACTTGCAATTTCAAAATTTCCCGCAATTCTAATCACAACATGAAATATGAAAAAAAATTTTTTAAGTGTATGGTTTGCACAAAAGAATTTGCCAAAGATTCCAATTTAATCCAACACACCAGACTACACACAGGAGAAAAACCATTCCACTGCAAAATATGTAAGGCAGAATTTTCACAAAATGTGCATTTGAAAACACATATGCGTACACACACAGGAGAGAAACCATTTTGTTGCGAGATTTGTGGAGAGAAATTTTCTGTGAATTCCAGTTTGAAAAGGCACATGCGAATCCACACAGGTGAAAAACCTTTTAACTGTGGTATTTGTGGTATAAGGTTTTCGGAAAACTCAAGCTTGAAAAAGCATACAAGAATTCATACTGGAGAGAAACCATTCGGCTGTGATATTTGTTGGACTAGGTTCTCACTGATTGCACATTTACGAATACACATGAGGACACACACTGGAGAAAAACCCTTTTCATGTGAAATCTGCCAGTCAAGATTTGCACATTCTACAAGTTTAAAATTGCATATACGAACACACACAGGAGAAAAACCCTTCCATTGTGAAATTTGTGGAGCAAATTTTTCACAAAATTCAAGCTTGAAAACGCACATACGAACACATACTGGAGAGAAACCTTTCAACTGTGATATTTGTGGATTGAAATTTTCACATAGTTCTAGCTTTAAAGAACACATTCAAATACACGCTGAAGAAAAACCTTTCCTGTGTGAGATTTGTGGGGCAAAATTTGCATATATTGCATGTCTGAAAGCCCATATTCGGATGCACATTGGAGAAAAACCTTTTCAGTGTAGAATTTGTGGGGTTAAATTTTGTCAAAACTTTAGTTTGAAAAAACACATGCATACTCACATTAAAGAAAAAATATGTGCATACTCACATTAAAGAAAAACACATGCATACTCACATTAAAGAAAAAATATGTGCATACTCACATTAAAGAAAAAACATGTGCATACTCACATTAAAGAAAAAACACGTGCATACTCACATTAAAGAAAAAACACGTGCATACTCACATTAAAGAAAAACACATGCATACTCACATTAAAGAAAAAATATGTGCATACTCACATTAAAGAAAAAACATGTTCATACTCACATTAAAGAAAAAACACGTGCATACTCACATTAAAGAAAAAACACGTGCATACTCACATTAAAGAAAAAACACGTGCATACTCACATTAAAGAAAAAATATGTGCATACTCACATTAAAGAAAAAATATGTGCATACTCACATTAAAGAAAAAACATGTGCATACTCACATTAAAGACAAAATATGTGCATACTCACATTAAAGAAAAAACACACGCAAAAATCACATTAAAGAAAAAACACATGCAAAATCACATTAAAGAAAAAACACATGCATACTCACATAAAAGAAAAACACATTCATACTCACATTAAAGAAAAATCCCTTTCATTGTAATATCAATTGTTTTATATTTTCTTTTGCCCACTTTAATATCAGAAGAAAGATGGTAAGATTATAAATTTTATTTAATATAATAAATAATTAAATACCTTAAAACAAGATGTGATTATCTCTGTATAAACCAACACTCCTGTTTATTAATTTTGAATATGTAGTGTCCTGGGTACTACTCTAAACTGTATCTGATGGTGAGGCTCCAGTTCTGGGGAGAGTGAATTATTCCTTTATAGTTGATACTCCTTAGTCCACTCTGATATGGAATGGTAATACCTGTTAGGGTCCCATCTATGGGTCAAATAGATCTGTTTTGAAAATTATTTATATTACAAATACTTGATACTTTATAATTGTAAATTATCTGCATTAAGAATAATTACTTGAAGCTATAATTGTTTCTTCAAGATTATCATTTATTACTTGAAATCAGTTAACCATGTGTAAATAGATGACTAGTATTAAATAGAAATAATTTCTTGAAATCATATAACTGCAAACAAATAATTATGATTAAATGGAAATATTGATTTGAAACCATAGAATTGTGCATGAAATATTAGTACTACATAGGAATACTTAAAATCATTCAAGTATGTGTAGATTATTTGTATTAGATAGGAATACTTGAAATCATACAAGTATGTGTAGATTATTTGTATTAAATAGGAATACTTGAAATCATACAAGTATGTGTAGATTATTTGTATTAAATAGGAATACTTGAAATCATACAAGTATGTGTAGATTATTTGTATTAAATAGGAATACTTGAAATCATACAAGTATGTGTAGATTATTTGTATTAGATAGGAATACTTGAAATCATACAAGTATGTGTAGATTATTTTTATTAGATAGGAGTACTTGAAATCATACAAGTATGTGTATATTATTTGCATTAGATAGTAATACTTGCTAACATATAACTGTGTGCAAAAACTCTTAAGAAACAACTACATAAAACATTTAAATATAAACATACGCTGGAAAGGAGTAGCGTCCCCCCTACACTTCTGTGTAGTAGCTATTGAAAAGGGAACCTTCTGGTCGCTCTTGACTACAGTCGCCAACTTTACTTTTTTATATAAAATTACATTATTTTTACTTTTCAGCTTTTGATGTTGAAGTGTAATGAACTGAAAGTACATTCTACTCCTCTCTGGGGAGGAACATTGCCAAGGCTGTGGGTCAAATTACTAAGTTTTAGGAAAATATTAGTCATGAAAATTGTTATGTCATAAGTAATAGAAAAATAGTTTGCTGTCTGTGCATTTGAGACCCCTGGACCATTGGCGAACACTCTACCCACTACTTCTTTTTAGCTGATGGTTTTCCATTGGAGTCTGAGTGACAGCAAGTCTCCTCGAGTCTCCTTTTTCCAAGCTCAACAATGTGGTAGTTTACATGGTCTCCACTCACCCTCTTATTACCAAGTCCTCCAATCTCTGTACCAATCCTTTGGTGACAATACCGAGCGTATCAATTACAATTGGTATCACCATCACTTTCAATGCTCTTGATTATTCACATGCTCTTGATTATTCAATGCTCTTGATTATTCACATGCTCTTGATTATTCAATGCTCTTGATTATTCACAAAGTTATTTAAATTAATGCATATTCACATTTTATAAGAAAAAGTGGAAGTTTCTTTAGAAATAACTTTATTTTATCCTTTATTAAATACATACCCCAAAATTTGGTACTTATCCAGAATAGGTTATTGATGAAATGTCCCCTGTAATATACAAAAATATTATATAGAAATATAATACTTACATTCACCAATTAGATAAGAGTAAGTCTCAGTTATTTATTTCATTCATTTTTCCTGTACTGTTTTATTTAGAAATTAGTCTTCACTTCACTACAATTTACCTATCAGTCATATTTCTTTAGCCTTTCCTTCCCCCAACCACTAAGAAGGTGTCAATTTTGAGCCAGTTGCTGATATATAATTTTTAAGAATAAAATGTAAAAAAAAAAAAGAAAAGAAAAGAAAAGAAAAAAGACAAGATGTGAATGACTGAAGCTTAGTCTTATCTGAATGTAACTATTATATTTCTATATAATATTTTCGTACGTGACAGTGGACATTTTGCAAGGAACCTATTCTGGATAAGTACCAAATTTTTTGGTATTACATTTCTGTATAATTTTGTTGTACATTACAGAAATTTTCATCAGTTGAAAATAATGATTTGAGTGGGTTTTGTGGAAAAGAAACGAGAACTACTATAAAAAACAAAAACAAAATAAAAACAAACAACAACAATAACAACAACACAAGTTAGTTGGAAAGAAATTAGAAAGATTTTAATTCTTTTTTAACTTTGACAAAGAAAATGTAGGTTTGATAGCATAAAATGAAATTTCAAAGTAGAACATAAAAAAGAACTAAAAAAATATTTTCAAGTTTAGAAAATTTGAGGTGCTTGTCCAGAATAAACTACCAAAGAAAATTTCAACTTTATTTCTGCAGTACAAAAAAATTATACAGAAATATAATATTCATATTCCCCATCCAAATAAGAGTGTGTGTTTCAGTCATTTGCCTCATTTTTTTTTTACTAAACATTTAAGTTTCAACTAGCTACAATTCTGCCATCAGCCATATTTCTCTAGTCATTCCTTTACCAACTACAAAGAGTATCTTGAGTTATGGCTGGTTTAACTGTAAGTGTTCAGTAAAATAAATTTAAGAAAATAAAAAAATGAAGCAAATGACTGAAACTTACTCTTATTAACAGGGTGACTATAATATATATATATATATATATATATATATATATATATATATATATATATATATATAATACCTAGGCAGCAAATTGTTATCTAAACATGTTTGGTTAAAGACCACAGATTGTTTCGTTTTCAAAATTTTTAAGTGAAGATGTTCAAGTCTTGCCATTTTTCTTATGCCTGTGTTTGGTAATATATATATATGTATATATAAAAAAAAAAATTAAGTTTTAAAAATATATATATATATGCATATATAAAAAAAAATATTAAGTTTTAAAAAATATGTATATATATGTATATATATAAAAAAAATTTTAAAAATAAAATTACTACATTGCCAACCGAAATTTTAAATTTAAAACGGAAGTGGGCTTAATGAAGAGGTAACTCTTCACCCCTCTTCTATCCCCTCCCACTCTTCTATCCCCTCCCACTCTTATGTGTCTATTCTAGTTTTTTATCAAAAACATCTGAAGAAGTCCTGTTAATTTTTTTTCGTGTTTCTGAAAATTTCAAAAATGCGTAACAGGAAGGAAATAAATTTATAATCCTTTGTGATTGGTTTCGTTGTTTTTTCTTAAAGAAATTATTGCTCTGTATTATTGGTACATTGAGCTCTTTACCAGGAAAATTTAAATATTCATTCATGAATAATTTCTTGTCCTGATGGAATTACTCCCAACTCCGGTTTAACTGGACTAAGTATACTATATGTATATATATATATTTGTAGAAATTAAATCGCGAGTTGGGACTATCCTACTACAGTTTCGCCTAAACCGGCTCCTCAGGGTATCTAGCACCGACTAACGAAAAAAGGAGAAAACATTATTTCTATTAACCAAATGCTGGTAGATAGTAATTTAATGTATATATATATATATATATAAGTAAAGTTGCCAACTGTAGTTGAGGGTGACCTGAAGGCTCCCTTTTTGATAGCTACTACACCAAGGTGTAGGGGAGGGCGCTACTCCTTTCCCTGGATTGCTCCACTTTACCTTTGATACATACCTTATAATACTGAGTGTTAAGCAAGGAGGTATCAAGTACCATTTTTTTTAAGTCTTTGGTATGACTCGACCTGGAATTGAACTTCGGTCTCCCGGACCATTGGCGAACACTCTACCCACTACTTCTTTTTACACCCGTGTTAGTTGATGGTTTTCCATTGGAGTCTGAGTGACAGCAAGTCTCCTCGAGTCTCCTTTTTCCAAGCTCAACAATGTGGTAGTTTACATGGTCTCCACTCACCCTCTTATTACCAAGTCCTCCAATCACTGTACCAATCCTTTGGTGACAATACCGAGCGTGTCAATTACAATTGGTATCACCATCACTTTCATGTTCTATAGTTTTTTCATTTCTCTAGCAAGGTCTAGGTACTTATCCCTCTTTCTGCTTTCCTTCAGTTTTACCTAGTGGTCAGACAGAACGGCAAAGTCCCCTATTCGGCAGGTTCTCTTTTTTTGTTGACTATCAATTACTATTAAAATTATAATTTGAAAAAAAAATTTTTATGATAAAAAAAATGATGATAACTGACAATTGTTTGTAAACTTTAAAAGAAAACAAAGATTGTGACTAGTAATAAAGTTACTGAAAAAAGTAAACATCTTGGCTCGTTAAAAAAGTCACAATCAATTTATTAACCCGTTAGGGTTAAACCCGTGAGGGTTAAATTTTGCAGAGAAATATGTTTTTCATTTGAGTGAGATGTAAGGGATTTATTGAGTAAACTCTTATTTTTTAAAAGATTTTTAAAAAAAGATTTTCTGTGACCATTTTTTCCCTGGATTCATAAAGTTTACCCAAATTTTATACAATTTCAGGCGCCCAGGGCTTAGAATACGTTGACTGCATCTACTGCAGAGATTCTCTTTCCGTTCCACCTACTCGAAAAAACAAAAACGCCTAGTTTTAAGAAATATTGAAATATATGTGTGTTCATAAAAAATACGGTAAAAATCAACATTAAGCGGGCTTAATTTGGACAAAAAAAAAAAAAAAAAAGGAAAATCTAAAACTTACAATTGGCAATAAAATCATTAATTTTAGAGGGAGATTTTTTTCTTGCTAACAGACATTAATTACTTGCCGCGACCTGCTGATAAACCTAAACATATTAAGTTAAACGCCCGCGTTAGGACAATTATATCCGAGTACGACCGGAACTGACTAAGCCCTTTTTCTTTCTAACGACCTTGACATCTAGTTATAGCTAAAAGAAAAGGGAGAATTAAAATTAATAACATTCACAAAACACTTTGGCCAAAAAATTACCTGATAAGACTTGAACTAATAGTCGTCGCCAGCCTATAGCAGGTTAGGAAAATACTTTACGGCTACACTCATTTTTTATCAAAGAATTTTATATCCACACGGCTGGAGCTGTGTGTCACAGCACCTTCGTAATATCAGCAAGCCCTTTTCAACGCTTAAACGGCACGCTCCTAGCGAAGCTCTTTAAGGAGGAATCCCGCATTCTGTGCGGTCGCATTCACCTTAACTTCCGACGTTGATCCCACTTCTCGTGGTAGATCTGCCTTTCACCCACCTACATAGGTATGCACAAAGGTCCTTTTTAGGACCATAAGAGGTCTCTGTCTGCGGGTCAGAGCATCTCTGGCGGTCAGTAATGATCAGTCGAAGTAGACGGCCAGGTGGCAAACACGAAGACGGATTCTAAGACCAACCGGTCTTAACTCTCACTCGGTTCCGATAGTCCGATAAGCTGCGCAGCGCTAATGGCACGGTCCAGCCTTTAGCTACTCCTTCGCTATCTGCGCAGCGCTAAGATAACGCCCATCTTAGCCTCGGCCTTCTGGCCTGTCCGCTCGTCAGCTCGGCTTTGACCTGACAAAGCCTTCGCTGCTGTCCACTCGTCAGCTCGGCTTTGACCCGACAAAGCCTTCGTTCCCGTCCGCACGGCTTTGCCCCGACAAAGCCTTCGTTCCCGTCTGCTCGTCCGCACGGCTTTGACCTGACGAAGCCTTCGCACTAGTCCGATCGTCCGCACGGCTTTGACCCGACAAAGCCCTCGCTCTCGTCCGCACGGCTTTGACACGACAAAGCCTTCACTCCCGTCCGATACGTCCGCACGGCTAGGGGGCCCAACAAGGCCCTAGCCTTTCCTCGACCTCGACGCTCTTGCAAGGTACAACGCAGTCCACGTAACGACTCGCTGTTACGGACTGTTCTACCACTGCAACACCTGACTCACGTACGACCCGCCGTACGAGTCAGCAACCCGATCGACACACCCTTGGTTAACCACAACATACCGTCACAACCAGGGATATCGATCTACCAACCTCGACCGACCATCTAGCTGTACTCAACGACCAGCACCGACCATCTAGCTGTACTCAACGACCAGCATCGACCATCTTGCTGTACTCAACGACCAGCACCGACCATCTAGCTGTACTCAACGACCAGCATCGACCATCTAGCTGTACTCAACGACCAGCACCGACCATCTAGCTGTACTCAACGACTCGACCTACGCCAGCGACCCTCGTCGAACGCCCAGCTGCGAACATATACAACTGCCACGGACATTTACATTCACGCTTGTAAATACGACGAAATAAATTGTCATTTGTAATTATCATTATCTCACCTTTGTTCCTTCATATTGCTTTGGCTGTTCTCATTCACATAATTCATTTGCGGGGTCGACATATTTATCGGCTCTGCAACAAGTGGTGACCCCGACGTGATATACAGCCGGAGCAATGGAGGGCAGCAGTGAGTCCGACATCTTCTGCCGAAAGTACTTCAACGCCAGCAAACCCGACCCCGAAGGAAGGTCGCTTTCCCTAGCAAACTACGGACCGATTATTACTAATTGATGGACGATCAATTATCTAGGGAGAGACCCTGGCCCCGAACTGCTGATAAACCTAAACATATTAAGTTAAACGCCCGCGTTAGGACAATTATATCCGAGTATGACCGGAACTGACTAAGCCCTTTTTCTTTCTAACGACCTTGACATCTAGTTATAGCTAAAAGAAAAGGGAGAATTAAAATTAATAACATTCACAAAACACTTCGGCCAAAAAATTACCTGATAAGACTTGAACTAATAGTCGTCGCCAGCCTATAGCAGGTTAGGAAAATACTTTACGGCTACATACTAACCCCCCCAAATCATATTTTTAGTGGGACATTAAAATTATCGTCTGTTCTTTATTAATTTTCACCAACTCTTCAACTTCGGTTCCCAGAAATTAAACTAAAATAGTTTTTTTTTAAAAGAAAGTAATCTTCTTCAGTGTAATGATTTGCCAGCTTGACTACCAAACCTGGAAGAGTGAGTTCGAGTCTCATTAGGTGTCCCATTCGTTCGGCCTTGTGCTACATCTAAACAAAAAAAAACCTTTGTAAATTACTACTACAACAACAAATACTACTACTACTACTATTACTATTATTTATTTATTTATCTTATTTTTTTGAAGAAAGAAAATAATTATTAAAAATATCTTTTTTTTAAAATTAAGATAAATATTTTCCGTAAAATGTAAACAAATGTAAGGGAGATAATTAAACTTACTTAATAGTACTAGTAGTACTAATTTGTTTTGTAAGAAATACGCTTGTTTGGTTATAAAAAGGCGCTGGGTAACGTCATCAGTTATGTTTTCGGGCCGGTGGGTGGGGGGTCTTTCAACATAACCCTTCCACCTCACCAGCAGGACCCCCCTGGGGTTGATCACAACCAGTCCGCCACTCAAAAATTAAAAACGCTACTAGTTTCGCTTGCTTTTTAAAGAGACTTGTCATAGTAGACCCTAGTTTCCAAGCAAACTAATCCGTTTTTAAAATATTAATTAACCCATTAGGAAATGACATTTTGATAATAAATCTAAACAAAACCATACAACTTAGCCTTTTAGTAAAAAATATTAATTTATCATACACATAAAATCCAAAATCTTGCAATGCTTTCAGGTAATATTTGTTTTAAATAATGACTACTGACCATCTCTTTCTTCCTGCTTTTTCAATATGTATATATATTTAGCGAGAGAATAGCTGTATTGTATCAGTAATGTTTGCTTTAATTCCTGACCACCGACTATAGGAGTGTTCGCCAATGGCCTGGAAGACTGGGGTTCAATCCCAGGTCAAGTCATACCAAAGACTCAAAAAAGAGTACTTGATGCCTCCTTGTTTAACACTCAGCATTATAAGGTACAGATCAAAGGAAAGGAGTAGTGCCCTCCCTTACAACTCGGTGTAGTAGCTATTGAAAAGGGAGCCTTCAAGTCGCCCTCAACTATCATCAGTGAACTTACTTTATTTACTTATATATATAAAGTAAATGCATTGAAAATAAAGAAGGAGGACATTATTGATACAATACAGCTATATATGATAGAATAACTATATTGTATTAGTAATGTTTGATTTAATTTCTGACCACTGACAACAACTTTCTGATTTTCTGTGCATTTTCCTTAAATGTATATATATAATATCTCTATTTTATTAGTATTGATTGCATCAACTCCTGACCACTGAAAATCCATTCCCTCTTGATTTTCAATGCATTTTTTTAATAAGATCATGAGCAATGTCTGTGTTTATGCTCAGTGAGAATCTTGCCAGAAAAATGTAAGGTTGCAAGAGTCTCGTGACGCATGTACAATGAGCCTTCTCAGGGCACAGTTTTCTTCCTTTTTTGGTTCAAGATGTGAAGAGGAGAAGATGCAGAGATAGCAAGGAAGGATTCGTGGTAACCTCAGGATGTAGTAGCTGCTGAATTGAAAACACAATTTTTCTTCTGCTGCAATGGTTTAAATGTGAGTAGTTGTTCACCTTATATTTTTTTTGTTTGGCCATTCAAGTTATAGGGTAGTGGCTGTGTGTTTTGTTATTCTCACAGTGAAAGAAGCATGCAAAGATCCCACCCAAGTTTTGAGGTCTGAAGGAAGAACTAAAATTACTTGCTGTATTGTTTGCCTACCTTTGTTTGATTAAATTCATTACATTTCTGTAAATAAGCAATGAAAAAAAGAAATATAAATTCACTACCATGACATTAAATTATACATAAAATAACCTAATCTATATTTAAGCTCTTCTAACTTCTAGTAGGTGTAATATCCTAACTAACAAAAGGGAAATAACCTCTGATGCCACAGGGGTTACGGCCCCTACCACATCCGGGGGATTTGGTCAATAAAGGAATATACCAGGCATAGCAGCAGATGTTCGCTTTCCCTCTGTCTTTAACCATCATCATTTTCTTTTCTCTCATTCACGTTAACAGACATCTCCTCCGACATAGAGTCTGAGCCATCTGTTCAAGCATCCCAATCACTTCACAGACTGAATGAACTCCCTCACCAGATAATTATTACCACCACTGTCATTGTTGTTATCATTATTTAAAAAAAAAAAAAAATAAAAAAAAAAAAGAGAGCATTGTAATATCCTAACTAACAAAAGGGAAATAACCTCTGATGCCACAGGGGTTACGGCCCCTACCACATCCGGGGGATTTGGTCAATAAAGGAATATACCAGGCATAGCAGCAGATGTTCGCTTTCCCTCTGTCTTTAATCATCATCCATCTTATCGATTCATCTTGGTAATAGTCCATACCTAGCAAGTATCCATTACCTCAGATATAAAGACTTTACAGTAGGTATCATACAATAACTGATATTTATACAACAGCATTACTTCTAACAAAACCTTCATCAGATGATGACGACTCTGGGTTCAGGCATGGTTTCGGGGCCGAAGCATCATTAACACTAACCTAGAGCGCCCCAGCAGTATCTCATGATACCACCAGACTTTGTCAGATTGTTGTCGCTCTGTGGGATTGCCAGAGCCACGCTGATGCAGTTAGAGCCTTATCTTGGATCTTTTCCATGTATTTCCTTTTGTCTGATGGAGGAAGTCCAAGATTAGTTAAGAAAACAGAGGTTGAGTTGGCAATAAAACCTCTACATCCGACTTCAATAGCGTCTCATCAACCGAAAAAGACATCGACACACGACTGACGAAGGCATGGACAGCTATCGATAGGCTCTCGATCATATGGAAGTCGGACCTAACTGATCAAATGAAACGCAGTTTCTTCCAGGCAGCGGTTGTGTTGATACTGCTATATGGATGCACCACATGGACGCTAACTAAGCGACTGGAGAGGAAACTAGACGGAAATTACACAAGAATGTTGAGAGCAGTATTAAACAAGTCCTGGCGACAACACCCCATGAGACTCCAACTATACGGACACTTGCCCCCCATCACGAAAACTATACAAGTCAGACGAACCAGACATGCGGGACACTGCTGGAGAAGCAAGGACGAGCTCATAAGCGATGTACTCCTGTGCAAAAGTAGGACGACCAGCACGAATGTACATACAGCAACTATGTGAGGACACAGGATGTAACCCTGAAGACCTGCCGGAGGCAATGAATGATAGGGAGAAATGGCGAGAGAGGGTCAGGGATATCCGCGCTGGCGGCGCGACATGATGATGATGATGATATATATATATATATATATATATATATATATAATTGCCCATAAATAAGTACTCTCCAAATAATTTTTATAAACCAAAGATACTAGGATTTTATTATTCATAGGGAAACATTAAGTAAGTAGTAATTTACAAAGCTTTTTGCTTAGATGTGGCACAAGGCCATATGAATGGGGCACCCAATGAGAATTGAACTCATTCATGAAGGTTTGCTAGTCTAGCTTGCTAACCATTACACTAAGTGAGTAGCGCAAAAGTTCTTAACACTTGCACTTTTTTTTTTACTCTGCACTTGATAACATTAGGATCATTTTTAGATCATCATAGAATGCACCTGCTGCGTGTGATGATATACAGTTTTGGGATATCGAACTACAGGTTGAATGATTCTGTTTTCAGTACCCTCAAGCATTAAGACCCCCTTCTCCCCTTACCTCCTACATGAATGCATTAGGCAGAAACATGTTTTAAAGAATGATATAGAATTTACAATGCTTGTATTTAGCATCAATTTTCTGAAGAAAACAAATAACTGACATCAATAATTCTCAAAAGATTAATTTTGTTCTTTTAAGAAGGAAAAAGAGGGAGAAGTATAAATTCTTACTTATTTAAAAAAAACTTTCAAGATCTTTTTACCTACTCCCTGTAATTAAAGTCGTTATTTCCCCTTTAGGTTGAATTGGACCATTACTGTTCTTGTATGAGGATGGTTTTGACATTAAATAACCCATGAAGGTTGATATGCCATTAAAAAAAGAAACCAAAATTCTCTGGAGTGTACATTGTATATCTACATTTGTCTAGTTGCTTCTTAGGACTGTGTACCAAAAAATTCTCCTATCAAATAGAAATAATTTTTAAACAGATCTATTTGACCCATAGATGGGACCTGAACAGGTACTATCACTCTAGATAATGGCAATAAAGGGTTACTCTACCTGAGCTCCAGAGTAATGGCAGTAAATCTGGAGCTTTTGGGGAATGCAGAGTACTCCTTTATTGCTATTGCTTGCAGGCCCACTCTGATCCGGAGTGGTAACACCTGTGTTGTATCAGGGTAAGGAAGAGATACACAGTGAAATAGAGTTAATTATTTATTAACTGAAGTGGTACAATTCGACAAGTATTATAAGTCTCACACTGTTGGGGTTACATCTGAAATTGGTCTTACTACTGACCAAGATTTTTCAGAGCTCTCTCTCTGCTTCTCTTTCTGCTTCTGCGTGCTGAAGAAACAGGGTGTGTTTTATACTTCTGTGATACCGGGAGTCATGTGGTACGAGCTACTATTCAACAACCTGATAGGATCCTATCTATGGGTCAAATAGAACTAAACAGTGTACTTATGCTAAAATTATTTGCTTGAAACAGAACTGTTTTGACATTTAAACTATGTACTTATGCTAAACTAAATTGTTCAAAATAGAACCTGACCCAGTCAGCTGAGGCTGTAGAATACACCGACTGCATCGCTGCCGAGGGGTAAAGATTTCCCCAACGAGTGTCCTGGATATGACACTAAACAATCTGATGGTGAGGCTTCAGTAATGCTGGAGCTTTAGGGAATGCAGAGTACCCCTTCATTGTCATCACTCCCGGGTCCACTCTGGCCTGGAGTGGTAGTACCTGATAGGGTCCTATCTATGAGTCAAATAGAACTAAACTGTTTAATTACCCTAAACTGAATTGTTTGAAATTAACTGTTTTTACATTTAACTATTAACAGGTTCATTAGGCTAGTGAGTAGAGTGTTTGCCAATGGTCCAGGAGACATGGGTTCAATCCCAGGTCGTGTCATACCAAAGACTTTAAAATGATACTTGATACATCCTTGCTTAACTCCCAGCAATATAAGGTATGTATCAAGGGTAAAGTGGAGCAATCCAGGGAAAGGAGTAGCACCCTCCTCTACACCTCGGTGTAGTAGCTATTAAAAAGGGAGCCTTCTGGTCACCCTTGACTATAGTTGCCAACTTTACTTACATTTAACTATATGTTTAAACTCTCTACTTATTTTAAACTGAATTGTTTAAAACAGAACTGTTTATTTGTATAAAAAAATGGATTGGGCATTAAATAACCTTCAGTGTTTGATATGCCATAAAACCAAACCAATTTCTAGAGCTCTGGGTAAATTGGTTTGGTTTTATAGCGTATCAAACACAAGAGCCTCATCACCATATGCAATTTAGTGTCATACTAAGGACACTACTTTTTTGGGAGACAGGGGCGGATGATCTTACTTCTTTGTAGAGGATACTGTTGGTGTATTCTAGGCATCACTAGTAGAGTGAGGGTCTCTCTAGAAGTCCTCTCTTGAATACAATTCCAGAGTTGATAAGACAAAAGATTGCAAACATTTTAAGATTTCTAAATTTCTAATCTTCCAGAAGTAGAGCTTTACCTTCAGATTCAATTTAGTGTCATTGCTAAAACACCCCCCTTTTTTTAGTGGAAGGAGAAGCTTACCTGTCTCCAGGTGATACCGTCAGTGTATTTTAAGCCCCAATCAGTGGGATATATATTTTTTAAAAGAACAATTGAATTTATGATGCTGATATTTAACAAACTTACTGAAAAAAAAAATTTACATCAATAATTCTCAAAAAATTAATGGTGTGAGATAGAACAAGAGATAGAGATTGTGTTGTATAGTCATATGTGACAACTATCCACATATACATGCAGAATACATATTGACGCAATGATAAAGATGAGCGAAGACCTCTTTAAAAAAATATACCTCTCACTTTATTTGAAAGGGTTGTGTGTGTGAGAGGGAGTTGGAGACCGAACAGAACTGCAACATATTTACCCCAACTCTTATGGCCATCAGCGTTGTGTCTTTCTCATTCTCCTGATGGTCAACCGGAGGCCCGGGGGCTCAGCTTTCTGCTGGCTTTCTCTACCACATCTTGTCTCCAACTTCTCTGATCTCCAACTCACTGATTTCCTGTTTTCACCGAGTTATATAATAGTTCAATCGCCCACTCAATCTTTGGAATGGCATGTTTGATCGTCATCAAGCGGAAATAACTGTCATGCAGTTCACAGGTTACTCTCTTCCGGTACATCAGTCTATGAGTGTACCATGGGATTTTTACCTTGTCCCATTTTTTCAGCCAAGCCCACCTACACAATTTCTTCTCATAACTGCCATCAAAATGTGTCACTTCTTTCTGGTGCATCACTTTGGAATGGCATGTTTGGCTGGGTCGAAGGTCAATATACAACAATTAATAGATAGATAGATAGAGAGAGAGAGAGAAGGATGACCTTTTTAACATTTTTTTAAAAAGACTTCCATATAAATGTCTTTTATGGAGATTGTCTGAATTTTCATCATCATGTCATGTTGGTAGCATGGATATCCCTGACCCTCTCTCGCCACTTTTCCCTATCGTTCATCACCTCAGGCAGGTCTTCTGAACAATATCCTGTATCCTCACATAGTTGCTGAATGTATGTTCGTGCTGGTCGTCCTGCTTTTGCACGGCCATGTGTGGGGGTCCATAAGAGTACATCACTTATGAGCTCGTCCTTGCTTCTCCAGCAGTGTTCTGCATGTCTGGTTCATCTAACTTGAATAGCTTTAGTGATAGGAGGCAGGTGGCCGTATAGTTGGTGTCTTGTGGGGTGTTGCCGCCAGGACTTGTTCAATATTGCTCGCAGCATTCTTGTGTAATTGCCGTCTAGCTGTTTTGTTAGAGTCCATGTAGTGCATCCATATAGCAGTATCGATGCGACCGCAGCCTGGAAGAAACTGCGTTTCATTTTATCGGTTAGGTCTGATTTCCATATAATCGATAGCCTATTGATAGCTATCCATGCTTTCGTTAACCTCGTGTCGATGTCCTTTTCGGTTGATGCGACGCTGCTTCCTAGGTAAGTGAATTTATCTACTAGTTTAAGAGGGGTTCCGTCTAAAGTGGAGATGTCACCCGTTTGATTATAGCACAGATATTCCGTTTTGATTTATGTTTCAATGATTAAAAGGTAAATTGTATCAGAAATAATTGATCTTTCAATTTAATTTGGGTCATATTTCTCCTTTTTTTTCTATCTCATTAGAATTGTTGAAGTTGACATTCTGCTGTGGAAAAAGGATAAGGAATTGACAGATTTGAACAGAGGAAAAAGACATGGTTTATCATGTTAAAAAGAGAAAACTTTATTGAGGGATTATGGGAAAGAAAAAGTGTATACAAAACATATATAATAGTGTTGTACATTGATCCCGGCCAAGCTGTCAAAATAGGAAATGCACCTGTGTAAATAACAGGTGCATCCGGTCGAGAAATATCAGAATATAACCTTGACCGTGGACGGGTTGAATGAGTACGATTTGTGACGCCCACAAGAAGAAGGTGGGCGTCGAACTATTATATAACTAGGTGCACAGGAAGTTCAATCACTTGGAGATAAGATGCAGTAGAGAAAACCAGCACCCAGAGAGGCTGGGCCTCCAGGCCCCCGGTTGAGCAGCACAGGAGAACAGGAAAGAAATGCAATTATGGCCAGAAGAGTTGGGGTCAATATGTTGCAGTTCTGTTCGGTCTCCAACTCCCTCTCACAGTAAAACCTTTGGTAACCCTTTCGAACCCTTTCAAATAAAGTGAAAGGCGTATTTTTCTAAAGAACTGTGTCGCTCGTCTTTATTGTGTCGTCATTATGATTCTGCATGCATGCATCTGCATATGAGTATGCAACAATAGTAGGAGTTATTGGACTTTCAACAAGAATCCATGTACCATTTGTAAAAGATATTTTCTCAATTTTAAGTTGATGCACAACAACAGTTGATATTTATGATTTGATTTCTTTGTTTAAAAGCATATCAACCTTTGTGGGTTACTTAATATGAAAGTCATCCTTGTAGAAGAGGGACGGCTATCAAAGTTAATGCAAAACCGAGGAGCGGATACGGGTTGGTTGGTTGGGTTTTATGGCGTATCAACCTTTGTAGGTTATTTAATGCCAAATCTATTTTTATGTAAATAATCAGATCTATATAAAACAATTCTGTTTAGCATGAGTACACAGTTTAATTGTCAAGAACATTTCTGTTTCAAATTATTCAGTTTATTTAAACAGTTCTAATTCAGCTGATTCAGTTTAGCATAAGTACAGATTTTGTTTACACACGGTTAAATGTCAAAACAGTTCTATGTTAAACAATTCAGTTTAGTGTAAATATAGTTTCAATGTCAAAAGACATTCCTATTTCAAATAATTCAGTTTAGCATAAGCACACAGTTTAAATGTAAATACGGTTTAATTGTCAAAAACATTTCTATTTTAAGCTATTCAGTTTAGTCAAACAGTTCAGTTTAGCATCTGCCATGGAGCATTGACCATCCGACTCAGATGTCAGACAGTCCGCCGAAAAGCCTCCGCACAAAGCACAGTGGCTCATTAAGTGTCCTCGCTTGGAGGAAATGTCCGCAGATAAGGGAGTTCATAACTTTCCCAAGGGTATTAGTCAGAAAGTGAACATGATAGGGTGATTGGAGTTCGAACTCACCTACTTCAAGACCGCAGCTCTGTACTTTAGCCATTACACCATGGGTATGACACTATGAGTTGGATATATGCACATACATGTATACACACGTGTGTGTGTGTGTGCTCCCATACATGTGTGCGTGTGTGTGTGTGTATATATATATATACGCCCACGCACATGTGTATGCACACACATACACACACATACATATATATGTGGCAAGATGAGTTAGATTCGGCCTAGGTATCAAATTTCAAATGTTAGGAAAACCCATTAACTAGATTAAGGAAATCTAGATAAGAAAATGTTTATACATATGGCCACGGACGTGGGTAAGTGTTAAGTACTTGTCGGGTACTGGTCAAAAACTTAAAAGGGTCTGAATTTAATGTCCCTGTATCGGAGACGGCCAGTCTAGGAAATATTTTTATGTCCAGTTTTTTAAGAGAGAAATGGCCCCCCAAAAAGTTATGGGTTTATTCGTGGGTGTCCCATTAGCCGGAGATAATAATGAAACATTCTGTATATATACGGGTGCACTTTGGGTCCAAGCAGTCAGACTTAGTTTGGGTTCGAGGAAAGTTGGTTAGGCCGGAACAAAGAAACAACGAACAGCGACATTACCAGCCGGACACAGTTAAGATAATCTTTTGCCAGCCGAAACTCAAACTAGAACTAATTATCCACAAAGTGTTACACGTTCCCCATCCTCCCTTGACGTTTTAACCACTAGTTGTTGTTGTGTTTTTGTTCTTTTCCCTGTGAACCTGCTTCTCGCTTGATCCGGCCACACATAAGTTCTCGACGTGGACTTAGTAACTTATGCAACGAGCTACAGAAGCCAGTATTATCACATGAGGACTCTCTTCTAAGAGGAACTAGGATTTTCTTATGAAATGTAGTATTCTTTGGAATAGATGTTGTCTCGTTGAGAGTAATATCCTGGTATTTGTCTGTTTCAGAGTGTGGCACAAGGCCTTTTTATAGTGGGAGCCAGGCACGAACTGAAACTCGACTGCACGGCAGATACAAAAATAACTTGGCCTTGTCGGCATTCCCCTAAAAGGAGGCACCTCAGAAAGCCTGGAAGGACGGCCTACTGACACAAATGCTAAGCTTCCCCAGCATGCATATCAAGTGGCCTTGACCGATGTGACCACGAAGTCCAGACCGAATCATGTACCTCGAAGCCTGACACATGCAGGATTGAGAGTAGTATCCGAATGCTTTTACTTTAGGCGATACTGCTTTTATAGCAGTACCTCTTTTATAAAAGAAGCATACCTCTTTTATAAAAGAAACGTAGTATCATAATACTACGCTTCTTTTACTGACATCAAAAGCAAAAAAGATCTCAGTGCACTGAAATAGAAATGAGTTTAATTTTTTTTAATTTATTGCTGACTTTTTGTCCTCATCTTGGTAGTTTTTGTGTTGTTTCTTCTTTCACTACGTTTCGGCCAAATTTTCACCTCTGGCCTTCTTCAGGTGATTAACCGCGACCTCGGATAGGAATGCTGAGTCTTGTAACCGTATCCCCAGTAATTACTGCCTTCCATAGTTGTTGTCTATCGTATCTGGGGATACGGTTACAAGACTCAGCATTCCTATCCAAGGTCGTGGTTAATCACCTGAAGAAGGCCAGAGGTGAAAATTTGGCCGAAACGTAGTGAAAGAAGAAACAAAACAAAAACTACCAAGATGAGGACAAAAAGTCTACAATAAATAAAAGAAATTAATTCTCAGATTAAGAAGCCTCATCTCAAAATGATTCCAATTAATGACAATCAGAAACGAGTTTGTTTTATGTATATCCTGTAGAGACGGGAAAAAATTCGTATTTTGGTTTGGCGCGCAATTTAATTCGACGCTTAATTTCACCCAATCAGGATGACTTATCCTATTCAGCCCGGACCTTCATTTCCGGCCACCAAATCTTGTAAGCTGCCAAACACACTCTCTTTGGTTGGAGAACGCCGACCAGTGCAGATGTCACATTGGCCGTTCTTCAATAGCGATTCTCTTTGGCTGTAGAACGCCGCCCAGTGCAGACGTCTCACTGCGGCTCAAGAATAGCAGCAGCAGCAGCAGCATGGACAAACGAGGGAACCCATCTAATTTATGGATTCCTTACAAGGAATCCCAGTTGAATATAAATTAGATGCATTCAACATGCCTCGCACAGGCACAACTTTATGTCACCCCAAAATTGGCTATGTCGATCTGACACGCTAGCTCTCAATTCACCTCTGGGCCACTTTAATGGAGACCAACGCACGCCTTCTCTCCACCAGACGGACAAAAACCATGGTGACTCTAAAGCACAATCCCTCACACGTCCGACGACACACGCTGCCATCTCAACCATCTCAACTTCTCATAACTCAATTTCGTCTCAATAAGCATAACCTCTCCACGAGTCTTGCAGCACCAAAAGCAAACCCAATATTCCATGCTGCAAATAAAAACCTATTCATAAAAACCCATTTCGACTCTCGCCATCTTACTTCTTCATTATCATTCTACCTTTATTTACCCTAAAACTTAGCGAGGGGACTAACAACACTTAGCGAGGAAACAACTCAACGTAAACACACATACGTACACCATCTTCCTCGCTAAACAACAACAAACTCTCCCTCGCTACTAACAAACCAACTTCTCCAGCAAAAATCATCCTACAAAAACTCTGGCTACAACCCTAACATAAAAAACAACAATTGGTATTTATGACTTGGTTAAAAACTTTAATAATTGAATTAGATTGGAGTAATAAAGAAATTTCAAATTTTCATGTTTTCACATATATAATAACACATATATTTTACATAAATAATTCTCAAAAAATTAATGGTTGGAGAGAGAGAGAGAGAGAGGAGAATAAAATCAAATAATACCAATTTTATATATCTTTTGAGTACTTTTAATACATTCCCTGGAGTATACGGTTGAAAAATTCCATATAGATTGGTGAAGTAGGGAATTGAGATAAATTAGATAAGCGTTTTAAGAATACTTTCGGGTTTCTTATTTCGAAGCTCATAGTATAATACTTCGTGTTGAAGGGATTTGAGATCTTCTAAAAGATATTTGATATGGATACGTTTTTGCGCCCTTTTTGCAACACAGCTCGCTATAATTGATTTTAACAAATAAACTTTTCGTTGCAGGTAAATTATCTGAAATACGTGGCCAAGACTGAAAATATCTGAAGCACAAGTTGTATGGAATTTCTCCTTGACTTCCGGTGCGATGTGCACAAATGTCTCGTCATATATTTCAAACACGATTCCCTTTAGTGTACTCGCACACCCAAAATCTATGAATCGCACTTGAATATCAGAGGTCGAGTGATCAACTAAGATGTTGTCCATTTTTATATCATTCAGAAGTATTCCCATTTCGTGTATCTTTTTGAGTCCCCGTGAGAGCTGAATGCAGATGTGTAGCCAAGACGCAGTGGGAAGTAGCAGTTCAATGTCCTTGACCAGCATAGAAAGCGTAAGTCCTTTACCAAAAAATTCTTGAACAAGTAATGGGCTAGCGTTCTGCAATTGGGGTATAATTAGACCGAAGAAAGTCGGAACTGCCTCGGTTTGTGACAAATAGCATAAAATTCTCGCTTCATTGTTGATTTCCTTTTGGTCGTCATGTTTAAACGTTTTTACAGCGACTAATTCGGAAGTTTCTTTTATCCTGGCAAGATAGACCGAGCCGTAAGAGCCTTTCCCGATCAGACATTTTTGAGATCTTTTATTCTTTAAGAATAATATGGATTCGGTGCTAAGCAGTGGAAGTGGCAATGATTCAATGCAAAGATTTTTGATTGACTTCTGATTCTTGATAATTTTCAATTTTGAACACATCGTTATTTTGATTGATTTGGAAGGGAGTTACCAAATGCTTTTGAAACAGAATTTTTCAGTGAACACACCTTCGTGATTTTTCTGCCTTTCTTTTTTCTTTTTTTCTTCTAAGCCTCGCTTAGTATAGCACAATGCCAAACAGAATTAAAGTGATTGCATTGTGGCGATCTTCCATGTGGGGAAGGCTTCTCTTCCTTGAAAATAAGCTTTCAAAAATAATGGCTTTTATTGGAGCTTAGCCATTGATCGATGACATCAACTATCAACCGTCTCAGCTAACTTTACCGAAAAAGCTAACAGTGTTTCCTGAATTGGAGTTCCATACAGAATTTACTGCGGCAAATGACTTTGAAAGAACGTTTCCTAACACATGAGCAGCAACTTTGAATATTTGAAACCTTTCATAATATTATCATGTTTTTTGTTAGAATTACCATTATAAAATGCTATATGATTTTACTTAACCTTTTGGTAAATAAATTATATTTAACATATACACAGCTACTTTGAGTATTTTAATCCTTAGAGTTGTCCTTTGTGTTTTTTAATCATCATTAGAAATTTCTATATAAAGATTTCTTAGGCTTTATTTCGATAAATAATATTACATTTATAAACATTTTCATTGCAACCTTGGATATTTGAAGCCTTACATAATGCCATATTTTTATTCAGGTTACCATTAGAAGTAAGTTGGCGGCTGTAGTTGAGGGTGACCAGAAGGCTCCCTTTTCAATAGCTACTACACCGAGGTGTAGAGGAAGGCACGACTCCTTTCCCTGGATTGCTCCACTTTACTCTTGATCCGTACTTTATATTACCGAGTGTTAAGCAAGGAGCTATCAAGTACCATTTAAAAGTCTTTGGTATGACACGACCTGGGAGTGAACCAAGGTCTCACGGACAATTGGCGAACACTCTAACCACTAGTAATTGCAATAAAAAAAATTACTTAAGCTTTATTTTTGGTAGATAAAATTAAATTTATTGAATTATCAATAATGAAATTGACGTGCATCTTCAGTACCGCCTTTGTTAGTTGTTTTTTTTCCTCCGTGTCATGTCATATAACATTTACATGTTGTGATCTTTTTTTTTCTTTTCCTTTTTGCAAAATAGAATCAAATGTAAAACATATATAATTCAAAGTAAAATGAAATAAAAATAATTACGTAATTTTGTTGATGTTAGTGTGATAATCTTTTTTTAAAGCAAGCAAACTGTATGGTATATATACACATATGATTCAAAAGCAAAAGGTAAAATGCAATAAGATGATCGTGTGTCATGAAGCAGTAAATATACTATATGTTCAACTCCAAGACGAGGTTGTTTGTGTTTCCCTTGATGCTAATTCTCTTGGAGAAAAGCATGAATTCGTCTGTTCTTTCTCCCAGTAAAAAGCTAACTAGTAGAGCTGATTGTATTCTTTTGTTTCAGCTAGGCAACCAATCTCAGAGAAGGAAAACTCTGAAACCAAACCAGCTTTATTCTGCTTAAAAACTGAACTTGTGTCACATTCAGCCAATGGTTAGGTAAATACATAAATGTGCTAACCACTTTAAATCAGAAACAGCTCGAAGAATGACGATGCGCCTTGTGTAAAATGATGGTCTGCAGGTTAGTCTTGCGAGTGTAGTAAGTTCCACCTTTGAGAGTAGTGCTCAGCATCTATGTGCCAGACTAATTATTGGACATATCAAAGCAGATGCCAAAAAAACTGATTGAAGGATAAAACCTGACTTCCGCCAACTCCTTTATGAGCCTGGAAAGAAAGAAAGAAAAAAAATGATCCCAAAAGAAGAAATAAAAATGTGTTGTGAATTATAAATTCTAGATCCGTAGAAATTTCACTGGTTATGATTATCAGTTATCTCATCCCTCTACTCTTCTCTCATCTGTATCTTCTTGTAGCGGGAGGAAATTTCGTATTTTGGTTTGGCGCGTAACTTAGTTCGACACATAATTTCACCCAATCAGGATGACATATCCTATTCAACCCGGACGTCCTTTCCGGGCAGCAGAAATTGGGTAAGCTGCCAAACACACTCTCTTTGGCTGAACAACGCCGTCCAGTGCAGATGTCTCACTGGCAGTTCTTCAATAGTAGCAGCAGCATGGACACATGAGGGAACCTATCTAATTTATGGATTCCTTGCGTTTAATTTCTCTTAGACCAAAGAATTCCAGTTGAATATGAATTAGATACATTCAATACACCACACACAGGAACAACTTTATGTCACCCCCAAAATTGGCTCGGTCGATGCGATGCCTAATCCTGCTCCCGGCATCTAACTTTCATTTCACCTCTGGGCAACATTAATGGAGACACGCACGCCTCTCCCCAAAACCACCAGACGCACAAAACTCATGGTGACTCCAAAGTTTATTTCCTCCAACGGCAAACATGACTTTCGCTAAACTACAGCGGACACAATCCCTCGCACATCCAACGATACACGCTGCTTTCTCAACTGTATCATATCTCCATTTTGTCTCTTTACATCTTTCCTTTTCACGAGGCTTGCAGCACAAACACAAACTTAATATTCCATGCCGCAAATAAAAACTATTCCCAAAAACATTTCAACATCTTGGAACTTCTCTCCGTTACATACCTTTTATTACCTTACAAACTTAGCAAGGAAACAACTCAACGTAAACACACACATACACACATTACAACTTTTCCTCGCTAATAACAACAATAAAATTTCTTGCTAAATTCTTATTCTTTCCCTTGTCCTTTCAAATCTTTCTTCAACGATCATACTTCTTCTAAATTTTATAAAACTAGAATCAGTTTCATATGCAAATACTGAGTTACCAGGAGGCAGGGAAGATATTTTGTCGAGTCCCCTCTCACCAAGGACTAATATTAACATTTTTAACAGTTTTTTAAAAGGAAAACTCACATGATTAAAATTCTTGAAGAGAAGTGCTGGATATGTACAACCCTGTGACAATAAAATGACAACTACCTGGTCATACCGGAGAGGACAAACTCTGGGACAATTTAATATGCAGCCATGTATTTAGCATTGGAAACCATAGGATGCAGTTAAATGTAAAAACAGTTCTATATCAAATAATTCAGTTTAGCATAAGTACACTGTTTAGTTCTATTTAACAAATAGATAGGACCCTATCAGGGGTTACTACTCTGGGTCAGAGTGGACCTAGGAGTGATGGCAATAAAGGGGAACCCCATATTCCCCAAAGCTCCAGCATTATTGGAGCCTCACTATCAGATTGTTTAGTATCATATCCAGGATACTCATTTGGAGGGGTTTTACCCCTCTGCAGAGATGCAGTTGGTGTTTCTATAGCCCAGCCGACTGAGCTATCTAATAAATGATCTTCCCCAAGAGATCTTTATCGCTATAATTGTAATATAATTAAGGTAATGATTAATTATTTAGCAAAGAAATATTTGTTAAGTGTTGTTAAGTTGTTTCCTCGCCAAGTTTTAAGGTAAATAAAGGAGAGAGAAGACGAAGACATCGAAAAGTTTTTATGAAGGTTTAATGACAGCTAGAATAAAGGGTACCTTTATGCTGCAAGTCTCGTAGGAAGGAAGGAAGGAAATAGTTATGGAGTTGAGAAGGAATTTTAGCAGCTAAATGTCTGAGCGAAATGTGCATCGTTAGGTGTAGCAAAGGTCGTGTTTGCTGGTTAAGGACAGGAATGATGTAGTCATGTGTGTTCCTGGTTGTTGTGGGAGAGAAGCGTGAATGTCTCCTGTAAATGTTGCCCAGGGATGAAGTAGCTAGATGTCTGAGTGGAATTATGTGTCACAGTCAACATAGCCAAAGTTGGAGGTGACTTAAAGGTGTTCCTGTGTGTGGCAGATTGAATGCCTCTAATTCATATTCAACTGGGAACCCTTAGTCTAAGAGAATAGACTCAAGAGGTCCATAAATTAGATGGCTTTCCTCATGGTGTTGTGATACTGCTGTTATGAAGGGAGCGGACAGTAAGTACGTCTGTCCTGTTCGAAAAGGTTCTGAGGAAGAGAGTGTTTGGTGGGCCTTCCCCAATTTGGTGCTGCCCGGAAAAATGGTCCTGGCTGAATTGGATAAGTCATCCTCATTGGGTGAAAATATGCGTCAACTCTAACGGTCAAATTAATTTACGTGCCAAACAAAAATCTGAAATTCTTTCTGCTATAATTACATTAATCATTTTTCGTTAATCTTATCTTATTTAGTTTGGTAAGGCTTTGAACTACTTGGTGTATCTTGGTTCAGGTGTTATCGTCAGATGGTGCACTCGAACGCCCGTGTGGAAAACATATGACAATCATCATCGGTCATAACAAACTTCCAGACGAAAAATGGGGCTGGACCCGCTGTTGGAGTACATCAAGTGGGTAGATGATGTCATGCCCAGAAGCAATGGCCTGAGAATTTGGGGATTTTGAAAAAGATGTGAGTTGAGGTTCAACTGTCAAAGCGGGCCATTGATTTTTTCAGATCTGATCAGATCAGTTTGGGTCTTAATAAGCAGAAATGAGTTGAGATCTTAGATGGTGCAAGATGCACCATGCATGGGGTTGTTAGTATAGTATAGTTAGCATAGGCCCTTATGAATTGTGTCTCTCTCCTTGTGTCGCCAAGGGCTGAAGGCAGAAAGAAATAAACTCTTTCATATCAGAAACGAAAAAGTCCACTTGTATTATTATTATTATTATTATTGTTGAGATCATTGTGCATATACAACAATGATGCTTCACAAAAACACGAAAGCAATGGTTCACTGACTGGGTATACTGATTTCTTTGAGATTGTTGTTGGAATTTTGAAAGGAGATACATTGGCACCGTATTTAGTCATAATCAGTGTAGATTACGCAAACAGTCCCATAGAAAAGAATAATTTTTTTAACAGATCCTTTTGACCCATATATGGAACCCTTACAAGTACTACCACTCCGGGGCAAAGTGGATCTGGGAGTAATGGCAATGAAAAGATACTTCAAACTTCGCAGATCACAATCTGAAAGAGTTTAGAGCCATACTCAGACCCCTTTTTTTTGTGGGGTTTTACCTCAGTGCAGAATACAATAGGCGTTCTCTAATCCTCATCATCAGGGCAGAGCAATGCTGGGTATTTCTACTAATACATATATATGTGTGTGTGTGTATGTGTGTGTGTATATATATATATATATACATATATGTGTGTGTGTGTGTGTGTGTGTATGTATCTGTATATATGTATCTATGGGCGTATGTATCTGTGTATATATATATATATATATATATATATACAGTGTATCACAAAAGTGAGTACAGCCCTCACATTTCTGCTGATATTTAAGTATATCTCTTCATGGGACAACACTGACAAAATGGCACTTTGACACAATAAAAAGTAGCCTGTGTGCAGTTAATATAACAGACTTAATTTTATTTTCCCCTCAAAATATAACCATTAAAAGCTAAACCCCTGCCAACAAAAGTGAGTACACCCCTAAGAAACTACATCCCTAAATGTCCAAATTGTCACGTGACTCATTAGCGTTACTAGCCCCATGTGTGCATAGGGAGAAGGTGTGTTCAAATTTGTAGTGAGGCTCTCACACTCTCTCATACTGGTCACTGAAATTTCCAACGTGGCACCACATGGCAGAGAACTCACTGAGGATCTTAAAAGACATATTGTTGCACTACATGAAGATGGTCAAGGCTACAAGAAGATAGCCAACACCCTGAAACTGAGCAGCAGCACAGTGGCTAAGATCATCCAGCGTTTTAAAAGAGTGGAGTCCACTCAGAACAGGCCTCGGGTAGTTCATCCAAAGAAGCTGAGTACATGTGCTGAGCGTCACATCCAAATACTTTTTTTGAAAGATCGGCGTAGGAGTGCTGTCAGGAGTGCTGCTGAGATTAAAGAGCTGGGGGGTCAGCCTGTTAGAGCTCAGACCATACGCCGCACTCTACATCAGATTGGTGTGCATGGCTGTCACCCCAGGAGGAAGCCTCTTCTGAAGACGATACACAAGAAAGCCCGCAAATAGTTTGCTGAAGACATGTCAACAAAGCACATGGATTACTGGAACCATATCCTATAGTCTGATGAGATGAAGATTAATTTCTTTGGTTCTGATGGCTTCAAGCATGTGTGGCGGCGACCAGGTGAGGAGTACAAAGATATATGTGTCATGCCTACAGTCAAGCATGGTGGTGAGAATGTCATGGTCTGGGGCTGCATGAGTGCTGCAGGTGTTGGAGAGTTACATTTCATTGAGGGAAACATGTACTGTGAAATACTGCAGCAGAGCATGATCCCCCCCTCCAGAAAATGGGTCGCAGGACATGTTCCATCATGACAATGACCCCAAACACCCCCCCAAGACGACTACTGCTTTACTGAAGAGGCTGAGGGTAAAGGTGATGGACTGGCCAAGCATGTCTCCAGACTTGAACCCAATAGAATATCTTTGGGGGATCTTTAAGCGGAAGGTGGAGGTGCGCAAAGTCTCAAATATCCACCAGCTCTGCCACATCGTTATGGAGGAGTGGAAGAGCATTCCAGTGGCTACCTGTGAAGCTCTGGTAAACTCCATGCCTAGGAGAGTAAAGGTAGTTCTGGATAATGATGGTGGCCACACAAAATATTGACAGTTGACATGGTGTATGTTAATATTGACAACTTTCCCTAAGGGGTGTACTCATTTTTGTTTAATGGCTATATTTTGAGTCATTTTGAGGGGAAAATAAATTAACTCTGTTATATAAACTGCACACAGACTACTTTTCATTGTGTCAAAGTGTCATTTTGTCAGTGTTGTCCCATGAAGAGATATACTTAAATATCCTCAGAAACGTCAGGGCTGTAATCACTTTTGTGATACACTGTATATGCATGTGTGTATGTGTATATATATATATATGTGTGTGTATATATATGAGTGTTTGTTTGGGTTTATGGCATATCACCCTTTGTAGATTATTTAATGCCAAATTTATTTTTATACAAATGAACCATTTCATTTCAAACAATTCAGTTTAGCATCATACACAGTTTGTCAAAAACATTTCTATTTCAAGCTATTCAGTTTAGTCAAACAGTTCTAATTCAAACAATTTAGTTTAGTATAAGAATAGTTTTTGTTTACACATAGTTAAATGTCAAAACAGTTCTATTTCAAACAATTCAATTTAGCATAAGTACAGTTTCAATGTTAAAAACAGTTCTATTTCAAGTAATTCAGTTTAGCATAAGTACACAATTTAGTTCTATTTGACCTATCAATCAAGTACTACCATTCCAGGCCAGAGTGGACCTGGGAGTGATGGCAATGAAGGGATGCTTCGCATTCCCCAAAGCTCCTATATAAGTGTATGTGTATATATGTGTGGGTGAGCATATATAAGTTTCGGTCTAATGGTATATCCATCTTCATGGGTTATTTAACGCAAAAGTCATCATTGTAGAAAGACAGTAGTGGCGCTATTTAACCCATCGCTGGGCGAATAAGAGGCTTTATATTTTTCCCAAAAGGCATAAGTCCAAAAGTGAACATAACAGTGCGACTGGAGTTCCCAATCGTTTACTATGATGTTGCAGTACAGCACTTTAAGCATTACGATAAGTATATCTGAGAGAGAGAGAGAGAGAGAGAGAGAGATCTGATGGCTTTAATGAACAGTTCTCTTGATTCTTTAACTGATATTTCAATATATATGGATTGGATCATAATTCTGTAACATTTAATTTGTTATTAAGATTTATAAATAAAAGTACTTGTAAAAAAATTGACACCTCTCACTAAAAGGGGAAGATAAAAACAAGCAACAAAAAATTAAGTTGTTCATTTTTTTTTTACCCAATGTGATAATTTTTCTTTGTATGGACAGCTGTTCTTTAGATATTTGACATTAAAGACACCAATCCACAAAACAATACTGATTTCAATATGATATTTTATGCTTAATTGTTGATTTAAGATCTGTTAACATGAAGCAATCAATAAAGTGAAACTTTATTGTGAATATAGTGAATATTTTCTTTTGTAAACTTTCATAAAGTTATCATTCGGTAATACATTAACTTTTTAACTTTTTTTTTTTTTTTTTTTTTTTTTTTTTTTTAAAATCAGTCTTCAGTGAACGACCAAGGAAAAAAAACAAATTGGCTATTTTAACGGATAAAAAAAGTCTTATATCAGACTATTGACTAACACAAAGAGCTGAAGTAAACTCTAGGTGTACTCCTTGTTTGCATAGAGTCAAAAACAAGTTTTTAAAAGTTTACTGGGAACTGTACAAGAAAGCAGCGAGCAATATTGAACAAATCCTTGAACCAACACTCCACAAAACAGCAGTTATACGGCCACTTACCTCCCATCTCAAAAACTATCCAAGGATGATGAAAAGGACATGCAGGATACTGCTGGGGAAGTAGGGATGAGCTCATAAGTGACGTTCTTCTATGGATCCTTACATATGGACGTGTCAGTGTTGGGCAACCAGCAAAAACTTATTTATATCAGGCCTGTATGGACACAGGGTGCAGTTTTGAAGATCTGCTGGAAGCGATGGATGATAGGGATAGAGAGAGTCAGGGAAATCCATGCTATCAGCGTGACTTGATGATGAAATTGGAAAAGCTTTTTTTTCTCCCTTCTGGCTGTCTTGAAAACGTGTATAAATCTTTCAGTCATCAACTCACTACTTATAAAAACTGCAGTACAGAATTTTCGTGTCGCTTATCAAATCTGAGGTTTTCAATTATTAGGTCACAAAATAAGAATGACCTTCTGCTAAACAACCTTTCTCGACCTTTTATTGTTTGCCTCCTGTTGATCCATAAGCAAACAATGTCATTTCATTGTTAGATAATAAAACACAGTGCTTGGTTAAATTGAAGAAATGGTCCATTCAGATCATGTTAATGGATATTTTATGGTTCAGTGGGTCCTTCATACTCCTTGCACTAAACTTTTTGTCAGAAAAAGCTAGATGGGAAGTACACAAGGATACTGCATGCTGTTTTGAACAAATCCTGGAAGCAGAACCCTACAAAACAGCAGCTGTACATCCACTGGCCTCTCATTTCACAAGTCATCCAAGTAGTAATTTACAAAGCTCTTCGCTTCGATGTGGCACAAGGCCAAAAGAATGACACATCCAATGAGACCCAAACTCACTCATAAAGGTTTGCTTATCTAGCTTGCTAACCATTACACCACTTGAAGTGCCCACAAAACATCCAAGTAAGACGAACAAGATATGCTGGGCATTGCTGTAGAAGTAAATACAAACTCATAAGCGACGTTCTCCAATGGACTCCTACACATGGATACACCAGAGTTGGTTGATTAGCAAAACATCTATTCAGTAGTTCTGTGTGTGCAGAAGAGCAATAACAAGAGTGAGCCAAGCGAATCCATGCGGTTATAAAAGTTAGGAGGTTAGTCAGATAGATTAACCCCCATAAGAATAATGCAAAAAGGAAATAAAACTCAAGAATTCTGTTGTAAAATAAGAATTTTATTAGTCAAAAATACAATTTTTTGTAAAGTTTTTGTTTTGTAGGTGTGTTGGAGTTCTTGGTAAAAGAGTGAATAATTTACTTCTTAGACCGAACTGAATCAATATTTTAACAAGTATAGAAATACACCGTAAAATTGTTAGTTGCAAAAAAGATACTTAAATATCCTTGAGTAGGCATGGCAGTTATCATATTTTACAGTGTATAAGATGTCCCTTTTCTACTCAAAATATTTTTTAAAATTCCCCTGCGTCTCATATGCCATATGTAGGTTTAAAATTCATGATAGTCGGCTGAAATCATCTACCTGGGAAGTCCTATTAGCTTAGACTTTTGAGTAACTTTCAAATACTTATAGTCATTACTTAAAAGACTATTATGCAGATTAAAAGAGTAATCATTGATAATATTTGTAAAAACTTTTTTAAGAAGCACTCGTTCACTGAGAGAAGAGCAACAGTTTTCTATTCTAACTACGGAATAAACAATTGTAAAGTATTTTTTGGTTCACCCACCAGGAGCGTGGCAGAAAGGAACAGGGCTGTTCTTATTGGCATTGGATTGGCTGAAACGATGGGCTTACTGCTACTATTGTATTGGGGGAAGAGTCAAAAGTTCTTTTTTGGAAGTGGAAGAAAGAAGTAAAATTTTGTTCTCTTTTTTTTTTTTGATAATACCTCATAAGGAGAGGGTCGTCTCGGAGATGGCTTGAGCAAAAAATTAAAAAAACATTTATTTTAGATAGTCTAGCAGAGAAACGTAGTTTCTGAGGGATGCAGACCTGAAAATTTTTAAGTTGACACTCACTTTTATGGTCATACTGAAAGGTGAGTAATTCTCTGAAATGAGTGGAATAGAAGTTATCAATTTGTTTATTAGCTATCTTGAGGAGAAACAAACCGGGATAATTCAGATATAAAGGACTTGTTGATTACGAACAGAAAGAAAGGAAGGAAAAGAGAAAGAAAAAAGACACCAAGAAAGGAAAGAAAGAAAAGAGTAAACTCTCGCCACAAAAATCAACGAAAGAAAAAGAAAGAAAAGAGTAAAGAAATAAAAGAAAAAAGAATAAGACGTCGACCGCTAAACTACAAACTTTCCCCACAGACAAAGAAAGAAAGAGAGAAAAAAAAAGGGGAAGAGAAAGAAAGAAAAAAGACAACAATAAAAGAAAAAATAAAGAAACTGAAGAAAAGAGAAGAAATCTGAGAAAAAATAACAGACAACATGAATTAAGATTTTTGGCTTTCTACTATTAGGAGAGAAAGAAAAAAGAAAAAGAAAGAAAAAAGAAAAAGAAAGAAGCGAGTAAAGAAAGAAAAGAAAAAGGATAAGATGTCGATGACTAAATAACAAACTTTCCTTATAGCACAAAGAAGTTTTTGGCTTTCTTCTACTCCGAGACAAAGACAAAGAAAAAAAAAACGGAGTAACAGATGCATCCTTTTTACAAGGGAGACATTTATTGTCTCCTTGCAAGGGTGTTACGGCTAAAATATTTTTTAACTGTCACTACGGATCCCTTTTGTTATATATATGTGTGTGGGTGTAGGGATTACAGCCCTTGCTTTCCAAAATAGTACTGCTAATGGCCTCAAGGGGGTGTAACCAGAGTAGCATAATAAAACGTGTAGCAACGTCAAAACTTTCTCTCTGTGTTCCTGTCATGTCAACCCAAAAGCACTCACAAGGTCGTGTGTCTCCATATATCGGGGACTCTAGTCTCAACAAACCTCGAGTCGGACCACATATGGTATGATGTTTTGATAAAAGTGTTCATACAACTTTCATTTTGTAAAGGACCCTTCGACTACTAGATAATAGAAATACAGTCACTGACTTTTGTGAACTTTTGTTAACTGTTTTATAGCCACGTTTGGGATTGAATTGCCTCTGAAAAACTTGGTAGAGAAAGTTCATGACTGGTTGAAAAAAAAAATGACCTTTTTAACAGTAAAGAGACTTGGCTGACCATTGGATAGAATAGGATAATTGCAATAATGAGGGAACAACACCCAACTTCATTTTGTGAAATATCACACATGCCCAGTCTGACCCCAAGAAAGAACAACTCGAGGAGAAAATAAAGAAACAGCAAATATATTCTAAAAATACTTTCTTCTTCTTTTGAAACTAGCTTGTGGCTTGTATGGTTTCAACTAAAATCTGCAAATGACTAATCTTGGCTTAAAAAAAATCTACACCTGGTGTTGGAACATTTAGCTTAGTGGTCCTCAACCTTTCCATTTACAGCTCCTTTTTAGGGTAAAAAAAAAAAAAAAAAAAAAATTTCGGGCTTTCAGAAGCACAAATTTTCACTAGAAATTGTAAAATCCTGGTGTTTTTGATTTAAAAGGAAATTGTCTTTTCATAAAAAAAATTGTTATAGCGATTACTTATTCGTGAGCAATACACATCTTAATTGTTAAAGGAGAAAAATTGGAAATAATTTTGTCCAGATAAAAAAAAAGGTATGAGTTAATCAGCTCATACGAGAGGTTCTTCCATAATTGGAAAGTTGTGTTGTGACCATTTCTTTAGTTGACTGCATTCAGTACTGTTTTCATAGGAAAATAAAATACTTTTAATATTTAACACATATCCATATCTTCTTTCACCATTGTAATAGTTTTTAATACTTCCAAATTTCATGGTACATTTTTCACCATTACATTTGGAAACTCCTGAAAAGAAAGAAAAGAGATTTTAAATCTACAGAAAGGATCTTTTATAAAGTGCTTGGAAAAAAGTTAAATGAGAACTACACAAAGACACAGCATGCCATTTTGAATTAATGCTGGAAGCAACACCCCACAAACAGCAGCTGTACAGCCATTTACCTCCATTTATCTCATAAACCATTCAAGTAAGACAAACAAAACTTGCCGAGCACTGCTGGTGAAGTAAGGACAAACTCATAAGCAGTTTTCTCCCATGGACTCCTATTCATGGACACATCAGTGTTGGCTGACCAGAAACTAGGTACTGTGAAGATGACCAGCCCTGCACCTGGACCCACCTCAAAAAGACCTTGTGCCATACTCGATCATTTGGTGGGGCGCATGACTAATACCCAGCTATATTCTGTTTTTACACATATCTGGTCGGGGGTGTCCTGGCTTGGCTGGCAGTCGGTTGAGGTGTGCCTTGACCGGAATCCTTGAACCTTGGGGGCTTTAACCTTCCTTGGAGAAGTTAGGTTTATCACCTGGTAGCTGAAGCGTCCCTCTTTAGGAGAATGCCAAATGGAGCCCAATGTATTTTTGGAGCAATCAGACATGTCTGGGCTATGGCCCTGTGCCTGGACCCACCTTAAAAAGGCCTTGTGCCATACTCGCTTGTTTGGTGGAGGTGCATAACAAATAGTGCAGCTATATTCTCTTTTGTTGAATAAAGCTTAGTACATTTACAGTTGTTCTGAGTTCTGTTTTATTCTACGACTATATACATATACATATATATATATATATATATATATATATATATATATATATATATATATATGTAAAATTCTATAGTGGCATTTGGCTATAAATTAACATCTCATTGGTTAGGGAACAAAAAACTAAAAAAATAGGATTAGTGATATGAAGAAGAAATTATAAATATAAATAAAAGCAAATCACAGATTATTGTCCCTCTATCTTACTTTCTCTCCCTCTCAGTCATTGGTCATTAACCCCCCCCCCACTTTTTCTCAGGGTAGGATCATTCTTTTCCCTAACTTTCACTTACCTATATTGCTGTCTAGTCTGAAACGGTGTTCCGGTTGTTTCATGTGTGTTACTTTTGTCTCAAAATCCTTATTAATGCATATGTAGTCTGTTCCTTTCTTGATGATATCTGAACCAAAGCAGAGTACTCTGTGGCATTCTTTGCATTTAATTGTAACAGCATCACTTTGATATGCATATCTTGAATTATTTTCTAAGTTTATCCTGTACTCTGCTGCTTTATTCAATTCATTCTGAAAAAGACAAAAATTTTAAAGTCACATCTAAATGGTTATTGATATAACTCATAACTAGCAATACATATTTGTATTAAATAAACTATTTCCTTTTACTTGGGCTTTGGTTTTATGGACTATCAACCATTATAGGTTATTCAATGCTAAATCTAGTTTATTCATATATATATATATATATATATATATATATATATATTAGATATATATGATTTGTAAACTTAACAAAGATAAATAGTTCCAAGTTCACTGACAAATCAATTAAATATCAATCATTTGTTTACATACAGTTAAATGATCAAACAGTTCTATTTCAAATAATTCAAGTTAGCAAGTCAAAGTCAAATGGTTCCAAGTATTGCTATCTATTACTAACATCAGTCATATGATCAAACAGTTCTATTTCAAATAATTCAAGTTAGCAAGTCAAAGTCAAATGGTTCCAAGTATTGCTATCTATTACTAACATCAGTCATATGATCAAACAGTTCTATTTCAAATAATTCAATTTAGCAAGTCAAAGTCAAATGGTTCCAAGTATTGCTATCTATTACTAACATCAGTCATATGATCAAACAGTTCTATTTCAAACAATTGAAGTTAGCAAGTCAAAGTCAAATGGCTCCAAGTATTGCTATCTATTACTAACATCAGTCATATGATCAAACAGTTCTATTTCAAACAACTGAAGTTAGCAAGTCAAAGTCAGATGGTTCCAAGTATTGCTATCTATTACTAACATCAGTCTTATGATCAAACAGTTCTATTTAACATAAGTCAAAATTAAATGGTTCTATATATCACTAATAATTCAATTAAACTTTATTCATTCATCTATACACTGTTAAATGATCAAATAGTACTTTTTTAAACAATTCAATTTAGCGTAAGTCATTTGTTTGCACTCAGTTTAAATGTCAAACAGTTCTTTTTGACCTTTTGATAGGACCCTATCAGGTGCTACCACTACGGGCCAGAGTGAACCTGGGAGCAATGGCAATGAAAGAGGTACTCCACATTCCCCTAAGCTACAGCATTACTGGATTCACACCATCAGATGTTTTAATGTCATATCCAGGATATTTGTTGGGGGGGGGTCTTACTTCTCCGAAAAGATGCAGTCAATGTATTCTACAGCCCCAGCCGACTGGGCTCTTTAATTTTCTCATTAAATTTTCTTTTCTCCAATACACTCACTCACAAAATCACTTTTCCCAACTCCTGACATCATTCTTTTCATAACTCATTAAATCAGTCTTTAATTCAATTCTCTTTGAAGTTGTTTAAGAGGTACTATTTACCAACCCCTCCGCTCGGGCAGGATATGACACAAGGTCAGTTTTTAAGCGGAGTTTAACAGGTTTGAATTCAGAGTTTTCCTTCTCCTAGACTAGTTGCCTCACCAAGGCTGAAGAACCTAGTCCGTCCTACTATTTACCCATAGCTGGAGGGAGAATAAGGGGGTTCATACCTTTCCCAAGGGTATTTGCCCGAAAGTGAACGTAATAGCGCGACTGGAGTACGAAGTTGTTTAAGAGGTAGCTTTTTTGTAGATGGTCTTATGGAGTATGAATAATTTTTATAACTATTTGACTCACTGAGAGGACCCTCACAGGTACTAACACTCCAGGTCAGAGTGGACCTGAGAGTAATGGCAATGAAGATATTCCACACTTTTTAGATTTCCAGAACTGGTGCCTCACCATCAGATGCAGTTTAATGGCATATACAGGATTAACCGTTTTTTTGGGGGAGGTTTCATTCTTCTCTCGGGGGATACAGTCAAGTGTATTGTAGGCCCTATTGACAGGATGACAATCAAAATGAAGATATAGTCTGAATAATGTATAGAACATTGTAGATATCTCATCTCACAATCTTAAGCAATAGTAGGAAGGTGAGAGAGCACACTGCCCAAAATCCTTGGGTGAGTCCAAAGTTTTGCACTATTCTGGTATGTGCTAATTAGTGGTGTGTAATTCACATGATAAAATGTAATTCATGCCATGGAAGCTACTCACAGTGGTTGATATTATTGAGGTAAATGGTATAGTGACATGTATGGGGCATAGAAGATTTGTTGGTTATTTGTGGTTGTAGGTTGTTGGATGTCAAGTTCTATGAGGGTGACTTTGAGTCTTTTGTAATTTTCTTCTTACTCTATTCACTATCCTCTTATTATTGGCCTGTATTGTAAATGAACTTAACATGGAAAAAGGCAAAGACGAGGATACTTTAAAACTTTTATTTTACAACTATTTTGTGGTGAGGAATTTTCTTTCGGAGCTAGGAAAAAGCTGTCTATGGTGTAAAGAGATCTGACCGAGAATTTCTTTTTGGCACCAGGAAGCCCGTCCTTTTCAGGCATGCATGGTTTGCACTTCCTGCCAGAGGCTTCCTGGGAAATTATTATTTTTTCTTATTTGTTTATTCCATTTTTTTTTTTAATTTCTTATTCAATCCCACACATTATGCATTGCTTGTGTGTAATTTGAAAGGTGCGTAATGAATGCGTAATGTATAATTTGAGAAATGCTTCATGAGATTGAACTTAGCCATATTGTTGTAGAAGCCGCCATAAACATTTATTGTAGAAAAGGTGAAGGTGTGGTTGGTACAGTAACCAGATGGTTCAAGAAGTTTTGCTCAGGTAGCAAAAACTTTGATGATCAGGCAAAGTCAAGTAGCCCTAAAACTGAAGCTGTGCTCCAAGCCATAGAGGAAAATCCAGTTAGGAAAGTATCAGCCAACACTAACATCACAAAGTCTAGTGTTGTTTGTCATTTTCACAACCATGGCAAAAGCATTAAGCACTATTCAATTGTGGTTCATGTTACAAAAATATTGTAAAACTTTTCATTCACTTTAAAGATATATTTGGTAAATGAGTAAATTTAGTATAAAAGAATATGTAGGTCACCACTGTTGTTGGGGGTTGTAATGAGGTTGTTGGCGGATATGCTTCCAGAGTTCATATTAAGAGGTAGTGAAGTAAATTTTTAAGGGAAAAGAAGCATCAATAAAAGAAAAAACAAACAAAAGTTTGAGTTGCTACAAAATTGTCTTTTTTTTATATATATATATATATATATATATATATTACTATTATTTAATTTACAACAGGTTACAAAAGATGTGATAAGCTTATTAGAACTGATACATTTTGTTTGTGTCTTTTTAATGCTCTCATCTCTGTTACTGACCAAACGCCGTCGTCTCTGCTCTAACCAAATGCTGTCATCTGCAAGATGCTTTTCATAAATATTTCTTCCCTAGTCTCTTTAACTTCTTTCTGTTTCCTTCTCAAATCCTCTTTGTTTCTCAATTTGTTTGTTACTCTTAATTAGGAGTTGGTGTTGGTCAATCTGGTTTGGTCAATTTTTAAAATAAGATTTTTTTTTTTTGTTTCCAAATTCCTCCTTTATAAAAAATATCTGAACCATTACAAATAAAAATCAATTTTACTTACAATCTTCTGAGTTACTTCGTTTTGAAAATTTTCTTCTCCCAAATCGTCAACTTTGAGCAAAGCAGAATTCATTTCTTTTTCTCGTTCTTTATTTCGACAATCCCGAAAAGTTTGATCAGAATTTTCATCTGCAATTAAATAATATTGGCTGTTTTCCTTTCTAGCTCGACCTTGTGCCTGTCGTCTGCTAATATCACTTGTCACGTACAGGTACCTGTTTTCACATAAAAAAACAAAATAAAAAAATAATTGGTGCAAAGAAAATACTTCAATATTGATATTGATAATCCAAAAAGATAAGAATCAAGGAAAGTATAGATGAATTGTAGTAATTTACAAAGTTCTTTGCTTTGATGTGGCACAAAGCTACATGAATGGGGCACCCAATGAGACTTGAACTCACTCATGTAGGTTTGCTAGTCTAGCTTGCTAACCATTACACCACCAGGGGTACCCGTACAGATGAATAGTATAGATAACACTGGTCTGCTTTAAAAACATTTTTCTAAAGGTCAAAGGTTTATCAAGTGATATATGATCTCCATTTTATGCTGAATTCAAAAATACCATTCGTTTGTGTTTTGTCAGATCTGGTTTTTAAGGTGAGCTTGAATACTTTACAACAAGTTGTACACAATAATAACACTTATTCAAAAGCCTGTGGACTCTACATGTCACAGCTGATTTTGGGTGCCTGATGTTTAGTATAGCATATAATCTTGTATGTGTACCTAACTACAGTGTACCAGCCTACTCACTAACACCCACATACCTCCCTCAGCTTAAAATGATTTTAATGTACAGTATCAAGTGTCAATGATGAGTTGAGTGCTGATTTTTTTTTCTCTTTTCAGTTTTACATTTGTATTCCTGTAAGAATGGATTGCAAGTGTAAGAATAATTCTGACAGATTCTGTTATATCTGCACTTATGTGGTTCTTCCTAACTGTCAAGCAAAAATCACTGACTTTGTGAAGAAGGTATATTGTAGCACTATGTGGGTAGGCCGCCAAAGCAGACGAGTCTGTTTTGGCGCGAAACCAGACAAAGGATTCTTGGACATGAAATCTCGCCGTATCCGGAAGTGGTAAGGGGACGCGAATGAGAGTTGATGACGCGACCCAGCAGAGGGCAGTTGGCGGCTGGACAGCAGAGAGGGCAGTTGCGGCTGGACAGGAGAGAGGCGAACAGCAGAGGGTTGGCGTGGAAGAACAGACAGGGGCAGTCAACACCAGACACCGGAGCAGAGAAGCGAGGCAGCATGGGATAGGGTCCAGCGAGAGTGAGTCAAGATGAGTCGGATTCCAGTAGCATTGTGGAATTTTCGCTAGTAACCCACGCTAGCGATAGTCTGCACATGCAGGTAGTGTTGCATACCTTCCTCTGCTCTTGGTTAACCCCAAGCTTTGTTCGTGTTTGTTTGTTTGTCCTTCAATTTTCTCCGTTCCCTCGATCGTATTCTTGTGTTGGTAAAGAAATGTGTGTTACCCCCTCGAGCCACTAGTTGATCACCAGCCGGCTAAGAAGTGGAATGGTTAGAAGACAGAGATAATGTGGTGGGGGAGAGGGTGTAACGTTTACAATATTGCAATTAATTCGGAGTCAAACTAGGGGATCAGGATAAACCATTTGCTCCACACATTTGCTGTAAAATATGTGGAGAAGTTGAGGGATTGTTGGAATGGTGATTGTTTGGTTGTTTGGGTTTTATGGCACATGAACTTTTGTCGGTTATTTAATGCCAAATCCATTTTTATGCAAATAGTTCTATTTCAAACATTCAGTTTAGGATAAGTATGCAGTTTAAATGTAAGTACAGTTTAATTGTGAAAAGCATTTCTATTTCAAGCTATTCAGTTCTAATTTAGCTAATTCAGTTTAGTATAAGTACAGATTTTGTTTAAACAGTTCTATATTAAACAAATCAGTATAGAGTAAGTACAGTTTCAATGTCAAAAACAGTTCTATTTCAAATAATTCAGTTTAGCATAAGCATGCAGTTTAAATGTAAGTACAGTTTAATTGACAAAAACATTTCTATTTCAAGCAATTCAGTTTAGTCAAACAATTCAGTTTAGCCTAAGTATGCCGTTAGTTCGATTTAACCCATAGATAGGGCCCTATCAGGTACTACCACGCCGAGCCAGAGTGGACCTGGGAGCAATGGCAATGAAGGGGTACTCTGCATTCCCCAAAGCTCCAGCAGTGCTGGAACCTCACCATCAGACTGTTTAGTGTCATATCCAGGACACTCATGGAGGGGGTCTTACTCCTCTGCAGAGGTGCAGCCAGTGTATTCTACAGCCCTAGCTGACTGGGTAAAACACAGAGTTAAATGTCAAAACAGTTTTATTTCAGATAATTCAGTTTAGCATAAGTACGCAGTTTAACTGTCAAAACAGTTCTATTTTAAACAATTCAGTTTAGCATAAATACGCAGTTTAAATGCAAAAATCACTATAGTAAAGGAAGCATGATTTAGTGCTATTCAACCTATAGATAGGACCCTTATCAGGTGCTACCACTCTGGGCTAGAGTGGACCTGGGAGCAATGGCAATAAAGAGGTACTCTGCATTCCCTAATTGTAATAGTGAAAGGAAGAGTATGTCATTTGGTATTCTTATGGTCTGGAGGGAGGGAAAAGATCCTATTATGGACTGCTATTTCTGCAAGATAAAACTAATAGGAATAAATCACAAGAACAAACAATACCCCAATATTCCTTCTGCCATAAGACCAATCCTTCACAGCCCAGACCTTCCTGTTCCTGAGCCAGATGGTAAAATGGAATATAGCTCTGAACATAGTGACATGGCTGTTGTAGCTGGAGATGATATATACAAGCCAGAAGAGGATGAACAGTCAGTACCCTAGATACAACCATAACTCAATGACTTGACACAAGACTTAAACCTTTCAAAAGGAGTCTGCTCAGCTGCTGGGTTCACATCTCAAAGAGAAACATCTGTTGGCACCAGGAACAATGTTCTACTGGTATCAAGACTGTGAAAAAGACAGTTTTTCATGTTATGGGATAAGTCATCATTAGTTTATTGCAATAACATTGGTGTATTGATCCTATATATATATATATATATATATTACTATTATTTAATTTACAACAGGTTGCAAAATATGTAGTAAGCTTATAAGAACTGATGTTTTATTCATGTGTTTTTAATGCTAGCAGCTCTGTGAGGATATGAGGTGTAGCCCTGGGGACCTTCCGGAAGCGATGAACGATAGGGAGGGGTGGTGAGAGAGGATCAGGGATATCTGTGCTGATGGCACGACAAGATGATGATGATCTCTGGTACTGACCAAATGCTGTTGTTTCTGCTCTGACCAAATGTTGTTGTCTGCAAGATGTTTTTCTCAAATATTTCTTCCCTATTTTCTTTAACTCTTTTCTTTTTCCTTCTCTAATTCTCTCTTGTTTCTCAATTTGTTTGTTACTCTTAAAGGTTTCCGAATTTGGAGTTGGTCAATCTGGTCTGGTCTATTTTTAGAATATGTTTTTTTTGTTTACAAATCCGTCCTTGATCCTACGGAATGGAGACTTTTTATTAACTCATCCAACAGAAGTCTCAAAGTAGTTCTTCGACATGATGGGAAGTTTTTCAGCTATCCCTATTGGTCATTCAGTACAGATGAAAGAAACTCACTACAACATGGATCATTTTCTGTCTGCTGTTTACTACCAGGAGCACAAATGGTTGATCAGTGGAGATTTTAAGATGGTTGGATTGATTCTAGGGCTTCAAGGTGGGTACACAAAGTATCCTTGTTTTCTGTGTCTCTGGGACAGCCAGGCTGACAACCAACATTATGTCAGATGAGAGTGGCCATTGAGACAAGGGTTAAAACCCAACTCACATAATGTTTAGTCTCACCCTCTCATTGAACCAAACAAAATACTGCTTCCACTCTTATATATCAAGTTAAGAGTAATAAAGAACTTTGAGAAGACAAGGAAGGCAGCATATTTGCTTTCCTTCAGAAGTTCCCATGGATGAAGAAACTCAAGGCTGGTATATTTGACAGCCCTCATATGTTTAATTCATGTGTCGGAATGCTGCTGCAAAGAATTTTGCAAATCAGTTTCTCAACGATGTTAAGGCTTCTGCGTGTCAATACGAGTGCTTTTTTCCTCGTTTCCTTTCCTTTTCTCTCTTTCCTTCTCTCCTTCCTTCAAGTTTTAACAGGCTCCGTGCGTATTCGTCAATTGATTCACCGAGAAAAAAAATGACGCCTTCTAGCCGTCACCATGCGTTTATATGCTTGCCCAATTTTGAAAGAATTTGTATACGTGCAAATCGACTCTCGCTGGTTCGAGATCACCCAATGTTACATATAGTGCTTGAAGCAGCCATATCTGTTTTCTGCTTTTACTCTATAGCCCAGACACGTCCATGCACGCTTTGAATTTCTAGGTATGTTGAGTCCATTACATTCACAATTCAACAAGAGAATAGTTAAAATACAGTTCTATAAATTTCAAGTATCTTAAAAATTTGATCTGGTTAGGAAAAAAGGATTATGATTTTTGGATTCAGCATAAAAAAATTGCCATAAAATCAGCTATTATATATTTGACCTTGAAAACATTACAGGCCATTGTAATGCGATATCATCATGTCATGCTGCTAGCATGGATTTCCGTGACTCTCCCTTGCCATTCATCTATCATTTATTGCATTTGGCAAGTCCTCTAGACTACATCCTGTGTCTGTACAAAGCTGTAGTAGATAAGTTCTAGCTGGATGTCAAACACCTACTCGTCTATGTAAAGGGATCCACTGGAGAACGTCGCTTATGAGTTCATCCTTACTTCTCCAGTAATGTCCTGCATGTCTTATTTATCTGATTTGAATGGTTTTAGAGATGGGAAGTAGGTGGTCATACAACTGCTGTTTTGTAGGATGTTGAATATATATATATATATATATATATATATATATTTTCAACATCCTTTGATACTAGTTCTGGCTGGCCGGAATTTGCATATGTCACAAAACCCGTCCTACCAGAGATGAGATGCGTGACCTACAAATTGCACCTCCAAGGACACTTATGCTTTCATTTTTTTTCCTATATTTGCGGAACTCCACATGCAAAACACATTCATGCTCATTTTGAACTTTGAGGCAGGCTATTTCACTTGACCCTGCTTGCTTCTTTCTTTTTTCTTCCTTTTGGTGTTGCTATGAAAGGAATTGATTCCACACAGTTTCATTGTCACATTTCATTTCTCTTGTTCGTCTGGCTCACCACCTGTTTTTTATCCAGCTGGTGACAGTTGCTAGATTCACATGACCATCAGCTTTTCTGCCTGCATATACAGCATCCCACTTGTTGTCTCTTTGAAAGACAAACCCCAGTTAGCTCATTGGAAGCAGTAGTCTGCAGGTTCTGCCTTTCAATTTCACTACATAAAACTTAGTACATTTACAGTTGTTTTGAGTTCTGTTTTATTCAACTAAAGTAGCATTATAATACAGTTTCACAACATATCTTGCCCAGTTGGCTGGGGCTGTAGAATACACCGACTGCTTCTCTACAGAGGGGTAAGCCCCCCCCCAACGAGTGTCCTGGATATGACACTAAACAATCTGATGGTGAAGTTCCAGCAGTGCAGGAGCTTTGTGGAATGTGGAGTACCCCTTCATTGCTATCGCTCCCAGGTCCACTCTGGCCCGGAGTGGTAGCACCTGATAGGGCCCTATTTATGGGTTAAATAGAACTAACAGCATACTTATGCTAAACTGAATTGTTTGAGTAAACTGAATAGCTTGAAATAGAAATGATTTTGACAATTAAACTGTACTTACATTTAAACTGCGTGCTTATGCTTAACTGAATTATTTTGAAATAGAACTGTTTTTTGACATTAAAACTGTATTTACACTTAACTGAATTGTTACATATAACTGCTTGAATAGTTTGAAATGGAAATGTTTTTGACAATTAAACTGTGTACTTATGCTAAACTGAATTGTTTTAAATAGAACAGATTATATACATAAAAATGGATTTGGCATTAAATAACCTACAATGGTTGATATGCCATAAAACCCCAACCCAACCAACCCACAACATATCAAAAGAAGAGTTTCAGAGGTGCTTCAACCAATAGACAACTTGCTGAAATAGATTTATGGAACACCAAGGGGACTATTTTGAAGAAAATTCATATTTAATTCAATGTTCTTTCCAGTTGAGATAAAAAGAACTTTAGCCTTATTTTTTTAAAAACACTTCATATATATAACAATTGGTCAGGCAAGATTACCATCTTTTTGGAAATTGTAGATATAACTGTGGGTACCTTACAGTATTGGAATGAAAAAAATTAATGGTTTTTTATTATTTATACAAATTTTAATGTCACTTCAATGGCTTAGACACACATAGGAAATGATTATTTTCCTTAATTATTGTTGTCAAAGTTCCTTTTGTTGTAGCAAAAAGGCATAATTTTCTAACAAGAAAATTCTCAGAAATAAATATATTTGAGTCTCCATTAAATTGTACTATATATATATATATATATATATATAAAGAAAAAACAAAATTTCTTAGAATTTCTTTTCCCTTGATTTGATATCCTAATTTATGATTAGTTCTTTGCTAAAGGCTATGAGTAGTTGTCTGAGTTTTGAAAAGTCAAATTATGATATACAATAATTGTGGACTGTTAGTAATATTGCAAAAAAAAAATTGAATTGTCATCATTTGTTAATTGAAGTTTTCCTCAGAAATTATTGAAAAGAAAAAAACAACAACCTTGATCTTATCATCAAAAAGAAGGAAGGTTGTGGTCACAAGAGAAAAACCATTTCATCTGAAGATACAAAAATTGTTAAAGTAGCAAAATGACATGCACTGCTACATCACATAAACTCAAAGTTAAAATTAAATGTTTCCCATGGTGGAATGGCTAAAGCACTAGACTGCAGCCTCAAAATAAGAGTCAATTTGGATTTTCAAATGTCTTTCAAATTAAAAAATGAGTTTTTAGTGAAAAGAATAATGTTACATATTGACCCCGGCCAAGCTGTCAAATAAGAGATGCACCTGTGTAAATAACAGGTGCATCCAGTTGAAGATACCAGGGTACAACCTTGACTATGGACGGGTTGAATTGAGTGCAGATGTGACGCTCACTGAAGCAGGTGGGCATCAAACAATTATATAACCTGGTGCCACAGGAAGTTCGAGTTAGTTGAGTTGGAGATAAGATGCTATAGAGAGAACCAGCACCCAGCAGAGGGCTATGGGCCCCCAGGACCCCCAATTGAGAAGCCCAGCAGAACGAGAAAGAAGTGCTGCTAAAGACAAAGGAACTGGGGGGGGGGTCAATATGTGGCAGTTTGTTCAGTCTCCAACTCACCTCTCGCACACAACCCTTTCACAATCCTTTCCAACCATTTTGAATAAAGTGAGAGGTATATTTTTCTAAAGAAGTGTGTCCGTTCATCATTGTGTTGACTATGTTTCCACATGCATATGTATAGTTAGTTGTGACTATACAACAATAACTTGTTATAAATTACATCAATTATTATCAATTGTCTTAATAAATTTAATGTATAATTCAATTTAATTTAATGTTTATATTAAATAATATTTAATGTTTAATTTGATAAATTCAAACTACATCAATCGTCTTAATAATTTTTTCTTATGTCAGCTGTCTGTTTTTATTTTTGTCAAATCTTGTATATCAGAGTCCATTCTGTCTGCTAATGGCAGGAAGGTTCAACCCATACTACCATACCACCAACACCTGTCTGTAACATTGTGAGGCAAGATAAAAAAGACAAAGGACATTAATTTTGGAGTGATTATCTTACCAGTACAGTATGCAGACTCTTGTTCCTCATCAGTAAAAATGCATATTGATGCAGGTTACTAAAACGTATTTTGGAATTGAAAATTTGCTATATCTAATATTGTCATTGTGTTTTTTGTATCAGTTATAGTTTTTGTAGAAATAAACAGGAGGCATTACTTTCAGATCATCCCTCATATAAAAAATCACAGTTTAAAAAAGAAATGATAATTTTACCTGATTACAATTTCACAATCTGGTATATTCAATCCTTGTTCAGCAATTGAAGTGGCAATCAACAAATTTAGATCCCCTGATAAAATAATATACAAAAAATATATGAAATGAGTTATTACTAAACATCTACATAAAATTAATTTCAATGGCATGTAATGGTTTGGTTAGGTTTGCTTTGATTTGATGGCATATCAACCATTGTAGGTTATTTAATGCCAAATCTTCTCTGTGTGTGTATATATATATATATATATATATATATATATATATATATATATGTGTGTGTGTGTGTATTATTTGGTCCAATTAAACCGGAGTTGGGAGTATTTCCATCAGGACAAAAAAAAACATTTAACAGTGAACATTTAAATTTTCCTGGTAAAGGGCTCAATGTAACTGACATTACAGAGCAATAATATATATATATATATATATATATATATATATATATATATATATATATATATATATGATTTGGTTTGGTTGCGTTTTATGGTATATCAACTCTTATTATTTATTTAATACCAAATCCTCTTTATACATATATATCAAATAAATATGATTTGTAAACAAATTTAGAAGAAAACATTTTTAAATGAACCTGAGCTTTTTTTTGCACACAGTTAAATGGTTTCAAGTATTGCTACATAACAGTTACAATTTAACATGAGTCATTTATTAGTACACAGTTTGTTCTATTTGACCCATTGATAGGAGCCTATCAGATGCTACCACTCCAGGTCAGAGTGGACCTGAGAGCAATGTCAATGAAGGGGTACTCCACATTTCCCAAAGCTCTAAAGTTAGACCCTCACCATCAGATGGTGTAATGTCATATCCAGGACACTTGTTGGTGGAGTGTTACCCCTCTACAGAGATGCAATCGGTGTATTCCATAGCCCCAGCTAACTGGACTAGTCAAGTAAGGGTTAACATGTTACAGTATAAGACCCATAGTTGTAGTACCTATTAAGGTTCTGTCTATTGGCGAAATAGATGTTTCAATAGAATTCACAACTTATAATTTTTGTATGGTTATGATAAATTTAAATTTTAAAATGCAAATAAAAATTATTATATAGTATTGGACAAAAGAAACAATGAAAAAACTGTCCCAATACAAATTTTAATGTCACTTCAATGGCTTATACACACACACTGGAAGTGATTATTTTCCTTGGTTACTGTAATCAAAGTTCGGTTAGTTATAGTGAAAAGGCGTAATTTTCAGAAATATCAAAAAATAGGAAATTTTTAAGGATTTTCTTTTCATTGATTTGATATCTTAATTTGTGATTTGTCCTTTGCAAATGACTAGTAAGCAGTTGTCTGAGTTTGAAAAAGGTCAAATTGTAGCATATAATGATTGTGGACTGTTAATTGATGACATTATAAAGAAATTGAAGTTGCCATTATTTATCACAATCATTTCTTATTGATCTTTGTCAATCACTTGTTGAAAATATGACCAGATGCTAATAGATACTTTACCAAATATTTAGTAGTCATATATTGTCCTAACTTGTTATAAGCAAAATGAATTGTCATCACTTGTCTTAATAAAATTTCTAAGGATTTTACATTCCTTGATTTGATATCCTAATTTGTGATTAGTCCTTTGTTCATGGTAAGTAAGCAGTTGTCTGAGTTTGAAAAAGGTCAAATTGTGGTATATCACGATTATAGACTGTCGCTTTGCAAAATTGTAATGAAATTAAATTGCCATCATTTATCATGATCTTTTTCTTATTGATCTTTGTCAATCAATTGTTGAAAATATGAACAGATGCTGTCAGGCAATAATTCTAATGAATATCCTACCAAATATTAAATGGTCATAAATTGTCACAACTTGTCATAAACTTCAATTGTCTTAATAAAACTTTTTATGTCAGCTGTCTGGGTTTTTTTGTCCAATACTCTACATCAAACTCATTTAATTTCAATGTCATATAATGATTAATGACTTAAATTATCAGATGTTGATAGCAAGTTAGATTTCTCACTGGGTGTACTTGACCTGTGACCTTGTATTAAAATAAAAATCTGATCTAATCTAAAAGAGTTGTAGTTCTTCCCATTAACCTTTGTCTAGTTTTGAGGGTTTTTTTTTTTTATTTTTAGTAATTTTATTCATTTCAAAATTTCTCCACAATTTTAATGTCATTTAAGCCAGCCTAAAAAAATTTTAAATTAAGCATATTTTAGAATTTATCACAAGATATCTGATTAGGATTGAACTCACAAGAAATGGTTGCTAGCTTAGCTAGGAATAACTTGAAGTGATGACAAGAAACTTATCTTTTTCTTTCTTTCCACTTTTATGGATATATATATATAATTTCCCCTCCCCTTTGTTACATACAAATAATTGGTAGAAGGGTATTGATATAAAGATACTATAGTAATACAGTTCATTCGTACTTTTCTTTTTAGATATTACAATAGCGGATAGAAGCCTGAGATTCTGGCAATCACTCATTCCCTAACTCACTCACTCCCTAAATCAGTCTTTTCTAACTCATTAACTAAATTACTCTTTCCCCAACTTACTTATTCAATCTTTCCCTAATTCACTCACTTACTAAATGACTTTTACACTAAATCACTCTTTTGCAGACTCACTCACTCCCTAAATTGCTCTTACCCTCATTCACTCACTCACTAAATTGCTCTTTCCCTCATTCACTCACTCACTAAATTGCTCTTTCCCTCATTCACTCACTCCCTAAATTGCTCTTACCCTCATTCACTCACTCCCTAAATTGCTCTTTCCCTCATTCACTCACTCCCTAAATTGCTCTTTCCCTCATTCACTCACTCCCTAAATTGCTCTTTCCCTCATTCACTCACTCCCTAAATTGCTCTTTCCCTCATTAACTCCCTAATTCACTCTTTCTCTCATTCACTTACTCCCTAAATTGCTCTCTCATTCATTCATTCACTCTCTAAATCACTCTTTCCTTCATTCACTCACTCACTAAATTGCTCTTTCCCTCATTCACTCACTCCCTAAATTGCTCTTTCCCTTAGTAACTCCCTAAATTGCTCTTTCCCTCATTCACTCACTCCCTAAATTGTTCTTTCCCTCATTCACTCCCTAAATTGCTCTTTCCCTCATTCACTCACTCCCTAAATTGCTCTTTCCTTCATTCACTCACTCCCTAAATTGCTCTTTCCTTCATTCACTCACTCCCTAAATTGCTCTTTCCTTCATTCACTCACTCACTAAATTGCTCTTTCCCTAAATCACTCACTCACTAAATTGCTCTTTCCCTAAATCACTCACTCACTAAATTGCTCTTTCCCTAAATCACTCACTCACTAAATTGCTCTTTCCCTAAATCACTCACTCACTCACTTAATCACTTCTTTAACTCAACTCACTGTATCATTGTTTCCTAAGATGTTTTTATTTGCACACAGTCCTGCTAAATAGAAATAATTTTTCAAACAGATCTACTTAATCCATAAGTGGAATCCTTACAGATACTATCACTCCGAGGTAGAGTGGACTGTGGAGAAATGGTAATGAAGGCACACAACATTCCCCCCCATATCTCCAGAATTGGAGCCTCACCATCAGACACAGTTTAGAACCATACCCAGAATACCCTTATTTTGGGGGTGCCTCACCCAACAGTTGGTAATACATTCCTACAGAAAGGGCAGGATGGTTTTTGAGTGAAATTTTAACCATCCTTTATATAAAGTGTGAGAAATTAATAACTTACCCTCTTGAAACCTTTTAAGTACATTTTCTTGTTGTTTTTGGGTCAGTCCATCATCTTTTGCTTTTCCAACGATAAAATCAGCCTTTACAAATTTCTTGAGATCTCTATTCTCACAGATAGAATTTTTTAGATGAGTTGCATTAAATCGTGTCAGGCATAGAAGTATAACTGAAATGAGAAAAAATCTGCATTTTAGAATAGTAGATCCATATAAATTATTATTATTACTATTGAATATAAGTTAAAATAGCATAGACACAGAATCAATATTGCATGGTGTGATAACTATATTCAAGAAACTGACAGTACACTAACTGCCATTGATTCTGTACCAATAACTATACTATGCAAACACACACAGACACACACATATATATGTGTGTGTGTGTGTATGTGTTTATATATATATATATATATATATATACATATATCAGGGAAAGGAGTAGCGCCCTCCCCTACACCTCGGTTTAGTAGCTATTGAAAAGGGAGCCATTGGGTCGCCTTCGACTAAGGTTGCCAATTTTACTTATATATATATATATATATATATATATATAAAAAAGGTGCCTGTGGTGTAGTGGTTATGTGACGGTGCATAAATATTTATCCCAGGACGGGAGTTTATTTTACGGACGTGAGTCGGGGCAGTCTGGCACTTGAACCCTCGCAAAATAAGTCCAAGTTAAAATTCCTTTTTCAAGCATATGGGAACTGGCAAATAGTGTGGGGGTTAATTTTGGACTAGACTGACTGCCGCTGGCAAGGGGTTTCCAAATTCACTTTACATACGTCATCAAATCCTTTTGTCTTCCTACCCCCTCAGATAATGGAAAACATGGACTTCTAGGTTACGGTAAAATATTATTCACTGTAGTCGGCAATTCCAATTTCCCGTGTAATGTTTTTAAAGGTGAATAAGACACTTAGCGAGAATAAATTGAAGCAAATGAAGCTAAAATAGATATATGCAAAAGAAAGCAATTCGACAGGTAAACAACACAACGAATATATTTCGACACGAGGGGACATTTAAACAACAACATTTTGATACGTGAGGCCCAAACAAATATTTAAGGTGCCGGCTACATCACCAGCAGACAGTCTTAAACACAAATGTCTCTCTTTCTTCTTTTTCTTTTCTTTCTTTCTTTCTTTACTTATAAAACTTGGAAAGGTAGTTAAGTCCACTCGTTTGTTTACAGTTTATGAAACGAATTTCTTCAGTCTATTTCTTTCCTTTTCTTAATACATATAAGTTCCAATATTTGGGAAGGTTAGGAGGAAAAACAGTTTAAGATGTACTTAGCTTTTAACTGGTTTACTTCACGGATTATCTTTTACAGGCGAATGGCGTTCTGTAGAACCTGGCTGGAAGGCACCTGTTATCTTCTTGTCCAAGGATTCTATTCTGCTCTTTCCGGAGCGGGCCAGAAACCAACCTCTTTATCTGTCAATTTCTGTCTCCAAACTAAATTCTTTATCCCTATTTCCTCTGATGAAAAGGGTACTACTTCCTGCGCAAAGGCTTCAGCCAATCATTTGTCTCCTTCCTCTTCCTCCACCTAATTTGGTCATGCTACTCAATGACCTACATTCCTTCTCTGTCCACCCGATTATGGAGTGCAGGTAGTTTGACCTTATCTGGCTGCCCTTAGCAGTCAGTCGTTATGCTTGTTAGTCAAACCCAGAAGGGGAAGGGAAATTAAATCTTACTTCTCCCCTCTCAGGGGCATACCACATGACAGTTAGCATTGTCGGAAATGGACATAGCAATCTGAGTTCAAATCCTTGACGAGTCTGTTTGCATTTCACATAGCGCTAATACTCTTGGGAAAAGTATGAATCCAACAATTCTTTCTCCAGCTATAGGTAAATTAGTAAGGCAGACTGGGTTCTTTAACCTTGTTTTGGCAACTTGTCAAGGAGATGGAAAACTTTAAATTCAAACCTGTCAAACTACACTTAAAAAACCGACCTTGTGTTGCATTCTGCTCATAAGGAGGGGTTGGTAAGTGTATATATATATATATATATATAAATATGTTTTATCACCATTATTGAGTAATCTTTATTTATAAACATAACAAACTATGCTATTGATTATTATCAAAGCAAACATTGATTATACACAAGAGAATAGTAAGTGTAGTCAATATGATGATAGAGATGAAACAATTAAATGATAAGTGAATACAGCAAATTGGAACAAAAGGAATGTGGGGACACCCTGAGGTGTAATAGTTGAAGTGCTGGACTACACTCTTGAAGTAAAAGAGTTCAAACTCCAGTTGTTCTGTTACATTCATTTCCTGACAAGAGCATGTCTCCCATGGGTACAAAAATAAAGTGAAGGAGGTTAATGAAGCCTCCAATGTTGCCATACAAGAGAGCAAAGGAAAGAGAAAGAAAAGAGCATGTCTTCCATGGGTACAAAAATAAGGGGAGGGAGGTTAATGAAGCCTCCAATGTTGCCATACAAGAGAGCAGTAACCTGAGAATCTTCTTCATAGGGTAGGAAAGAGAAAGAAAAGAGCATGTCTCCCATGGGTACAAAAATAAGGGGAGGGAGGTTAATGAAGCCTCCAATGTTGCCATACAAGAGAGCAAAGGAAAGAGAAAGAAAAGAACATGTCTCCCATGGGTACAAAAATAAGGGGAGGGAGGTTAATGAAGCCTCCAATGTTGCCATACAAGAGAGCAAAGGAAAGAGAAAGAAAAGAACATGTCTCCCATGGGTACAAAAATAAGGGGAGGGAGGTTAATGAAGCCTCCAATGTTGCCATACAAGAGAGCAAAGGAAAGAGAAAGAAAAGAACATGTCTCCCATGGGTACAAAAATAAGGGGAGGGAGGTTAATGAAGCCTCCAATGTTGCCATACAAGAGAGCAAAGGAAAGAGAAAGAAAAGAACATGTCTCCCATGGGTACAAAAATAAGGGGAGGGAGGTTAATGAAGCCTCCAATGTTGCCATACAAGAGAGCAGTAACCCAAGAATCTTTTTCATAGGGTAGGAAAGAGAAAGAAAAGAGCATGTCTCCCATGGGTACAAAAATAAGGGGAGGGAGGTTAATGAAGCCTCCTCTAAAATTCAAGGTATGTATAATGAATGATTAAATTTAGAAAAATCATCAGAAATAGTTGCAAGTATTTACCTTTTTTTTCAGGATTTGGTTCCAGAATGGAAGTCAGCAGTTCTTTTAGTTTTAATAGTTTATCATTATTTTCAAACTCATCGTTTAAGGCAAAGTCTTCTAGTTGAGGCAGAATCATATCATAAACAGAAGCAATTTTTTTTTCTATATCCAAATTGTAACAGTCAGATTGCTGGAAATTATCTTTAAGATAATGTAAAGCATCACAAGCCTTCAAGACAAAAAGAAAGAACTCAATTAGAATGCTTTATCGATTTTATAACAAATTTACTACTGGCAATATCAATTGTTCAAAGAATATGGTCTGATTTCATTTGGTCAAAGGAAAAGTCAACTATAGTTGTCTCTCTCTCTGGATCAGTCTCATATTAAGACCATAGTTGAGGGTGACCTGAAGGCTACTTTTTCATTAGCTACTACACCAAGGTATAGGGGAGACTGCAACACTTTTCCCTGGATTGCTTCCTTTTACTCTTGATCCATACCTTATAATGCTGAGTGTTAAGCAAGGTGATATCATGTACCATTTTTTTTGAGTTTTTGGTATGGCTCAACCTGGGATTAAACCCTAGTCTCCTAGGCCATTTGGTGAATACTCTACCCACTAGCCAATGAGCTTCATAAATATTAAGAATTTTAAAAATATTTCAAGCTAAGTAAATATTAAAATTTATAAAAATATTCTAAGCTTATTCAATATTAAAAATTTATAAAAGATATTCTAAGCTTGGTCAATATAAAGAATTTATAAAAATATTCTAAGCTTAGTAAATATTAAAATTTATAAAAATATTCTAAGCTTAGTCAATATTAAGAATTTATAAAAATATTCTAAGCTTAGTCAATATTAAAATTTATAAAAATATTCTAAGCTTAGTCAATATTAAGAATTCATAAAAATTTTCTAAGCTTAGTAAACATGCAGAATTTATAAAAATATTCAAAGCTTTAGTCAATATTAAGAATTTATAAAAATATTCTAAGCTTAGTCAATATTAAGAATTTATAAAAATTTTCTAAGCTTAGTAAATATTAAAATTTATAAAAATATTCTAAGCTTAGTCAATATTAAGAATTTATAAAAATATTCTAAGATTAATCAATATTAAGGATTTATAAAAAATATTCAAAGCTTTAGTCAATATTAAGAATTTAAAAAAATATTTAAAGCTTTAGTCAATATTAAGAATTTTGAAGAATTAAAATCATCATTAATACATACGGTTAATTCATTGTAATAAAGCAGAGCTTTATTCATCATCAGTAGAAATTCAATGATTTTCACTTCAATACGTAATTTTTTGATTTCACAAGCACTCTTCTTTGATGATAGAAGACCCTCAAATTCTTTAGTCCCCAATATGTTAGAATAATCCAATTTCAAATCATAGTCTGTTTCCAGCAATATAATAAATGTTTTCATAGCATCAAAAATGTTTTTGGTGAAATCATTGGGAGAGCGTGCTTTGCCTGTTATAATTTGATCAATAATTGGTAGCTTGTTCTTTTCTGACAGTTCTTTTTTATTGTTTTCATCTCGTACACAAGACACCTACAAAGAAAATGGAAGTTAGCATAGATTATTATTATTCATAGGGTTGAGTACTCTTATAACACTTATTTATGGTATATCAATTCCTATCCCTTCGGGCTCAGTTGACTGGGGTTGTAGAATACACTGACTGCAGCTCTGCAGAGGGGTAAGACCCCACCCACCCAATGAGTGTCTTGGATATGACACTAAACAATCTGATGGCGAGGTTCCAGTGATGCTGGAGCTTTGGGGAATGTGGAGGATCCCTTCATTGCCATCGCTCACAGGTCCACTCTGGCCCAGAATGGTAGCACCTGAGAGGGCCCTATCTATGGGTTAAATAGAACTAACTGCATACTTATGCTAAATTGAATCGTTTGAATTAGAACTGTTTGAATAAACTGAATAGCTTGAAATAGAAATGTTTTTGAGAATTAAACTGTGAACTTACATTTAAACTGCATACTTACGCTAAACTGAATTGTCTGAAATGGAACTGTTTTTGACATTGAAACTGTACTTACACTAAACTGAATTGTTTAATATAGAACTGTTTTGACATTTAACTGTGAGTAAACAAAATCTGTACTTATACTAAATGGAATAGCTTGAAATAGAAATGTTTTTGACAATTAAATTATGCACTCATGCTAAACTGAATTGTTTGAAATAGAACTATTTGCATAAAAATGGATTTGGCATTAAATACCCTACAATGGTTTATATACTATGAAACCCAAACAACCAACCATCCTATCCCTTCTCTATCTGATGCATGACACTTAAGTGTATCCACTAGTGAGGAGATTAGTTTTGAAGCATTGAGGAGAGTGGGGTCAACGCATTGCTGCCACGCCTCGCAGGTCCATTCAGAGCCAGAGTGGGAGTACCTGTTAGGGTTCTGTCAATTGTTCTGTTGATTCCAATTGAATTCATAACTTATAATTCTTAAATGATTATTTTTGTCCAATATTTTAACGGTACAAATTAATCACTCTGCAACTTATAGTAGACAACTGTCCAAAGACTTCACTCTTCAACTCCTCATAGACAACCTCTCAAACTAATCCCTCGACAACGCCTCAAAACAAACTCTTAAACTAATCACTCTAAAACCCCTACAAGTAATCACTCTACAACCTCTCATAGACAACCAAAGGCTCCCCTTTCAATAGCTGTAGGGGAAGGCACTACTCCAATCCCTGGATTGCTCCACTTTAGCCTTGATCCTTACCTTATAATGCTGAGCGCCAAGCAAGGCAGAATCAAATACCATTTTTTTAATCTCTGATATGACTGAACGTGGGATTGAACCCCGGTCTTCTGGACCAATGGCAAAAACTCTACTCATTTCAGGTTTAATTGCAGGTTAATCAGCACGGTTAAGCAAAAGAATATATATATGATAAAAGAAAAAGCAAAATGAGAAAAAAATTGGTTTGGTTTAGTTGGGTTTTAAGACATATCAACCATTGTAGGTTATTTAATACAAATATATAATTTTGTAAACACACTTTGTTGACAATATCTTTAAACTAGGAAGAGTTCATTTTTGCACATAGTTAAATGATTTCAAGTATTGCAATGTAACACTAAGAATTTAATATCAATCATTTGTTTGCACACAGTTAAATGGTTTCAAGTATTGCTATGTAACACTAACAATTTACCATCAGTCATTTGTTTGCACACATTAATATAGATATTAGTTTGCAGACAGTGAAGTGGTTACAAGTATTGCTTTTAACACTAATCATTCTATTGAAATCTATTTATTCATTTTCACACAGTTAAATGGTTTCAAGTATTGCTATGCATCACTAACAATTCAATTAGACATCAGTCATTTGTTTACACACAGTTAAATGACTAAACACTTCTATTTCTAATAATTCACTTTTGCGTAAGTCACTTGTTTGCACACAGTTAAATGTCAAACAGTTCTATTTGACCCATAGATAGAATCCTATCAGGTACTACTACTCAGGTCAGAATTGACCCGAGAGCAATGCCAATGATGGGTACTCTGCATTCCCTAAATCTCCAAGACTGGAGCTTCACCATCAGATTGTTTAGTGTCATATCTAGGACAGTTGTTGGGAGGAGATCTTACTCTTCTGCAGAGATGCAATTGGTGTATTTTACAGCCCCAACCAACTGGACCAAAATAAGAAAAGATTTTACATCCAAAGTGCTCAATGTTATTATCCCAAAGCAGATATAAAACTAAAATATTTGAATTATGGATTAAAAGTTTCATATGGAGCATGTGGTCATCTAATGAAAACATAAGAAAAGAGGCTAAGTAACTGTTGAGTCATTTGTCAAGTGATGACAGTTCAATGATAGACAAAAATGTTGAAATTGTTTTCTTAACCTATCAAGGCAAAGGGAAATGAACACAATGTGAGAACACAACAAATACAAAGAAAAGAATAGATTAAAATGACTTACTTACCCAAGGAGTGTCCATATTTGCACAGAGTGAGACAATGGCTTTGAATGGATCACAACCACCTCCCAAAGTAGCTGAAAGACCCAAGATCTGAGGTACTTGATTTCCCTCTCTTTTCATCTGATGGTATTTTTTCATTATTTCATTGTAGGGATGCTTCAATACAGTATTATGACATTCATCAAACACAAGTAAGTCATATTGCGACAAGTTCACTGATTTTGAATGAAGAGCATTAACCAAGACTTGAGCAGTTAAAATCACAACAGTTTTACTCTTAACAACCTGGCCAGAGAGTGAATCATTATCTTCCAATGAATACACTTCCTTTTTCAAAATCTTTTTGAGCTGAAAAACAAAAAGTAAAATAATTTACAATGTATTTACATATTTTATAATAATGAAAATTATGTGTCTATCTGTATATGATGTAGATAATTTGCATACTAGTTTCAACAAAACCTGGTTTAATCAATAGTTACTTGCTGTTACTGATATTATTATTATTATTATATTCCCAAGAATATCAAAAGCAACTGTATGTATAATTTCATATTCAAATCTATCAAAATAAAACTAAGTATAATCTTTTTATATGAATTTTTATTTAGTTTTCCCATACTATTATATTTTATACTATATATTTTATAAGTATATATATTATACTGTTATATTATATTTTAGTCTTTCAATACTATTATATTTTATCATAATAAAACTTTTATATTTGTACCTGGAAGGAGCATATTTCTACTCATATATGTAATAATTCTATTCGATCAATAAAGCTTGAATCAATTGCTGACCTCTGACAAGCCATTTCTTCCTTATTTTTAATACAAAACTGTAGTAAAATCATAAGCAATGCATTTATATGATAGATATAATAACCATATTCTATCAGTAACACTTGTATCAATTGCTGACTGCTAACAATCCATTTCTTCCTTACTTTCAATATATTTCTACTGTAAAATCATAAGAATTTTTATAATACAGGGTGTCCTAAAAAACAAACTTACATATTAAAAAAAAAAGAACATGCTTTTTTTGGTTTGTTAATTCTTTTGTAGCGTAGAAACATTTCTTTCATGAAAAAAATACTTCAATTATGAAAAATGATAAGGTTTACTTCATATTCTAAAAAGAAAAATGACAAATTTGCAAAAAATTCACTTTTATTTTATTTCCAAAATTCATAGGTGACTTTTGGAACACACTATTTGTTAGATGAAAGAAATACTAGTTAAAAATGAATATCATTTAATATTACTAAAAGTGGAAATAAAACAAGAGAAATTAAAATGAAAGAAATACTAGTCAAATGAACATTTAATATTACTAAAAGTGGAAATAAAATAAGAGAATTAATGTTCATCAAATGTCAATAAGTGCAATTTTTTTTCTGTACAGAAGAAATATCATGGCAACTCTACATGAATTTTTGTATCTGATAGTGTTTTTTTAGTGTTAGATTCCAAATCATATCTTATTAAAATTTATAAACTCATCATTGTCAAAAAATAGAATGGCTGGTAGATCATTTAAGGTCACTGACTGTCTTGTAGATGTAGCAGTGAGAAATCATGTGACAGAATTTAGCCAATCAGAAGGTACCATGGTCTGAAGCTGGAGATGATTGTTTTGAATCCATCAAAAGCATATAAATACAACTCTGTATTCCAATAAAAGCAGTTCTCATTATAGCAGCTTCCAAAAAACTTTGACAACCTGTAGCTCCTTCGTTTACCACTACTGCCAGGTGTGGATGAATTTACAAAGAATTCAACAAAACCGAACAGATATTCAATGACTTAGCTTCTTTGTAAGCTCTCCAGAGTCATATAGAGTGTCTCAATATACAAGGGACCAATGTAACAGCTAATAACTCGACTAATCATAATGTTTTTTTTTCTTAACAGATTTGAAAATAGCATACTATAACAATTGTTAATCTTCGATCACAATGCCTTGGAAAAGAGAGGGAAAATATTTTGCTTCACTACTTTTTTGGAGACAAAATCATTCAAAACTGTTTTAAAACATAATCAACCCATTAATATGATAATGATTTATTACTGAGACAAGAAACTCAAAAAAAAAGATTGCATGTCCAGAAAGCTGATGTAATAACAATAAAAAAAACAAACAAACATTTATTTGATGTCTCTAGTTTAAAGGATGCATTTTTACAGGACATGTTCCAAATGACTGCCATTGCACTTGTCTCAGTAATAAATCATTATCATATTAATGGAGGTGCCTGTGGTGTAATTGTTATCATCGTAGGAAATGAACACGGCGACACGAGTTCAAATCCTGGATGAGACTGATTGCATTTCACATAGCACTAATACCCTTGGGAAAGGTATGAATCCAATTATTCTCCCTCCAGCTATGGGTAAATAGTAGGACAGACTAGGTTCTTCAGCCTTGGTTAGGCAACTAGTCTAGGAGAAGGAAAACTCTGAATTCAAACCTGTTAAACTCTGCTTAAAAATTGACCTTGTGTCATATCCTGCCCGAGCGGAGGGGTTGGTAAATAGGATATTAATGGGTTGTATTTATTTTGAGACACCCTGTACAAGGAAAGAGAACCCTCTTGTACATTTCTGTATATAAATCTTACCTAGTTGTGGATTCTATTGTTGCTTTCTTACTATCCTTCCTCCCATTATTCAAGCAGACAATACACCTCTTCCTCTCTTTTTCTCTCTTTCCTCTGTATTACCATACATGAATACCACATTAATTAGCCAATTGCTCAGCTGCTATCTGTATTAAGGTGAATATAGATTATTGTGGGGGGTCAACTTGTATTGTCATACAACTAATCTCTGCTTTGATATCATGGAGAGAGACAAAATAGAAGGTATTACTTTTAAATATATCTTATATTGAGTTATTTAAAAGAAAAATAAATATTAATTCAGTACTAACATCAGTTGCAAGATGTCTGACCAGGTAGCGAATGTGGACCAAATAGAGAACCCTATAAGGGCGTTGATCATTTTTAGCCTTTTCAAGATGATGTTTGATGACAGAAGCTGCGGTTATTGTTTTCCCACTGCCAGTGGGAGAACAAATGATTGAGTTCACACCTGTTTTACCTTTTTCGGCTAATTCATTTTGATAGTTATATAGAGTAACCTCAGAAGAAGTATCAGGCTCAATTAGAGTTGGACATGGAAAATAGTCCTCGTTTGAGCTGGTTTTCATTCTAGCTCCTTTGTTTAATGACATATCAAGTTGGTTTAAGCAGAGATTCTCTGAATTTGAAGTAGTCTTCACTGTGTCACACGAATCCAGAGAGATTGTAGACAGATCTAACTCCAAATCTTCCATGCTTGAAGGGGTGAGTTTTTTTGGGGTACTATTTGCTGTTCTATTCTCTGTATAATTTGAGGCAACATAGCCACTGTCATCTTCAAAATCTGTATAAAATAGATTAAAATAATATATTTAAGAAACAACACAAAAGCAATAACACCACAATTATTTTAAATGAAATACAATTTGGTCAAGATTTGAAAAAAAATAAACCATCATAATTCTATTGGAAATTTTTTTTTTTTTTCCTTTATCTCGTTTGGCTGTTACATGGCAAATGGATCTTGCCGGCACTTGATCCTGTTAGAAATAAATATACCTTCAATATAATTTGGCAAAGTAAAACAAAACTAATTATAAAATTTAGATAAATAAATAAATAAATATAGCTTATCACATATCTTGATTTTTATGAATAATTAAAAAGACATTTTTTATTGGTTAAGAATAAAAAGCTGTCTTTGTGTATATATTGATTTTATGAATAAATAAGCAGACGTTTTTTCAAAAAAAGAAGTCAAAACTTTACAAAAAAAAAAAAAAAAAAAAAAAAGGGAGACAGCACTTTTAAAGGATGTTGCTTCAATTTGCCAACGTTTCAAAAAAAGAGAATAAAACTTCAAAGTCAACTATTCTTCGAAAGATGAAGATGAAAACCTAAGCTTAGTGTTAATTTAGTTGTGCTTTTGTTTGTGTTTATATATGTATATATGTGTATAAGTACTTGAATATGTGCAATGAATTTGACTTGGCTGTGTGTTCTTTTTTCTCCAATAAGGTTGACAAAAAAGTAAGTATTAGGTTAGATATAATTTTCCAAAATATTTCGAGAATAGTTTTATTTCCTAAATGAATATTTTTGCAAATGTTATAGTAATGTAAGTATTAATAAAACTTATAAAAACAACGCAGAAATAAAACTTATATATAAAAAAAAAAGTGAAACTGTAAATGTGTGTGACTTTTATATAATTTTAATTATTAAAATGGCTTTAAAGGGAGAAATTAATATAGAGGGAGTTCTCTCTAACCTTTATGGGGAAATAAGACTGATGAATTAACTTTGGAACAAATAAAAGAAGGGCTACTCACTTTGAAGCGAAATAGAGCCACTCATAAAAGGAAAATAACCGTGTATTTAAATTATTTAAAATAAATGCATGGCAATGGGACTCTTACTTCTTCCTTGTGTCAAAAACAATTAAAAGCCATTGATGAAGAATCTTTGAAGGTTAATAATTGGAATGAAGTAATTAATATTTCATGCAAAATACCAATTATAATATGAAAGACGAAGAAAGCTATAATCTAGAATTAAACAGTCAGGCCAAATATAATATAAATAATTTAGTAATTATAGACACATATGAAGATTATTTAACTCGTGAAAATACTAAAGCATCGGCAGTTATACCTGTTAATGAAATATTAAGTGATGGAAAACCATCTCCTTTAACTTGTGGTACATTTAATGGAAAAGAGAAAGAGAAATTGGCCTTTCATAATTTTTTAAATCAATTTAATAATGTTATTGATTCAAAGAAACATTTATCAGAATCCGCTAAGCTATCATATTTAATTGGATATTTAAAGGATTATGCTTTGAAGCAAGTAAGTCATTTGTTCCTAAATGATTCAAATCATAAGGTGGCCTTAAATTTATTAAAGGAAGAATTTTTGGACAAAGAATATATGATTGACGAAACTCTAAAGAACATATTGAAAGCTATGCCTAGCAAAGAATATGATCCAGAATTCTTAAATATTAAATATTATTTGTCTGAAATTAAGTCCTATTTATATGAGTTGCAACAATATAATGTTAATTTTTTTCAAGAAGGTTCTTCTGGAAATATTTTAATTAGTCACATCATAATGAATAAACTACCTAAAATTGTAATAAAGGAATTAATAAATAAAATTAATAATAATTATCCTAGTTTAGGGCAGATATTTAACAGCTATAATGAGGTTTTGAAAACCTTTTTTTAGAACTGTGTCTGGCAGAAAAAATATAAAGGATAAGAAAATTTCAAGTGGCAATAATAATAACCATAGATTTGAAATAAAAGCATAAAGTAGAATACCTACAATACAGAATTTTGGAATAGGAGTCGTTATTAAAGGTACTAAAATGCTATGCAAACTATGTGCTTCAGAAGGACACACCATAGGAAAGTGTGAAACCTATCCTAATTATGAAGCAAAATAAGCTAAAATCTTGGAATTATCCTTATGTACTAGATGTGCTGGGTTAGGTCACAATCAATCAGAATGTAATGGAAAAAAAGGCAAGTTAAGATTTCCCTGTCTCTTATATAAAAAAAAAAAAAAATGTGAAGCAGAAAGAACTTTGTACCTTTGGCATGTTAATTTAATTTGACCGTTATGGTTGTATATTTTCACCCAATTAGGATGACTTATCCTATTCAGCCTGGATCATTTTCCCAGGCAACATAAAAATGGTGAAAGCCCGCCAAACACTCTTACTTGGCAACCTTTGAGCAGGTCGGACGTCCTCTGTCTGCTTCCTTCATAGCAGCAGAATCACAACACCATGAGGATATAGCCGTCTAATTCATGGACTTTGAGTCTACTCTGCTAGACGAAATGTTCCCAGTGAACATGAATTAGATGAAAATATCACACCCTTGACAAATTCAAACTACTACAAAGGCCAAATGTCTACACCATGGACCACGCATTTATGCTGAATATATCTTCCACTGCTATAGGACTTCAAACTACTGGTAACTCACCAAAATGCCTGCTCGACCCCTTTATACCTGTTTTCTTTCTCACTATGCACCAGCACAAAAGGCTAGCTCTCAACTCAAACTTTATGAAACTTCCAAAATTGAAAACCTAACGGTGTCTTTGTTCCTCTACTTTATTTTCCAACAAATATAGCAAGGAGCCAACGTAACAACGCTACTCCACTATAAGAGCACATAACTCCTTTATGTCCAAAACAAAATAATGGTTCAAAATCAGGTAGTGTTCAAACCAACTTATGTTATGCTTTAAGGAATGTAGACATTTGTAATTTGCTACCAACAATGACTTTGAAATTAAAAAATAGAAAAAGACAAAGAAAAGTTAGATGTCTTATAGATTGTGGTAGCCAAAGATCTTTTATTTCAATAGACTTTGAAATTAAAAAATAGTAAAGGACAAAGAAAAGTTAGATGTCTTATTGATTGTGGTAGCCAAAGATCTTTTATTACAAAAGAAGCTGCTAAAGACTTATGTCAAAATTATGATGAATTGTACTCATTTGAACAAGAAGTACATATTTATATAGGAAAACAAAGTAAAATGTTTAAATAAATGTCTACAGGAATCAAATTAAAGGATAGACTAGTTTTTGTTCTTTTATTGGTAGATGAAAATATGAATATAAATGATGAAATACCTGGAATGAATACAGTAATCAATGAATTAAAATCTCAAAATGTAAGTTTAGTTGATAGTTCATTTTATTTAAATAAACACCATGAGAAAATTGAGTTGGATATGCAAGTGGGTATAAATATAATACAATATTTTTCATTCTCTATAAATAAGATTGGGGGTGGATTTAACTTTATTATAGACAATAAAGTAGCTCCTGTCGGGAATATTTTAAATTTTCTCAGTTCAGCTGAAAGAAAGGACTTGTTTGATTCACAATTGAAATCAGTTGAGCAAAATAATACAAGCAAAAAAACTAAGGCTATAGTAAATTTGATTATGGATCCCCTTAAGTCATATTTTAATCCAGTAGAACATATTTTGTCTGATAGTGAGGTAGAAAATGGATTAGAAAATATCTTTAGTTTTGAGTCAACGGGAATAAAAACTAATGATCAAGAACTTATTTCCTTTGATAATCAACAAATGAGTAAATTTGAAGAAGGAATTCAATTAATAGATGGACATTATTATGTAAATTTGCCTTGGTATTCGGATAGAATTGAAAATGTGCCTTCTAATCATTTTATAGCACTTAAAAGTTTTGGATCGAAAGTGGAATTTTTGAATAAGAAGGGATTAATTAAAAAATATGAGGAAATCTTTGATAACCAACTCGAAGATGGAATCATTGAAGAAATAAAAGTTCATCCCTCTAATTATAATAATTATATTTGGATTCCACATAGGCCTGTAATAAGAACAGCGGAGCAGGTAACAACTAAAATAAGACATGAGTTTAATTGTTCATTAAAGACAAATAAGGAATTGCCTTCAATTAATGAAGCAGCTTATACAGGCATAGATTTGATGGGTTCCATATTAAAGTTGTTATTTTATCTAAGAACTAATAAATATGTAATGCTCAGTGACATTAAACAGGCTTTCTTGATGATAAAATCAGCCAGTGAATATGATAAAAATAGATTTTGTTTTTTCTAGAAGAGAAGAAAGAAGTTTGTTTGTTATAGGTATGAAACTATAGTGTTTGGGTATACAGCATCACCATTTATACTTAATTATGTAATGAAACATCATGTTAAGTCTTACCCAAAAGATAAATGCAGTGAAATATTGGGTAATAACTTTTATGTTGACAATTTAATAGTTACTGGCAATGATATGAGAGAATTGAAGGATTTGTATAAAAATTGTTATGAAAGAATGCTGGAAGGCGGCTTCATATTGAGGTCATGGAACTCCAATTCAGATGAATTAAGAAACCTAATGAAGGTCGAAGGTGTATAATTTAAGGAGCATTTGACGGTCAGCTTCCCATTTTGTGTGTGCCACTACTCGTAGGAGTTGTTGAGCTCGAGTGGTTTTAGTTTTCAGGAATTTTATATGGCGGATATATGATAATTTCCAGTCTAACATAATACCCAGAAACTTGTATTCATTAACGACAGATATATCAGTGTGTTCGAGTTTTATGAGAGGGTCGTTATCCATTTTCCTCAATTGACAAAAATGAACACATCTTGTTTTGTTTTTGGATATCTTGAATTCGTTGTTATTTGCCCAATGTATGATTTTATGGATACATTGTTGTAGCTGGCGTTCTGCAGTCCTCATATTTTGATCTGGCAATGATACAGAAGTCATCTACATAGAAGTATCCATCAATTTCAGGAGTCAGACACTTTGTAATGCTGTTGATTTTTATATTGAAAAGTGTCATGGATAGAATGCTCCCTTGTGGGATTCCCTCTTCCTATTTGTACAGATTAGAAAATGTTGACCCTATTCAGACTGAACTGTCTGTCTGAGAAAAAGCTCTTTATGAAGTTCGGTAAATTTCCTTGTAGTCCAAGGTTATGGAGATCTTTCACTATTCTGAACCTTCACGTGGTCTCATAAGCCTACTCCAGATCAAAGAAGACTGCTATTGTGACAGAGACAACTCCACCTCACCCCCAGGCTGATTGATTAATTAACACTTCTAAGGGAATAATTAAAGAAAATTCATTTTTTTTCTCTCTTCTTCTTATCATTTCATTTCCTATCCTTTTTTTTTTCTAAACTTTTGACGGAGATCCCGAGATTTGTTAAGTGGATCTTGTGATAAAAACAGTAATGAAATCTGTATGGTCTAGAAAGGTAAAAAAAAGTTCAAGCTACAGATTGAAGACAAGATAAGCGGATTCATTCTATTTCAAGTACTGACCATCTGGAAAGAATCATCAAGGGTACTGAATCGAAACTTTATTACCTCTTTAAACAAAACATCAACCACATGTGCAGAAAGTTGTTTAGCTTGGTGATTTACAAATCATTATGCATGGGCGTGCCCAAAAATCGTCGAGACTCTGCCTCCAATTTATATAAGCAATGTGCAGTGCCCATAGATGAGCACAGATCAGATCAAGGAAAATGAGAGAAGAGAGATCAAGAAAGACAGAGAAGGGGCCAGTGCAGAACCCATCCGAGAATAGTCCTAGAATTTTGAGCGAAGTCAAGATTACTGCCAAACTGGGAGTTTGAAGCAAAATCTGAGACGAACAAATATTTTCATTAACATAACCAAGAAACAATACTTGCCTCCCTTACACCTATTTGATCTGTCACATTTCTGAACGAACCAATAAGTTTTATAAGACCTTTTTCTTTCTTTTTCGTATTCTACACACTTCTGTAAATACGTATATAGTTAGATAAAAAAACAATAACTTTGAGAAATTTGTATTATACAAAAACCAAAAGCATTGTTTTCTTTCTTCTTGTGTATTTTTGTGAGCCGCGACAAGTACAACTTCTGTCCACACAGCGATTTTACTTCGACGTGGATTCCAGCCAAAATTAGATCGACTCCCATAGTAGAAACGATCTGATGTAGCTAAAACACTGCCATTCTGATCAAAATACACGTGGTGAATGGTAGCCGTTTTCTCAGATTAACAAGCAGAACCAAGGAATTGAATGTCAATAAAAATTCCCAGGCCAAGCTAGATGTATCGGCCAGGGCTAGATACCTAACGTCAGACTATAAGGTGTTGTTTCTGGATATTGGCCTCTCTTATGGAGGTTTCTAATTTGACTACATTTGGAAACCACATTGAGTATTTGTGATGAGTTTATTGGATTCAAGATATCAAAGCAGTCTTTTGTTTACCATGTGCTCCATTGTCTTACAGAGGTAACTAGTTAGGGCTATTGGACGTGAGATGGGTTTGTGTTGTCTTTTCCAGGTTTTGGTATAGGGATGATAGTTGCAATTTTCCATGATTCTGAGAATGCCCCATTCATCCAGATATCATTAAACATTGTAAGGAGATGGTCGAGTGATTTTTTTGGTGTTTTAGAAATTCATAATGAATTTCATCTGGACCAATTGCTGTATTGTGAGATGTTTGAATTGCGTTTTTAAGTTCTTCTATTGTAAAAGAAAGATTGTAACTTTCAGTGTTATTTGATTTAAAGTTCAATTTTAGCTTTTCAGCTTTTTGTTTAAATCTGGCAAATTTTTCATTTCTATTCTTTGCTGATGAGTTTTTTGAGAAGGTTATTGCTAATTCGTCCGCTATATCTTTTTTATTTGTTATTTTGTTGTTGTTTTTAGAAAGGTGATTTATTGCATGGGTATGGAATTTACCAGCTATCTTTTTTATCATGTCCCATACGGATTTTGTTTTTGTTGCTGAACTAAGTTTGCAAATATAATTTTTCCAGCTTTCTTGTTTATTTTCTTTTGTTTTCTGAGTTTTTGCTCAGAGTTGTTTAAATTTTTGTAAGTTTTCTGTTGTTGGTTCTTTTTCAAATTCCCTTAATACTTTCCTTCTAAGCCTGATAGCCTCTTTACATTTATCATTAAACCAAGGTCTATTTCGTTTCGTCTTGATTTTTTTCTTTGGGATGCATCTTTTTGAGGTGGAAACAGTGTTTCTGTGAATTTTTGTTTGGTCCTTCTTTTAATTCCTCTGAGCATAGTTTTTGGAATTTCTCCCAATTTGCTTTATTCAAGTTCCATCATTTGGGATTTTCGTCACTTAACTACGAATTTTGCAAACAAATTGGGAAATGGTCACTGCCATATGTCCTTCTTTACCTTCCAAGAGAGGTCTATGAAGATAGATGGATCGCTCAGGGATAAGTCTATTGCAGAATAACTGCCAGAGAAAGGGCATAAGTAAATTGGGGACTTATTGTTATAAATGCATAGATTATTGTTGTTTATAAAAGTTTCCAAATTCTTTCCTTTCTGATTTGTATTTTTACAGCCCCATGAGGTACTGTGACAGTTAAAATCCCCTAGTATTATAAAGGGGGCAGGGAGCTGTTTGATGATTTCTTGTAATTTATTTTCATTTATCTCTTCATTTGGTAGAATGTACACTGAGCATATGTTAATAGGTCTGTGTAAAGTTGCCTTTACAGCTATTGTTATTGTAGGTCTGTTTTTAAGTGTATCTGACTATGTGGTATATCATTCCTAACTAAGATAGATGTTCCTCCTGATACCCAAAGACCAATGTCTATTATATAATTGAATTGTTGATATTCTCTAATATTTATTTTGTTGTTATGCTTGAGGAAGGCCTCCTGAAGACAGATAACTGCTGGATTCAGGTCTGTAATCAACTGGAGTAGTTCATTCTTATTTGCTTTCACTCCACGGCAATTCCATTGTAGTATCTTATATGAATTTTATATGATTTTCTCTTGGTGGTTTCCATTTCGCACATATGATAATTTTCTTTGTTAGTGATAGGGATATTCTTTTTAGTCACTTCTGCGTATTTTGTTGTTTCTATCATTCTTCTTGCTTCTGGATATGTTATTTTTTTGGTATGTTTTAATCTGGTAATTTCTTTTTCTTTCTTCCATATTTCACAATCTTTAGACTAGGCACTGTGGTTTCTTTGGCAATTGGCACATTTGTAAACTCTTTGGCAGTCTTTATGTATGTCATATTCCCCACATCTTCTGCATACTGGTGGTCGTGTACACTGGCCTTGATGGTGTCCAAACCTCTGACATTTGTAGCATCTTAATATATTTGGGATGTAGGGGTCTACATTTATTTTTTGGTATCCAATTTTGATTTCTTTTGGAATTTTGTGAGTGCTGAAAGTCAGTATATATGTATTTGTATATATCATTTCTCCGTATTTTTTAATTTGTATTCTTCAAATTTCTGTGACGTTTTGGTCTTTTAAGTTTGTTTTAATCTCATCTAAAGTACATAAGGAGAGTTTGTGGCTTTTCAAAACTCCTTTGCATGTGTTCAAGGAATTGTGAGGGTAGGTTTTGATTTTTATATTGTCAAAATGTTTTCATTTTAATAATTCTTCAGATTGGTTTTTATTGTGAATTTCAATTAGTAATGTTCCATTTTTTAGTTTTTTTAATTGATTTTGATTTTAAATTTTTGGATAGTATTTTTTCAATTTTGAATGGAGACAGTTTACTTAGAGGAATTTCCTCTGTTGATTCCATCACTATGAAAGATGGGAAGTTGTTTGGTTTTTCTTCTGTCTCACTGTCAGAACTTTCCCATAATCTTTTTTTTTCATTAGCTTGGGGTTTATTTGTATTAGCCATATGAATAGTTATGAGTTTCACCAAATATGCTCCCCACCTACCTTGGAGCCCCTCATGGGGATGTGCCTAGGGGGAAACCCATTCACCGAGGCAACATCAGGACTACATGTTCGGTATACTCATGCTGATGTTTGACTATTTGTAAGGGCCAAAGTGGTGTGTTGCAAGTAACTTGACCGTTCAGTTTTCAGGGTAAGTACTGCTCAACCACCAGGATCCCGTCCTTAAGCATCTCAAGTCACTACCCAGGGCCAACAGGTAGCCTCGTTGGGAGTGGGGTCTTACCCCTCGACAGAGATGCAGTCAGTGTATTCTTACAGCCCCAGCCAACAGGGCGATCAAAATGTTTGGTTGTTTTAAAGAAATATCAAGACCAACAACTGTTTTAAAATCCGTCAAATCTGGGTAGTGAATTGTAAACTAAGTCATGAACTCATGAGAATAAATGTCTTAAATCATTCCAATCAAGGTAGTGATTATCAGGGTAATTTCATGATGCCTTTAAATAGTTTTATTTCATGTTTCCCTAAATTAATTCTAAATGAACAATTTCATGACACCATAAAAAAGTTTCAAAAGATTCATGTTATCCAAATTAGTTCTAAATGAATATTTTCATCACACATGAAAATAGTTTTAAATGATTTATTTCATGTTATCCCAAATTAGTTCTAAATGAACAATTTCATGACACCCTAAAATAGTTTCAAATGATTCATTTCAGTTAGCCCCAAATTAGTTTGTTTTGGTTTTACGGCACATCAACTACTGTAGGTTATCTAATGTTAAATCCACTTTTATACATATAAACAGTTCTATTTCAAATAGTTCACTTAAGTGTAAGTATGGTTTTTGTTTACACACAGTTTCAACGTCAAAACCATTTCTATTGCAAACAATACAGTTTAGCAGAAGTAAACAGTTTTAATGTTAAAAACAGATCTATTTCAAGCAATTACAATAAGCATACTAAAACAATCCTATTTTAAACAATTCAATTTAACATAATTATGCAGTTTAGATGTCAAAACAGTTCTACTTCAAGCAATTCAGCTTAGCAGAAGTACATAGACAAGTTCTATTTGACCCATAGATAAGACCCCATCAGCTCCTACCACGCTAGAGTGGACATGGGAGCAATGGCAAGGAAGGGGTATTACACATTACCAAAAGCTCCAGCATTACTGGAACCTCATCATCAGATTGTTTAGTATCCCATCCAGACACTCGTTGGGGGAGTCTTACCTCTTTGCACAAATGCAGTTCTAAATAAATAATTTCATGTCACCATAAAATAGTTTTAATTAATTTCATGCAGTTCTAAATAAATAATTTCAAAATACCTTAACATAGTTTTAAATGATTCATTTCATGTTAGCCCAAATTGGTTATAAATGAAGAATTCCATGATACATTAAAATAGTTTTTAAATGATTCATTTCCCGATACCTTAAATAACATCAATTAAGTTGAACAAGTTTACAAAAGAAATTCAGTAAGCTCACCCATGGAACTTCTTTCCTCAGTTGACTTGCTTTTAGAGTCATCATTACCATTTGAAAGAGCAGAAGCATTGGATTCATCATTCGTGGCTGACAAAAGAAAAGTAAATAAAAACTGATTTCTTTATCAATTTTGATAGGAAAATGTCTCCATGTCAAAAATACAACTAGAAAGGAAATAACCATAAAGAGAAACATTGAGCAATATCAATTTTCTGAAACACCATGTATGTGTATACGTAGATGCCTGTCTTGGATAAAATTCAGGGCAAAGCGATTAAGACTGTCATAATCTAGTAGGTAATGTCAAAGACAATATGAATTTAAGATTAAATTAGATGCTACACATTAAGTCCAAAATGCCAACTAATTTTTTTCAGTTTCAATTTAAAATTAAATTCCAAGTGTAACATTCAAAACTAATTTGAAAAGGTTTAGTTCACTGAATTATGTAATTTCATGACACCCTAAAATAGTTTTAAATGATTCATTTCATGTAATCCCAAATTTGTTCTGAATGAAGAATTCCATGGTACATTAGAATAGTTTTAAATGATTCATTTCATGATACCTTAAATAACATCAATTAAGTTGAACAAGTTTACAAAAGAAATTCAGTAAGCTCACCCATGAAACTTCTTTCCTCAGTTGATTTGCTTTTAGAGTCATCATTACAATTTGAAAGAGCAGAAGCATTGGATTCATCATTCATGGCTGACAAAAGAAAAGTAAAAAAAACTGATAATTTTGATAGGAAAATGTCGCCATTGTTGTAGACATGCACATAGCAGTTTCAGAGATCACACTGCCTTCACCCCAGTAGTCGCCTCTCATGTTTTATATCTTTTCCTGGACAAACATTTGCATGAGAAGTGCGCCAAATTATCCGTATGTTTTAGACATGGTGGTCAGTCATCCATCCACTTTGCGAAACTTGGTGCCTTTGAACCTGGATGAACACACGCCCCCTTAATCTTCAGATCACAACACTCAGTTGGGCTCACATGGGGACGACATTAGTGTGTATGGAATTGGCATGTTTTATACAGTGGGAGGGTAGTATAGGCGCGCACTCTTTTGTGTCGAAGGGGAAAGCTTCCATACTCATCTTACACCCCCTCATTCTGATCGCACACTGTGCAACTTGGAGCTGCCCTCTTCTGCTGAGTGCACCACCTGAGTAAGGCGACAGGAGCGTCACTCACTGGTAAACTTTTACCTATTGAAGGGTCATCTGCGTTTGGTCTGGTGGCATTCAAAGTGTCATCCAGTGGGGCAGGTCCCAGCACAGCTGGTATTTCGTTCTCCGCTGGCTGACTGACACTGTTGCATACTGTGCAACTTTGGGTGGGCCTCTTCTGCTGAGTGCTCCTCCTGATTGGGATGAGAGGAACATCATCCTCAGATGAACTTGGATCTGTCTTGGAGTCATCCACTTCTGGTCTGGTGGTGTCTGGAGTATTGTCCAGCAGAGAAGGCCCTAGCATAATTGGTATTCTGCCCTCCACAGACTGATTTTCACTGTCGGTTTCACTTTCAGACAGAAGGATCAGCACCTGAAAAAGACTTAGGTCTTTTATATGGAACTCCATTGACCTCGACTAAGTGATGACTGACCATATCAGTTATTCGCCCAAGCTTGAATTTGGTGGTACTCTGACTGCCCAGGGGTTTTATCCAGACAATATCATCCACAACATATGATCTGCACTTTTCCTCGTTCTCAGGTACTTGTAGAGCATGGATTCCCTTTTCTGGAACTTGGTACCCATAAATGGCATTTGCAGGTGTGGTTGCTGGGACGCACTGTCCTTGGGTACGATATTATACCAATACGTAGCCTCTGAAATGGTCCACTGTTTCCTGGATGCAATTTACTCAATGCTGCAATGCTGTTGCCTGATGGTACGTACATGCATTGAAGCTGGACCCTCCATCCCCATTCCTGCAAGAACTGCTTGAATGGCTGGCTTCAGAAGATGGGGTCATTGTTGGATAGTATCTCCTCCGGTGCACCTCATTCAAAAAAGATTAATGATAGTCGGTGAATAATGCTGGAGTCCTACTGTGCAATAAGCCTTCAAACTGCAAAACGTGTAGGCCAACAGTTGACAGGGGTGAAGACGTGATTGTCGCTGTAGAGGGTGATACCCATTCCTACCCTTTGTCATGCATTACTTTCTCCCAGCTCACCCTTTTTCCATTGCACTGGTGCTATGTCAATCGATTGGCACCTTGTCACTACCATCCTATCAACTGCTTTGTCAACAATGGGGTTGACCATTCTAGCAAAGTAGAGAGCCTGTTTGATTCTAGAATGCCCACACTGTCGGTGAATGCTCATGATCCACAAAGAATCCAGGCTGTGCGTGATGGTGGTGCATGGTTGTTGCAGAGGCTCAGATCCTTTTCAAGCACTGGTGAGTCACTGTTGTGGAACCCGAGTCAGTGCCTCTGCTTTATTCATGGCCAATCTAATCAGTACTACGTCTACAACAAAGTTGTATTCCTTGATGGTTTTGGCCAACATGGCCAGCCGCCTCCATATCAGCATTTCACATGATGCCTTGGTGGTCAGTCAAACCTTTCTGGTCAGTGCATCAGTCATCAACTGATGCGTACATGCTGAGTCTGTGACGATTTGAAGCACCCTGGCTTCCCACTGAAGTGCCAAGTTAACTCCCTTTAAAGTTCAGCCAGGTTTACGTATCTTCATCATTTTCTGGCCGAAGCCAACAAGCATCTTCCATGATGGCACAGTTAGTGTCAAGGGCAACTCCCATGGCAAGTGAGCTAGCGTCCACCCAAGCGGTGAATTCATTACCGTCGACATACCAATCTCTTTGCACTGGATTATCCCAAGTCACTCTAGCCATGGTTTTGGTCAGCATGCCTTTCAGGGTAGCATCTTGCACTTCATCGTTCCATCCTGATGACACAGAGGTTGCATGTCATTTTATAGCTGCCACTGCCACTCTGAGCCAGCCGCACACATGAAACTGGCCCACCAGTTTTCAACACACAGAAAAATTGCTCCAACAGGTGATGACAGGTGGAACCTCCAGAGCATCACTGTCTCTCCTCCAACAAAGTTTCTCATCATTGCCATGTAGTCCGAGCACTTTTGCCCCATTTTGGAGAGGCTCTGGCTCCTTGCATATCAATTCAAAATGTTCAAAATGTTTTTTGACCACCTGGGAAGACGCAATGCATTCATTGACAAAGATGTCGTCAATGTATGATGATGTTGCTTTTTGAATGTTCTTGTCCTATGATCTGACAACATTCATGATTGCCGTCATGATGTTAGGAACCAGATTGAGACCAAATCCCAGTCATGTAAGGCAGTATCTGGTCCCCTTGATTTCCATGGTCTAAAATGGCCATAATGATCTTTCAATATGTATTTGTAAGTAGGCTTGGCCCAGGTCTAACACTGTGACATCTGACCCCTGCTACTGTCATTTCTTCAATTTGTATGTACAAACGTCCATGCCAGCCATGTACACGTCAACGTGACCTAGGAAAGCTAATCTTTCGGCAAGCCAATGGCTCTCCAGATCAGGCATTCCCAGGCCCTGTTACAGGGACTTTGATGACAGACCTGTCTACAGACCATCAGGCTTCAACCTCCCTACAGCAATTTGAAGAGAGAATACTGTAGTGCCACCCGAGGGCCCTTACGCAGAGTGTGTACAGCCAGTCAGTAAAGGTTCAGGAGGAAGATGTACAAGATGCATGCCTCAGCCCTGCCCTTTAAGGACAAACACCTTTGAAACCAGGTAGCCACCTGTGCTTCTACCTTTGACTGCACTTCTAATTTCGCTCCAGTTGAAGGTCCGGCCCAAACCACACCCTCAAGGATGCAGATGGGTCTGTCACTCTAGCAGAAGGGTCCCGGAAGGGAGATGCCACCCCTCCAGGTACCCAACCACAAACCTTTGTTCCAGTCAAAATTGACCTTGGCTCCTCCCACCCATTTGTACCTCACCACCGCCTTCTACACAGCCTCTATGTCCAAACAGCAGGATACAAACACTGTGATATCATCAGTGAATGCGGAGATCCTTGCCCTACACCGACCAACAAAAGGGACTCCTGGCTGAGTATGGTATCTGGAATGGCTTGGAAGCCTTCTCTAGCCAGACAAATCCGGAATACATAGTCACCATGAGCTGTCCTGGCAGCAGACGACAGTTGCAACAAATCCTCAATGTGGTCGTAGGCACTGAGGAATGAGGCCAAGATTTCATCTGAAAGGAATGCCGGGACATTACAAACTGTGACCTGGATTCTTCTCGTGCCCATTTATTTTGGCTGGAGTGGGAAGAATTTTGTCATTATGCAATTTTGGCAGCCTGCTCCTACATTAGCAGCAAGACATCCCATGTTGCAAAACTGCGTCTGCAGAAATATTGACATGGAATACAAATGGTATTGAGGTTGGTGACCACCAGAGACAGGATCAGGGGTTTCAGGGCCTTAGAGATTTCGGGGATGGGCAAGATGACATTACCCTGAAAGTATTGGGCATACTTTCTCACTCTATCTCTCTCATAATCCTCCAGACCCTTTTGCTGGATTTTCCAGGAGGCTGGTGTTTCTGAAGCACTTGGGCTGTTTTCTTTTGGCTTCTGTCCAGGAGGTGGAAGCCATTTCATTAGACTTTTTTGTCGAGTTGACCGGGAGAGATGGCCAATTAATCCTGACGGTGCTACCTGGAGTGGGATTTTTGCTTTTATAATTGGCTGATCAGGACCTTGGTCTCCCCTGTTCTTCCGGCTTGGTAGGGAAGGCTTCTGCAGTGGCCATGGATGTTGGCTTGGCTGCTCTTCCTGGTCTTGAAATGGTCAAGGTTGCAAATGGCTTGGGTTTAATTAGGTCTTGTGAACCCTTTGGGAATCCCCCAGAAGAGTCCTCCATGGTTGCAGAAGGCAACCAGGAGGGAAGTGTGTCTTGCTAGGAGTAGAAAAAGACCTATCTAAAAAAAAAAAGAAAAATATGACAAACTATAGCTGGGTTATGAAGTGAAAAAACTGATGGGAAAAAAAAAAAGGACTGATGAGAGCCCCAAAAGTTATTTATCTCTTTTTAGAAGTAAATAAACATTCGCTGCCGACTGTTGGATGATAAAGTCTAACAACTAGACCTAGTGTGGGAAAGGGAGGTGCAACTAGCGTCCAGATGCCAGACAAAAAAAAATGGTGGCAGTAACTTAATATTGAACCACAGAAAAATAAAAGCCGTCTTGTGCACACTCAAAATGTGGTCAGACTCAGACTGTAAAAGAAAAAACAATACAGTCTCTCTACGACTGGTATCACTGTTCTCGCCGAGATCGCACGGTATTTGTCGAATGTCCCACTAACAGGACGAGTGTGGCACATGACCTTTTTTAGGTGGGTCCGGGCGCAGGGCCGTAGCCTAGACGCACCCAGCGGCTCCAAAAATGCCTCAGGTCCTAAAAAAAAGGGCGCCCCAGGCGCCAGGCGATAAACCCAGCCCCTCAAAGGAGGATTAGAGTCCCCCCAGACTCTAACCCCAGCTCCCTGAAGCTCGAAGAAGCCGGTCAAGGCGAATCGTGCTTCCATAGCATTCGTAGTTGAAGACTGCTAAAAGTTTCAATTTTTCATTAAAACAAAAGAAAAATGAGAGAAAATTTTGATTTGCATCGTCTAGAACCGATTGTTTGATTAAAGATATAAAAAAAATTTTAAAAAATAAAATTGGCAAAAGATACCCAGATTTGAGACCCAAATATGTAATTTCCGATTTTACATTCGTAAAATCAAAACAATATCAAATCGTCCAGGTTAAAGATAACAAAAAGCCGATATTTTTGCAGACCTTATTTGTCCAATGCAGGTATCATTTAGGGAATGAGAAAAATGTTTACAAAAGCTTTTCTCAGAAAAATGAGGTCTTAAACTGGTTCGGCTTCGGGTTACCCTTATCGCATTTTTAATCTCTATTTTAAAAAAGTTTATTTCAGTAAACAACAAAATTATAATAATATTTTCACCTACCAAGTTTTATCGTGGTTTATTTAATCTAGACATTTGACATGTAGATTTGTTAATCAATCTACGTTGATCACAACACTGAATACAAGTCAATAAATCTGGTAGAGCTAGTTTTAATGTTTTTCATTAATTATCAGTTGCTTATATTTATAGAAATTAAATTTCAAAGCAAAACCCAAAATTATCACTTATTTAAACAAATTCAATTTTACGCACGTAAAATAGGAAATTACTCCCAACTCTATTAATAACTTAATTTTAATTCTTTTTATTTTTTCCCCTTAAATTTGAGTTATTTAACGTTTTGTTTGTCTTCTATTTTATCTAATAAAACCTTAGGAAAATTTCTTTTATGAATATATTTATTTATGAAAAGGGTATGTGATTAAAATAAAAAAAAAAAAAAATACATTAAGTCAACGAAATTTTCATGTTTGAATATTATGTTTGTATAAATGCTAGAAGTATTAAAACAAAAAAATTGTGAAAACATTTTCTAGGCCAATCAACCGCCTCTTTATCTAAATTTATTTGAAAATATCATATCGATGTTAAACACAAAAACTTTTATGTCACTAATTTTAACTGATAATAAAAATACTAGTAACTAATTGCTTTTGTTATGGGTGGATCCTTGTCAGTCGAGAATATTTTGCTGATGAAATGTCGGTATTTTTAAAAAAAGAAATGTTACAATACGTTCATCATCCTAATAAAGAGAAAGTTGAATTTATAATCTTTTTGCCTTTTCTTTAAAAAAAAAAAGAACAAACTTTTTTTAATTGAATATTTATATTTAAAAACCATGTATTTCAACTCACAATTTACCCACCTGTTATATTTCTTTAGTCTTTTCCTCCTTTATTGACTTGGATTGTTATTTACCAAGTTTAGCTTAGTTGTGGCACAAGGCCAGAAATATGGGGCAGCCAGTGAGAATCAAATATACTAACAATGGTCTGCAAACCAATAAACCACTTAAGGTACCTTCCTCATCTACTTATATAGTCGCGAATTACGATTGATCCCAATATATAAATTTTGGGAATAAGTTTTAGTTATAATCTTCCTTTTTTTTTCTTTTCGATAACTGAATATTTACATTTAAAAAACCAGGAATTCAACTCACTTTAATTTACCCACCCACTATATTTCTTTAGTTTTTTTTCTTCTCCTATCCACTCAGATGATGGTAACTTATTGTCGATTGCTGATAAATAATTGTGGAGTTAAAAATTTACCTTTTCAGTTAAAAAACAGAAAAAAAAAAAAAAATTGAAAACCACCCCTTAACTCACTAAAAATTACCTACCCGCTATATTTCTTTGGTCTTTTCCACCCCATCACACAGATTAGCTTAGTTGTGATACAAAGCCCAAATAATTGGACACTCAGTGAGGATCAAACTCGCTCACAATGGTCTGTTGATAAAGTTTGCTAACCAATCCATCACGTAACGTGCCTTAAATAGATAAAATTTAATTTATCTGGATGGTGGTTATTCAAATGTAAGTAATTTTTTTCAACAGGTTATTGTGAATATTAACAAGTACCCTTGTTTTTGCTAGAAAAGCCCCTTTGCCCCCGCCCCAAACAAACCTTTTAAAAACTCAAGTTTCTGTCTAAAAATGAAGTTAAATCAAATTAGGCTGTTTACTTTCATCACTGGAGCATCGATTATGCCATATTTGACGACCAAAAATTGCACAAACATAAAAACAAAACATGAAAATAAAATAAAACTCTGCAGTTTAAAAATCGACAAAAAATTATATATCCTAAGATTAAAAATATAATATTGTTTAAAACCCCACACAAAAAGACAAGTTTTTTTTTAAAGCAATAGAAGCAATAAAGACGTCTACCAGAAATCGCAAGTTACCAAAATACAATTTTTAAATTGGTTAAATTAATAACTGAAAAAGAAAATGGACTTACTGCAGAAACTTTCCAGTTGAACTTGAAGCTTATTTTTAAGATCAGCTCGATTTATATTAAAAAGAAGTTCCAGAAATCTTTTCGCATCTACTTTATTGCCCGATATGCGAAAATAGACAAGATTTTCTAAAATTTCCATCAATTCATAAATATCTTTACATTTTTTACCAGTTTCACATCGGATAAAAAAGTTTGTGCTTTCCACATCTTCTTGAGTCATTTCTTGAAAAATATCAAACAGTATTTTCCGTATTTTACGATTATTATTCGGTTGAGACATTGTTTTAAAAAGTTGAATAAAAAAAGAAACAATCCGTGATATTTTAAGACCGATTAAGAAAAAACAACAAAACTTTCGCCCAAGTGATTATCGATGAAGTTGATTTTTGTTTTGTTTTGAATGAAACAAAGTTAAATTGAATCCAAGTTTTCAATCATACGTAGAAACTAGAACAAAACTGTCATATCAAATCGATTAACTCCGATTTTTTTTTCAAAAATTTTCTAAAGCAGTTAATGTCGTGTGTGAATGTCAATGCAGAAAGACTAAGTGATAATTCCAGGAAAAACCCACTTTTCTGAGTTAGTAAAACAAATATTACGTAATACGATGAAGCCAACCAATCAACTGAGATATAAATATTGTGAAAGAAGACGAGAAGCAGAAATCCCAAGATAAAAAAAAATAATTGTCATAGTGGTAGTAGTAGCAAAAGAAACCGAAAGTAAACGATTTCTGAGAAATTTTCGAGAAAATCTAGAAATTACTCTCCTTGAACAAGACGAACTTTAGATTAAAAATAAAAAGGCGGGGTGAGAGGAGGAAAAAGAGAAAGAATAGAAAAAAAAAAGGTAGAGAAAAATGAAGAAAAAAAAAGAAAAAGAGAGAAAGAGAAGGATTTAAAAAAGTAAAAAGTGAATGAATTTCTGGAAAAAAACATTTAAAAATAGAAATTCTAGGACAAAAATAACTCAACAAAAAGGAAAAAAAGAAAAGAAAAAAGGAAGATCGTAATAGGAAAAAGAAAAATGAAGGAAAAAGAACGGAGGTAAAATGAGTTTGAAGAAGAGAAAAAAAAGAATGTTTACTCCAGGAAAAAAAAACTGAAAAGGCAAGAAAAAAAAAAAAAAAAAAAAAAGAATTCTAGGAATTAGAGTTACCTCTTTAAATTAACCGAATAAGAAAAAACAAACAAAAACAAAGTGGAAAGAATGAAAGAAGAAAAAAGAATTCCTGGAAAACCATTTAAAATGTAAGTTTTGTGAGTTACCTCCCTTAAACAATCTTGAAGTGAAAAGAAGAAAGGTGGAAGAAAGAAAAGAAGATAAATAGCCAAGAGAAAAATAAAGGAAGGAGAAAAAGAAATGTAAGAAAAAGAAGTCTGGAGAAGAAAAGATTAAGTTGACTCCAGAAAAAATTGAAAAGGTTAGAAAATTCTAGGAAATAGAACAACCTCTTTGAACTGGCTCAATTAGGAAAAAGAAAGAGAAAAAGGAAGAAGAAAGTAACTTAATTCCTGGAAAAACCTAAAAATCAAAACCAGCCGCTTGGGTGTCACAATATATTATTCTCAGGTGGTGGTACTGAGCTGTTTGTCTGATTCGCTGGGTTTCAGGGGGCCGTCCTCCCCACCCAGGAAGAACCTGCTTTGCAGGGCTGAGTTTTTGGCTTGGAACCCGAAGCACTACGATATGGGGGAAAGCCAAAGGGACCATAGATTTTTTTGTTTTGACCCTGCTTGTGTTTCGATTCGTGCATAGCTCCCAATTATAAAATAGCCTTGTACCGCATTCTGGCGAGGTGGAAAGTCAGTTCAATACCTTCTAGCAGTTGCTGTTGGAGCAAGCTTTACGAAGAGAAGAAAAAAATAAAATTAAGATAAATAAATAAATAAATAAAAGGAAGTGAGCGAAAATCAAGGTAGGAGAAAGGATGAATAGAGATAAAGAGAAGTAGAAGAAAAAGTTATATTCAGAAAAAAGGATTTGAAAAAGGTTAAACAATTCTAAGAATTGGAGTTACCTCTTTGAACCTACTTAATAGGGAAGAAGTAAATTAAAAAATCTAGGAATTATTCCTCTGAACTCAACAAAAAAAGGGTAAAGAAAGACGAAGAAAGAAAAAAGAAGAACAAAAAAGGGGAAATAGGTGGCTTAAAAAGAGAAGTATAAAAGAGAGGGAAAAAAGAAAAAGTTGACCTGGCAAAAAAAAGATGTTCTAGAAAATAGAATCATCCCTCTTGAAGAGAGAGAGAGAGAGAGAGAGAGAGAAAATGAGGAGAGATTGGAAGAAGAAATAAAATGGAAATAAATTCAGAGTTGCCTTCCTTGAACCTTGCTAATTAACACACTGATATATATATATATATATATATATATATATATATATATATATATATATATATATATATATATTATATATATACACACATGAGGTGGAGAAATAGAAAGTGACAAAAATACAATTTTGCACGATAAAGAAAAATATTTATATAAGCCAGAACAATTATTATTTCTTTCTTGTGTTAATAAAATTGCAACACCCCAAACTGTGTTTCGACTAAGTCAGTGTTACTTAATATGATTGCAGTGTTTATATTTGGTTTATTTATACAGGTAATGTATTTTGATATTAAATTTAGCAATTCTAAGGAAAGAAAAAAAAAACATATTCTCAGTCAGCAAAAAATGTGGGGTAAAATAAAGAAGTTAATTTAAAAAAATTAAAGCACAAACAGAAAAAAAAGAAAGAAAAGAAAGCAAAATAAGAAAAAAAAAATAAATAAATAAAATTACCTCGAATTACAGGAATCTGCGATTGAAGTTCAAGTTTTAGGTCGGTACGACCAATATCGTCAAAAAGTTGCATAAGTTTATTGAACTTCGAATCTTCACATTAAAATAATTCAGTTCTTCAGCACTTACAGGACCTTATGTACATTCGTCAATTTCTTGGATTGATCTCGGAGAAAAAAAAACTGTATTGAACGTATATCTTTAGGTAACAGGTTTTGAAAAATATCAAACACTATTTTACGTACTTGAGAATTACTATTTATTGGAGACATTGTCTGTCTGTCTCTCTCTCTCTATATATATATATATATATATAGATATAGATAGATAGATATGAGAAGAACAATAGTTGACTAAACACTTAGGAAATTAAATCAGCAGTTAAAATTAATGAAAAGACTTTTTGTGGCAAACGTCAAACGTTTTCAAGTCAAAAGAGTATATAAAAAAAGCTGCTGCTGTTGGAGGAACATACAAATTTTGCTAAAGATTTCCCACTACCATTCGTGCCTACCCTATATGTATTTATACACCCCCACACAATTTAAGAAAAAAAAGTAACTGCGTATAAACTGTCGACAGAAAGAATAAGCCTACAAGCCAGTTTTTGGCTGCGCGTGAAGAAGAAGTGCGAAGGTTCCCCGATCGGTATATCGTTTCTGTCAAGGCCCCGGACGGGTGACTGCTGCGTTCGAGTCGTGAGATACGTGATGCCTTTCGGGCGCACTTTCAGGGTCGCTTTGCCCGCTGCACTGATCTCCCGATCCGGGAGTTTCGTAGCTATCTTGCCGACTTCCCCCGCCTTGGGGGGGGGGGGGGGGCTGAAGCGGCTGGCTGCGAGGGTGTGGTTACTGAATGCGAAGTCCGTGACGCGTTGAAGCAGGTCGGCCTGAACAAGTCGCCGGGACTGGATGGTTTGCCCGACGAAGTGTACTTGAGGATGTCGCACATGTTTGTGCCTATTCTGACGGATATGTTCAACCATTGGTTCGCCCAGGAAGCCATCCCTGGTAGCGTTACCAAGGGCGTGATCACATTGCTGAAGAAAGGTGGCAGGCATGTTTGGGAGGGCTTAGATGATTACAGGCCCATAACTCTGCTTAACACAGAGTTAAAGATTTTGGCCCGGGTCTTAGCGAATCGTTTACAGCTTGTCATCAGTGATCTGATTGGCCCCGAGCAGACCTTTGCTGTGAAGGGAAGATCGATCCAGGACAACCTGCACTTGATTCGCGAGGTCCTAGAGGGGATAGAAGACGGCACCGAGGCCGCGCTGATCAGTTTAGATCAGTCCAAGGCCTTCGACAGGGTTGACCATCGGTTTTTGGCGACTGTTTTGGAGACTGCCGGATTCCAACCGGAGTTCCGCAGATGGATTAGCATGATGTACCACAACCCTCAGGCAGTGGTGCAGGTGAACAGAAGGCGTTCGGAGGTTTTCGCGATCGAGCGTTCGGTCCGGCAGGGCTGCCCGTTGTCTCCTCTTCTCTATGTCCTAGCTTTGGAGCACCTGCTCCGTAGGCTTAGGGATAGGACGACGACTCCGGCCCTAGGCGGTGTTCCTTTTGCTGGCCCTCTTTCGGCAAGGGTTTCCGCGTTCGCTGATGATATCACAGTGTTTGTATCCTGCCGTTTGGATATAAAGGCTGTGAAGAAGGCGGTTAGCGAGTACGAGCGGATTGCAGGGGCCAAGGTCAACTTTGACAAAAGCGAAGGTTTGCGGCTTGGTGCTTGGAGGGGTAGCGATACTCTTCCAGAGCCCTTCCGCTGGAGTGACGGACCCGTCCGCATCCTCGGGGTGTGGTTTGGGCCCGACCTCCAACTGGAGCGAAATTGGTCGGAAGTACAAGCTAAGGTGAATGCTCAGGTGGGAATCTGGCTTTCAAGGAGGTTGTCCTTAAAGGGTAGGGCGGAGGCGTGCACCGTGTACGTCTTCCCCCTGATTCTTTACCGATTGGCTGTACTTCCTCTGCCTAAGGCACTGCAACAATCCCTTTCCAGATTACTCTGGGGAGGTGCAAGGCCGATGGTCCGTAGGCAGGTCTGTATCCAACGTACGCGCAACGGGGGTCTAGGTATGCCTGATCTGGAGAGCCACTGGCTTGCTGAAAGACTTGCATACTTGGGCAGAGTCTTGACGGGGACTGCAGTGTGGAGGCTGAAGGCGAGTCGGACTTTTCCTCGCCTCCAGTCAGACCCAAAGGCTGAAGGTCGACGTAAGCCTGTGGGCGAAACACTGTTTGTCCGCGAGTGCCGAAAGGCCCTTCGTAACCTTCTTGGGTCCAGTGACCTTTCACGGCCTCGAAAAGAGCTATATCGGGAGCTAGTGGTGGGTTCCGCCTCTGATCCTCTCGGCGAGCGGCACGGCTGGACGACGGAGGACATCCGCTCTCATTGGAATTGGGCGCCAGGATCGAGCTTCTTGAACAACTCCGAGTTCTCGCTCACCTGGCGACTTGTGCGAAATGCGTTACCCCTTGTCGGATTGAACTACAAGGCGGGCCTGGCAGACGTGCCCGATTGCGCTCGCTGCGGCAGTGGCTTGGAAGAAACGGCTGAGCACGCCTTCTACTACTGCGAGCGAGTCCGTCCGTTTTGGGATCACGTCGGCGAGTGGACGGCCCGCATCGAACCCAAACAGCTCGTGCTGCTCGACGTTGGTTACGTCGTGGACAACGTTCTTCCTCCGTTTCAGGGTGAGAAGCGTGTGGTGTTTCTCGCGATCCTAGCTGTAGCTAGAATGGTGGTGTGGATTATGCGAAACAAGGGACTTTATGACGATGCAAACTTTTCTCATCGTGATCTGGTTTTGTATTTTCGGCATCAGCTGAGGGTCAAAATCAGATGCGATAGAAAACGCTTGGATCGCATAAAATTCAGCAAAAGGTGGGTGAATGCAGCGAGCCTGGTCGCGCGAAAGGGGGCAATGTTGGAGTCATCCTTCCCTCCTCTGCCGATTCATGGCGTCTACGGTACGGGTCCTTAGGGACCCCACCCCTGGTGAGTAGAACTGTTCCCCTTTTCTCTTTTGGTACCTAGGTACCTAGTTAGCAGTATGTTGTGTGTCATTGTCCCCGTCATCTAGTTGCTAGTTCTCAAGATCTTCCCCATCCCCATTATTTTTTGTACCTCAGCCCGTGTCCCAGTCCACGCTTACTGAAGATCTTGAACACTCATATGTATATATAAAAATCATATCACCCGCTTGTATTAACCCATTCCGCGCCCGACCCGTTATTTCTTTTACCCCCGTAGATTAGGATCCCGGTCCCACCTAGGGTAGGTCCGGCTTGTTTTCGGTTCCTTTCGCCCCGGAAAACAGTCGGCCTCCGATTTTAGAGAGGGGGTGGGTGGGAGGGTAACCAAATGGGGATTTTTTCCTTGTTTTTCGTTTATTTCGGGGTTTTTCTCCCATTCCCATCACAAGCATTGTATATAAATCATGAATAGAAACCATCCATCAATTTTCGGGTTTTAAGTAGGACTTTTCATAGAGTACATGTGGTATTTTGGTGATTGCTGCGCATATGGCGACGGATGAATGGTTATATATTGTATTGTTGAATGGGTCGGCGAATGTGGCTAGCTAGGTCCCGTAGAACATATAGAAAAGCATGACCGCTCCTTTCCCCTCCCCACAAAACTTGAGGCCTTGTGCCTACCATTTGTTGTAAAATGGAAATAAAACAAGCCAGTTTTGGATTGCGTTTATTTTCTCTACTATCGAAAAGTAAGTCATTGTTGAAAATTGTTATTTGTTATCTGTAAATTTTATATCATTATTATTGCTTTGTGACCCCCCCTCAAACAATTGTTACTGTTGTTTGTTTGTGAGGAGGGTCAAACCTCCACTCGAATTGTTGTTTTAATTCTTTAAAAAAAAACGACCACCATTTCTCATACCGGATTTTTCATTGTTTCTCATCGTTCTTGATCTTAACCACATCATTCGGATTCATCTCCTCCATGGCTGTGAAACTAACTCACCCGAGGATATATTTACAACGAGACCCTCCCCAATGCCGGAAGAAGCACCTTTTGACTTGTTGTCATCAGCAAGCACTATTCCACCGGCCCAGAAACCAAAAGAAACAACAGTCTCTTGGTCGTCACACTGCGTGAACCAAAAAACCCCCAGTGACTACGCAGGAGACAGGGCAGAAAAATATGCCGATTACTTTAAGGAAGGCGAAATCCTTCCTATACCGGAACTTGTTAAAGAAGTGGAACCAAAGACCCTGTCCTTCGTAGTCACTGATCTTAAGACCAAGAGACTAGCAGGCCTTAAAAAAGAGACTTTTGAAGACCTCCTAAAAAGCGCAAACATCCCAGGTAAGTATTTCTGCCGCAGAAGCTTTGCTACCTGGGATATTCTACTTCCTTCAGAGGAAGTAGCCAAGAAACTGGCCGGTGGTAACATTACAACGCGCTTCTTCCGGCTGCATATCGAGGCAAGCGAAGAATAAAGGTCACCGTATGTAATGTCTCAATGCAATTGAGTGGGGACGTTCTAACCGCTTACTTAAGCATATATGGCGGCGTTGAACAAGTTTCTCTAATAAGATCAACACGAGGAACTGCATACGGTGATTATGTCTTTATCATGTGCCTCGATAGGGGAGGGTTTAACAACGTACATCATAAAATCAAATATCGAGATCAAACGATGACGGTGGTCGTTGAGGGCAGGAAACCCTTATGTTGGGCCTGTAACAAAATCGGACACTTTTCAAAAAACTGCTCTCAAAAAACAACGACCACCGCAACAACGATTACTTCCACTACCACCACTTCAGAGATCATAACAACCAAGACACCCACCAAAAGCATCGAAAATCACCAAGAAAACCCCAACAAAAAAAATGAGGAGGGGTGGACTCAAGTGACCAAAAAAAGGGGGGGAAACTCCCATAAAAAAGTCAATAGCACCTACAGAAAACCAAACAACTACTACAAAAGACTCAACAACTGCAATCATTGCTACTCCTAATGATACTACTACTAAAACACAATCATCAACATCGACCACTGCAACAAAACAATCATCAACATCATCACCAGCGACCACATCAATAGAACCCATGGACATGAGCATCAATTTAAAAAGAAGAAGGAATAGCGAAGACTCGCCAACAAAAGAGGGGGAAAAAAGAAACCCCAAAAAACCAACACAACAACAAACACCCTCCCTACCTCAACCTAAGGGGGAGGGGAAAAAGAAAATAGCAAAGTCACCAGCCACAAATGAGCGACCAGCCCAAATAATTCCTCCCCTCCCACAAAAACAAAAAATCACTCCAGTAAACCCAATTGAAATCCCACTCCCCTCCTCACTTTCCCCAATCACAACTCCGAAAATTTTCACACGGTCACAGTCAGTGACAAGACTCTCACCTGACCCACAAACAGCATCAACATCATCAACAGGTCAAAAACCAAGAGCACGCTCGGCTTCAACAGAAGCCCGCCATGCAATGACCGCTTTTCTCTTCTGCAAAGACATTTTAGAGAACCCAAATCACGACCACATTTTAAAAACCTCATTAAAGCCATTGCACTCTTTTAAAAAAATAAACAACAAAGACATCACTAATCCCTACATATTCAAGGACGCTCCAATGTTGACCACATTCGTCCGTTCGGCTGGCAATCGGACTAAAGAGCTATGGAACTTTATTGACGAAGCCAGCCGGGCGGACGTAATGCTGGCCAACACCAAAAATGCAATGCTCAAAAAAATGCTTCCTTTTTGTTCGGGCAGGGTCCCGATTTTAGTTCATCCATCATTTTATAGGTCCCTAAAGCTGAGGTACCCCATGGATGTCGGGGGAATTACCAGGGACGACCGAGTTAGCACTGAGCTCGGCACCGGTTCCTTGCGTCAGGCCGTCGGCATCCTCACCCCGAAGGATTTCCGGCCCGTAGTCGACACTGAGTAAGGTAAGTTGAATTGATGGCTTTAAACCTTGCCAGTTTGAATGTGAGGGGACTGAGGGATTCAAGCAAGTGTACGCGCTTGCTTGCTGAACTCAAGAACCTCGGAGTAGATGTTGCTGCAGTGCAGGAGACTCACTTCACTTGCGGTGCCGACTGTCGTGTGCTGGAAAGCGATTTTAACGTTTTCTCAGCATACGGCAGCCGCACCAGCGCTGGGGTCTCTTTGCTAGTTGGACGCAGCCTTGATGCTGATGTTGACGTTGTTTTTGCAGGTGACGGGGGCCGGTTGGTTGTGGCCGATGTTGCCGTGAAAAGTTTCAAGTTTCGTCTGGTTGCGGTTTATGCGTCCAATATCGCTGCGGAGAGGGTTTCCTTTTCTTGTCGGTTGGCGCCGTTCCTGGACGATACGAAGCGGCTAGTCTTAATGGGTGATTGGAATGCGATCCTTGATCCCAAGATAGATAAGGTCGGACGGGGAGCTAACAGATTGGGAAGGTGTGAAAGCAGCCTTGTCGGCTTCGTGACTCGTCACGGTCTCGTCGACAGGTTTCGTCTGGATCACCCAGGGCGGGAGATGTGGACGTGGCTAGATAGATCGCCCTCTGCCAAAGTAGGTTCCTACTTGGACAGAGTGTTAGTGAGAAGAGCTGACATTGATTTTGTTAGTTGTCCCACGTTCCACTTGATAGCGTGGACTGACCATAAACTCATTAGAGTCAGTCTGCGGTTAGCAAATAGGCCTAGTCTAGCCGGCTACTGGAAGTTCAATACCTCCTTACTGGAGATACGGGACTTCCGGGATCGGCTAGAATCCCTAATTCAGCGGGCGTTATTGGGGGCGGTTACCGGGAATAGGTGGTGGGTTTCTCTTAAGCATAGGATTAGAGATTTCGCCACCAAGTACGGTCGACAGCTCAACTTAGATAGGACCGCGGAGGCGAAATCTATAGATGATAGACTTTCCCTGGCGGTGGCTGGGGGGACTCCCTAGGTGTAGAGCTATCTAGGAGGGACCTTGAGCGTGAGAGTAGCGAGCGCTACAAGGGATCAGTAGTTAGATCTAGGCTAAAAAGAGTTCTCAACGAAGCTGTGAAATCGAACGCGACTGCGCGTGAAGAAGAAGTGCGAAGGTTCCCCGATCAGTACATCGCGTCTGTGAAGACCCCGGACGGGCGTCTGCTGCGATCGGGTCGTGAGATACGTGACGCCTTTCGGGCGCACTTTCGGGATCGCTTTGCCCGCTGCACTGATCTCCCGCTCCGGGAGTTTCGTAGCTATCTCGCCGACTTCCTCCGCCTGGGGCGGCTGAGGCGGCTAGCTGCGAGGGTGTGGTTACTGAATGCGAAGTCCGTGACGAGTTGAAGCAGGTCGGCCTGAACAAGTCGCCGGGACTAGATGGTTTGCCCTACGAAGTGTACTTGAGGATGTCGCACATGTTTGTACCTATTCTGACGGATATGTTCAACCATTGGTTCGCCCAGGGAGTCATCCCTGGTAGCGTTACCAAGGGCGTGATCACATTGCTGAAGAAAGGTGGCAGGCATGTTTGGGAGAGTTTAGATGATTACAGGCCCATAACTCTGCTTAACACAGAGTTAAAGATTTTGGCCCAGGTCTTAGCGAATCGTTTACAGCTTGTCATTAGCGATCTGATCGGCACCGAACAGACCTTTGCTGTGAAGGGAAGATCGATCCAGGACAACCTGCACTTGATTCGCGAGGTCCTAGAGGGGATAAAAGACGACACTGAATCCGCGCTGATCAGTTTTGATCAGTCCAAGGCCTTCGATAGGGTTGACCATTGGTTCTTGGCGTCTGTTTTGGAGACTGCCGGATTCCAACCGGAGTTCCGCAGATGGATTAGCATGATGTACCACAACCCTCAGGCAGTGGTGCAGGTGAATGGAAGGCGTTCGGAGGTTTTCGCGATCGAGCGTTCGGTCCGGCAAGGCTGCCCTCTGTCTCCTCTTCTCGATGTCCTCGCGTTGGAGCCCCTCCTGCGCAGGCTTAGGGATGAGGGGACAAGTCCGGCACTGCGCGGTATCCCATTCGTTGGCCGCCTTGCGGCCAAGGTTTCCGCGTTCGCTGATGACGTCACAGTGTTTGTATCCCGCCGCCAGGATATAGAGGCTGTGAAAGAGGTGGTTGTCGAGTATGAGCGGATTGCAGGGGCCAAGGTCAATTTTGACAAAAGCGAAGGTTTGCAGTTCGGTGCTTGGAGGGGTAGCAATACTCTTCCGGGGCCCTTCCGCTGGAGTGACGGACCCATCCGCATCCTCGGGGTGTGGTTTGGGCCCGACCTCCAACTGGAGCGAAATTGGTCGGAGGTACATGCTAAGGTGAATGCTCAGGTGGGAATCTGGCTTTCAAGGAGGTTGTCCTTAAAGGGCAGGGCTGAGGCGTGCGCCGCGTACGTTTTCCCCTTGATCCTTTACCGATTGGCTGTACTTCCTCTGCCTAAGGCACATCGGTTGGCACTGCAACGATCCCTCTCCAGATTACTCTGGGGAGGTGCAAGGCCGATGGTCCGTAGGCAGGTCTGTATCCAACGTACTCGCAACGGGGGTCTGGGTATGCCTGATCTGGAGAGCCACTGGCTTGCTGAAAGACTTGCATATCTGGGCCGTGTCTTGACGGGGGACTCAGTGTGGAGACGAAAGGTGAGTCGGACTTTTCCTCGCCTCAACTCAGACCCAAAGGCTGAAGGTCGACGTAGGCTTTTGGGCGAAGCACTGTTTGTCCGCGAGTGCCGAAAGGCCCTTCGTAACCTTCTTGGGTCCAGTGACCTTTCATGGCCTCGGAAGGAACTGTATCGGGAGCTAGTGGTGGGTTCCGCTTCTGAGCCTCTCAGCGAGCGGCGCGGCTGGACGGCGGAGGAGATCTGCTCTCACTGGAATTGGGCGCCAGGATCGAGCTTCTTGAACAACTCCGAGTTCTCGCTCACCTGGCGACTTGCACGGAATGCGTTGCCCTTTCGCGACTTGAACTACAAAGCGGGCCTGGCAGACATGCCTGATTGCCCTCGCTGCGGTAGTGGGTTGGAAGAAACGGCTGAGCACGCCTTCTACTACTGCGAGCGAGTCCGCCCGTTTTGGGATCACGTCGGGGAGTGGACGGCTCGCATCGAACCCAAAAAGCTTGTGCTGCTCGACGTTGGTTACGTCGTAGACAACGTTCTTCCTCCGTTTCAGGGTGAGAAGCGTGTGGTGTTTCCCGCGATCCTAGCTGTAGCCCGAATGGTGATTTGGACGACGCGAAACAAGGGATTGTATGACGATGCAAACTTTTCTCATCGTGATCTGGTTTTGTATTTTCGGCATCAGCTGAGGGTCAAAATCAGATGCGATAGAAAACGCTTGGATCGCATAAAATTCAGCAAAAGGTGGGTGACTGCAGCGAGCCTGGTCGTACAAAAGGGAGCAACGTTGGAGTTATCCTTCCCTCCTCTGCCGGCCCATGGCGTCTACGGTACGGTTCCTTAGGGACCCCATCCCTGGTAAGTAGAATTGTTTTTCCCCCTTGTAACCTAGTTAGCAGTATGTTGTGTGTCATTGTCCCCGTCATCTAGTCGTTAGTTTCTCAAGATCTTCCCCCTCCCTATTATTTTTGTACCTCAACCCGAATCCCAGCCCGCTTTTATTGAAGATCTTGAAAATTCATATGTAAAAAATCATATTATCTGCTTCTATCGACCCTTTATTTCTTTATCTCTGTAGATTAGGATTCCCACCCCACCTAGGGTAGGTCCGGCTTGTTTCCGGTTTCTTTCGACCCGGAAAACAGTAGGCCTCCAAATCTTATAGACGGGGGGATGGGAGGGAAACCAAATGGGGAATTTTTCCTTGTTTTCTTTCTTGTATATATATTTTTCGGGGTTTTTTCTCCCATTCCCATCACTTCATTGTACATAAATCATATTTTGTAAATAAAAATCATATACCACTTACGGGTCTTAAGTAGGCTTAATCATAGAGCAAATGTGG